>CM061352.1:88822734-89454877 GCA_030867105.1 Liasis olivaceus | reverse complement strand
AACACCAGATTTAACTTATGACAAAAATGATTGATACATTTACAGAAATTAGATTTATATATTAAGACAGAAAAGTAAAACTCCATTAAAAGTTGCTGTTTTATTTACCGCTTTCACATAAGGCTTCATTTCCCAGGCCTGTGTATTTGTGTTGTCTATAATAATGGGGGATCTTCCTAGATCCATTGCTTCTTTTGCTGCAATACATATTATAGTAAGAATTCAATTATACAAATAGCAACTAAAATAATTAAACTTTTAAAAACTTCCTGCTAGAGAACAAAAGTTGAAGAGACTTATCATCTCCCTGTTCACGTTTGTGAGCTCCCTGAACGTCTGGTTGATTATGCACCAGCACAGAATGCTTGACTAAACTAGTCTGGCCACTGGCCCAATCTAGCTTTTCTTAAGTTCTTAAGACTATTATTAATATAATAATATATTATTAATTTTCTAATTTCATAAGATCTAGCAAAATATTTTGATAGCCATTACATTTTCTGTATAATATCATCTATCTTGTCTCACCCTTCCCATTAATACCCAAAGATGCCCCAAATCTGTATTAATATATAAATGGTCAGGTAATTTTTCATACAGAAAACTGCAAGACCAAGTGCTGAGAAAGTAGAATCTACAAGACAAAACAATAAGTCTAAATTAGTTATCTTTACCCTTAACATTCTAGATTTGTATTTATAGAGAAGACAGACATAAGTCAGTTTCCATTTACCAAAATTTCTTCCCTCACAACAAAACAGAGAAAAAAATAGGAAGGAACCATGCTCAAAATTCAATTTTAAATTTGCCTGCTGTTTATAGGAATACAACTGCATGTATCAATGCATCTGTCACAAACTCTCATAGAATTATATTAGCAATTTAAGTGCATATTTCATTGTAAATGTTTCTATATTAATATATCTTAATATTTTCACACCTCGGTTTTGGTTCCACTCATGAGCAGCACTAAGCTGAGAAACATTGTAGGCCCAACATCCATTGATCTGATGGAAGTAATCATCTGTACTGAACACAATGCCATTACAACTCTGACCAAGGAGAATACTGTCAAAGGAATAAAAAGCAAGACAATTACCACATAACCAAATGTTGTTTTTGAAAAACAGAAAATCTTATACTGAAATTTTAGCAATATATTTCCAGTATATTTTTGGCAGATACCTTAAGACCATGACAGTTCCTAAACCTAATTTCTCATTATCTTTCATATTTTTCCCTGAAGAATGTCATTCATAAATGATATTTCACAAGAATTTATTCACTTCCATATCAGATAGCTTACTAAGTTATTACTTGATTGAATATTTCTGCTTTCTTACCTATCTTTCTGTCTTCATGTGATGTGAGGAAGCTATTCCAAAGAATACTAATCATTATTTTCTACCCTTGCTGAACCAACAGGTAATATTTCATATTTGATTTTTAGAGCAAAACTACTGCAAGATCTACCCATCAGCATTACTCAGAAGGACCCCTTTATCCATCCATCAGTAATTTTTAAAAATTCATCCCCCATAAACAACCAATAAACAGCCAATGTATATACACTAATAGTTTAATTTGTGGTAAATACTAGAACGTTCTGCACGAGACATGTCAATTAAAGTGCTGTGACATTAAAAATTATACCCCGGATAGCATAATGTAAACATTTCTAACAAGTCCTCAAAATTCTCTTGTTTCTATAACATCTTTAGAAACCAGTCTATTTATTCTACCTCAATTACTGTACTCATATTTCAACAAAAATGTTTTGACCTATTTCTCAATCCCCTAAAGCATACTACTAAAAGAATGCATGTTAATTACATTAGAACATAAATATTTATGGCTATATTAATTCAAATTATCCCCCAAATCTTACAGAATATTTTTAATTAATGAAATAAATAATCAATAAAATGTAGTCTAATAACAAGAGAACATGATTTACAGATAAGATTCATACTGGCTTTTTGTGGAATCAACAGTCACTGTATGTCCAAAGACTTATTTTGTTGGCTGGAAGTTAAAAGTTATGGCAAACCTGATACAACACCAATTATCTGAAAACTCAATAATTTCAATAGCTTTAAAGTTTGCTTTGTTGAAGAAGATTTTGCCAGCCTTTAGGGCACCTTAAGTTGACTACTGTTGCACAGTTTTTACCTTTCACATTTTTGCACATATAAATATATTTATACAAGCAAGTAGTTTGCTTGGCTAATTTGTTCATGCTCACATACAAGCTTTTTTCATTATTTTAAACAAGAAGGAAATACAAACAAGAAGTAGCTGATCTGAAATTGTCCAGAGCTCACAATCTTCTGATAATTATAAACAATGTATTTTTGTTTCTAAAATGTTAACACTTGGGTTAATATTTGAGCTTAAACAAGCAAGTTAAAGAGTACATTTTGATGAGTAATTTAAGACCAGTGGCCAACCTCTGAAAAAGTCTTAGGTGACTTAGATCTAGTGCAGGTCTGGAGTTAGAAAGGAGTAAGAAGTAGAGAGGGAACAGAGTAAGAGGAAATAGTACTATAGAAGTAGAAACCTGCATGTTACATTGGATCTAGCTCACTAAATTTAACTCCATACAAGACAGCCTATGATATAAAATATTTGTATTTTATTCTTAAAATGAATTCATGATTTACTTACTGAGATAAAGTTGTCTTTCCAGAACCTGGAAGCCCTCTTAATATTAAAAGCTGTTTTTTAAACTCATATAATTTGTCCTTAGGATGCTGTTGGGGAACATTATTTGATTCCTCAAAATGGTGAACTTTACTGTCTTTCCAATTTGCTTGGATTTCACAGAAACCATTAACTATATGTCCATCAGGTATACTACATTCATTTCTGATTGTATGCATACTATGAATATTAGAATGATTACTGTATGCATTACTTCGATCACATGCTGAACTGTTCATGTTAATTTTTTTTTTTAGTTGTTCCACATTCGAAGAATTGAAACCATCTGAACAAAGTGATAAGGAATTAGAGTCCTGAAAAGTAAAGTGAGCAGTAAATTGAGGGGGTGGGTTGTAAGGTATTATAAATGGATGGGTCTGTTGCCAACTATGCCTAAACTGAGGCACAGAATCATTCCAGAATCTAGAATCTTCTTGTTTATTATATGGTTGTTCAGCTGCCCATACATCTCTTCCATGGTCACAACTTTGTCCCATGCCAGTTCTGTGACCACTTGGGGCATTACACATGTATCGTTCTTTGTCAGATCTGTAACCACTTGATTCATTATAAAAACATGGTCCCTCATTACTCTTAAGTAATGTCTTATGAGGCCATTCTTGAGAGCTTATATAAATTACTTGATTTGATTTACTACAGTCCAGAGGTTGATGAGGTGAATTTGCTTCTGTCCCCTGTAAATGAATATCTAGACAACTTTCCTTACTTTCAAGCTGATCAATTTCCCTGTAGAACTGTGACAATTCATCTTCTATTTTTGGCATATCACAGGAGATAGCTTGCACTATTTCTTTCTCAGAATTTCTGCCAATAATAGTATTTGATCCTTTTGGGCAGTTGCTTTCAATATACTTTTTCTTTTGATTATGTTCACGATCACCTTCACTTTTATAAATGGGTCCAATAAATGCTTTGCTTGTGCTGTATAGTTCTGTCTCCCCTTTATTCTTATGTTCCCTAATGAAATTGTTCTTATCTCCATTATGAGCTACACTGCTGTTGTTAGTAACAGAAAAATATTCATTTTCTGTAATCTCAGCTTTGTTTACTAAACCTGAAGATTCTGTTGAACTTGGTGTTTTATCAGGGGGTGCTTGGTTAAATTGGTTTAACATTTGTGCATTTTTTCCCCTCTCTTTTTCCTCCTCTTCCTTCTCTTCTTCATCATCATCATCATCAGATAGCGACAATGGAATAAAACCAGAATGGGTTTTTTTAATATGTATTTCCTCATGAAGTCTTTGTAATCCATCATAGGATTTACCATAAGGCTCTTCAGTAGATTTCATCTTTTTAGAAGAGGGCTCAGCTACTGAGGCATCCTGATTTTCAAAGTATCTTGGCTTATACACAGCATGAAGCATCTTAAAAATAATAAAACATGTTTAAAGCATTATTTCAATTATGTTTCATGTTTTGACCACACATTACTCATGCAATGATTGAAGCTAAGCATGCTGAACAGAGTAGACCCACTGAAACCAACAGATTTTTCTTCTGAGTAAAGATACTAAATAAAATAATTGCATTGTAAAGTTATAAGAGATTGTGAAAAGGAGCCGAAAGGCAAAACATATTCTTTGGTTTACAAAATGCTTTAGCATCAAGGTGTTTTTATATTTCAATGACAGTATATAATACATTTGCTATATATGTTAACTTTAAATTGCCTCAGAAAAAAATATCAAAAAAAGTTGTGAAGAAGCTGAGGTCAAACAACAATAAAGTAGCTCAAGCTTATTCTGAAAATACACAATAGCAATCCTCAAAGAAAAATAAGCCTTTGCCACTTCAGAATTTACATCCCAAGTCATACTGTTTTAGCTTTGCCCTTTTCTAAAAAGATGCCACATATTACCTAAGACTCATGATCTGGATTTTGGGATGGCAGCCACTCCAATAATCTCCCCACACGGTGTCTGTGTGTACACCAGGGTTTCTCAACCTTGGCAACTTTAAGAGGTGTGGACTTCAACTCCCAGATGGCTGGCTGGGGAATTCTGGGAGTTGAAGTCCACACATCTTAAAGTTGCCAAGGCTGAGAAACACTGGTGTACACTATCTATTCTTCACCAAGGCCAAGGTATGCTTCCCCTTGTTTTTACACATCAGGCATCCCAGCATCACTGGGCATGTTAATCCTACACCTTCGCAATACCCTTATCCAACGAGTGACAGGAGCTCAGATAGAAAGGCAGAGCCCCAAGGAAATGCTTCCTTCCTTCCGCCCCTCAGAAGATCCTGACTACAAGGCCCACCACCCTCAGTAAAGCGACTACCCTTACAGCTGAGGGCGATGAGAGCTGTAGTCCAAGAAGGCCAGATTGGCGAAGGCCGGCGGATATATCCTCCGTAAACACACGTCACACAGAAAACAGCGGCCGCCTACCCCCGTTCTCCCACAGGCTGTGCAGTACAGAGGCTTCCTCGCAGTCCTTGCCTCATCACTACTTAGCATCGCTCTTCCAAAACAAACTTTCTATCCGCATCTGGAGACTAACCTCAGAACAAATAGGCCACTCGCTCTCCAAGCATCCCGGAAGCCAAGCGGAGACCGCCACGCTCCCCCACTCAAGCAAACACGACCCCCATAAATCCCCAGATCGCCTCTTTCCAAAATGGTGGCCTTCCACAACTTCGCGCATGCGCGAATAGCGCGTTCTGTAGTTCTCACGGCCTACAAGGATGAAATACATTTCCCAACATTCCTAGAGAGTTAATATGACATCACAGAAGAAGAAAAGCGAAGGCCGGAACCCGTGGGAGAGCGGAGTAGTGAATTCCTGAAAAAGCCGTGGCGTGGGGCAAGTTTCCTAGAATACGTGAAACAATAAAAAAGGGAAATTCTCGATTTTCACTTGACCTTGATGTAGCAGGTATAACGGTCGAACTGTTCGACCGTTCGAAAGATCTTTAAAATAATAAATGTCTGATTGCTATCCAGAATCTAGTATATGAAGCCGTCCCCGCGATTGTCCTTTCCGTGTATTGACATCATACCGCCTAGTTCTACCTACCGTTTATCACTTGCAAAAATTCGGATGATCGCTAATTGGCAGCAACGAGGTACAAAACCTCTACTTTTCGTCCTGACTTTTGCAGCCCAGATGTCGTAGCCCGATTACAACCGGCTTAATTCCCAGCCAGCTTCAGAACCCGCTTTAGAGGGTTCCACATTCAGTTACATGAGAGTAAATGCCATAGAACTCAGTGGAGCTTAATCCTAACAGGTAGGGTGCACTATATGGTATGGGGGTTTTGCTGTGCCTCACATAAATTGTTATTTTAAACATTTTATTTTTTTTACTGTGTTCCTAAAAATGCCTTTGTTGAAGTTTTCTATTCTTCATGCCTATAGCTTCCTCCATATGCAACAAGCAGAAATTCTTTTTCCATTGTTGCATTTCCACAATAGGCATAATTGAAAGCTGCCTGGAACTTGAAAAATAAGTTGTCTTCTAATTTATTACATGTAAATTCAGTTGGTATAGTGGATAAGGCATTGAAGTAGAACTGATACTGTCTGGAATAATGTCCACCTTCATTTGTGGAAACTCAGATTGACTTTAGGAAAGTCACATTCTCCTCATCAACTACCTCACAGGAAATAGGGGATAAAATGAAAGGAATTACCCATGTAAACTGCCTTGACTTCAGAAAAAAAAGAGAGAGTAGATTTTAAAATAAAATTAGTTAAATAAAGTTTTAATAATGTTCAGATTTAATTTCATGTAATTTTTCTATGTATAGATCCACCTAAAATGTATGTACAGATCTTCAAATCTGCATTATCCAGTATTTTCTCCATTGACTAATTACCTTGGTAAGAAAGCTCCCTTTCAAAATATTTCTGTAAAAACCTTGCTGTTATGTCAAAGCAATAACTTCTGGAGTATTAAAAACTTCCTCTGCTGGAAGTGACATGCAACTGCATTTATCTGGTCAGTATGATAATTCTAACCTGTAGTTAGTTTGCTGAAAAGATTAGAAAGGAAAGCTTAACATATTCTAACAGTTGTGATCTTACTTTGGTTAGAGAAGTATATTTACTTCCCTTTTAAGATCATCTCCATCTGCTGCAATTAAATCAACCAAATACTTCAGAATATGGAATGGAGTACAACAAAGATGCATATTTTCACCATATCTATTTAATTCGTATGGCAAATATAATACAGTAGGAGGATTTGAAAAGATGACAGCTGAAATCAAAATTGGTGATCAAATCTGAGCTATGCTTAACTTTGTTAGCTAGAAGTTAAAAAGACTTAAAAAGCCCTTCATGGCATGGGCCTGAGTTATCTGAGGGATAGACCCTCCCTGATTGTATGTACCCATCCCATCAGATCTAGCAGGAGAGGCATACTATGGGCCCTGTCTATTACAGAGTGCCATCTGGTGAGACCCAGGAAGAGAGCCTTTTCTGATGTGGTTCTGCCCTTTGGAACATCATTTCCCCAGAGATAAGACTACCCCCAACCCTGTTGGCCTTTCATAAGACTTTGAAGATGTGGCTATGTCACTGAGTATGAGGATCAGAATGTAGGGCAGAGTCCATGAGAATGTTATGTTGATGTTGGATGTTTGTTTATAGTTTTATTCTGGCTGCTGACTGTGTATGTACAGGTAGTCCTCACCGATGGTAATTAGGACTGGGAACTCCATTGCTAAGCAATGCGGTTGTAAGGTATGATGTCATGTGATTGTACCAATTTATGGCAGTTCCGGCAGTCCCAGTTCCGGCATTGTTAAATGAATCCCACTCAGTTGCAGCATCCCACAGTCATGTGATCGCCATTTGCAACCTGATGGTCACATGATCATGATTTGGGGACCTGGCCACCAGCTTGGAATTATGACATTGCAGTGTCCTGCAGTCATGTGGTTGCCATTTGTGACCTCCTGCCAGCTTCCCCATTCACTTTGCTTGTTGGACGCCAGCAGGGAAGGTTACAAATGGCAATCATGTGACTGCGGGACGCTGTGACATCGTAATTGCGAGCTGGTGGCCAAGTGCCTGAATTGCGACCATGTGACCATGGGGATGCTATAATGGCCCCAACTACAAGGATCTGTCATAAGTACCCCTCATTCAGTGCTGTAACTTCGAACAGTCACTGGATGAGTGGATGTTAAACGAGGACTACCTGTATTGTTCTGCTGTTGTTTGGTTGCATTTTTAAATCACTCTTAGCTGCCCAGTGTCACAATGATGAGATGGAGGCCATATAAATAATAAATAATTTAGAATTCAATGAAAACAAGTCCCAAATAAACCTATTGGTAATGTATAATTTGTATTGTTTTTATATGTAATTGTATGTCATAAGTACATACAGGTACTCCTCACTTACTGATCACTTGTTCAGCAACTGTTTGAAGTTGCGATGGCACTGAATGAGTGGTACAGACAGTCCTCTACTTATGAACTTTCAAGTTACAAATTTCCGCCAAGATGAAGAAACCTCCAACAACTCCAACAATGAGGGTCCTAGAAGGAAGGTCCCAGAAGTTTACAGTGCACATGCATACATATGCAGCGCACCATAAACTTCTGGGCGTACGTATGCGGCACACCATGGTTGGACTTACAAACAAAATAGACTTATGAATAGCTTCTTGGAACATAACCTATTCGTAAGTAGAGTCTGGTCTTTGAAGTTCCATACTTTGCACCACCTCCATGCGATTCAGGTGTTTGGCAGCTGGCTCACACTTACAGTGGTTGCAGCATCCCACTGATCACCATTTGTGACTTTCCCTGCCAGCTTCCCACAAGCAAAGTCAATGGGGAAGCCAGCAGGGAAGGTTGCAAGTTGTTCCAGTAAGTCCCCCCAGCCTCCCTGCACTTTCATGGTGCTATGGCCTCCTTTCTCAGCCTCCCTGTGCTTGCACCAACCTGCAGCCTCCTTCCCCTGGCTTCCCTGTGCTTGTGGACGGTCTGCATCAGGCCTCCCAGGGCCTCTCCCACCCCCTCATTGCAGCCGTGCGCTCCTTACCTGGGACTCCTGCCACTTCCCGCTTAATGACCCATGTGTCTTGGCATTATGACACCAACTGGGATTGCTGGGATTGTCATCGCTAAGTGATGCAGTTGCTTTCCAACTGCATCACTTAGTGATGGCAATTCTGGCCCCAATTGCCATTGTAACCCAAGGATTTCTTGTATATGTTTTTTGTAGTTGTATATGTACTTGTCATGTAAATATTTTGTAGCCAATTCAGGAAGCAACAAAGCAATTGTTTAAAAGCAGTAGTTGTTCAGAAATATGTACATTCTTAGTAATATACTGAATATATCATAGCTTGGTATATCCTTGAAATTACATGAAAATACTTTAAAATTAGTATAGAAAACATGCGGCAACACATGATGAAAGGACAATAAACTGAACTATTTCATGTAAGATCATAAGAACAGTCAGGACCAGAAATATTGGAACAAGGATAACTGTTTTGGCATTTGGCCTCCATACACCACCACACTGAAGTTGAAAGGAAACACACCAAGATGGGTGCGAAGTCAGGACTTTCAGCTGTAATTCAAGGGGTTTGACAAAAGTGGGTCAATAACCATTCCGGAAGTACAGCCAGTGGCATACACACACACCCATCATTGGTGGCTCATAAGTAATGGAATGAATGGCTGACAAGCAGCTGCATGGCTAGGTGTGGCCTGTTTCCTGGGTACCCCATGACCAATCAAGCAGATAAAAGGCCTGGAGGTGGTTCTGAGTATTACATTTGCATTTGGTAGCTGTTCACTGGAACTCTCAACATTAGGTCCAAAGAGGTGTCCGTGCGAGTGAAGGAGGCCATCATTAGGCTGAGAAAATAAAATAAATCCATCAGAAAGACAGCAAAAACATTAGGAGTGGCCAGTACAACAGTTTGGAACATTCTGGAAAAGAAGGAATTAACTGGCAAGCTCAGCAACAGCAAAAGGGCTGAAAGACCATGGAAGACAACTAAAGTGGATGACCACAGAATTCTGCTCATGGTGAAGAGGAACCCTTACACAACATCTAGGCAGGTCAAGAACACTCTTGAGGAGGTAGGCACGTCATTGTCAACATTTACAGTCAAGAGATGGCTTTATGAATGTACATGCAGAGGCTTCACAACAAGGTGCAAACCACTGGTAACACTCAAGAACAGAAAGGCCAGATTAGACTTTGGCAGCGAACACCTAAAAAAGCCTGCCCAGTTCTGGAATAAGATTCTTTGGACTGATGAAACCAAGATTAACTTGCACCAGAATGATGAGAAAAGTACGGAGAAGGAAAGGAACAGCTCATGATCCAAAGCATACCACATCATCTGTCAGACATGGTGGAGGCAGTGTTATGGCATGGGCAAGTATGGCTGCCAATAGAACTGGGTCACTGGTGTTGACTGATGACCTGACTGCTGATAAAAGCATCAGGATGAATTCTGAAGTGTATAGGCTGCTCAGATTCAACCAAATGCTGCCAAACTAATAGGATGCCACGTCATATTGTGGATTCAAAACATATAGCAAAAGCTACCCAAGAGTTTCTCAAGGCAAAGAAGTGGGATGTTCTTCAATGGCCAAGTCAATCACTTGATCTCAACCCAATAGAGCATGCTTTTCACTTACTGAAGACAAGACTGAAGGCAGAAAAACCCACAAACAAGCAGCAGCTGAAGGCAGCTGCAGTAAAGGCCTGGCAAAGCATCTTGAGGGAGGAAACTCAGCATATGGTCATGCCCATGGGTTCCAGACTTCAGGCAGTCATTGACTGCAAAGGATTTTCATCCAGGTATTAAAGGCTATCCTTATGTTTGTCATGATGCTGGTTTGTTCCATTACTTATGAGCCACCAACAATGGGGGTGTGCGTATGCCACTGGCTGTACTTCCTGAATGGTTAGTGCCCCACTTTTGTCAAACCCCTTGAATTACGGCTGAAAGTCCTGACTTCCCTCCCATCTGGGTGTGTTTCCTTTCAACTTCAATGTAGTGGTGTACAGAGGCCAAATGCCAAAAACAGTTATCCTTGTTCCAATATTTCTGGTCCTGACTGTATATGAACAGGCCAAAAGCCTCCCTAGTCTAGTGTGTATTCAGGAAATTCATAAGCAGCGTGATGGTGAACATTCTTCCACTGTTGCTCACTAGTGATTCATAGAGGTTGAATTTGCTATTTCCTTTTTGAAACCATTGAGCTAGGTGGGAATCATAATTTTTGATGGCAGCAGATTCCATAGTTTAATTATGCATAGAGTCTATATATAAAAAAAAATTCCCCTCTCACCCCCCTATGGGTGGTATGTGTCTTCCTCAATCTCAGGTCCTCTACCAGAGGCCTGGGAGTTTGAGGGTTCTGCGCAGTATCTTAGCTGTTCCTAGCACTGCACTCTTCTGCCCAGAGAGCTCTGATGTTGTTCCTGGGATCTGTTTGAGCCATTCTCCCAGCTTAGGAGTCACGGCCCCGAATGCTCCTACCATCACTGGGACCACTTTGGCCTTTACTTTCCACATCCTCTCAATTTCCTCCTTCAGGCCCTGGTACTTCTCCAGCTTCTCATGCTCCTTCTTCCTGATGTTGCTGTCACTTGGCACTGCTACATCTATCACTACCGCTGTCTTCTGGTCTTTGTCTACTACCACGATGTCTGGTTGATTGGCCACTACCTGCCTGTCCGTCTGGATCTGGAAGTCCCACAGGATCTTAGCCCTGTTATTCTCCACAACCTTCTGTGGAATCTCCCATCTGGACTTGGAGGGGTCTAGCCCATACGCTGTGCAGATGTTCCTGTACACAATGCCAGCTACTTGGTTGTGCCGTTCAGTGTACGCTGTTCCTGCCTGCATCTTACACCCTGCCACTATGTGTTGGACTGTCTCTGAGGCCTCTTTGCACAATCTGCACCTTGGATCCTGTCTAGTGTGGTAGACCCCTGCTTCTATGGATCTGGTGCTTAGTGCCCATTCTTGTGCTGCTATGATCAGTGCCTCAGTGCTGTCTTTTAGTCTGGCCCTTTCCAGCCACTGATAGGATTTCCCAATGTCAGCTATCTGTCAATGGTACATCCCATGCAGGGGCTTGTCTTGCCATGGCACTTCCTCTGCTTGAACCTCCTGCCTTGTCTGCTGCTGCCTGAGGCATTCTCTCAGCAGCTCATCTTTGGGAGCCATCTTACTGATCACTCCTGGATACTTCGGGTTTCGTCCAGGACAGTGGCTTTGACACTCATCAGGCCCCGCCTGCCCTCTTTGCGCCTGGTGTACAGTCTCTGGGTGTTGGACTTGGGGTGGAAACCTCCATACATTGTGAGGAGCTTCCGGGTCTTCACATCAGCAGCTTCCATGTCTTCCTTTGGCCAGCTCACTATACTGGCAGGGTATCTGATGACTGGCAGGGCATACATGTTGATGGCATGGATCTTGTTCTTCCCATTGAGCTGGCTCTTCAGGACCTGTCTTATCCTTTGGTGGTACTTGGATGTTGCTGTCTTCCTTGCCTCCTCCTCATGGTTCCCATGTGACTGTGGGACACCAAGGTATTTATAGCTGGTCTCTATGTCTGCTATGTGGCCCACTGGTAATTCCACTCCATCGGTCTTAACTACCTTCCCTCTCTTTACTATCATCCTGCCACACTTCTCCAGTCCGAATGACATCCCAATGTCCTCGCTGTAGATCCGTGTCAGGTAGATCAGTGAGTCGATGTCTCGTTCACTCTTAGCATAAGCTTGATGTCATCCATGTAGAGGAGGTGGCTGATGGTGATTCCACTCTTGAACTTGTACCCGTATCCAGACCTTGTGATTATCTGGCTGAGGGGGTTTAAGCCTATGCAGAACAGCAGTGGGGACAGTGTATCACCTTGGCATATGCCGCACTTGATGGCCACTTGTGCGAGCTGTCTTGAGTTCACTTCCAGTGTTGTCTTCCACAGTCCCATTGAGTTTTTGAGGAAGGTCCTTAGTGTCCTGTTGACTTTGTATAGCGCCAGGCATTCACAGATCCATGTGTGCGGCATTGAGTCTACAGCTTTCCTGTAGTCAATCCAGGCTGTGCTCAGATTGGTCTGCCTAGACCTTGAATCTCGGGTGACTGCTCTATCTATGAGTAACTGGTGTTTTGAGCCTCTGGTGTTGTTCCCAATGCCCTTCTGAGCTGTGCTCATGTACTGGCTCATATGGTCTTGTAGCTTGTCAGCTAGGATGCCTGATAGAACTTTCCATGTTGTGGGGAGGCAGGTTATTGGCCGGTAGTTGGATGGTGCTGTTCCTTTGTGAGGGTCTTTCATGATCAGCACTGTCCTTCCTTGTGTTAGCCAGTCCGGGTGGGAGCCTGCTGCTAGCAGTTGGTTCATCTGTGCTGCTAGGCGTTCATGCACTGCTGTTAGTTTCTTTAGCCAGTAGATGTGGATCATGTCCGGGCCAGGTGCTGTCCAGCTTTTCATGTTCTTGACCCACTGTTGGATGTCTGCTACTGTGATGGTGACTGGTTCCTGTTCTGGGAGATTGCTGTGGTCTGCTTTCAGGTCCTGCAGCCACTTTGCACTGGTGTTATGCGTCTTCTCTTTGTCCCATATGTTCTTCCAGTACTGTTCAGTTTCCGTTGCTGGTGGCTCAGCTGCTACTCTGTGGTTGCACTGCAGTTGGGAGTACACTTTGGATGGTTCTTTGGAGAACAGGGCATTTATCTTCTTGGCCTCTGCTTCTCTAGTGTATCTCCTTAGCCTGGTAGCCAGTGCTGTGAGCCTTTGTTTAGCAGTCTCTAGGGCTTCAGATGGAGTCAGGCCCATGTATTTTTTCAGTAGCCGAGTCTTATCCTTAATCTCCACATGCTTCTGTAGTTCCACCAGCTGACTGACTTCTCTCCGAGTTGCCTTGATCTTATCTCCAATCTCATTTTCCAGGGTGGGTATGTACTGCTGTTCTTCTTGATCGTGTAGCCAAGCATTTCCAGGATTACAGCGGCTGTAGCATATACCAATTCATTGGTTTCAGTTATGGCGGTAGTAAACTATTCCATAGTTTAATTATGCATAGAGTATATATATATATGTATGTATGTGTATGTATATATATATATATATATATATATATATATATATATATGTATGTATATATATGTATATATATGTGTGTGTGTGTGTGTGTGTGTGTGTATATATATATATGTCCTGTCTCCATGGGTATGCATGAGGGGGCTAGGAAGGGGGAAATGACAATATATGTATGATGAGGTCCTGAAGAGCCAGCTCAATGGGAAGAACAAGATCCATGCCATCAACATGTATGCCCTGCCAGTCATCAGATACCCTGCCGGTATAGTGAGCTGGCCAAAGGAAGACATGGAGGCTGCCGATGTGAAGACCCGGAAGCTCCTCACAATGTATGGAGGTTTCCACCCCAAGTCCAACACCCAGAGACTGTACACCAGGCGCAAAGAGGGCAGGCGGGGCCTGATGAGTGTCAAAGCCACTGTCCTGGACAAAACCCGAAGTATCCAGGAGTGCATCAGTAAGATGGCTCCCAAAGATGAGCTGCTGAGAGAATGCCTCAGGCAGCAGCAGACAAGGCAGGAGGTTCAAGCAGAGGAAGTGCCATGGCAAGACAAGCCCCTGCATGGGATGTACCATTGACAGATAGCTGACATTGGGAAATCCTATCAGTGGCTGGAAAGGGCCGGACTAAAAGACAGCACTGAGGCACTGATCATAGCAGCACAAGAATGGGCACTAAGCACCAGATCCATAGAAGCAGGGGTCTACCACACTGGACAGGATCCAAGGTGCAGATTGTGCAAAGAGGCCTCAGAGACAGTCCAACACATAGTGGCAGGGTGTAAGATGCAGGCAGGAACAGCGTACACTGAACGGCACAACCAAGTAGCTGGCATTGTGTACAGGAACATCTGCACAGCGTATGGGCTAGACCCCCCCCAAGTCCAGATGGGAGATTCCACAGAAGGTCGTGGAGAATAACAGGGCTAAGATCCTGTGGGACTTCCAGATCCAGACGGACAGGCAGGTACTGGCTAATCAACCAGACATTGTGGTAGTAGACAAAGACCAGAAGACAGCGGTAGTGATAGACGTAGCAGTGCCAAGTGACAGCAACATCAGGAAGAAGGAGCATGAGAAGCTGGAGAAGTACCAGGGCCTGAAGGAGGAAGTAGAGAGGATGTGGAAAGTAAAGGCCAAAGTGGTCCCAGTGGTGGTAGGAGCACTCGGGGCCATGACTCCTAAGCTGGGAGAATGGCTCAAACAGATCCCAGGAACAACATCAGAGCTCTCTGTGCAGAAGAGTACAGTGCTAGGAACAGCTAAGATACTGCGCAGAACCCTCAAGTTCCCAGGCCTCTGGTAGAGGACCCGAGATTGAGGAAGACACATACCACCCACAGGGATGAGAGGGGATTTTTTTTTTTAATATGTCCTGTCTCCATGGGTATGCATGAGGGGGCTAGGAAGGGGGAAATGACAATATATGTATGATGATGTCATGACAAATACCATGTCAGATGTTGGGATGCAAACATAATGATGGCATTTGCATAATGATGATATTGATATTATTTTGGCATCATTGTGGTTTGCTGCACATTCCCCTACCCAAATCTATCCGTATTTAGTTTCAGAGGATTGTCTAGAATTCTAATGCTGCAAGAGATGGAGACCAAGTTTGTCAATAACTTCTTGCTAGTCATTTATTTGCAGATGTTTCAGTCTTTAGAGAAACCCTCCCATGTAGTTGTATGACAATTTAGCTGTTCTCTTATTAGTAAAAATCAAGTTGTTATTTCAGTGGCACCCCTTTATTCAATTATTAGCCACTAGTGTGCAATAGGGCTGTAAATATTCTTTGAAAGAAGTGCTTTAGAACCTACAGGAACAAATATGAAGCACTCCTTTTGGAATCATTAAAGCAGGCATGTCCTTTTCCAGACTGGTGGCTGCTTCAGTAGCTGTTCATGGCCATTTCCACACATGTGTGCAAGCATGGTCACTCTGCTTCACTGGGAAAATGTAGGATTTAAACCAATAGGCAAGTATGGCACTGAACTCTCAGAAAGTTCTTTTAATAAAATAGAAAGGAATGGATGCTATATAAAAATAAGAGAAGGAATATAGAGA
The DNA here is from genome assembly GCA_030867105.1 of Liasis olivaceus. Taxonomy (NCBI): domain Eukaryota; kingdom Metazoa; phylum Chordata; class Lepidosauria; order Squamata; family Pythonidae; genus Liasis; species Liasis olivaceus. Next base: position 89,439,036 of record CM061352.1, on the reverse strand, counting down.
CAACTCTTTTAGAGCAGAAATGAGTTGATTTCTTTTCAAAATATCAAAATCTAAAGCAGAATGGTTGCTGATAATCAGGCAGTGATGGTCTTCTATAAAATAACATTCCGATCCATTTTAAAAAGCTTTAATTAATGAGCAGCTGGAAGGAGGACTGAACTGTACTAGTGAAAGTTGATTTATTTTCATTCTCTAGAGGTTAATTTTCCACAGAATAGGATGGATGCCTGCTTGCTAAGTACTGAAGGTAAGATGTATTGTAAATAGTATCACAACTGCTGTACAGAAACATTCACTGAAGGGCACATTATTCCGCTGATGTTTATAGCTTTCTCATTTTTATACCAGTTCCTTTAATAATATTGAGAAATTTCATCAAAGTAGCTTTCTCCAACCTGGTATCCTCCAGATGTGCTGGGAATGTAATTCTATGAATTCCCATGAATTACAGTACTATCATCTCCAGAAGGTGGCAGGTTTCAGGATGGACTATCTGCCCCACATAATTTTATGCACATTTATTGGGGACTGTTCCATTAAACTCAGTATATTTTATTTGCATTTAACTCACTTGGAATCAGACTTAACATTATTTTCAGGCATAAAAAAACCCCCAAGTGCTCTTGTAAAATGTCCTAAATGAAGCTATGGTACTTTATGTATGCCATCTTTCTTGGGAGCAAACATCCCGAAATCAATGGCTTTTGCTCCCAAGAAAATATACTTACATTTAGGGTCTAAATTAGAATGAAATGCTAAGATGCTTGAAATTATATAGGATTACATTACAAATATAGCTGTAATATAACACGTACAGCAAAATTAAGTATCCTGATACCAAAGAAATGCAATAATAAATTCATCTAACAGAAGATATACCCAAATCGCATTTATTCTGACCTTGGTGCTTTCTTATTTGCTTAAATATAGCAATTACCTGAAATATAATGATTCATGTGCCTACAAAACTATAATACAAGTCTGTGAAAAAGTATTCACCTTAATTTGGATTTTATGAGTTCCACCAATGTTTGGCACGGAATGTTATCCAACCTACACATGGGTCCTACTAATATATACAATACAGAGTCTGAATAAACAAGTAACATATAAGATCCATGTGAAGCTCAGAAAACATTCAGTGCCCAAAATTTCAGAACTGAAAGGGGCAGAATACATTTTCTCAAATTGTTACATAAAAATGTTGGAGAGTACAGCTTATCACAAAAGGGCGAGCTTATCACAAAATGTGAGACGTGATTTCTAATAGATGTATGCGATTTATTATTCATATTTTAATCCCAAATGTTTTTAAGAGAGATCAAATAGCAAACTGTCACCATATGTATCAAGTCATTTTGAAATATGAACTGTGTTAAAAATGTTAATAGTCTGTTAATTTTAAAGTACACATTTTCCTCTTTTTATTATGCCTTTTCCTCATTTCACTATTCTTTTAAAGCTTAGTGTGCAGGATTTTTTTTTTTTAACATCATGACATTATTCCCAGCCTGACGCTCTGCAGATTTAGACATGACTATGTCCATTGACTTCTCATTTCCATCATGCCTGTTTGCCTGGAGTAGCTATGTAAGGGCACTTTTAGGCAGAAGGCTTCTAGCACTACCAATGAGAAAATCATGTACAATTATAGAGTGGATTTTTTTTCTGATAATAATGTGAAGAAAGCAGAGAAAAACAGGAAAATGACAGAAAAGGAACAGCATCATTTGGACTCACTGAAAAATCTGTAAACTTCATCCAACTTCATGGATTGATCATCATCTATCAGATGTTCCCCATCTTCAAGCTGATGTGCAACATCAGTACTACAGATAGTCCTCAAATTACGACGGCAATTGGGACCAAAAATCCATCACTAAATAATGCAGTCATAAAGCGCGATGTCATGTGACCACATCACTTAGGGACGGCAATCCCTGCAGTCACTGTTGCTGTCATTAAGTGAGGATCATAGGACATTAAGCGAGCACCTCCTCGCAACTTCCTGCCAGCTTCCAACAACCAAAGTCACTGGGGAAGCCGGCAGGAAGTTGCTAGTCTCAGGCAGCTCACAAGCAGGCCAGCAGGCAGGTAAGTGGCTACTGTCAGGGTGGGAGAGGGAGCAAGGGGGTGCATGGGTGGCTGGGAGGTGTGGCACAAGTATGGCAGGGCTTGGGGTGGCTACTGCTGGCTGGGGGAGGGTGTGCAACTGGTGGGGTGGGGGAGGCATGGCATGAGTGCAGTGAGGCTCAGGGAGGGTACGCGAGGGTGTGCAGGTGGTAGGGGAAGAGTGGTGAGGCTTGGGGAGGGTACTTGAGTGGCTGGCATGGTGTGAGCATGGGCAGGGGAGACTTACCTGAGTGACTTGCAACCTTCCCTGCTGGCTTTCCCATTGACTTTGCTTGAGAGAAGCTGGCAGGGAAGGCCACAAATTGTTATCATGCGACCACAGGATACTGCAACTGTCCTAAGCGTGAGCTGGTTGCCAAACACCCAGATTGTAATCACAGGACTGCAGTGGTGCTGGGATGGCCATAACTTCGAGGACCGGTTGTAACCACCACTTGTTTAGAGCTTGCTACTTTAAGATGTTGCTAATAGACGTGATGTTCCCACTCCTGCACGCTCCAAAGCAGTTTTTGCATATCAAATTGGAAGTGCTGCACAGCTCTTATAATCATACTTATATGATTTAGCAGAACAGAAAGTTATTCTTCTGTCATTAATTTCCGAGAAGTAAATTGAAGTAGTTGAGCTTGTTCATGGGGTATCCAGGAAATCCCATGATGTACAATTAGCCTAACTCAGCATCCTTCTTTTTGTATATTTCTGTCAATTATTTTTCATCCTGATGGTTAGCTACATAAAATATCTAGAAATTTATCATTACACACCTGTAGTGGAGGTAATAATAGAATGTTAGAGGCAGGCACCCATCACCTTTACAATCTACAGGAAGACAAGATACCAAGATCATCTCAACTTACTTGTCTCCTTTAGGTGCTCTTTTCAAGTATTGTCAGTGTACAGGTAACCAGGCAAAGAAACCGTGAGCTCTAGGGATGTGCAAAAGGTTCTATTGTAGAACATTCCAGAAACCGAGACAAGCCATTCTGACCTCAGAATGGGCTCAGGCAATTTCCAGAACACTCAGAATGGCCTATGACTGAACATTTTATACACGCCAGTTGGGCTTCTGTCATATGTGAGGATGTCTGGAATTGGTTGTGAGGCATCCCAAGGGGATGACTGAGACCCGGGTTTTGTTTTGGTTTTATGGTTTTTATAGTTTTGGATTTTATTGTTGTTGTGAGCCACCCAGAGTTGTGTCATACAAATCTTTTAAATAAATAAATTAATAACCCTCTACACAGTCTTTCTAAGCCACATATGGTCTCTAAGCACCTTGCTGGGATCTATATACCAAAATTGTTGGTGGTTTTTAAGAAGAAAAAAGTAGGACAAAAATAGAATTGTATTTTTATTTTTATTATTGCTATTACAGTATTATTATCATTTATTAAATTTATATGCCACCCAACTCCCAGCAACTCTGGGCGGTTTACGAATACTTCATTTATAATAAATTTAAATGTAATTAATTAAACATAGTTAATGTGATTATTTGGCGAGCATTTAATATACTCCTCCTTAGAATGATAACATTGAAAGACACCAAGAAGGCTTTAGTGTCCAATCTCCTACTCCCTGCAGGAATCCAAATTAAAACATCCTTGACAGGTGTCTGTTTAGCCTCGGCCTGAAGTTCCACCTCCCTAGGAAATCGGTTCCACTGATCAATTACATCCATTATTTTGTGCCCTGCGTTTTGGGAGTAGAGAGACCAGGTCTTTCCCTTCCTGCGAGTGATATCCGTTCAGGTATTACATTAAACATTTCAATTCATCCCCAAGGAAACACACCTATAGGATAGAGCTGCAATCTTATGCCTCTGGGAGTAATCCGCATTGGAAGGAGCAAGGCTGCTTTCCGAGTCAGACTACTGAAAACCGAATGATGTTACGAAGCGTCCTAAACTTTGATACCCCGGTTTCTCCTTCCTTCTCCACTCCCTATTAACCCTCAGACCTTGTTCTGCGGGGCAACAATCCCAATCCCAGAGTTTTCCATGTGCTACAGACTAATATTGTGCAATACTACCTTTGCAGCACCACTTACTCTCACTCGGAAGGAGGGAAGAAAAATTGCCTCTCGCTATTTTATGGCGGCGGCTTCGGGCGAGGGGACCGTGCGCTTTCTTTCATTTCCCCGCTCTTTCGCCCTCTTTTAATTTTCCCTCGGATCCTGCAGGGGTCGCTGCTACCTCACTTTGAGGATGGCCTCTCCCCGCCGCTCGGTGGCGGGGTCTCGCGGAACGGAGGACTCGTTGCCGCCATTTTGAAGCTGACGGAAAGGGGGGGACCGCGGCGAGCTGCGGAAGGCGATTGGCTGCGTTGGCGAGCGACGGCGGTAGCGGCTGCTGCCCCAGCCTAGCCCAGCCTAGCGCGGCGGGCCGGAGAGGTGCGGACGGGCTCGCTCTGCCTTGTCTCCGCTCGTGGAAGTAGAAGCGGCGGCGGCAGTCAGCCACGGAAAGGTAAGGGGAGCGAAGAGCCTCTCTGGGCAGGAGCCCCCTGCGCGTCTCCGCCTCCTCGTTGCTTCTTCTCGGTTGTTCAGGCATCCGGAAAGCGAGGGGGATTGTGGCCCGTGGGCTTTTCCTCCCCACCTCCTGATTTTCCCTCATGCCGTTTCTTCCTACGCCGCCATCCGTGCCTCGCTCAACCGTAGTGAGCATGTTGAACTTGCCGCCCTTTCCTCCGCGGTGCGGTTGTGGGTATTTGTGTGCGGGCTGCTCTGAGCGGCGGCGAACGAGAAGTAACGGGGGTGACCTTGTTTGAAGCGCCTTCTTTTCCTTCAGAACATGCAGGGGTCCTTCTCCGCCCGCGGGCGCTCTATCTTGGTCGCCGGGGTCCCCATTTGAAGCCTCCTAAAGCAAGACAGGAGGTGGAGCAGTGGCGCGACAGGAGGAGGCAAGCGCTTCCTTCCCTCAAATGTGGCGCTACTGCAGTCGGCCTTCCTTCGTTCCACCCGCCTGCCCTGCCCGCCCCTGGAGCCGCTTTTTCTGCAAAGACTTGAATGGTTCGGAGAGCCCTGGAGACTTGCCTGCCCCAGTTGGCCTAGTTCCCCCTCGCACAGGCACCCTGCCCCAGCTCAGCCCCTTGCCCGCTGCCATTGGCTGGGGCCTGTTGGAGACGAGGGAGGAAAAGGGGGCTCTAGACTTAGCCGCTCCCCCATCCCCGTTTTATACTCTCCCAACTTGCCAGGCATTGGAGGCGTCTCTTTCCACTCGCGGAGGAAGCGGGGGTGGGGGGGAGAGTGGTTGCCGACCTCCTGGAACATAACACATCCCAATCTTTCTCCTGGATTTAATGGGGCAGTTTGGGGGTTTGCTTTAATTATTAAAACAAGGCCTCCCACACTTTTTCTTTTGGGCCAGCATTTTGAACATTATGATAATAAGTTCCTTCCAGAGGGCTTTTCTTTGAAAGACGAGTTTTTTTAATCTGAGTCTTTCAGGATCCCTCTTCATTGTTCAGTGAAGAGAAGGAAATTGGTGGCTTACCAAGCTTCCAACAGTAAAATTATTGGTACCGACTCCTATAGATGTGGGTCTGCTGTTTAAACTAATGGAATGCACAGTTATGGAGAATTTGGAGCTTGTGAGGACCTAGTGGGGATATTCAGTGAGGTGTATCACAGGGTCACAGCTCATTAACTCAGAGTTAATGCATTTTACTAAATACTTTGCTATTCCATTAATGTGTTTAGATTCTTCCCATATTTTCTGAAATCATATGTTCATTATGTTTACTGTTTCATTATGAAGTTTTATATTAACTCATGAGGGTAGTTACCTACAAGATAAATTGAATGGAGGATGTGGGTTCTCTCTCTGTCCATAGTATGTGTGTAAGCTGTGTACATGTTATTGAGGACCTATATTTTGTGTATCTACAGGCTTTGAGCAAGAAATGTGTTCTTTGTGGAGGGTTTACTTCTCTATTCTGTGTAGCCTTCTTATGCTAATTATATAGTTACAAATTCCATGAGTGAAAACTAGAAATTAATGCACGATTTCAAAACACATCAGAAGTTAAGATAATTAGTGTTTTTTTTAAACTTGGAAAGCTTCCAAAATATTTTGAAATCTTTAAATTGTGTGGAAGTCTTTACAGAGTGCACTATACATACATACTGCATTTCCTTGGTTACCCATGAAGGGAAATGTTGCTTTTTATGTTTTTCTTCCCTCTCTACTTGTTAATTGATGTATATGTGAGCACATATGATTATAGCAAGGATTGTTGTACTTGCCTGGCAGGGAGAGCACAACAGAATTGAAACTGCAGTTATGGAGATTGTGAATGGCGCTTTTTTTTTATTCTTGCAATAAGAAAGAGGGTTTTTTGGTAGTGGTGGCTTGACATTCACCTACTACTTTCCAGGGCTATATAAATCCCATGTTATTCTCCAAGAAATTTTAATGCATTCTTAATTGCTGATAGGATTAGTTTTAAGTTGTTTTGTCTACCTTTTTGCTGTTACCCTTTAATGTTGTTGATGTATTATTATGTATTTTATTTTATTTGAAAAATGGAGGGAAAATCCTTAAAAAAATGTTTATGCTAAAGCCTTGAAGCTAGCAGTATAATATCCCCCTTTCTGAGTATAAGGGTATAGTCTTCTTGTTAAGAAGATAATTTGTAATTATTTCTAACTGTATTATTTATAAATTTTACATGCTTTTTTATCATAAATCAATGGTATATGCTTAAACTGTACCAAAGAAAGCTAATTGAGTTACAAAATCAATTTGTTAAGCTTTTTTCCAAACAGTTTCTTTTTCTGTTAGTATCAAATAAGAATGGAATATTTTGGCATTTTCATACTTTGTTGCTAAAAATATCAAGTGATATTGGTTTAAACTTTGTTTATGTGTGTAAACAAAATGTGATGTATGCAAGTACTCAAATTTACAAGGGTGTAAAGTTGTAGAGAATTTGCCTATGATGCATTTTATTATATGGTATTCTGTTAAACAGATATCAACTATAAGATATTTGTTTTTCTGGTCAGATTTATTTGTTTATTTTATTTATGCCCTGCCTTTCTGCTTTGGCAAGCATTCCAAGCAGTTAAAGTAATTTAAAGACAAAATTAAAAAATTAAAAACATAGGTTAACATTAATTTTAAAAAAAGCTAAAATGTTAAAATTGGTAAAACAGACGCATGTTTTGATCTTCTAAATCCTGAAAGAGTGGAGGCCAAATATGAGAGTAGGAGCAATATGTGTCTGAAAACAGGCATCCGGCAATGGAGGTATCACCAAAACAGCCTCTTCTGGAGATCTTTATAACCAGACAGACTTGTAAGAAGAAAAGTGTTCTGTTAGACAGTCAATCTCTAAACAGTTTAGAATGATAAAAGTTAATTCCAGTAACTTAAATTGTGTCCAGTAAACAATTATAAGCTAGTCCATGTTTTTCAGTACATAAATATTATGTAGTTAGTATCTTTACTGGTTAGTAGACTAGCTGCCATGTTTTGTACCAGCTGCAGCTTCCAAACACTTTTCAAGGGTAGCTCCAAATGCAGCATGTTGCAGTAGTTGAGACAGATTCTAACTTATATTTGGATAACTGTTGCCAGATCCAAGCAACTGAGAGATACAGCTAGCACAATAGATGTAATAGTACAAGGTACTCTTTGCCACAGCCACCATACTGTATTGACTTTTATGGCACCTATGGATAAAAGAGCATTTCCAGACTTAAACATTCTGGAAACAGAATGTTTTAAAAACATCTATATTTGAAAACACTTCACTTTTTAGTATACAGTACCAAACTCCTGCTGTTCTCAGATGTTTTCATTGCACTTCCTCTATATTGCTGTTAGCTTATGGAATTTTCTTTTGACAGCTGTTGCTGAAACTTAAAATCATAGAGTACAGCCTTGTGCTTGTTTGTTTTAAGTTTGTCTAATTATAAAGGATAGAAAAAATTATGACAAGTGTTATATTTGACTGTGACTTTACAACTTTTCTGATAATTAGTGAGCCATTTAATTATATTAAGATTAATTATAGATTGCATAGGCTTTTGTCTATGAAGTTGTATAGGCTGCATTGTGAGATGTATAGATAGGCTACTGAATTTGGCTAAAGAAAAGCCAGTAGTAATGGATTGGGGAATATGTAGTTTTATAGATGTTTCTGTCCTCCAGCAACACTGGGAATTGGAATTCAGCAACATCTGAAGAATTGCAGATTCCCCATTCTTATTACAGGTGACATTGGCTTTGTGATTAGGTCTGGAAGAACATCATTAGAATGTTAAAGATAAAACCTCAAAGAAAGCATGCGTGTATGTGTGTGTGTGTGTGCGCGTGTGTACATGCATGCACACACATGCACAAAAATGCATTGGTTCCATATGTGTGTGTTGGAGAGTGGTAGGAGAGAAAGAAATGGTATTGATTAAGCAATTAAAATGTTTTGGAAAGTATCAGCTATTCATTATGAATTATAACGATATCTTGGGCTTGAAATAAAAAAAAGTTATAAAGCAACTTGTAACTTGACTTTGGGAAAAGTTATTAGAGTTGAGGAATGTTCATCTGAGAAAGAAAATACATACTTCAAGGACATTAAATTTCCTCTGAGTAATGTTAGATAAATAGAACTAGTAGTTCTGAGAAACTGAGAACAAGTCTGAAAAGATTGAGGAGTACACTGAATTTAGGATTCTGTTCATGTCTCCTCTGAAATTAGTCCTGTTGAGTTCATTTGGACTTAATCCCAGATAAGTTTATACATAGGTGCTGCAGTCTAAAATTAAAATTATAGGGATACTTACATTTAGGAAGGAATAGGTTTCTAAATCCTGATGGTAAAAGAGATTCAGAATGGGAAAATAGGATTCCTGAAACCAAAATAACACATTATGGGATTATAGAAATGATAAACTGTTAAGAATTGAATATGGTTGTGTTAATGTTGTCACTGTTCTGTATGACATAAATACAGTTCAGTAAAATAGAAGTGCTAAAGGAGATGAATGTATATACAGAAGTAGAAAAATAAGAGACTGATTCTATGAAATTGACTGAGAAATATAAATATGAGGCAATATAGTCATAAAATGTCTACAGAGATACAATACATATACATAGATTAGATCTGACAAAAGGCATTATTTAATCCTAAATGATGTCCAGGATTTAATGTAAGATGAAATCAGACTGCTTAGAAACAGTGACCACAACACTAGTGAACATTTAATTGACTGGAAAATTGTCAAGAAAGTTCATTTATAGTTAGAACAGATGTTTTTCTAAAATGATAAATGATAGAGTCAAGTAGGCTGTGAAAGATACTATGTCTTGCTTAAAGGCTCTTCAAATGAAGTACTACCCAAATGAGAAAAATAAAATGAGCAGAAACTCTAGCAAGACAAATGCTGGTTAACTGTATAGCAGAGCCAAATTTTGAAGAGCAAATTGCTAGCCTAAAAAATCCTGGTTTGTAAAACTAATGCCAGTGATAAGCAGCCACACTAACAGGGAGGAAAAAATAGATTATAACTAACTGCAGCTCATTCCCAACAAATCAAGGTGCAAAAGAATTCTGGTTTCTTGTTCCATGCCCATGTAGCTCATCTCTCAGCAATGGTAGCTAAATTGAAGCCCTGTTTTTTGATAGCAGTATAGCACAGTGTCCCAGATGCTACAGACTAGCACTGTTAGGGAACAGCTGCTTCCTGGAGATGTAAGAATATTAGAATAGCTCTCCTGGATCATAGAAGACCTATATTAATCCAGCATTTTGTTTCTTTCAGTGGCCAACTAAGATGCCTTTAGTGTACTCACAAGCAGGAGATAGATGTATATCTCCACCTGCTGTAGTTCCTCTGTAACTGGTATTTGACAGCATATTGCCCCCAACTGACAAAATTATCCTTCAGTCCTCCATGTATTTATTCGGTCTCCAGTCCAAGTTAGTGGCCATCCTCATATTTTGTAATAATGAGTTTCACAGAAGAAATTCTTTCATTTGATTGTTCTAAATCTTCTATTCCATTCATCTTCCCTGGTCCTAGGGTTTTGAGGCAGGGAAAAAACTAGTACCTGCCCACTTTCTCCATGATATGCATTATTTTATGTACCTTCATTATGTTCTGCCTCTGGTGTACAACTTTTCAGCTTGGAATAAAAACATTTTGTAATATTTTCTTATATGGAAGGTGTTCAAGTTCCTGATCATTTTGGCTGCCCTCTTCTGCACTTTTTCCAACTCTGTTATATCCTTTTTCAAATGGGAACAAGAACTATATACAGTATCCAGATGTGGATGCAGTATTTATTTATATAAGAGCCTTGCAGTGTTAGCATTTTTAATGAACTTTAGCATAGAATTTGCACACTGAGTTGACATCTTCATTGAGCTATCTTCTGTGAGCCCAAGATCTTTTTCTTAATTAGTTATAGGCATCTCAGAATCTATCAGTGTGTATATAGTTAGGATTTCCCTCCAATGTCCATCACTTTAAAATTAAATTTAACTGCATTTTCCATTTCTTTGGCCATTTTTCCAGTTTAAAGGAATTCTGGGGTTTTCACCACCTTGAATAGTTTGACATCATTTGCAAACTTGTCCAGGTTATTACAGAGTTGGAGGTTGAAACCTACAGCCTATGGGCCACATCTGGGCCCCCACCCGAAGTCATCCAGCCCATAGAAATATATCCACATGGCCTGTGAAAGAGAGGGAAATAGCAGCCAATTGTTTAGCTGCTCCTGTGAGTGCTCACCACATCCTCAGGTGGCCATTTTTGTGACAGGTTTTCTAGCTGCCTTGGTGTGGGCAGAGCAACAAGTTCCCTTCTTGGAGTTAGCGAGAGCCAGCAGGGAGGTAGAGAAGGAAAAGAAAGTGGCAGCAATGACACAGCCTTGATGCTGAAGAAGATTGGTGACCCCTGCTCTAAATCAAGATCATGAAAGAACAAGTTAAAAACCACTGGTCTCAATGTAAAACCTTGAGGAATTCTATTTATTCCTTCCTTCCTTTGAGAAAATTGCTCATTTAGTCCTACTATTTGCTTTCTATTTTTTAAACACTTAGCAATCCATAAAAGGAAGGATCTCTTATTATTATTCTTTTTTTTTTATATTAAAATATACTCAGGAAGTGTTGATTAGGAATTGAATCAGTTTTATTTTTTTTAATCCAAATATACAATGTCAGTAGGGGATCACCTTCACTTATGTGCCACTTTAAACAAAAAATTTAGAAGGTTGGTGAGCGAGATTTACCCTTGGAGAATCCATGCTGATTTTCTTCAGCAAGGCCTATTCTTCTGTGTACCTCATTATTTTTTCTTTGATTACCATTTCTGCTTGGAACAGATGTTAAGCTGGGCTAACCTATAATTTCTTGGATCTCCTCTGTGTCTCTTGTTAGAAGAAAAGGGAAATGGGAATGCCTTATAAAGCATTTTAATGTGTCTATTAATCATCAACATTATTCTGAAATATATTTTGCACCAGTCTTTTCCAGGTTTTTTTCCCTTAAGGCAGCCACATCTTTTGTAGCCAATGCAAACGCTGATGAGAGAATACTTCACAATTTCCCCTGTGACTGCCTCAAGGCAAGGAAACATTAAGCAATAAAGTAAAAATAATTTCTTCAAAATTCAGAACATACTCTCAGAGCACAAGTGTTTATCTTAGTTTTGATCTGTGAGCATGAAAAGGTATAACAGACTTTTTTGTAAAAAAAAATTTGGAGCTTGATGTTAAAGTTCTAGTTTGAGAAATTAATCAGTGTTGAATTGATTATGTCTAAGGGATTTAGAAATATTTGAAAGATAAGATCCATGCTGGATTTTTTTTCCTTGCTTTTTGCACTTCTGAGACACTGTCACAGCCTTCTCACCTGTGGACAATTTAAATTTACTTCTGCAAAAACTGGGAGACATATTGCCAAACAAGTTATTAAACAACTCCCACTGGTTGGACTTTCTGGGCGTTATAGGAATTGTAATCAACTTTTGGGATGCTTAGGTTGCAAAAGGTAAATCTACAAAAGCAAAACTATATAAATGTTTTTAATATTAAAATGTCTTATAATGAGGTATTACACAACTACTCTCTGAAGAAGGATAAATGAAGCAGGTCACAGTGCTGTTGTACAGGTGTAAGAAACTCTAACATGGTTTCTATTTTCTATTAAAACATTTGGCGCCCATTGTATGTTATATAGGTAGGTCGCAATTAGTGTGAGTTCGAATAATGCAATATTCAATTTAGTACGAATTGTAAATTGATACCAGGTTGCATTTAACATGACCCAAAATTCAGTTAATGTGAGGCTAACGTATGCACTTGAGGCTAGTGCATGCGCAGTTATGATTTGGACTTTAGATGCTGCTAATCTTCATGTGCGCAAATGGAGAAAAGGAAGATTCTGTCAGAGGAAAACAGTACAAGTTTAAAAAAAGAGGCTTGTCATTACATTAGAGCAAAAATTTGATGTAATTGAACATGGTCATAGCAATGCTAAAATAAGATGAGAAGTTGGAATGCCTGAATCTACGGTAGAATTGTTTTTGTTTTTATCTTGCTTTCTGTAACTACTCTGTGACTTTGTTAATCATAAATTTAAATTAAAAGTATATTCTTTTTATCCTTTACTGTAATATTACATTAATATACATATAAAATTTATGTTTAAATTTTTTCATTGGCTATTTCTGTCAAGCTGGAACCAATTCCCATATTTTCCATAGAAATATTACTTTGAGTAGTATGAATTTGAATAACATGACCATTTCATGGGATTCCTTAACTGCTCTAATCGAAACCTACCTGTAGCTTGAATAAAAAGTGCTCTAATGTGGCTGCTTTGCTCATCACTTCGGTAATGTGAAACATTCTGTCAGGTTGGGAGTGTTTCAGACCCAGGTTTTCCCCATACTAGCAATGCTCCAATTTCTATCTGTATGCAAGTGGTTGGGTATTGTAGCATTGGCAAGGAATTATAACATGGCCTCCTTCCATATGGCTTGACAGATTTTTGTAGCATCTCTGTGTGGAACAGTACTAAAATGACTTCCACACTGCATACTTTTCTGCCCTGTGCAGAAGTAAGCCGATATGAGGTATTAAATATCCCCACCATTCACAACCACTCAGAGCCTTGGTCTTAGCCATGTAGATGTGATGTGGGGAGTATAATATTTATTTAAGAATTCATATCACACTCTCTTTCATTTCCAGTATAGATGCTGAAAATGTAATCAAAATTCAGTAAGACTGTATATCACTAAAATTACAAAATGTTGCAGTCATTTGTTGTAAATAATATAACTGTAATGCATTTGTCAATAAGGAAAAAAGTTCAGAGCGAGTAAACAAGGATTTAATTATCTGCAGAAGTTGTTAATCCTGATTTGTCTTACTGGATGGCTTGACCATACGTAAGTTTTCACATTACCGGCATGCAATTTAGGACTTCTGCCACTGTTCCCCATGGCAGCTCTCAGTATTCCTTATGAAGCCTCTCCTAATTATCATATTTCTCTCAAGGTGGTGATAGAATGTAGCAAGAGAGTAATCAGCAAGAATGGGTAGACAATGGTTGCAGAAGCTGTTTCTATCTGAATGTGGTTTCTTTTCTTTTTCTCATTTGTGTTTTGCCCATGAATCTTCATAGCTACCAGGAAAAACTCAGGCAGTTGTATGGAGAGTTGGAGGAGAAAAGCTTTTCATTTACTATATGCAAAATGTAGTTTTAAGCAATAAACAAATGCAGAATAGATATTTACATTGAAGACTTATGTAAATGCTATATCTGTAAAGTGACAAATTTTGTTGTGAAAGTACTGAAATATCGATCTAGAACAGAATATACATTTTGAGGGAAGCATGAATGCTGCCGTCACTTTCCAGCCTGGGGGTATAATTTTTATTTCCCTGCTTTAACTCTAAAATTCTCCCGAGTGCTTCACTCATTCTTTCTATTTGTTAAAGTTTATGTTTTTCCTGCCTTTCACTTTACTGGGTTGATCTTGTACTTTTTCTTTTGGTGACATGCATCTGTTTCCCCTCCACATAATTCTCTATTGAACACAACCCAAACCGTATAGTACTGTTAAATGTAAAAGGAGTTTCAAATTGGGAGTTAACTTTCCAAGCATAAAATGGTCAAAATATAATTAGACATACAGTGTATAAAGTTTCTAGCTTTATAAGCTCTGATGGTCTCTTTCAGGCAGCAGATGCCTTCAGGCAAAGCTATGTGTGATAGTATGTGTTCTCTGTGTTAGAGTGTATTGCTGTTAAATCCTTGGAAAAGTAGCTGGGGGTCATATTTGAAATACAGACTCAAAACTTTATGTTCTGCCATATAATCCTTTTAAAGGTAATTTCTGCACACAGTTGTTATGTAAAATGATAAAAAGCTAAAATAAATAAATGCTTAGAAAAATGTCTAGTTCGTTGCTAGAGTATGCCATGAAGGAAGATCATCTAAATAAGTCAAATCGTTTTTTCTCTACTAAATATGGAATGCCACATCATGCTTGATTAGGCTTTAAAATGGCTTAATACCACAGAGTCTTATGGTCAAGGATATGCAGATTGCTTCAATAGCGACTGCATTCTGCTTTTAAACTCAAAATCTGAAAAGTATAGAGGTGCTGGTGCTTGCTGCTTAATACATTTGTTGCAAGCCAGTCATATACAGATTGTAGGCATTGTTTTAACTACTGTAACTTGTGGAACTAAGGTAACATCTATTTATTTCTTAAAATAGGGTTACTTGAAGTAGATCAGTAACAACCAGATGTAATGGAAAAATATAATCATTAATTAATTGTAAAACCAAATAATTTGTCCTCATTGTCTTGTATTGTGTATATTGCTTTTTTGCACATGTTTTTAGAAATACATTTTGTAGTTAGGCACTTGAAGTTGTCACTGCTACAAGGTACAGAGCTTTCCAGGATAAGACATTCCTTTATTAAGGTTGTACACTGTTTTATTTTTAATTAAAGACATTATGCTGGATTTTTTCTGGCTAATAATATCTCATTTTAGACATTTAAAGCCTTGGAAGTCTTATTGATCAGAAAGTTGTGATTAGTTTGTATATGCTAATAAGTGTTGTGAATACCAAGTCATACATGGCAAATGTTTGCATTTGTTTTATGGATCTTGTAATTTTGCTTCTTTCCCTTTAAAGAGAGTTTTTTCAGTTATTGAGAGTTTGGAAGAGGAAATAAATCATAGTTGTCCTAAATATTTATTCAATGATATTGAAAATATTGCAGAAAAATCACTAGCTACCTTTTATTTTTATATATTAAGATATATTAGGATGTTGCTTCTGCTTATTTAAAATGCAGGTTTCCTTCTACTAAGTATAGTTATGGCATAATGTGCATCATTAGGTAAGTAAAAGCGTATTTTAATTTTCTGATATAATACATTCTAGACTTCATATATGAAATTCTTGGGATCAAACATATTTGATTCTATATAAGTTCTAGAAAACTAATGAATTCTTACAAGTTTTCTTTAGCATTTATTTTATTTATTTATTCATATTTACGTAGCTGCCCATCTCACAAAATAATTTTTATTAATAATTTTAATAATTAATTAATATTTAATAATTAAAAAACCAATAATATAAAAAACAATGAACAATTAAAAATTAATATTACAATTTTAAAAAGGCAAGGAGAAAGCAATAAATATTAACAACAGTGGAGCCACCTCAACAACTCACCATTCTCTTGGGGCCCCCAAGCCTGATGACATAGCCAAGTCTTGAGGGACTTGCAAAAAGTTGACAGGGATGAAACCAGCCTGCCCTGGAGGGTGGGGGAGGGAAGATGTTCCATAAGGCAGATGCCATGGCAGAAAAGGCCTGTCTCCAGGGTCCCGCCAGATGTAGCTCCTTTAGCAGATGGGGCCCACAACATACCTCTTTTGCTGGATCTGATGGGATGGGCAGATGTAACTGGGAAGAGGCAGTCCCTCAAATAACCTAGCCTCATGCCATGAAGGACTTTAAAGGTCAAAATGAGCACCTTAAATTGGATCCAGAAGCAAACTGGCTATCACGGAGCAGAGGTGTAATGTGTGCCATAACTACCCATGCTGCTGCATTCTGTACCAGCTGAAGCTTCCAGATGCTCTTCAAAGGCAGCCCCATGTAGAGAGCATTATAATAGTCATCCAGAAAGTGATCAGGGCTTTAGTGACTGTGAGCAGAGCTTCCTGATCTAGGAACAGGCACATCTGGAGCACAAAACAAAGCTGTGCAAAGACCCTCCTAGCCATGACTGCCAGCTGCTCTTTGAGAAGGAGTTGCAAATCTAGGAGAACCCCCAAGTTGTGTACTGGGTCTGTTTGGGGCAGTGCAATCCCATCCAGAATCAAAGATGGCATAGTCACAGAAACAGAAGGCTTCGAAACCCAGAGCCACTCAGTCTTGCCAGGATTCAGTTGAAGCTGCTTGTTCCCCATCCAGATCCCTTCAGCCTCTAGGCACTAGGATAAGACATCAATAGCATTGCTTAATTCACCAGGGGCAGAGATGTATACTTGGATATCATCAGTGTTATGTTATCAGTAATGTCTACATAATGATAGTGCTTCAGATGAAACTGGAATTCTTGGATTTTACAGTCATGTGGAATAGTGCAGTTTTGTTGTATTGCTCTTAGAAGTCTTGATCTTTTCCTCTGAAACCCTAAATTGACAGCAGGGAAGGGGACATTTAATAGATCTAAGTTCTTTATTAGTTTTTTATTCCAATAGATTTGGATGTATATACTTTCAGTTTTATATAGTGGTGCTTAAAAGTTTGTGAACCCTTTTGAATTTCAGTATTTCTGCATAAATATGGCCTAAACATGATCTGTTCTCCACACAAGTCCTAAAATTAAATAAAGAGAACCCAAAATGAGTCAAAAACATTATAGTTGTCATTTTATTTATTGAGGAAAATAATCTAGAGCTACATATTTCTGTGTGGCAAAAGTATGTGAACCTTTTCTTTCAGTAACAGGTGTCCCCCTCTTAGGCAACCATAACTGCAGCTAAACATTTCCAATAACTGTTGATCAGTCCTGCACATCAGCTTGGTAGAATTTTAGCCCATTCCTTCTTACAGAACAGGTTCAACTCAGGGATGTTGGTGTGCTTCTTCACATGAACTGCCCACTTAAGGTTCTTCTGCAACATTTCTATAGGATTAAGGTCAGGACTTTGACTTGGCCATTCCAAAATATTAACTTTTTTCTGCTTTAACTATTCTTTGGTTATACAATTTGTGGATGTGGGGTAGTTGTCTTGCTGCATGACCCACTTTCTCTTGAGCTTTAATTCACCAACAGATACCCTGACATTTGCCTGTACAATTTGCTGGTACAATTCAGAATTAATAGTTTCGTAATTCCATCAATGATGAAAAACTGTCCTGGTCCAGAGGCAGAAAAGCAGGCCTAAACCATAATCCTTTGAGCACTGTGTTTCATAGAAGGGATAGGGTTCTTATGCTGGAATGCAATGTTTACCTTTTGCCAAACATAAAACTTTTCATTCAAGCCAAAAAGTTCTCTTTTGGTCTCATCCATACACAGAACATTCTTCTAATGGTCTTCTTGCTTATCCACATAGTCTTTTGCAAACTGTAGATGGGCAGCAGTGTTCTTTTTGGAGAGTAGTGGCTTTCTCCTTGCAACCCTGCCTTGCGTATGATTGTTGTTCAGTGTTCTCCTGATGGTGGTCTCATGAACACTGACATTTGCCAATGCAAGAGAGGTCTTTAGTTCCTTTGACATTACCCTAAGGTTCTTTGAGACCTCCTGAAGTATTACATGCCTTGCTCTTGGTGTGATCTTGGTTGGTTGGCCATTCTTGGGGAGGGTACGATGGTGTTGAATTGCGTCCATTTGTACATGATCTGCCTGACAGTTGACTGGTGGAGTCCAGACTCTTTGGAAATGGTTTTGTAACTTTTTCTAGCCTAGTAAGTATCACCAACTGTTTTTCAGAGGTCCTCAGAAATCTCTTTTGTTCGAGCCATGACACACTTCCACATACCTGTGTTGTGAAGATCAGACTTTGATAGTGAGTACCCAGAATTCTGTTCTTTAAATAAGACAGGACCTCTCCCACTCACTCCTGATTATAATCCCATTAATTGAAACACCTGATTCTAATTTCCATTTCAAATAAACTGATAATCCTACAAGTTCGCATACTTTTACCATATAGAAATATGTAACTTTGGATCATTTTCCTCAATCAATAAATGAACAAGTATAATGATTTTTACTGATTTGTTTAATTGGGTTCTCTTTATCTAGTTTTAGGACTTGTGTGGAGAACAGATCACATTTTAGGTAATATTTATGTAGAAATATTGAAAATTCAAAAGGGTTCACAAACTTTTAAGCACCACTGCATGTATGTATGTAGAGTGATTGTGTTTGAATAAGTAAAAGATAAAAGAATGTTTTTGCTCTTTTCCACCTTAAGTTTAATATAAATAAATAATCCTGAACTCATTAATAATTTGCTTTTTCTCCATATTGATGTTCCTACTTTTAAAGAGTTTAGAGTAAAGTGTTTCATAATAGTATTATGTTTGCTTTCATACATACAACCTTTTTTGAGGCATTTTCTTTCATTTGCTGTTGACTACTGTGTTTACATATGCACATGGAATCTATATAAAAAATAACCAAAGTACAAACATTTAGCATTCCTCTCTTAAGAATATGTTGACTCGGGTTTCTAGAGGGTTCTGTAACTGCAGGATAGTTATTATTATATATTTTTTTATGTTGATCCAGCCTCCCATCTCACCACAGCAAGTCTGGGTGAGGAACAAGGTTTAAAAACAAAACACAACCTAACACAGGAAATCTGGCCGAGGGATTTGGGCAGGTGCTGGGGAGCACAGGTAGGGGGTCCTGCGGGTGCACGCATGTGCTATAGAGTACAGGTGGGGAGCGATGTGGAATACAATATCCCTGGGATCTCATAGTCCGTAGTGGGACTCCTTGGGAGAAAAAGCGGTGGGAACGACTTATGGGAGCGACTTGCAACCTTCCCTGCCGGCTTTCCCATTGACTTTGCTTGTGGGAAGCTGGCTGAGGAAGTGGCAAATTGCAATCATGTGACTGTGGCTCACTGCAATGTCGTCATTGCAATCTGTGGGCCTGGGCACCCAGGTCGCAATCACAGGATTGTGGGGACTCTGCAAAAGCCACAACTTCATAGACTGGTTGTATTTCCCCCTTATTCAGCACTGTCATAATTTTGAACAGTCGCTGAATGAGTGGTCATAACTTGAGGCCTGGCTATATCAAACCACCTAGGCTTCACTAACTTTTTGATCTTCATGCCTGGGCAAATAGCCAGGTTTACAGCGCTTTCTGGAAGGCCAGCAAGGTGAGGGCCAATCTGATCTCAGTTGGTGATGTGTTCCAAAAATGCAGGCACCATGACTCAAAAAGGTTAGATGGTAAGACGGCATTCTTTAATTGATGGGACCCAAAACATGCACCGCTTGCTGGATCAAGTAGGGTGTGTAGAGACCACTGGAAAAAGATGGTTCTTCAAGTAACCTGGCCCAATGCCATGAAGGACTTTATAGATAACCAGCACTTTGAATTACATCTGGAAGCCTATTGGGAGACACTGCAGCTTGTTTAGCAAAAATGTAATATGGGTGAATTGGGAAATACCCATAATTATGGGATTATGGTATGGGATTTGAATGTGAATGCAGGGTGAATGTAGAGTACACCTGGTGTTACCTCCATCCGATGCTGGCCTCCTGGTGGGGAGGAGAGTTGCAGTAGCAGCGGCTGGGCTGAGGACGGCGAGGAGAGGACATGGGCAATGGGGGCAAGTGTGGTAGCGGGTGGTGCTTGGACCCAGGGGGACAATGGTGGCTGCGGTGGTCATGGTGGCGGGAGAGTGCTGGTGGCAGCTGCTGAGGCCACGCCATCTGGGCTGGGAACGATGCCCGGGTCTGAGTGTAGCGACGACGAAGTTGAGAGTTGGTCCAGCTGGGCTGGGAACATCTGCAGGGCCAAGGCCCAAGCCCAACACTCTTAATTTTGGCAGCAGCACCAGTGGTGAGAGCACTGGCGATGGTGGCGGGACGGCAGCGATGAGAGCACCAGGAACGAGGCTGAGGTGGACCTGGCTGTGACAGTGGAGCAGAGGCCAGAGCCTGAGAGCCCACAGTACCCGAAACCCATAGAGACATTAGGACCTCGGGGGTTCTGGGCTCTAGCCCCTAACATGGCAAGGGGGCTTCCCTTATCCCCAGAGAAGAGGCTAGGGGGACTGAAGTAGTTGTGGGATGCGTTCGTGAGGGGTGTGTGGATGTTGGATGAATGTGCTACCCTCTGCCTGGGTGTCAGGCAGGAAGAGGGTGGGAGTAGTTGTGGCCCTCTTCTCACCAGTTAGTGAGAGAAGCTGGTTGAAAGAGGGAGTGTGTTAGGGAAGGGGGATTTGGGGTGACTAAGCCCCTGTTGGCGCTGAGAGCAGATAGCTAAAGTGCCACAGGGACCCATTCCCCCCTCCCCCATATTCCCCTCTCACCCTGTATGGTTTGTGGTATGGCAGGCCAGGAGGGTAGGTGGAGGATCATCTCGGGCAATTCAGAGTGGGTATTCATGTGGTGACGGGCATAGTACATTATGACGGGAGCCAGAAGGCAGGCCGTTCCAGGAGAAGATGCCCCCGATGTGTTATACCGGTGGTATGTTCCTGGCCCTCTGGGCTCAAGCCTGGATCCTGGTCAGCAGGCCTTCAGAGGCCCAAGGTTTTGGCTGCTGCTGATGAATGCCAGGTTGGTCAATAATAAGGCACCTCTTATTCGTGACCTTATTGGGGAGGAGCAGGCCGACCTGGCATGCATTACAGAGACCTGGCTGACACCAGAAGGGGGTGTTGCCCTTTCGGAATTGTGTCCAGCAAGGTTTAGGTTTGGCACCCAGCCGAGACCCCAGGGCAGGGGAGGGGGTATGGGAGTGGTTATCCGGGAATCTCTGCTGGCCTTCAGGTGCTCTGCTCCACAAGTTGCTGGATGTGAGACCCTGTTCCTGAGGTTGGGCACACGGGATCGGTTGTGAGTGTTGCTTCTGTACTAGCCTCCCTGCTGCGTAGCAACTTCCCTGCCTGAGCTGCTGGAGGCCATCTTGGGGTTTGCAGTGGAGTTCTACGGGCTTTTGGTCTTGGGGGACTTCAATCTGCCATTCCTGGGGTTGGCCTCAGAGGCGGCTCGGGAGTTCACAGCTGTCATGGCGGCCATCTATGGCCTGACTCAGGACAGTAGTCACACTCTAGACGTGGTTTTCTTGTCGGAGCAGTGGCAGCGTGATCTGGTGGGGGATTTGATATTATTCCCTTTCTCACGGTCAGACCACTCCCTTGTGGCCTTGAGATTCTCCTATGTTGCCTTCCTCCACAGGGAGATGGGACCTGTTCAAACAGTTCGCCCCCGGCAACTGATGGACCCACAAAGGTTCCAAAAGGAGCTGGGGGTTGTTCCTGAGGCCTTCCTGCATGGTCCGGCGGAGGCCCTGGCCAGAGCCTAGAATAAGGAGGCAGCTGGGGCCTTGGACAGGTTTGTGCCTGTGCGGCCTCTCTTGGCCCATCACCCCCGGCACTCCCCGTGGTTTACGGAGGAGTTAAGGGAGCCGAAAAGGGCGAAGAGACATCTTGAGCGCTGCTGGCGGAAAATTAAAGACGAGTCCAACCGAACATGGGTTAAAGCCACTATTAAGGCCTACCTCGTGGCGGTAAGGGTGGCGAAACGTCATAAATAAATAAATAAATATCCACACTGCTACAGTCTGGATCAATTGCTGCTTTTGGATGCTCTTCAGTGGCAGCCCCATGTAGAGCACATTGCAGTAATCCGTTCAAGAGATAACCAAACATGAGTGACCATGTGCAGTGCATCTTGGTCTAGGAAAGGGCATACTTGGCATACAACATGCAGCTGTGCAAAGGTCCCCCTGGCCACAGTTTTCACCTATTCCTCAAACAGGAACTGTGAATCCAGGAGTACCCCCAGATTGTGCACTGGTTCGATTTGGAGTAGTGCACCCATATCCAGAATTAAAGTTGGAACCTCACCAAACCTGGGTGGCCCCAAACCCATAGCCACTTAGTCTTGCTAAAGTTGAGCTGAAGCCTATTCCTCTCCAACCAGACCTCCACAGTCTTCAGACATCAAGACAGGACCTCCATGGCTTCACTTGGATTGGCCCAAAGTGGAGATGTACAACTGAATATATTCTGCATGCTGATGATATCTCATCCCGTGCTGTCAATTACCTTACTCAGCAGCTTCACGTAGATGTTAAATCGAGCAGGGAGAGTGTTGAGCCCCACAGCACCCTACAAAGGGGTAATAAACTGTCCGTTATGTTATGAAAGGCTTTAATGGCTGTTGAACTTTTGGGGAGATGCAATATTAGGAATGACTTTTCACATGTAGACTATAACTTAATATAACGTGTGTGGACTTTTATGTTTATGTTTAGTAAGTGCGCAATTCTGCAAGTAGAGATATCCTTTGACACATTTTGCAAAAAACCCTTCCCTGAATTTGCTTTTGTTTCAAATGTGTGAAAGGTAAACTCTTGCAGCCCAATATTAGTTTTTATATGTGCTGGATTTTATGGAGTCATTTACATTCTGCATTGGAATTTGTGCCTTGAGTTTTAGAAAGAGAAGTATAAATATCAGTTTTGAACTTTTCCACCAAATGGAGTACATTGTACTATAGACCATAATTTCAAGCTATACATCCCTTGGCTTTCCCCTTCTTCCTTTTGAAAGGTTGCAAGGAAGAGATTGGAAACTTCCCTTTTTGTATCTGAACTCAAGAAATTTCAGCTTCTTCAAAATATGATCTTGGCTTATCCTGAACCAAGTCTTTTTTTTTAATGATAGTTCCCAAAATTCAAAAGAATAGGTATAATAATGTATTATTTATTATATATTATATTATTATCATATTATATTATATTATAAATTATTATTATAAATTATGGTGTTATAAATATAATAATGGGTAATAAAAAGTATTGTGCAGTTTTCAAATTCAGTAAAGATCCTTCAGGAAGTACAGGAGTATGAATTTAAGCATATGTCCTCAACTTTTTAAAGACGCTGTACCATTTCCTAGGAATGAGCACTTGCCCTCCAGTGCTGCCCTGCAGTTCCAAGAAAACACAGATGTTTTAACAAACTGCAGGCAGGTGTTTCATCATATTCCCACATGCTCTGAAGCACTTTTTAGGAACTTGAATCTGATCACTGCATAGTCTAGTAGCAATCCTTACTTTGGAATCATTATTACTTTGCTGCTATAATACTTTGTATTTAATATTATAAAGCTCAGTCATATGGAAAGACTTTTTAAAATTTGCATTGTACAAGAAAATTAGGAGGAATGCAGAAAGAAAGTTGTGTATACATAACCATAAGGGATCATTCTTAATACTGTAGCTTTATTGTTATTTTCAAGTGAAATTGTGATCCTTTTGTTCTGTAAATGCAACTTAACTGTTATGCAGTGTCTTGTCTTGGCAATCTGGAAATGATGGAAGCTAATTACTTTCTATTTTGTGCTTCTATTCCACCAATTTGTGGTTAGCTATGAAATACTGATGTGTGTGAATGCAACATCAAAGGCTGTGCTTGTTTAAGGAGATAAATGGCAGCATTGTGGATGCATAGTAGTATTAAAGCAGTCTTTCTCAACTGGACTTCCATGGAACCATAGGGTTCTGAGAGAAATCACTAGGGGTTCCGCAACAGATTGTGATTTAAAAAAAAATTGCTAGCACTTGCAGTGGTGGAAATTTTTACATGCCGTGACTCAGCTGCTGTCCTGCTGCTTTGCTGTTATAATATGTGGAATGTGCAAGTTATTGTGAAGTTTTCATATTTTTTGTGATTTTTATGCAGAGGTTCTCTGAGACAAGAAAATTACTTCGAGGGTTCCTCCAGGGTAATAAAGTTGAGAAAGGCTATATTAAAGCACATAGCATGTGTTGTAGTCAGAGGTTTCTTAAGGAATATGATAGTTATAAATACATTGTTTAATTTAATGAGATTGCAGTACATTTTTAACTTTTTCTTTTGTTCTAGATTTACTACTACCAAGTTTTTTTCACTCTTTTTTTTTTTTTTTGCATGTGCTTTTTGGGCGGAGCACGGAAATGCGTCTAATGGGAATTTTTTTTTCTTCTTTCAAATTGTATTATGCCACAATAATTGCTTGGCATGTGTATTTCATGCAAATTATTTTTAAATGTTTCTAATTATTAGGCTATTTTTTTTTTTATTTAACTAAACTGCCCCCTCCCAAGTTGCCTAGTGTAAAAATGTGTCAGCCATTCTTAAAATGGGCAGTGTTTCCATTCTTCCCTTCAAGATCCTTTCCTGCAAACTATCCTACTTGCAAAAGTTTTGGCTTGGCAGGGAAAGAAGAGATTTGTGGAGACTTATTCATTATACCACATTAGTTTCTGTATGTATAAATTTACAGATTCCTGGGAGTAATGTTCACATATACTTGAATTTCCGTTGGTGCTCTATTATATAAGTGTGTCATTTTTTTTAACATTTAGTTTTTTGAGAAAGCCTCAAACTTTAACGTTTGAGAAAGGGTTGTTGAAGAAAGATTATTTTATTTCTTCAGATATGTTTTAACATTTATAAATAAATACTTTAAAATTTTAATTATAGTCTCATCAAAATTGCTTTATTACTAAATTCAAATTTGTAAATTTCTAGAGAACTGGCTTTGGGTAAATGTGTAGTATTGAAATAATTGTGTGAATACAATGGTACCTCGGGTCACGAACGCTTCTGTTCACGACCAATTCGGGTCACGAACAACACCGTTCGCAAAATTTTGCTTCCGTTCGCGAACTCCGCATCGGGTGACGAACAGGATCCACAGCCATTTTCCCTGCTGACACACATGGTCGTGGCTTCCTGTAGGGAGGGGGACTTTCCCTCCAAACAATAACTGCCTCCCCACCTGCCTTCCTGTCCTCCACGCCAGAAGTTGCCTTGAGCAAGGTTAGCATTCTCTCTCTTCGTACTGTACTGTACTGTACTTTGTGTCATATTTTTGTGGTTTAAAAAAAAATATACATATGGTTCAGAATGGATTAACCGTATTTACATTGAACCTTATGGGAAAATTTGATTTGGGTCGCGACCAAAATCGGTTGGCGACCAAATTCGTAGGGGTCAGAACGGATTAACCGTATTTACATTGAACCTTATGGGAAAATTTGATTTGGGTCGCGACCAATTCGGGTCGCAACAGAGTCACAGAACGAATTAAGTTCGTGACCCGAGGTACCACTGTATATTAGTTTTTTGCATTTCCTTTGGGGGACATATAGGTACTCTTGCTGAGATGTAAACCTTTGGTTACATCTTTTCTAAGATAACTTTCTTATTAAGCATATAACTTATCCAGTGGAAACCTGTCTAACAGGTATGATACAATTTTAGCCATGCAGTTGATTACATAATTCCTCTACAATAATTTGCAAATAACTGTTGGATTTATTTATTAAAAGTATATTAATAAATTACTCACTCTTGGTGGTTTATGTAAAATGAAAAGTCAAAATACAATTAGCATGATATATGTTTAGCTATAGGAACAGATAGATGCCCACATAATCAGCTGCTAGTATCTAACCCCAGAATATCTGCATAAATAAAACAGTCTTGACCATATTGCCAAAGGCTAATAGGGAAGGTGCCAGGTCTATCTCTGGGTCGAAGTGTTTCATACATGCGGGCAGAACAGAAAAAGACTGCATTCATGTGGGATCCTGAACATTGTCTCCCTGCAAACATGTACAGACCAGGCAGATTCTACCTGAAGCAAGATATCCTGAATCCAAACTATGAGTCTGTGCTATATGTGTCCAGCTACTTATAAAGTTTCCTATTGGTTGTTTGGTCTTTTTTTTTCAAAGTGTTGATATTTTTATGATTGGTATCTAATTATTTTTTTCTTTACTAGATTTAAAATAGCACTATGGCTCATTCAAAGACAAGAGCCAATGATGGAAAAATTACATATCCTCCAGGAGTTAAAGAAATATCTGACAAAATTTCAAAAGAGGAGATGGTACGAAGATTAAAAGTGAGTGGGTATCTTTACTACATATTGGGACGTTTATTTGGGCAGTTTAAAATTGAATGTGTGTAAAGTTGTTTATTTTCAAACCAAAAAAGCTAATGATGTAAATAATAATTAGTTGTTGAAGTTTTGCTGATGAGTTAGCAGAGCTAATTTAATGAACACGAACTTCCTGACAAACATCTCTTTTTTGGTTGCTTGTTGAACTGAATTGTGATGGTCATTCTCCTGCCTAAAATAAGCAGAGCATGACTTTTATCTCTGACAACTTTTAAATTGCCTCATGCTCTCTATGTTTTGTTCAATATTTCTAAGTAAATATGCATGATTCCTTGATTTTTTTAATTGGGGAAGGAAAGAGAAATCTTCTTTTCTTCTCATATTTTTGTTGCAGTAGCACAGCAATAAGATGATACTGTATAGACCCTAAAAGTTGGCCTACTTAAATGCACACAAAATGCCAAAATAGGTACAGTGATTCTTGTGAAAGAACAGTCTTCTGTTGAAAAAGGGAGAAGGAATAGTATATTTTCCATCTCTCTGCTGCTTTTTTGGGGTGTGTGTGCAATTTTGATAATGGTATAAATTATAAAATATAATTCTAGGTAAGGAACCAGGAAAATGATAGAACAATAGCTGTAGAAAGTAGAAAAGTTATGATTTAAAGAAGTTATTTTATTTCCTGTACAATTGACACTAAAATAACAAAGTGCAATAGGATAGTGCAGTAGTAGAGGCAGAATGACTTGGAACAACTAGCATTTTCAGACGGAGCATCCAGTAGTATACTCCTGGATCTAACAGACTCCACCAAAACTTTCCTCTTCTGAGAGGTAATAAGCTGTGAACAGAGACCAGCAATTCACTTTAATTCACTAAAAATTCACTTTCATTTAAACTTAAGAATTAAGATGCTAGGTATGTTTAACATGGAAAAGATAAGACCGTGAGCAAATGTGGTAGTTGTCTTCAAGTATCTGAAGAGCTGTCATTAAAAGCCAGGGCAGTATTGTTCAGAGGTATTGCAGAACACAGGATAAGAAACAGTGGGCTTAAATTTTAAGGAAGTAGATTTTGGGCAAACATCAGGAAAAAGCCCTCCTAGAGCCACTCAGCAGTAAAACAGACAACTTCAGGAGGTGTTTAAACAGAGGCTGGATAGCCATCTATCAGGGATTTGTGGTAGTGGATTTCTATATGGGGCAGGGGGTGGAGGTGTGTGTGGTTTTTTGTTCTGTTATGAGTTTTTATATAATAAATTAGGTATTTTTGCTTAAAAAGCAGCCTTTTCATCTTATTTATATTTCCTATTTTGTTTCTTTCAAAACAAACTATGAATATTTGCATGAATGTTAAGAGACATTCAGTAATTGTATTTTTAAATACGAAATAATAACCTCAATATTCTAGTGAAATAGATATGTCAATAAAATTGTGATCATCAGGGCAGAACTGGATGAAAAGTTGACTATGAACAGTATTGGATTAGATTCAACAAATGACTTTAGTAGTTTAAATGTTAGAGTAGGACTGGAAGGACTCAGGTTCACATCTAGACTCAGCCATTCAAGGTTACTGTTGTTTTGGGCCAGTCACTATATCTCACCCCGGCCCATATTACAGAGCTATTATGGGGAAAAACTGAAGGTGAGAGTGCTAGTTATGCCATTTTGCATTTCTGAAGGAATATAAATCTAAAAAAAAAAATGTACCACTTTTCTGAAATTATGGAATGTGACAATTTTGGATTCTTTTCCCTCCTTTGTTTAAAAAAAAACACCCCTCAAATTTGACAAACAAGCAAATAAAACCATTAAAACCATTTCTTGATTTGGTGTGACAGCCGTGGAAGTTTCAATTCCATCAAATTGGGCTGCTTTTTTTTATTTGGGTTGAAACTGAATCTCATTGCTGTTTTTCAGGATACCAGTAACAAAGTTGCCAGCCTCGTGTTTTTAATGTAATACATATTTTTTATGCAGAAACACCAGGCTGCACACAATTCATCAACAATGCTGTGAGCTAAGTTTTTTTTTAAATCATAATTTTGAAATAGGTAACTATAAATACTTGAATTTAGATCCCTCTCTACACAGGGTCTCTAAGTCACTTTTTGACTTTGAGCCAGTTGTTGTCTTACTCTGTCATATGATGGTTGCTATCAGACTAAAATGGAATACAGTAACACCTTTCATACCGTGCTAAGTAAAAATATAATAAATATGAGTATTGAGAAGTAAATCATTTTCTGAAAACAAATCCTCACTATTACTTGTTTTATTTTGATTTTCTTTGTTAAAAAACAGTAATGTCAGTCCTTCAGTACAAGCTTTTAGCACCTTAAAAAATAACAAATATGTTTTTATGGTACCAGTCTACTTCAGAATTCACATTTTTTTTTATCTTTAGGGCATAAACTATTTTTGTTGCAGATGCCTGCATCAGTTACATCTTAAAAGAGAAATATAAAATGATATATAGCTGCAAATGTAATGAAGACATTGATATATAACTATTTTTGATGTTACAAATTGATAAAAGGTAGAAAGCAGATTTTCTCAGCTTATGTATATATTTATATCAGATATCATTTATAATATATTGCTAACTTTAGAATTTTATTTTGGCAGATGGTTGTAAAAACGTTTATGGATATGGACCAGGACTCTGAAGAGGAAAAAGAGTTGTATCTAAATCTTGCTTTACATCTTGCTTCTGATTTTTTTCTTAAGCATCCTGATAAAGATGTACGCTTGCTTGTTGCATGTTGTCTTGCTGATATTTTTAGAATATATGCTCCTGAAGCACCATATACTTCACCTGATAAACTTAAGGTAAGATTGTGTGACTTTCTTATCTTCTTGGAATCTGGGTGTATAATAATGCTATTTTATATTTATTTCTAAACAATTAAAAACCAACTGCCTGTTAGATCATTCTTTTCACTTGCACATGAAGCTCTATAATACATGTTTTATGTTGTATATTGCAACTAATATGAATTAAATAATAAATTGTGCTCCCTTTTCAATTTAGTAGATTTTTACATAGTATTTAACATATTGTATAACCAGTATGGGGAATGTAACTCAGTCCTACACATACTGCTTGCTTTATTATCTGATGTTATTTGTATGCCACATACTGCAAAACAGAGTGCCAAGTTCCTAATATTTATTTTAAATAATAGGTCTCTCAATGCCTCCTGCAAAATTATAAAATTAAAAATGATAATCAGAGTTCTTCTGCATTTTCAAAATTTAAGTCATGTCTTTTATGACAGAATACAAATGGGAGCACTATATATTTATGTTTAGTCTACAGTTAGCAGAATTTCTTTTTCTTCATGGATTCTAAGGCAATAATTCCAAGATGATGAGGAACTGAATGCTACTATATTAATAATAATACCTGAAGGCAGAAAATTCTGTCCTTTGTGCAGCATGATCACTATTCATTTCAACCTTCCCTTGATTTCTGGCTCTGATTGCCTCCTTAAATACTTGGTTCTTGTTTTATGGTACATTTTCCTAGTGACTTCAAGTATGCCTCTACTGGGATTTCAAATACTTTAAAGCTAAGTAATTATTAAGCAAATAGGTAATGTTTAATTACATAATGTTAAACAATAAAACATTTTTAAAAATTATAATAACATTAAAAGGTGTTCTCAGTAAATTGGCAGATTTCTGTTTAGACATGTCAAACACATAAGGTGAGCACTAATTGCAGAATGCAAGAATTCTCTTGAAAGAAATAATCTCATTTCTTTTATTACTTATTTATTTATCTATTAAACTTGTATGCCGCCCATCTCCCCCAGCAGGGGACTCTGGGTGGCTCACAATGAAAGTAAAACCCACGAACAGTTAAAAAATAAGTACCCCCATTAATTAATTAAAATTAATTAATAAATTAAGTCAAACTACAAAAACAACCCTAGACATAAAAATTAAAAACATTCAAGATGACGGGGGAGTAACATCAATTACCCCACAAGCCACTTCCACTGGTGCAAGCCCCCATGCGGCCTCCAGGCATCTGGCGTAGCCAAGACTTCACGCTCTTCCTGAAGGCCATGAGTGGGGGCACACCGCAACTCAGGTGGTAAGTTGTTCCACAGAGCGGGGGCCATGGCAGAAAAGGCCCTCTTCCTAGATCCCACCAATCGATATTCTTTGACTGGTGCGGTCTGCAACATGCCCCTTCTGCCGGACTGAGTGGGGTGGGCTGATAAAACAGGGGCGAGACGGCTCCGCAGATAACCTGGTCCTGGGCCAAGAAGGGCTTTAAAGGTGATAACCAACACCTTGAATTGGACCCGGAAGCAAACCGGCAACCAATGCAGCTCGCGTAACAGTGGCGGTATATGGGCCCCCTTGGGGACATTCATAATTGTCCGTGCCACTGCATTCTGCACCAGCTGTAGCTTCTGGATACTCTTCAAAGTAGCCCCACGTATTGCAGTAATCCACGCATTGCAGTAATCCAACCGGGAGGTGACCAGGGCATGAGTGACCGTGCAGAGGGCCTCCCGATTGAGGAAGGGGCGTAACTGACGCACAACTTGAAGTTGCTCAAAGGCCCTCCTAGCCACAACTGCTACCTGCTCTTTGAACAGGAGTCGTCAGTCCAGGAGGACCCCCAGATTACACACCAGGTCTGTCTGGGGTACTGCGACCCCCTCAAGAACCAAAGATGATAAACTCCTAGATCCTGAGGCTCCCCCTACCCACAGCCACTCCATTTTGCCAGGGCCCTGTTGTCCCCCATCCAGGCCCCTACAGCCTCCAGGCACCGCAAAAGGGTAGCCACAGCATCACTTACATCACCCGGGATGGAGATATATAATTGAGTGTCATCAGCATACTGATGATACCTTATCCCATGGTGCCGGATGATCTCACTGAGCGGTTTCATGTAGATGTCAAATAGCGGTGAGAGCACCGAACCCTGAGGCACCCCACAAAGTAGAGGACGTGGGTTGGACCTCTTGCTCCCTATCAACACCGATTGGGTTCGGCCTTGGAGAAAGGAGCTGAACCGGCACAGAACTGTGCCACCCAGCCCCAACTCCTGCAGCCAACCCAAAAGGATACCATGGTCGATGGTATCAAAAGCCGCCGAGATGTTGAGAAGAGCAAGGATGGATGCACTACCCGCATCCCACTCTCGCCAGAGATCATCTAAAAGTGCGACCAATGCTGTTTCTGTCCCATAACCGGGCCTGAAATCTGACTGATAGGGGTCCAGATAATCTGTTTCCTCCAGGATCCTCTGAAGCTGCTGTGCGACTACCTTTTCCACCACCTTTCCTAAAAAGGGAAGGTGGGAAGCTGGACGAAAATTGTCCAGAAGGGTGGGATCTAGCGATGGTTTCTTGAGGAGGGGGAGGACCAAAGCCTCCTTAAAAGGCTTTGGGAACAGCCCCTCCTGCAAGGATGAATTGACCACCGCCAGTACCCACCCTAAAGTCACCTCCTTGGTGGCTTTGACCAGCCAGGAGGGACAGGGATCTAAAATACAGGTAGCTGCGCTAACAGCCCCGAGGACCCTGTCCACTTCCTCAGGGCCAACAGGATCAAACCGTTCCCAGATAACTGGGTAAGACCACTCCCCGGGCATCTCCACTGGACCTGCCTCACAGTTGGCCATTGCATTCACTTCTGTCTGTTTAAAAACAGAATGTTCTTTTTCTTGAAATACTGTTTTTATCAGCTAATCTGAAAACTTTTATTGTTTAATCAACTACTAATTAATGAATTATATTTGTTTGCAACGTTAGCTACAGTTTGTTTTAAGGACAAAAAATAAATTATATAGATGTATCTGTTTTGCAGAATTTTGAAGACAAGACAGATGGATTTAAGAAGGCCCTTTTTAAAATAATTGATGAGTTCTCAATGGGAGGGGAAAGCATAGGTACACTGAAAAGATTTTTTTTGTTCCATTCCCTCTTAATGTGAATCTGCTGCTGAACAGAAGTTTAGAATTTAGAATCTGAGGCACCAGGTCCAAGTGACACCAAAAGCTAAGACGGTGCTGCCAAACTAATATTTAATATGATAAATGATATGATAGAAAAGAAAGTAATAAACTGTATATGAAATAAATATTTCAGTTGTCTTCCATATAAATTAAACTTAATATTTGTCCTTGCCCTTCCTATTCTCTCCTTCCTGTCCATTTTTTGAAGGGTTATTTTTGGCATACTACTGAAAGGCCAAACATTATGTAATTCTGTTTTATACTATTTTTCATGACTGGTGGTCATTGTAGAGTGCTGGAACTCAAGCAGTAAGTGGGCTCTGGCCCACTTGATAGTGTGCATTGATAGTGAACACTGAGAGACAGCAGACTGAGGTAATCAGCTGATTCTAATTAGTGAATGCAGGGAGGCAATAGACAATTTCGTAGCCAAGCTTATTAGTATCTTCCATATAAAACTAGATATAGTTTATGAGCCATTTCAGAGGAACTTCTACATGTCCTACTAATAAGAAAAGCAAGTTTCATAGTAATAAAGGATAGATTGATAGGGATAAGGGATAATTTATCAACTGTATTCCTGAGGAGATTAAGCCCTCCTTTATTTGGGTTTAAATTAGGCTCTTAATCTCTCTCTCTCTCTGACATTTGATTTTCAAAAAAGGGAAAAGTGGTCAATTAAAGCTTTAGTTCTACTGCAGTGACTTATTGTATAGTCCATTTTAAATTGTTTTCCCTTATAGAGTTTCACCAAAGGAGTAGGAAACAGGGCTGGAGAGGAAACATTTATCAGTAGGGAGATAGAGTGAAAAAGAAGAAGGGAGAAGGGAGTGTACCAGTAAGAGTTATTTAGCTGCATGATTAGTTTCATTTTTAAGCCATTGTTCTTTTTTGCCTCTTAACCAGATGGGCAAGGATGGATTGGTGCAACAAATTAGAATTAATGACTATAAAAAGTACAAACACAACAAACTGCAGTTAGCACAAATTTAAATGTGCATACATTTTTTATCCTGTTGTTTAAAATCTTTGTGGCTGATCAATATGATGAGTAAGCCCAGATATATAAATAAACTTTAATTTAGCAGATGAAACAATGATTTGCCACTACATTAAAACTGAGCCTCTAAGAAGCAACAGATGTGTCTACTTTTAATTCATCTTAGTGATTAGTTAGTTGTACTGTAGTTCAGTTAAATGTAGATGTTGACATTATTGGTAAGAGAGAATCTTCCCTGTCTAAAATGTATACCCCACTTAGTCAAGGAAGATGTTTTGGATAATGAGTAGAATTAGTAAATCTTTTTCATTCCAGTAGATTAGTAAATGGATTGGTGATTGGTGATGAACTATCATTAATCTAAATTGGTGAATAGATAATAATCCAAGGCCAAAGCTCTTAAAACTGTGCTTGTTCATGCAGTTGTTTTTTGGTGTTCCTACGTTATACTGGAATTTAGACAGTGAATTCTTTTAGACAGATCTCATGTTACTATTTTACTTTGTAAATAGCTATGTATATTGTTTTTCAAGTAAAAATAATCTGTATATAATGTTGGTTTATATATGTCAATAAAAATCATTTCAGACGTTGCAGTCCCTTTGTATTGATTGTCCATATAGATTGTTTAGTGGAGCAACTTATTTAATGTAAGTTTTTAAGAATGTTAATCTGATTACTTTCAGGCAATTATCATTTTCCCTCAGTATTTGGGGCTCTTACCAAGAGTGTGCAAAGCAACCCCCTTGTGTTTGATTGAAACACTTTGTTTCACCTTCAAGCCTTGACTCCATTGGAAAAGATTTCTGCACATTCACATACATTTGTAGAATTGGAATTCTGGTTATTGGAATTGCTGGAGGAGACCTCAGAAGCTTTTCTTTTAGAAACAGAGGGACAGAGAATTGATTTGCAAAGTAATTTCAAAAGAATGCTTCATATGATGTTCATTAAAGTAGTGTAGAATGTGTAGAAAGATACCATGTCTATAGTTCTGATTAAGCCTTTCATTTCTCATGTCCTTCATCCATATATTCATTTATTTTTTGATTTCCTTCTTAGCTTACAGTTTTTTTTTCCTGTTTCTTATTCCCTTATACCTGCTTTCTTTTCTTGAATTAACAATACTGACTTGTTTGGCATGCTTGGATGAGCAAGGGTTATGAAATAAAGCCGCCTGGTGGCAGTATCTGGAAAATGTTAATTTAAGGAATCTTTCTTGTGAATTTTAAAGAAGTGTGATAATGTGGTAATTTATTGCCATTTTGTTTTCTACAGATTCATAAATGCGATGCATTGATTGCATTTTTTTGGTAACTCAGATTATTCCTTGGTTTACAGTACAGTGTCTAATTTGTCTAACTCAAATTAATTGAACAGATCAGTAACTTTGATCTTTTTAGTTCCTTTTTTGTTGTCATTGTAAATTAGTATTTTATATGAATTTGTTCCTACCAAATTGTAGGAATAAAATTAGTATTAGTATTTATATACATTATTTCCTACAAAAGAAAAACACTGAATTTATTCTTAGATTAACTTTTTTATTGTACCATCAAGTAAAGTACCTGATCATTGCCGCTTTTCATGATTAAATTTTTACATTTTAGAAGTACATTATCATATTTATACCTATGCTCCCTCATTTATATACATTATTATAAATTATTACACATTATTGTTATAGAACTATTTTTGTTCATTACATGATATTTGATGAAAATGGTTTATATCTAGATAAATGAAGAAAGAGGTCACATACTCTTGTATATTCTGAAGATGGTTAATGAGCATATGTCAGAGGACTGGTTAGGTGTAACCAATATACTGTAGTAATACTAGTAAATAGTATTACTAGTAGCCATAATAATAGCTTTTAACTTTTGGATAAATATGAATTAAAAAATCAAAGGTAAAAGAAATTGAATGAAAGACATGTATCTGTAAATTACCTGATATGCATTCTAATATTTATTAAGAATTAAATATAGCTGTTGGCAACTTGCAGGTAATTTAATTGAATTTACAAAATGAAATCAAGGTGAATCTTAAGGATAATTAGCTGTGAATTTTCTTGGTTACTGATTATCCTTTATCAGATCAAGATATGTTAAAACAAATACAAATGTTTGTATTTCTAGCTTAATGTTGATTATCTGGAATGTAATTTTTGTTTGGAATATGTTCATTCTTCGAAGAATTCCAGGTACCTTCATACATAAGGTAATTTAAGTGACCTGAGATTGATTCACTTGGTTTTTACCATGTATTTTCCTCCCTCCCCTGTAATTCAGGAAAGAAATGAAAGCTGTAGGATTCCAAAGAACTTCTTGCTCGTAATTTCACTCAAAGATTTCCAACAAACGCCTTCACAGTAACCTGAAATTATTTTTCAAGCCAATTTTAACTAGTATTTTTGGCCGAGTTGCAGTTTCCATCCCCTCAGATAGTGCTTACTGTTGCAATATTGGAACATATTGAGAACCAGTGCTTATCTGTCCACTTTGGTTATTTACAAAATCCATGTACAATGCTATATTTTTAATACAGCCAACACAAGATCATATTAAAAACATGTTTGTATGGTTGTGATTTGAAACAGTTAAGATAGGGAAAAATGTGTTATTTTTTTTAAATGGCCAAGAGCTACTTTATCAATATCCTCTGTAACAGACTTGGGAAACTCAAAAATTAATATTCTGCTAAAATAAAATCAACAAACGAGAGTGGAAATTGGTACTGCAATATCCTGATTGTAAAAAGAAAAAGTTTGTTAAAACATATTAAATGCTCACTGGTATATTGAGATTTTTTTTTTTGGTTGAATTGAATGATTATGCAGGAAATATTTACTTCGGGTGACAAACATATACTGTGTTTTTCCTCAGGATATATTTATGTTCATCACAAGACAATTGAAAGGATTAGAAGATACAAAAAGCCCACAATTCAACAGATATTTTTATTTATTAGAGGTAAGCAATTTTTCATTAGTATTCATCTTAGTTTGATCAGTAAAAGTTTTACTTTTTAATCAGTCAAATATTTGTTCTGCATAAAATACCAATAGCATTTTAAGTATATCAGAAACGCATCTGTGTTTATGGTGAAATATTATTCAGTACTGACCTTATCGATTCTTTCTTAAATTATAGTTACTGTATCTTTTTCTCCTAAATAGAATATTGCGTGGGTTAAATCTTACAACATATGCTTCGAATTAGAAGATAGCAATGAAATTTTTACGCAACTGTATAGAACATTGTTTTCTGTAATCAAGTGAGTATATCTTTAACAGCAATTTTAATATGTGATGGGACTGAAAGGATATTTCAATTGTTAGGAGTGGGCTTAAAATGCTTAAGCATGGAGGTGAAAGAAAGTTTGTGTGCTGCATGGATGGGTAACATTTTCAACCCCACAAAATATTTCTCTCCCCTGCTATCTTGACTGAGTTGAGTTTTCTAGGGTAGAAGTTAAGGCCTCTTCTGGCCAGTAATTTAAATACAGCTGAGATGTCTGTTACTAGCAGCAAGGTAGCAATAATGTTGTTAGGATTACTGATGGACCAGGATGAGGTGTTAGTCTTGTGTTGTGTTCTCAGTGAGCTTGATGTTCATTGTGTTTGGGACAGACTATTGGAAGTCCCATCAGAATGGAGAAGATGGCACGTGTACCCTTTTCACTAGGACAGGTGGGGGAGCAGCAATAAAAAGAGAACAACAAGTAACTGGCTGCAGGAAACCTCTGAGGGCCAGATGAGGATTATGGTTTTCTCATTCTCAAACAAATAGTTCATTATCCAAATTCTAATTTAGGATGTGCCATAATAAATTATACTGTGTTGCTGAGCTGACATACTGTTCTCATTTTAGCAATGGTCATAACCAGAAGGTTCACATGCATATGGTAGATTTGATGAGTTCTATCATTTGTGAAGGTGATACAGTATCTCAAGAGCTTTTGGATACAGTTTTAGTTAATTTGGTCCCTGCACATAAGGTAAGAATTAACATTATTAAACATAAGAACATTGTATTGAACATAAAAATACTCTCTTGAAACATAGTATATTTGGCAAAAGGTACTGCAGCTACCTTTTTTTCATGAGTTTGTAACACAAGAGTAGAGTGATATTTGAAACAGTGAAATTAGCCAATATTTTAACCTATTTCTCAGAGAGTCTCTAAAGCATGAAATAGAAGAACTTTATGTTGGTCTAAGTTTAATGTGGAGAATCACTGGGCAAATTATATTCATACTTGTATTCTCTTCTGTCCTCAAATAGTTGCCTGACTAAAATCTCTGAAATATATTGTCATTGCCATAGAAGTAGGTAGGAAAGGAGTAAGAAGGCAGGACAGCAGTGTATCTGGACATATTTTAATTCATTTGCATTACAGGTTTTATTTTAAGCTAATTTATTCAAGAGATGCTTACTATAATTAAAATGAGAAAATTTTACTTTAGTCTGAATTGTGTGTACACCATGTGTATGTGTGTATATAAATAACATTGTAGAATATTGTCATTATTAGATATATACATGGAGTCTAAAATGAATGAATTCAAATGATTAGATTGTGAAATGGAAGATAAAAAAAATCTTGCCCTTGGCTGTAATAAAGGACAAGGAGAAGGGGGGATAAAAATCAAACTGTATGATTGACAGTGGAATCCTATACACCTTAATCAGTTGTACGTCCTGCTGAGTCCTCTGGGGTATCCTGAAGGAGTAGGTGTTATGCGAGATATGGAGCTTGAATACTGCTATCTTT
The DNA here is from genome assembly GCA_030867105.1 of Liasis olivaceus. NCBI lineage: Eukaryota > Metazoa > Chordata > Lepidosauria > Squamata > Pythonidae > Liasis > Liasis olivaceus. The sequence goes on along the minus strand of CM061352.1, from coordinate 89,400,979 downwards.
AAAAGTTGGACACAACATTAATTCTAATGTACATATTTATTTTTCTGTACTGGAAGTGTAATAATTGGAATGCTTGTAGTTCTATTATATTTAACCAATATTACCCATTGTGTTCTTTAACATTTTGAAAAAAGCCAATTATGTTGATTCACTTATTTGTACTGAGTATAAATTTTTAAGAATAAACCTACAATTTTTGTGTCAAATATTCTTTTCAGAATTTAAACAAACAAGCATATGACTTGGCAAAGGCTTTACTGAAGAGAACAGCCCAAGCTATTGAACCATATATTACTAATGTAAGTGAGAATTTAAAATGGCCATGCAGAAAAAACTGAATAAGATATCATTAGCTTTACTATAGCTTTATATTGCATATTGAATAGTTTAGGACTTTCCTACAATCAAATCATAGCTGCCTGCATTCTTATTTAGTACTAGCACCATTCATAAACCAAAGTTAACAGTTGCTGATTACATCAGTTGTTGGATGCATTGAGTATCTTGTGCTATGTTTCTGTGTTGACTGTCATTCTATAACAGATACCTTTAAAGCTGTGCTTGAAGACATGAAACTAGATGTTCACTTATTGATAGTCATTATCAGATTGTTGATGAAGATTCTCAGTCATCCAGGCGGAATTATCTGGAGGTTGAGTCATGGCAACTGGACTTCTTTTCTTATTGGTTTGGTTTGATACGTTTGATACTAGACTGAAGAAGCTGCTTGGACAAGCAGCGAAACGTATCAAACCAGAAAGAAGTCCAGTTGCCATGACTCAACCTCCAGATCAATATCAGATGATTATTGAGAACCAGTTTGGTGTAGTGGTTAAGGTGCTGGCCTGCAAACCAGGAGATGGTGAGTTCTAGGCCTCCCTTCAGTGTGAGAGCCAGCTGGGTGATTTTGGACCAGTTGTGCTTTCTCAGCCCAACCCACCTCACAGGGCTGTTCACAAAAACATGAGGCAGGAGTATAGGTGTGTTTGCCACCTTGAGATAGATAGACAGACAGACGCAGGATAAAAATCTAATAATAATAGTAATAATTGAACTCAGTAGGAGAAGTTAGTAATGATTGACTGGAGAACCACTCAGTTCAGAGTGTTCTGTTTGAATCTGCATCCAGTGTGTAGGCTGCAATATTGTACATGCTTATTTGAGAATAAATTCCACTGAACTAAGGGAATTTTCAAGTATATATGAATTAAATATTGTCATTCATGCAATATAGTTTTTCCACAAAAGCAGTTTAGTTTTCTTCCATCATCTGCTGGAAAATGTGAACTTACGAACTGGGTGATAAAAGATGCATCTGGCAGCCATCTCTGTAGTTGCAGCTGGGCTTTTCCAAGTAGTTCCAGTCACAGAAATTGCTGTTTGATTTTCCATGCTCATTTATTTCACATTTTATACTAGTCCATGTCAAATATATTTATATTTATAGTTATATTAATAAAAATATATATGGGGATGATCCTTTGAAAGACAGGCTTTTTTGATGATAGTTAAGAGTTTTCTCCTACTCTTTCTTCATGAAGTTTGATTTGGAATTGGTCTAGGAAAACCAAACTATTTCAAAATAATTCATAGAATAGATCTGTGTTGTGTTAAACAAAGTACTGTCTAGTAGCTAGTTTTTACCTTATCAGGGATTACAATTTACAATGGCTTATATGTCTTCTGAACTAAGAAAGTACTTATTTTAATAACATCAGTAATAATTTTTAAGGACTGATTTTCAAATTGTATTATGTATACAAACCTTCAGCAGGAATAATTGACATTTATATTCTTGTTCTATTAGTGATATAGACTTCCCCCATTGTGCAAAACACAGTATATTTTACTTTGAATTGTAGCTCAATTCTGAAGATTATTACCAGGTTCCATTAGGAAATGTTATACATACACATATATAGTTAATTCTAGATATTTAAATGTCAGCTTCTTTGATGTAAATGTGAGTAAGTACATGTTTAGAATCCTATTGAAACCAGCTTTCTAAGTATGTATATTTATTACCATTAATATATTGATTTTTCTGTAGTTAATTTAATTGCACAACCAAAGTAGGTGGTTTGAAAGGATACTGAATTACTGCACCTTCCTGTATTCTAACAATGTTTTATTGAAAGTTAAACAATATTTGAAAAGTTAGTTTCCAGTTTTATGAATGGAGAATTATAGAATTAAATGTGAAAGTGAAAATGTGAAATCTTGGTATTGTTAGAAAATTAGAATTGTTCTGAAATAAATTAAGAAATTACGGTTTCTATCCTGTTGTTGATTTTTTTTTTTTTTTACAGTTCTTTAATCAAGTGCTTATGCTAGGAAAAACATCCATCAGTGATCTCTCAGAGCATGTTTTTGATTTAATTTTGGAGCTATATAATATTGATAGCCATCTTTTACTCTCAGTTTTGCCACAGCTTGAATTCAAACTTAAGGTAAGTGATACATATCTCATTGTCATTAATTGAAGATTTAAATCTGTGTATGGGCATGGATGATGCACCATTTTTCAACAAGAACTTTAGTTCTGCTTTAGGGAATGCCACTGTTTCAATTCCTTTTCCTGATGAACATCCCTCACTATATTCTCTTAATTTCAAACATTTGTTTATATTTCAGTGAATGCTGGTACTCTTCTCTTTTTAACTATCAGTGAATAACAGTGTAGACTTTTGTTTAATTCTCTAGTTTCCCATTTCAGTGGCTAATACTTCTATTGAAGTAGAACCACCAGCAAATAGATATCAGGAATTAATTCTTATTTACAATCTAGATCTGGTAACCCTAACTTAAATCAACAAAATGGTGCATGTTGTATCACAAAATTGCTTAGGGGTAGAAGGACAAAATGATATAGGAAAACTGTTGTAAATTTGCATTGGCTTATAAGTTGATCGCATCTAATTTGTACACTAAGTGAGTTATGCTATGAGCACCTAATGAAATATCTTGTTAATCAGTTTTATTTTACAGGACAATTTATATTATACTCGGTATGCATATCTGTGATTTTAGTTCAGTTCTTCTTGGTTTCTTTCTTTGTTTTACTATGTGAAGAAACAGTTTTCCAAAGCTTGTTTGTGTAGGTTTATATTCTTTTTTAAAAAATATTATTTTCTAGAGCAATGACAATGAGGAACGACTGCAGGTTGTAAAACTACTCGCAAAAATGTTTGGAGCAAAAGATTCAGAGTTGGCAGCTCAGAACAAACCCCTTTGGCAATGCTATTTGGGGAGGTATGATCTGTTTTACTTTGTTTCCCACTAAATTACAACTCACTATTTAGTCTTACTGTATTGTAATTATTCAACATTTAATATATTTTTTAATATCAGCATGAGCCATACATGTGTGTAATGTCTATTATGCTGCTTACTCTAAAATTGTCATAGGAAAGGTTGTCATAGGAAAGGTTGATGATCCACCTTAATTATATTAGTTTTTAGATTGCAACATTTGGGCTTGTACGTTTTACTAAACCATCATGTGGTTTGCTTAGTTTTGGTTAATATAATATATTAATGAAGTCAGTGAATAAATCATGGTTTGTGTTAGCACAGTAATCCACATTCTGAAATCATTTGTTTTCTTCTTGCATCTGTTGCTTAGCAGCTTTGTGGTTTCCTGATTTTTTTTTATGCTTTGCCTGAGGCACTAAGCATTCCTTACAAAGCACAATATCAGAAAAAGGCAAAGAAAATAAGAAATGGGCAAAACAAACCACGATTATTTAGCTTGTTTATAGATTGACTCTATGTTGTTCCTGCCTGTTCAAGCAACCATGTTTGGTACAAGGTGCAGCTCAGCAAAATGTATGAACATAACAACTGTCTTTCATTTTACTGGATGATTTGGAATAATGTAGATCTTTATCGACAGAATAAAATATCAAAACGTATAATTCAGTTTATATATTGCATTTTATTAATATTAGTATGCCTTCCAAAGATAACATTAGAAACTAACTTGTAGAATTGGAAATAGGTTACAAATACATTTCACAGTAAAAAAAAAAAATGCAACAAAATACACATAAACATTCTTTTCCATTACGTTTTTCTTTTGGTTAAAATGATAACTGGATTCATAGTTCACAATTTTTAAACAAATCTAGGCTAAAGAAGCACAGATTTTATATTATTGTATTTATTTATTAAATTTGCACATTGCCCAACTCCCAGCAACTCTGGGTGTTTCACAAAGTAAAAGCATAGAAAAATAACAGTACCACAATAAGACAGGAACAAAATATGGCAAAAACTGAGCAACAACAAAAAACATACCCACACTCCAAAGCAATTTCAGTCATCCTAGCCAAAGGCCTGGGTGAAGAACCAGGCCCTCTAAAACACCAGTAGGTTAGGAATCATCAGATCTTGGGGGTGAGCTTCAATCCAGAGGGTTGAAGGCTGATCTATGTAATGTAAGCTAGATATCATACTAATGTAATATGAGTACTTCCCGTGTATTAAAATAATGAAATTGCATTTACCCAAAAACTTTTGTATATTTTGACACTTGTTTATCATAGTGAATTGTATCTAACATATTATATTTTGAGATGTCAAATGACATTTGTCTCTCTTAAATGTATGAAATTTGCTAGTTGCTATTCTATGAACTTTCTAGCAAACATCAACAATAGCTTTGACTATCAGAAAAATTATACAAGGTCAGTACAACATGAACTACACAAAGAGAAGACCTTGATTCTCATTATAACATTATTAATAATTGACTGGATATAGATTTAGTATGACTTCCTTGGATGAGAAAAAAATAAAATCCAATTAAGCAAAAGCACTATCATTATCTCTTGCACAGAACCCAAGAGATCAGTTTCTTCTGAGTCCTTTTCTGCAAAGTTCTAGCTAATCTCTGCTCATATATTCTCTCTATATAGGTCCAGCCTTGGCTACAATATTTTGGTGAAAATTGAAATAAGAGACAACATGGTTATTAAAATTTTTTGTTTTTTTAAAAACAGATTTAATGATATCCATGTACCTATCCGTCTTGAATGTGTGAAATTTGCCAGTCACTGCCTTATGAACCATCCAGATCTAGCGAAAGATCTAACAGGTATCAGTAAACATAGTCTTCAGAGTAAAAGGATTTTTTTCCTGTTTCTGCTATTTTTAATTGCATAGCAAAATCACTATGGTTTTTAAAATATCAAAATACTTCAATATAGTGGCATCTTCATAAAGAGTATGCTTCAGGTGATACTCATTATTGATCTTTCGCCTGCAAGTCTCTGCCCCTAAGGCCATCAGATGTTCAGGTTTGACACAGGGTTTGAATATGAGTGTATAAATACAGTGTCTGTCTGTCTGTCTGTCTGTCTATCATGCTGTTCAGACTTATGGATGTAGAATTTTATTACATAGACATTACATAGACTACATGCCAGTAAATAACTATGATATAGTTAGATGTATTAGTGAAAAATACATGTAATAATTTCCTTAAAGATACACATTGTTATCTTTTAGCTACCAGAGCATCCTTTGTTATTTTTTTTTTAATGAGACTAAAAAATGTCAGCTTATGACATAATACATTTTAGCCCTTTAAGTACAAAATTTAGTAATCAGTCCAAGTGATATATATTAAGGAGTACAAAGTCATTATTTCATAAATGTACTGTGCATTTTGCAAACAATAAAAATTTGTGGAAAATCCCTTCATTAAAAAATAAACCAGGTCATTCTCTGTCTTCAGTTTATTGATCCAGTCAATACACTTTACAATGAAAGTGTATATAGGTAATGACGGTAATTGGGACCAGCAACTCTGTCGCTAAGTGACATGGTCATAAAGTGCGATGTCACGTGGCTGCGCCAACCTATGATGGCAGTTCTAACAGTTCCAGTTGCGATCATTAAGCAAATCCTGCCTGATCATTAAGTGCAATGTCATGTGATCGCCATTTGCAACCTCCTACCGGCTTCCCCGTTGACTTTGCTTGTTAGAAGCCGGTAGTGAAGGTTGCAAATGGTGATCATGTGACCTCAGGATACCTCATCTGTTGTAATTGTGAGCAGGTTGCTAAGTGCCCAAATCATGATCATGTGACTGTGGGGATGCTGCAACAGCTGCAACTTCAAGGACAGGCCATAAGTCTCCTTCTTAGCGCCATTGCAACTTTGAACAATGGCTGAACAAATGGTTGTTAACCAAGGACGACCTGTAGAACAGTTAAAATGCAGAACTAAATTTAAATACAATTAATGACAAAAACAAACTATGTTTCATTGGATGCAGTTTTAGTTCATATTTTGATTCTCTTGAAAACTGCAAATAAATATTGCTGTGACACACTGTTTTGTGCAAGAAAGAAAAATAATGTAATATTCAAGTGATATTTCAGGATACAGAATAATCAGTGGATTGATTAACTGTTTCTACATATCTCAGTAAAGGCTTAACAGAGAAAAATGTATGGATTACTATATTCCTTTGAAGCACAGGAACATAATCTGTTAGCCTAAACTATCTTTCTAAGTGGCATATCTAAATAAGCTGCTGGTATTACATTGAGACATGTAAGCATGAACATCCTCCTGTACTTTGAAATCTTAGGCTGTGCAAATACAGATACAGATGTTTCAAATTGCTGGTCTGAGAGAATTAAACAAATCTTAATAATAAGCAGTTTTCCCTGTTTGAAAAATATAATAATAGGACGAGTGTGTATGTGTGATCTTTGTATTAAATACAGAGATGATAATATCACCATGATATTGGGTTTTTTTTTCCCTATGTAAGAATAAGTACCATATGTCTCAAGCTGTAAATTGTGGAACTATAAATCTAAATGTTTATTAGGAGAGAGGGGAGAGGAAGGTTTAATATTGTGCTTTGCTTTATTAGTTTTCTTTGTGCTGGAAATTAACATGCAACACATAAGCCCTTTAATAGGTCCTTGTTCGTATAACTGTTAGGGAGAGAATGAAAATTAAATTATTTTTCCCATTAATGAGGTGGTTGTTCATAATCATTCAGTAACCAAGCATGATTTTACTTAGAGGAAAAAGGAAATGGCTATGGTGACATATTTTATTATGCATGACGCCCTGTTCTTTAGGACTAATATGAGAGCAGTAATCTTCATAAGTGTATATTGCAGGTATTCAACTGAATGATATAACATTTTAATTAATGTATATTTTATGTACAGAATATCTTAAAGTGAGATCTCATGACCCTGAAGAAGCTATTAGGCATGATGTTATTGTATCAATAGTTACTGCTGCTAAGAAAGATCTTCTACTCGTGAATGATCATCTGCTTAATTTTGTGAGAGAGCGAACACTTGACAAACGGGTAAGTTTGTTGGTTAACTACTCAGACTGCTAGTCCAAGGGTAGTCAGTTTAATTCCGTTTGTTAAAAAAATCCTTCATTGTTAAGATCTCTCAAAAATTGTCTAATAGTATATTCATATACTTTGATTATCTACTCTATCTGGACATCTTTTGTACCAACAGGAAATTACAGACTAATAAAACTCAGTAAAGTGTTTCTTAGAGTTATAGACTTTTGACCAGTTCAGGAATATTTTGCAATTCAGTGCAAAAGGGCCTTCTGTTTATGAATTTTATATGTATTAAGCAGACTTTACAACTATAACCTTCATCATATATAGTATTTCAAAGTAGCAAGAGATTATTTTTATATGTATAGATCTTATTTTAATTGACACTGAATAAGTTGTATTATTAACTGTTTATCACTTTTTATGTTACAGTTTTTACATTCTCTTAAAGCATCAGTAGTAAAAGATTATCAATTTTTTTTTTACTCTTAGCATACTGTTGCATTCCCTGATTCAATTTTTCTGAAACCCTGCCATGGTAAATTTGAAAGTACACTGTTTACTAGAGGTATGCAAAAAAGTTAATGGTGAAAACATATGCTCTCACCTTTATATGAACAATTCTGAGTGAATGAACTTTGAAGCTAGCCATTTTGCATGCTTCTTTTTATCCGTTTAGTCAAAAGATTGCTATATGTTTTAAATGTTTATAGTAGACTATTTAAAAAATTATTTTTCGGATCTCAATATGTATTATTATTTTAGTGGAGGGTGAGAAAAGAAGCTATGATGGGACTTGCACAGATATACAAGAAATATTCTTTACAGTCAGAAGCTGGAAAAGAAGCTGCCAAACAAATTGCTTGGATAAAGGACAAATTGTTGCATATATATTATCAAAACAGTATTGATGATAGGTAAGTTATCTTTTTTTTTTTAAATTAAAAAGACCCTTCCTTCTGCCCCAGAGTTTACTTTGGAATAATAATGACAAAAATGGAAAAGTTGGGACATAATGTGGGAAAAAGCATAAGTACTGAAATTGTTCAGGGGTCATTTAATTCATATGGATTTCATTTATTTTTGAACAACAGTTCTGAGAAATGCATGATTACCTATTTGTAACTCTAGAAACAAGACAATTCTGAAGTAAGTCTCTGAATTCTTGGCATTCATAGGACTACATATTATAATGCTATTCTAAATCCATATACAATATTTTTAATCAATAAATAAATACACCTGAAATAGGCCATAGAATTCTTAAGGTTTCCAACTATATGAACTAGGTTTCCCAACCCCTGAGCTTGTGTGCTGTAACTCCTTTTCCATATCAGAGTTCATAAGTTTACATTTATGCCAGCTAACTATTTTTCCACTTACGTTGGAAGGAACTCTATTTATTTACTCTGTTGTTGAAACAAGCCAGAATTTGAAATTCAGTGAAATCATTGGCTTGTTTTTAATGATAGTTTTAAAAAATAATTTATTCAGTCCTAAAGTCTTTGAGAACTATGGCTAATTTAGAAAAGTAAGTTTTTGATTTACTTATTTGTTGAGTGAAAGCAGAGGAAAAATGAGGGCCCGAGAGACATTAGGACTAGAATCCTAATGTAGGACCATAATAATTATTGATCACTGGTATCCTTTACTTTTATCTAATTCCTTTTTCATGCTATTCAATTTGATAATTACTGTAACTTGTGATAACAAATTCTACAGGTTAATACAGTTTCCCTCATGCTTGAACTAGGGTACTGTACTGTACTGGGTTACTATAGATATGATATGTGTTTGTAATAAAAATTACAGAAATTAAAACTTACTCACATTTGCTTTCTGTATGTAAAATAATTTAGTGGGATATAACTGCTTCAGTTTAGTAACTGATTAATCATTTTATTTATAGAAGGATGAATATGACTTAATTAAGTCTGGGTGGGATAAATTGAATTTATGCAGTTGATCATGGCCTGAGTTTTGATTTTGATTTTGATATTTTCTGAAACTTGTTATTGGTAATCTCTTTTTAGATTGCTGGTAGAGCGCATCTTTGCTCAGTATATGGTTCCACACAATTTGGAAACAAATGAAAGAATGAAATGCTTATACTACCTTTACGCAACGCTTGATTCTAATGCTGTTAAGTATGTATTCCATAACAAATATGGAGCTATGGAACATTTTCATTACTAATGTAATTGATAATTTTGATTAAGAGGAATATAAATTTAAGTCAATTAATTTTATAAAGGCCTTTATCTTATCTTTCAATTGTTCCTTATTATAAAACAAATATTTTCTATTTGGTATTAAATTTTAGTTTCCATTAGTGAATAAAATGCCTTAGTAAAAGTATGTATCTTCATCATATACTTGTCTTTCCACAGTTTCAAAAAAAAATCTTTCCACCTCTTTCATTTTCTATTCAACCTTGCTTGTTGTGTACTGATTTGGAGAGAGGGAGGTGGTATAAAGCTGTGGTAAATGAAAAATCTGTTTTTGCCAGTGGGATATGTTGCACCACTGAACATATATAGTTGCATATAACCACTTCTTCATTTCAATTTAGTTCTCTTATATAGTTAAAATAGGAACCGTTCATTATGATTTAATTTGTAACTTGCATCTTGGGTATGCTTTACTTAATGGACTGTAATTCTAAAGATGGAGGTATCTGTTAGATGAGATAGGTTGATATCTCCACACAAGTGCCTTAGGAGTGTGTTCTACTGTTTCTGAAGTGGCAAAAAACATTGTTTTACCAGCACTGTTCCACAACATTCAGCTGGTTCTAGGCATCTCATTTGCCTACAAGTAAAACAACCTAAACTTATGAATTATTTTTGTTGACTAATTAAATATGTAACCCTGAAAAGATGGTAATATTTATTATTCGAAGGTAGAATCCTCTGACCTGATATACCCCTCATACATGGTCTGTATCATTGGCCACACTATTACAGGAGCAGCAATTCAGCATATGTTGAGACTACCAGAAAAACTTTTTAAAGACAGTTTGTTGGTAGTAAATGAAATTAGAGATGAGTTATTATATTTTTACCTAGTATCTGTAATACATGTAGTCCTTGACATGTAATGAATTTCCATCACTAAGTGATGCAGTTGTAAAGCGCGATGTCTTGTGATTACATTGCTTAGCAACAGCAATCCCAGCAGTCCCTGTTGCCATCATTAACTGAATCCCACTGGTAGTTAGGCGAGGACCCACCCCCAAACTATTCCTGGCTTGGTTCCTCTCAGCCCCGAGTCTTGATAAGATAAGGGATTGCCTCCTCTGCCTCCTCTTAAGCCCCCCCACCTGCCCATCTCCCCCCCATCTCTGCCTTTTTGGCCGCTCTGCACAGGGGCACTGTCCGCAGGCCTCTACCTTAGCCCCAATGCTGCCACCGCCACTGAGAAGTGCCACAGCACCTGAATTTTGATCACGTGACCATGGGGGCGTTGCAGTGGCCATAACTTTGGGGACTGGGCATAAGGACCATTCATTCAGCGTTGCTGTAACTTTGAACAATCTCTGAACAAATGGTCATTAAGGGAGGACTATTTGTATTTCTTACAAAGAGCCATGTCTAATGCAGTTGATACATTTCTTAAAACTTTTGCAAACCAGGAGGCAGACATGAAGTCTATCTCGTAACTCTTCTCTATCCATAGTGAATTATTTTTTTCTTTTCTTTGAGTTTTCTGAATTGTGCTTTAGAAATGCATGTACACAGATGATAATCAGAATTGCTTCAAGTTTCTTACTTGTTACTGAAGCCTGTTGGACTGAGTCCTGTCCTCTGGATAATACAGAATAAACCTCATGCTCTTCTGTGTGATAACATTCCAAGATTTGAAGAATGTTATCACACTCTTCGCAATATTATCAGCAGTCTTCAACTATTCCTTGAAGGGCTTGTTTCCACACCCATAATTACCTATTTTGTTCTGTTTTGAAGCTATCCAGTTTATCTTCATATTTTTTTAAAATGCAGTGCCCAGAATTCAAAACAATATTCCAGATGAGGTCTGACTAGCGCTGAATTTCTCATGACTTAGAAACAACACAATCTGCTATGACCTTAGTTTAAGTATAACAAACACTTCATGCTGTATTATAATCAAGCATTATGAGTAGAATTTTGTGCCAATTCCTAATGCGTTGATCTGTTATTCAGAATTAATAAGTATTCAGCATTTTGTTTTGTATTTGATTTGAGTTATAGGATAATAGTTAATTATTAGAATTATTTTAATAGTTATATTTTAATTATTAATAATTACTATTTTAGTTATTAGGGTATTTATTAGAATATTTTTCTATTTTTATTATTTTTCACAACAGTATATTTTATTAGGATAATATTTAAAAGTTTGGAAGGTTTTGATTGGTAACAATAGTAGGTATATACATTTGTTTTGGTAAAAGTATAATTTTGCAATTTTGTTCTGTTGTGAAGGTGAATTTACTAATCTAACTACAAAGTTTTCTATCAGTTTTGCGACAGGGAAGCTTTGATTCCGTAACTGTCTAAGTTGCTTCTTAGGAGTTTCTCAGTATTACAGAATTTGTACAGTCTAGTGAGTTGCAAAAATGATTGTTATATCAATTATTGTTTACTTTGTTTTTTTATGATTAGGGCACTGAATGAAATGTGGAAATGTCAAAATCTACTGCGGCATCAAGTAAAAGATTTGGTTGACTTAATCAAGCAGCCAAAGGTAAATTTATTTCCTTATGAAACTGTACATGTAGCAAAATATTTTTAAGACTTCTGCTTGAATTTTGTTGGCACTTATGGAAGGAACTCTTGAGATTCTTTTTAAAAAATGATAATATTAAAGTGAAACTTTGCTATATGCCAATATTTTCTATCCTAATTACTAGAAATATTTTTAGTATACTTAATGTTGTGGGAAACTGTTTTAAGCCTATTTTATTTTATTTTATTAGTTTAATATCATGCTTTTCCATCCCCAAAGCAGTCTGTACAGATGAATAAATGAACAGGTAAAACCCCAGGCAGTGACTTGCCACCAAACATCTCTTTGATGTCCTTGCTCTGAAAATTATATAGAAAGCGGTAAAGCAGCACATCTACCTCCAATGACATATCTATCTTCAGCAGTGCCTTTCATCCCAATATAAGATCCATTGCAGTAGCAAGAACATCCTAGGAGGATGGTTTACTTTCTGGTAAAGGATATAATCACCATGGAAGCCATTTTGTGAATAAACAAGGTTCCTATCATAGCCATTTTGTAAGCATGCCCAACTTGTGCTATCAAAATTCTATCAAAAGTATCCCAGCCCAAAACATTTCTTTGCCACTTTTAGTATATTAACAGAAGCAAGAGAAATAAAGAGATACTTCACAATATACGGTACATCTACCATTAGGGATAGGCAAACTCATTTTTCTCAGCACATAATGTTTCAATGAATATTGGAACGTTCCATTTTTCCTCTGCCTGGTGTGGCCTGGTCACTCTGTCCTAAGAATTGTTTTCAAACAGCAAATCTATATTTAAAATACCTTTAGAGTAAGGGTTTTTTAAAGGACCAAGAAGATCCAGGTTCAAATCCTCAATCAGCTGGGTTTTTGTACGCTGCAGCCTTCAAGCTGCTTGCCTCCCATGTGTAAATGGCTGGAAATGATGCCAGTTTAAGAAATCCATACCAGCTTTCAAGTTTTCTCTCTGCTTTGGCCATAGTAATAACTAGGCTTAAGTAGATATTCTGCTAGACTATTATTTCCCCTCCTATCCATCCCAGGAAAACGCCATTTACTTTCCATTTTGTGAGTCTTTTGAGGATTTATGCTGAAAATTATCAAAAGAAAGCAAATATTGGCTTAGCCAATATTTAGATTTTTTTTTTTATTGGAAGTGCCCACTTTTCTTCAGCATATATAGTTGGACTGTTGTCACTACAACTTTCATCTGTTTTTCCAGCATTTTGTCACCAAAAAACTAGAAGGATCCCTTTAAAATTCACAAAGAAATTTCTACAAAGTACCACACTCTCTGATTTTCTTAGAGAACAGTGTAAGACATGCTAAGGCATTTGGGGCAGGATCTATTATTTTAAGGCATTGGAGCAGTTGGTGGTAAAAATCTATGATGAGCAGTGAAGTTTAGAGCCACTTCAGATATATTGACTGCTGGTAAATATTTGAATACTTCCTGGGACAATGATGCTGGAAATTTCCAACACCAATTTTGTAGTTAACCTAGCCATCTAAGGCAAGAAGATGGGTGGATAATTGTGATTCCCATCCAGATTGTATGTTGAAGCATCATAGCAGGGAGGGACTGTTGCCTTCATACTTTGCATACAGGTAGTCCTTGCTTAACAACCATTCTTTCAGCAACTGTTTGAAGTTACGGTGGTGCTGAACAAATGGTACTTACACCTGGTCCTGAAGTTACAGCTGTTGCAGGGCCCCACAGTTGGCATTTGGCAGTCTACCCATACTTACAACTGCAGATGCACTTCAACTCCCCCAACCTGCCTTCCCCCCCCCCCATCTCTGCCCCTTTGGTTACCCTGCACAGCGGCACTCCTTCACAAATCATGTGCACTGTTCTTGCAATGCTTCAGAAGGCTTATGAGGCCTTCTGAAACTTTGCAAGAAGGCCACGCCCGCTGTTCTCCAAGGTTTCAGAAAGCCTCAGAAGCTTTCCAAATGATTTCTGAAGCATCACGAGAATGGCATGCACGATTTGGAGAAGGATGGGCACAAACTTGGGAAAAAGGCCTGGGGTGGCCAGCAGCTGCCTTGCATAGGGCCAGGCCGGGCATGCCTCATGAACAGCGGGAGGAAGACAGCAAAGGTCAGTTGGGAACGGCAGGGCCTGCAGAGTGCAGGGCGGTTAGGGCTTTGTGCCTGGGTTGGCTGGCCACGGTGTGGGGCTTGAGGTAGCACCTACCTAACTCTTCCCATCTCTGCCCTTTTGGCCATCCTGCATAGTGGCACTCCTTAGCAGTGGCAGCACTGAGGCTGAAGTAGAGGCTCAGGGACAGTGGCAGTCAGCTGAGACTGCTGAAGGCCCGGGCCTCTATTTCAGCCCCAGTGCTGCCACCGCTGCTGATGAGTGCTGCTGTGCAAGGCGGCCAAAAAGGCAGAGATGGAGGGTAGATAGAGGGGTGGGGGGAGTTGAAGAGGAGACAGTCCCTTATCTTACTGAGACTCAGGGCTGGGAAGGACCAAGCCGGGAATGACATGGGGTGGGGTGGGTCCTCAGCTGATGACCGGTGGGATTCAGTTAACAATGGCAACAGGGACTGCCAGGATTTCTGTCGCTAAACAATGCGGTCACATGACATTGTGTTTTACAACCGCATTGCTTAGTGATGGAAATTCCAGTCCTGATTACCATTGTAACTCAAGGAGTACCTGCATTAGGTTTTGTAGGTATGATAATAATTGGGATGATATATTAGACAGAACTTTAACATAATTCAGTAAAGAGTCTCTTCAGAATTTCCATGAAGAACTTCACATTAAATAAGGATTTTCATTGAGGAAAGAAAGAAAAGTTTTGAGAATATGCCTTCCTTCTGATTAAGTTATTGATTGAAACAGCTCTTGGATTAGTGTCAGTGCAATATTAATATATTTCATCTTCATTGCAAGAATAATATAAATCTGTTCTCATTCTTATTTTTATTTCCTTCTTATTGAATCTGATAAGTATCATTCTCATATTAAATATACCTATGGTCAGGTGGTGTCAAGTCATAATAATCATAACTTTTACCATGTGAAAGCATATGTATTCATTTGTATGTTTACACATTGGTTGGTGAATCATAGATGTACTGAAATGCATTACTTAGCTCAGGTTAAGGGGGATACTTTATGGATTCAAAGATCAAAAGTAATATGTGGAATATTTTCACATTTATCATGTTTATCCTCAATAAATCCAGTATTGGAAGCTATCAAGGGTTATAGAAATGTCAAAAATATTTGATGTCCTTCAGCCTGTTAAAGCAGCAGAATCCATGAAGTAGTGTATCTAAGTTATCTCTGAAAGGGTCTTTAAAGCAGATCATGCAGAATTCTGACAGGTAATCAGTGCTTTATTCTGTCTGTTTTTTTCTGATAAGGAATAGAAGAATTTAATTCCAAGAAACTACCTCATTTATGTTTAATCCCCTGCAAGACTTTATAGAAAGATCCTGTCCTATTTCAAGATCAGCATTCATTAGCTTTTTATGATGGTCTGTATTGTTAGACAGTTCTGCAGGTTGGCTCATGCTCTCAAACATTAAAAATTGCAGGTAGAAATATTGCCTCTTTGGTGATATGGAAAAATTGGATGGAAGTGGGGATATTAACATCTGATAGATGATGAAGATGAATTTTTTATCATATTGTGTGTTAAGAGATAAATATCATCTATCAGATGTAACCCAATGACAATATTTACAGTTACAACATTTGTTAATAACGTTGTTTGGACGAGCAGCATTTTCAACTTCTGAGATGTCTGAGATATTAGAGCAACTCGTTAAAACGTTTAAAACTAAAAAAACAACTATTAGTTTTTATAGGTATTTGGTATCAGCAAATCAGTTTGATATGCAGATGTTAAGAAATGAGTGGAATAAGGAATTATAGCTTCCTATATTGTCTAGACAATGGGAGAATGTTTTACCTTCTATAGCAAGAGTGTCAGTGGACCTCAAATTACAACTTGTATAATATAAATAATAAACTATAAATAATATTTAGAATTTATTGGGCTCCATAACATTTGTATAGAAAAGGATTGTCAAAAACAGCATTTTGTTGTTGATGTAATAAGGATAATGCTTCTTTAATACATGTTTCTACAATGTCCTATACTTAACCAAGTTTTGGGAGAAAGTAGTGGACTATATAAATATGATTATGCGACAAAATCTAAAATTTTCAGAGGATAATATTCTTTTGAGCTATATATCTAGTACATGCAACTTGACAACCAGACAATGTAAATGGCTTCTCTGTGCCCTTACTATGGCCAAAAGACTGATATTGCAGCATTGGAAAGATAAATGTATAGCACCATTTATTCAATGGATTGAAGATCTGATTGTACTTGCTACTTACAAGCGGATTGCCTATAGATGTAGACTTTGTATGGACAAGTATAATGAAATATGGGACTCATTTATACAAGATATAGTAGGTTAAAAAGTATTTTTAAAATTTAACATTTTGAGAAATTTAATATCAGTCAGGTTAGGTAAGAAAAACAAATTGTAAGAAGAAATCCCATCAGCTTTCTGCTACTGATCACATCGGCTAAAATCTACATTGATCACCAGCATGCTCCCAGCATTCCCCAGTTAGTCAAAGAGACATTCTCAATCATGATTACATGACCTTCCATTTTTCTAGAAAGTAATTTACTTAAACTTTTGTAGTATAATTGTGAGGGTTCTTTGATTTCCAAGGACTGGACCCATCACAGCATACCAAATCTGTACACAGTGCTTTATTGCAGCACACACCTTCCCCAACAATAGACTCTCCACCCTTCTAGGACTTGCAAGGTGATGTTGCCATGTAAATATGTCTTTAATACTCAGTCCTTTAATATTTATTTCAAGCAAATGTTTATTAGTCTGTAAAGTGGCATACAACATTCACCTTCTTCCAAAAGTTCTTACACTGGTTGGGATGAGGTACTGTCTCAGTGTGATTGTTCCTCTTTTAGTTGCCACGAAACTCCCGGCAAAACTCCAAGCAGGACTCCCACTAGGATATGCTATTCACCATAGCTTGTGGTCCTGGCAGTTGATTAATAGTCCTCTTGCCTGCTTATAATGGCTGCCAATCTCCAGATGTTGCTTCCACTTCCCCGTCTGCATGCTGTTCGTTTATCCCCTTTTCTCCTACACCCCTTCTCGCTCTGTCTTAACATTTGTTTTTTGTAAGCTAAGGACCTGGGTTGGGTGCGGCTGCCCCTGGACGTCAACGTGTCCTTGAAAACGCCAGGGTATGGCTCAGCCATGCAGCTGGAACACTGGTGTGGATGCTTGTGAGTAAAGTTGTGAGTGAATGCATGAGGGAAGTGGGGGTGGGAAGCATTTCTGCCTGGTTGGAGCTACTTTTTCCAAGTGCAGACAACAATCCCAACTTCACTTCTTCACAATAATATACAGTTAGACAGGGTGACAAAAGTTAATGAATTATAAGAACTGTGTTGCATTTAAGTGCAGAGTCGAAGTATTTTGATTCTGCAACTTTTATTTGTATCTTAGTTTACTGAGATGAAAATTGGATGATGTATCTCATTCTACCACTGAAAGGGTACTGGAATTTGATTACTTCTTTTTTTCATATTTACATTACTTTATCACTACAGTTCATTTATGACAATACAGATAAATGTATCCATCATCCTATATTCCCTCTCTCTCTCTTTTTGTGTACACACACACACACACACTCTCTTATGGGCAATAAAATAAATGACTATATAAAAGAACAAAAGAAAATGACAAAAGACATAGTGGTGTAAAATATCAGTAAATAAACAGAATTTACAGTTGACATAAAATGTAGAATTCATTGTTTCATTGACTGAATAATTAATTGAATATATAAAACTAAAATATTGTATCGTCTTGAGAAATATAAATCACTACAAAACTCTAAACAGTGTTAGTTATATTGATGTCACCACTATTTATCATTATCTAAAATCAAGGTACATGATCTTATGGAAAGAAGAAAAAAAAATACAAAAAACAATCAGTGGAAGCAACATTTAGTTTTGAATTCCCTCCCATTATTCCCGACTGGTGATTATATCAAATTATTTATAAACATTAAAATGCTTTTAGTTATTACCTTTACATTAGATATTTCCTGCTTAAAACCATACTCTAAATATCTAAATATCTTGTTGTGTGACATGTAATATGTAAGGAAACCATTCTTGCTTAAATTTAGGCAAACTTCTGTTCTGGATGTATACTATTAATTTTGTTATTGCTGCATATTCCCAAGATCTGATAATATCAGTATCTCTTTTCTATTGGGGGCCACATTTGTCTTCATGGCCTTCAGCATATATTGTATGCTATTGGCACTTAGGAAATCCCTCAAAACATGGTTCTTCCAACAGGCCTGGGGATCTCAGGGAAATAGGAAGCCTGTGAGTGTAGGGAAATAGGAAGCCTACTGAGTGTAGGATGCTGGTCCATTCTCCCACGGTCTTATTTATATTTGTGTTTAAATTGTTTTTAGTTGTTTTATTTTTTTTTAATTGGTGGTTTTACTGTACCCTGTCCAAAGTCATGTCTGTGAGATGGGCGACTATATAAATATATAAGAATAAATAAATAATAAATTGTTGTTTATTTATTTGTTTGTTCTGGAAAGATTCATAGTAGGACAAACTGAGGTTTCAATTCAAGCTTTGTTTTTAACTTTTTTTTGAATAATGCTGGGTATTTCTTTCCACTACTTCTAAATTTGTTTCATGATCAGGCTACTGTCTTTTGAGATAAAGTAAAAAAAAAAAAAAAAAGTAAGCAAAAGAGAGGGGATAAAAGAAATTCTAACTAAATCTAGTTAATACCTACACCATTCACTGTATCTCTCTATACCTTTCTTGCTTCTAACACATCCATACATTGAATCATACATTGCTTTTTAAACTTCTCACTTGTTTCTTTTTGAAACTCATCAACTCCATCCAATTACAACTTTCTTGGCCTCTCCATCTTACATCATATACTTGTTTTGTGATTATCGCTTCATTTTTTTCTATACTAATTTCTTCAGTCATCCATTGCTACTGTATTCAACTGTTCTGACATATTCCATATAAAAAAATGAACAGAAGCAAGGTGATATATGTAGTTTTTTTTGCTTCATATCAAATGTTAGTTCCTTAACATAGTCCACATTGATTGATTTATCGATTATGTGCCATCAAGTTATTTTCGACACCTAGTGACCACATAGATAGATTTTTTCCATGACAATCTGTCCCTAACCTGCTCTTTCAGGTCTTCCCATGGTGCACTCGTCGCCACCGCAACTGTGTCCATCTACTTTGCTGCTGAACATCCTCTTCTGTTTCCTCCCACCCTTCTCTGCATTAGAGCCTTTTCCAGAAAGCTTCACATAATGTGTCTGAAGTACGATAATTTGAGCCTGATCATTTGTGCCTTGAGTGAGAACTCTGGGTTTGTTTGATGATCCATTTGTTTGTTTTCTTGGTTGTCCATGGTACTTCTCCAACACCACATCCTGAATTGCAAAATACTGCTGAGCGCTGACTATGGATGAGACCATCATCTATAATCACAGAATTACACATCAGACAGAAAAAGACTAAAAAATATCTGATCCCACTAAGATGTAACTTAGAGCCCATTCCAGAAGAATATAAAGTTATAAGATTGTGGTTAGAAACAAATTCAAAGACCTGGACCTAGTGGACAGAGCATGCAAGGAACTGTGGGAAGAAGTTAAATGATTTTAAAAGAGGAAGCCAAGCACAGTAACAAAAGCCAGAATGAAGAACACACTGGTTATCAAACAAGGCCATAGAAATAGCAAAGGAAAGAAGACTAGCAAAAGCCACAGGAGATCTAGGGAAAACTAGAGAATCTAATGCAAATGTCAAATGATGGGAGAAAAGGTATATCTGTGTAAGTAAACAGCAGAAAATAACAGAATAGGAAGAACAAGAGTTCTATTTAAGAAAATCAGAGAAATCACAGGAACATTCCAACCTGGTGTCGATGTCATAAGGAACAAGCATGGAAATGAATTCATTATGGAACATAATGTGAAAAAATGGAAGGAATAGATGGAAAACCTGAACAAGAAGTTCAGCTCAGATGGCACTATATACGAGAGAGAAGAATATGAGGGGGAACGGTGATGCTTAAGGAGGAAGTCAGATGATGTACAGTATAAAACAACTGGCAAATAGGAAAGGGGTAGATGGCAATCCCTAGAGTTTTTAAAGGAGGCTGGCATGGATACAATAAAGATCATGACAACCCTCTGTCAACAAATATGGAAAAAGCAGCATGGCCCAAACACTGGAAGAGATCTATCTATATCTCAATCCCCAAAAAGGGAGATTTAGGACAATAGCGCTAATACCACATGCCTGCAAAATCCTATTGAAAGTTCTGCAGAAGACGTTTGAGCCCTATATGGGGAGAGGAGTGGCAGTGGAACAAGCAGGCTTCAGAAAGAACAGGAGAACATGAGACCATGTAACTAATGCTGGATGGATGATGGAAACAGCAAGAGAACATAAAGAAGAGCTTTACTTCTGTTTTATAATCTGCTCCAAAGCTTTTGATTGTATTGATCATTCAAGACTTAGAAGTCTCTCAAAGCAAGGGGTATACCCCAGCATCTGATTCTTCTGAATAAGAAATCTCTACAATATCCAGGAAGCCACAGTGATAACAGAAATTGGAAACACAGAGTGCTGTACCATTGGACAGGACTGCATTCTATTGCTATACCTCTTCAGTCTCTACATTGAATCTATATACTACTAATACTCTCGTGTCTGTAACCTTCAACTGGGCAAAACAATGCATCATAGGGCAACAGTTTTTGAACCAAGGTACCTCAAATGGGCTAGCTTACAGAATGCATCCAAAATCCAGGGCCCATTACTCCTGTGGGATTGAAATTTGGGAAATTTGTGGCTGCTTCAGCACTGCTGTCCTGCTGTGCTGCTGGGGTCAGCCCAGGTCACGTGATAGTCATGGGTGTACCTCTTTTCCACCTTTCTCTGTCCCCTGCACCTAATCGGCTGGTGGCAAGGCCTGACAGGCGAGTGGCGATTGGCTGCTTTGGAAATGAGGCAGTTACGTGATCATCATTTACAACGCTCCCTGCCATCTTCCCACAAGCAAAGTCAATGGGGAAGCCAGCAGCAAGTTGCAAGTCGTTCACACTCACGCTGCTTTTTTGCCCTTAGTCATTCTGTTTCTCTGTTTAGATCAGGAAATATTTCTGAAACGACCCAACAGGTCACGGGTTGTCTGGTACATCATATAGGCCACAAGTCTGGAAGAACTAAATGTTGGAGTCAGAATTGGTGGAAGGAATGTCAATATAGGAAGTCCCCAGGTTACGAACCCCTGGCTTACAAATAACGCATAGTTACAAACAGGCTGTTAAAATGGCTGCTAGCTGCTGGCAATGAGATCTGATTCAAAATAGTAGACAGCGCTCTCCCCCTGCAATCCGCCAAACTGCACAATGCCTCCATGAGCATCACAAAGTAATGTGTGCATTTTTAAAAGGTTTTTTTTTTTTTAAAGTACAGCTTGTTTCCTGTGGTTTTCAGCACTTCTGGAAAGCATTGCATAGCTTCAGTGGTTCCTCACCTTGAGTAACAGGGATGCCACCTGGCATTTTGAGTTGTGGCACATTCCCATTTTTCCCTGACTTATTTACCCTGCCTCCAAAGCAACAGTGCGATGCAAGTGCTGGTAATGCATCAAAGAAAAGAAAAACAATCTCCAATGGTGTTGCCAGTTGGGTGGTTTTCCTGCCCAATTGGGCTAGCTTTGGAGATCAGTTACAGGAAATTTTTGGTCTTTGCAGGTTGCTTTCTTGGGGCTATCTTAGGTTACTTTTAACGTCATGTTGGGCTATAAAAATGTTGGGCATCTGGCAACACTGATCACCATTGAAAATAAAGTTGAAATAATAAAGCATTCAGAATGAGGTGAAATGCCACTGGAGATTGGAAAAGCGTTAGGCTACAGTAGGTCAACAATTGGAACAATTTTAAAGGATAAAGTAAGAATAATGGAACATGTGAAAGATTCTGCCCTGATAATAGCCACAGGTATTATTAAGCAACACAGTGGTTTAATAATTGAAATAGAAAGGCTATTGATCATTTGGTTAGAGTATCATTTGGTTAGAGTATCATATGCCTGTTAGCCTTGCTTTAGTGCAAGAAAAGGCTTGAAGCCTTTTCAATTACTTAAAAACTGCATGTGCAGCAACTGAAGGTGATTTTGATGAAGAATTTGTTGCAAATAGGGGTTGGTTCAATCGTTTCCAAGATAGGGCAAATTTTTATTATTATGTACTGTGTTGTATTTAAGATGTTGTAGTGTATTTGGAAGTGTTTCTTAAATTTCTGAAGTGTTTCTTAAATATTTTATATTCATACAAAAATAAAATAAATACTCTGTACAAGACAAACATTTGACTAAATAACCTGTTACAGCTTACATACAAATTCAGCTTAAGGACAGACCTTGGGAATGGAACTTGTTCTTAACTCAGGCACTTCCTGTAACCTGGGATATGCAGATGACACTTGGATGCAAAAATGAAGAAGTCCTAAAAACATTCTAAAAATAAATCAGGAGATCAGAAAGACAGGGCTTTCTTTGAATGTCAGAACCACTAACATTACATCATTGGGAAACTAGAAGAATTTAAGATAAACAATGAGACAATAGAAGTTGTTGTTAGGTATAGTTTTCTAGGCTCCAGAAGATGGTGGGTGTCTAAAAGAGATTCAGAGAAGAATAAAAATGGGCAAAACAGCATTGAGGAGCCTCAAAAAACTCATGAAAGACTGAGATATTTCAATCCAGACAAAAGTTAGAATAGTCAACTTAATAGTATCCCTGTTATGATGTATGGATGCTTGGGATGGACTTTGTACAAAGGGAAGAAAAAGAAGATTAATTCTTTTGGGCTACGGTGCAAGCTGTGGTACGAGAGACGTCTCCTCACATTCTCATGGACAGCCAGGAGAACCAACTGTTCAGTACTAGAGAAAATCAAGCCAGAATGCTCACTGGAAGTGAAATAAAAACTATCATACTGTGGACACATGATCAGGATTGATGTATCTATGGAAAAGATTATAATGCTGGGCAAGGCGGACAGAGGAAGAGGCCAATGGCACATAAGCTGGAGAGATGGAGTATGAGAATTAAGCCCTTTTTATACAGAAGTCTGTCAGACATCTTTACAGAATAATCCCCCTATAGTTTATTCACTCTTGCTGCCTTTTCCTTTGTTTAAGGAAACAACACCATTCTTCAGATCATCAGGCAAAGGTGCAGCCTTCACACATATCTTAAACAAATCACACAGCCATTCCATTTTCAACTTACATTCTTAACATTTCTCTAGTTACACCATCTACACCTGCAGCCTTATCATTTTCGAAAATATTCACAACATTCATGAAGGTAAAGGAGAGTCATCCACCCTAATTCTATTTTCTTTTAATTTAAGCACTTTATTTCAGAGTCTATCTTCTGGAAGAACTCTGTTCTATCATCTGCATGGCAGCCCTTCATGTACTTGAAAACAACTGGCGGAGTCTTCTTCCTCAGTCTTTCTAGCTTCTTATGGCGGCTGCTTTCCATCCAGGGGTCCATAAATATTATGAACAATGTAACCACAGAATCTGTTTTGAAGTTCCAGAATGTAAGAACTTCAGTGCTTGGACATTTGTGTCACATTCCTCTACCTTATGTCCTCTATGCTTATCTTTATTCTGTATTCTGGGAGTGTCTGGTAATATCCCTCTGCAAGTGTGACCAAGAATTTCAAGAATTTCCCATCTTCCGCAACAATTTTGCCTACTTCTGGGAGTGTAGTCAGTCTGTATTTCTGGCATCTGTAGTTCTTGTTTCTTTGGGAGGGAAAACAAACATGGAATATCCTCTGCAGGTCACGAGAGTATTTCATCTGTATTCTGCTGATGAACAGTCCCTCCTTTTTATCTTCCCTGACGAACACCTGTTTCTCCTTGTTTGCTTCACAGCCTCATTTCTTTCAGGGTGCTACCAAGTATCCTTTTTCATACTTCCCATTAGGGTAATCTCCACAGATATCTGTGGCACTCTGTGCCAAGCAGCTTCTACATCCTCTTCTATGTAAGATCCAATCTCTAATCTAAACACTACCTTGCAAACCAGTATATTGTTGTTCACGTCCCACTGAGTAGGAGTTAAAAGCATTGTACTAACACACTCAGGGGACGCACACACTTACTTGAAAGGGTAGCCTGCATAAGATTTCAAGATACTTTACTATTGTGAAACAAATGAAATATAACAAAAGATAAAAAATAGATTATTGATCTCATTAGCTAACTATTAAGACTCCAGATTACCCATATTTTGAAAACTGTTAAATTTAAATGATATTTTTAGTATCATGCACTTCGTTATAGAATTTAACAACATTTTAGTATTTTATCTTTAAATATTGTCCAGGATAGTTTCTTAAAGTACTTTGATTTTGTCAATGGCCACATTATAAAAATTATTTTTTTCTGTCTTTAGCTACTGAACTTCTGTTCACTTATAGATAGATAGGTAGATAGACAGACAGACAGACAGAATTGCAGTATCTGTAGATCTTCAGTGATTTGAAGTGCAACAGCATGCTCTATGGCAGTGTTTCTCTATCTTGGCAACTTTAAGATGTGTGGACTTCAACTCTGAGAATCCCCAGCCAGCATGCTTCTATGCCACACTGCTTCTATGGAGTAAGGTTTAGCTTTTTGTCAAACCCTAACTTTATATTGTATTCAGTTTGTGGTTAGATCAATCTCTATCTCATCCATATCAGTTTTTTACATGTTCATTCTTATCATGTTTCCCATCAGTGATGTAAAATAAAAATGAAAATTTACCATAGTTTTCATCATTTTTTCATCATTTTAAAACACTTTGATTCAGCAGGTGGTAGCAGCTTGCTGACCTTCACTAATCTCAGAAACTAAGCAGGATTGAATGGGGGACCACCTGAGAACTTCAAGGCTGTAGGCTAGATTATAGCATCCCAGAAAAATGCAGTAGCATCCCACTTCCATAATGGTGCCAAGAAAAACAGATGGATATACTTATTGAAAGTCAAGCTTTACTTGAGAGAGGGTTTTTTTGTTTGTTTATTTTTCAGTATTGTATATATAATGTAGGCATCTTGCTTTAAATGAATACACGTTTTAGGATACTTTCATTGTTAGTTTTTGTTGTGGTCTTTTTTTTAATGTTGTAGACTAGCCTGGTGCTTTGTGTGGAAAGGGTGCAAAAAAAGAATTAATGAATACACTAGATATTTTCTGCTATTTTTGAGCCAAGAACTGTTTTTCAAAACTGCAGTAAAGATCACTGATTTTTGTATGAGTTACAAATGCAAATCAGTCTGGTTCACTTGAAAATATATATCAAACTAAATTGTTACAGATTTCTAATTCTGTATAATTTATTTATTAATGTAAAGGAATTATCTTACCTGCCATTGAAAGAGTGTGAAGTGTTAAATTGTATTATAAAGACTGCCATTGAAGATTGTTTTCTTTTTATTTCCAGACAGATGCCAGCAGTAAAGCTATATTTTCCAAAGTGATGGTAATAACAAGTAAGTTTTTTCTATGTTTTAAGTTTAATACTTAAAGTAGAGAAAACACTACTGCATTGATACTTTCACTCATTCAGGTTTTTCCTAACTTTGAGGAAGTGACTTTTGAAATTGATTAAAGCAAGTTGTATAAAAACTAATGTTATCTTGGGACCTAATACGATTAATGTATCAAAACACTAATATGATTAGAGTTTTTGGTGGTTTGGATGAAATTGAAAGATAGGAAAAAGTTTTTTTCAGGATCTCTCCTAATGTTTTGGATATTTTGTGTGGAATAATACCTTATTAAAGGTATTCAACATTGTGTTCCATGTTTGAATATTATGATTAGAACTTCTAACAAAATTATCTATGCTATAGATCTATTGTATTGCATATTCCTCTGTTGGAGGTTGTTTTATCTTTAACAGAGGCAGATAATCTATATTGGATAGCAATTGATTAGGTAAATCCTGCTATTTTAAAATTGCTAATTGGATAGCAATTTTAACATCTTTTTAATGTTATATTAGCTTGTCGCACCTGCCCACAGGCCTCTGGGATTATTTATAATCTAACAAAATATATTCTCTGTATAATCCAGTCTCAACTTGTATCTATTTATTTAGTTCTTTATGCTGCTTCAGTCACATACAGCTTTAAGCATGGATCTTTTTTTGCTTGCTATGTGGCAGAAGCTTTGTCTTGTTTCACAGCTATGTGAAATAGTTTATACTTCTCTTCACTTTATGGAATTATTTTTGAATATATTAAGAGAGAATTGCATACATATTTGTGCCTTGGTATACCTCTAGTGATTAATTTTGAGTTACTTTATCTTGTATTCTATCAATAAAGAATATCACTTGTAGTAGAAGAGCTTTTTTTAATTACTAGTCTTCTATTGAATATAACCTTGTTTTATTTCCATAAAGGAAATTTGCCAGATCCTGGCAAAGCACAGGATTTTATGAAGAAATTCACTCAAGTTCTGGAAGATGATGACAAAATAAGACACCAGTTAGAAATGCTTGTCAGCCCAACTTGTTCATGCAAACAAGCTGAAGGATGTGTGGTAAGAATAGATTTTAAAATATAACTTATTTGGAGCTATTAAATTGTCTGTCTTTTAATGTGCTCCTAATTACTATTGCAGCGTGAAATTACAAAGAAGTTAGGCAATCCCAAGCAACCTACAAACCCTTTTCTGGAAATGATAAAGTTCCTTTTAGAGAGGATAGCTCCTGTGCACATTGATACCGAATCTATCAGGTATTTCTTTTCATTTAAGTTGGAGTTAAAATTAAGTGAAACTAAGAAAATAAATTCTGTAAAAATGGCTTAATATTGTTAACAAGGTGTAGTGTCTCCCTTATTGAAAATTATATTGTAATGTGTCTTATAGGGTAGGGCAAAAAATGATCCAAGTAATTAGAGAAGGAAACAAATTGGAGAAATTCTGGTGGTGAGGGCCAAACATATTCTTGATACCATTTGAGGGCTTATGATGGCATTAGCTTCCTTTTTCTAACATTATTTCATTTTTTGTCAAAGTGACAAGGGAGGGGAAAGTTTAGTCAAGAAAAAGAAAAACATTTGGCTGCTGTGTGATACTCTGTATTTTCAATTTCTCTGGAAAGATATTAGGTTTGACCGGGGAGGAATAATAAGGATAACCACTTTTCTCTTGCTGGTAATGACACTCTAAATCATATGAGACAAGAAAGAAAACAAATGCTATCACTCACCATCTCATTAAGCATTCATCTCAAATGCTGTGAAATAGGTTTGGTTCAGCAGATTTCAAATAGGTGAATTTCCAAATTCATATATTGGTAATGGGGAATTGGTTATAACTGATTTTAAAGAATTGAAGTCTTACACATGAATTAAAAATCTGAATATGACAAAGATTATATCTTAATCTTAGTGATCATTAAAGAAGTAAATCATAAAGTAGTGATGAAGAGATCCAGTAGGACTAGCCAGTGTAACATGAATTGAACACATCTTTCAGAGAAATAAGCAACCATTCATTATCTTAGCTTTGAATTCCTACGTCACACATGCAACTGGATAAATTTTATTTATTTATCAAATTTATATGGCTGCCCATCCCACTCAAAGTGAATCTGGATGGTATACAATAAAACCAAAATTAAAACATTCAGTAAAATCAATTAAACAATAAATGTAGATAAAAACAAAATAAATAAAGCAAGATCACAAGAGGGGATACATTACATATAATATAGCCAGCAGACAGGCACTCTCTCACTAGGGGATCCCCAGGCTTGTTGGAAAAAACAAGCTTTAAGAGCTTTCTGGAAGGTTACAAGGGTTGGGGCCAACCTCACCTCAGGAGGGATAATGTTCCAGAGGGCAGGTACCACTGCAGAAAAGGCTCATCTCCTAGGCCCCATCAGATGAAACTCCCTTGCAGATGGGACCTACAACATTCCCTTCCTGCCAGACCTGATGGGACAGGTAGATGTAATCAGGAAGAGGTAGTCCCTCAAGTAATCAGGCCCCATGCCATGAAAGGCTTTAAAGGACAAAACCAGCACCTTGAATTGGACTGGGGAGCAAACTGGCAGCCAGTGCAACTCAGAGTGCAGCAGAGATGTAATGTGTGCCCTTCTAGTCTTCAAGGGCAGCTCCATGTAGAGCACATTGCAATAGTCCATTCAGGAAGTGACTAGGGCATGAATAACTTTGAGCAGACCCTCATGATCCAGGATTAGACGCAACTGGCACACAACACAAAGTTGTGCAAAGGCCCTCCTGGGCATGACTGCCACCTGCTCATCGAGCAGGAGTTGTGAGTCCAGAAGGGCCCCCAGATTGTGCACTGGGTCTGTTTGAGGCAGTGCCACCCCATCCAGTACCAAAAGTGGTAAAGTCCCGGATTCAGAAGGCCCTAAAACCCAGAGCCACTTAGTCTTGCCAGGGTTGTAAATGGGTTACAAGTCCTTCCCTCTACAGAGTCTTGGCAGGAAAATCAATGAGGCAAGATTCCTGAAAGATAGAAAGTTTTGAAAACCACTTAATCCAAATAGTTGTCATTGTTGTATGTCAAAGAGAACTGTGTTGATCAGTGAAAGCTTCATGTTAAGAACTTCTTATACGTTTCTTAGAAAAGTTTAGCATAACCTTCACAATTAAATCTTCAAACCACCTAGAAGTTAGGGTGAGTTTTATTCCTTACTGTTAAATAATAATACAAAATTGTCCAAAATATTCATAACATGAAATAGATAATAATACATTGATTTGATGATCAAAGACTTTCACAATTAAAAATGTTAGCTCTATGTTTGGATGGTTTGCTGATTTGATTGATTTGATTTATATCCTGATTTCCTTCAGTTACTCAGAGCAATATACATTTCTCTCACCAAATTTATCTACACAGCAACAATTCTGTGAGGTAGATTGATTAAAAAATAGTAAATGGCCCAAAATCATCCAGTGAATTTCTGTAGGTGAATGTGGAGTTGAACCTGGATCTTTTGGATTCTGAGTCCAATAGCACACAGAATAATAAAACTATCAATTCAGAGTCAGAGTTACTTAATTATGCACACTGTCAGGTTTAGCCCATGAAACTCCAGGAGACAATACAGATTCAATCCAGCAAGGTTTATTTGGCTTAGCCTATACAGAGAATCTTCCCAGACTGAGAACAGTTCCCAGGGTCAATCCGCAAACACTCCTAGCATTCCTCAGGGAGGAGCCAGTCTCATCCTCTTATCTCTCCCTCGCTGTTCGGGGGATAACAGTACATGCTTGACCCCCCTTGCCTGGCCGTTCTCTGCCCACACTCTCACACACACATAGTATTAACAAGAAAAATGTAAATCTTAAATATCTGCTATTACTCTATTAGAGAAGGAAAAAGTATGTCCTGCTCAATTATACTGCTTACAGATGATCACTTATTACATAGAATGCTCAAGATGATTCTTTATTAATTCATTTATTAGTGCCCTTATTAAACAAGTGAACAAATCCATAGATGGAACAGCAGATGATGAAGATGAAGGTGTCCCTACTGATCAGGCAATCAGAGCAGGTCTTGAATTGCTTAAGGTAAAATTTTCTATTTAGAAAGCACTTTTGTAATAATTTTTCTGTTATAAACATGAGAGCTATTTTTTAGAAAAAAACTAATAATGCTGTTAAGTATAATAACAAGTGATTTTCATGAAATGGGGGACAAGGAGACAAAGTAATTCTGAGGTTGATCTCTTCTCATCGGCTGACATCTAGCTTTGCAATCGCCTCTATCCCTTGCTGGAGAAATAGGCACTTATTAGAGTGGCCTGCCCCATAATACTTAGAAATCCAGATTATTTTCTCACCTTAAGGTTTTTCTGGCTTATATTCTGGTTGGTCTCATTTTTTCTGAAGAATTGGAGGTAATCATTTAAGCAAGGTGATAGAATATAAATTTGTACAAAATTGAATGTGATCAAACATAAGTAAAAACCTACTAGCCATGAACAACATTTCCATGAAGCTTTGTGCGCATATCAGGTTCAGCAATACAATGCAGATACCCAATATAATTTCCTGGAACAACCAAAATTAACATGGTAAATATCTTACCAAACCTGTTTCAGGCAACAATGCCAAAAATTTCATGCAGCTTTTTGGGCAATGTTTAGAGTTTAAAAATTACTTTTGGCACATCAGTAAGTTCAGACAAAATGCACCCCCCCAAATGTCTGAAAATGTTGCCAACCTCTGGTGCATGCAGTGATCACTTTGCAAATAGAAACAGTTTGCCTCCACTCCAGCTTAGACATTATGGTTATATCAGAGTCAGTCTAGTTATTACTAAGGCTTTTTATATATTAAATGAATAATTTAGTATCTTTATGTTCCTTAGATAGAAAATAGATGAGTAGTATAATTCTGTAGCCAATACAAAGATAGCTACTTGTTTTGATCCACTGGATTTATGATACTTTGATTGAAAAGTGAAAACAGTATTGCTTTGGTTAGCTTAATGTAAAGCAGTTAAACAACTTGAGATCAGATTTAAACTACTGCATCAACTATACCAGCGAACACATTTAAGCTGCAACTGCTTCCTGTCTATAACATGTTCTTAAATATTAGAACCTTTTTTAAATCAGAATATACTTGGACTTTGAATTTAATTTTAATTAAAATATGTATCATTTATTTATGTATTTTAAATAGCACATTCATTGTTAAATATTCCAATTTGGAGGATATGTCATTTATTAAGTTTAAATTATTTCCCTCCATATATTTAATCATTTCCCCTTCACATTCAGAATTACAGTTTACAAACTTTTCAAGCTTGATTGATTGATTGTTGATTATGTGCCATGAAGTCATTTTCAGTTCTTAGCAACCACACAGATAGATTTTCTCCATGATGATCTATCCCTAACCTGTTACTTCACGTTTCCGAACAGTGCACTCATCACCATTGTAACCAAGTCCATCCACCTTGCTGCTGAGTCCTCTTTCCTTTCAAGCTTGAGGGATACATAAATATGGGTAGTCCTTGTTTAGTGACCACAATTGGGACCAGCAACTTGGTTGTTAAGCGAAGCAGTTGCTAATTGAAACCAGAACTGTGCTTATGATCTCACTTCAGCTTTCCTTTGCTTTACAGGCCTGCAAAGGTCATAAATGCGAGGATTGGTTATAAAGTTACTTTTTCATCACCGTCGTAACTGCAAATAGTTCCTAAATAAGTCAGTCTACCTGTATAGGTCATTAGATCTGTACATAGGCCTTTTAGATAGACCCTTATTATAATATGGAACTGGGGTGTTTGGTGTTTATCCATAGATCCATAAATATATGTCAAGACTGAGTCAATGAAATATATCCAGTCAGCACAGGTTGACATAAGAATGATTTTAAAATCCCCTTTACTCCTTACTCTTGCAGGTTCTTTCGTTTACCCACCCTATCTCATTCCATTCAGCTGAAACGTTTGAATCTCTCCTGGCCTGTTTAAAAATGGATGATGAAAAAGTAGCTGAAGCTGCGTTACAGATTTTTAAGAACACTGGAAGCAAAATTGAGGAGGATTTTCCACACATCAGATCGTGAGTTAATTCTATGCTCTGTTGAAGGCTAAACAAATATGTATATTTAAACTATACTTATGTATATTTAAATAACATTCCTATATGTTTGGCTAGCAAAATCAGTGGACTAGGTGGATAAGATTTCACTTTACCATTATATTTTTAGCTGCTTCCCTTGAGGCTTCCATTACTGGAATTTACATTGTCTTTAGTACTAAGGGATGATGATGATTAAAAGAATGAAATAATTCCCTGGTTGTATATGAAGTTATCTTTTGGAAATAGAGATACTGTTATAGATTACTTAATGTACTTAAAGGTTAGTGTATTGTTGTATATATAACCTGTAAAAATTTATAGACTAAGGTTGTGGATGTTTCAAAAATGATTTAGAAGAGGTTTGAAACTTGAGTGAGCAGAGCACCTATCGGCTATTTTTTAAAGTAGCCACATTTTTTGTAAGGCTTGCATGGAATCAGCAGAGAGGTGCTGCTCATGTGCAAGTGCGATATTGGACACAGATAACCACTTAGAATCATTATGATTGGAATGGCATACAAGCTGGAGCAAATTATGTTATATACATACATACTTAAATACATGGGTTGACTGTTAAAGTTTTTGTTTGTTTGGTGGGTCATCGCTTGTATTATGAATGTTAAAATGAAAATTACATCTTTGTATGTGGCTATTATTTAACAGATCCAGGCAAGCTTAACATGTGATGTGATCTCCCTCCCTCCCTCTCTCTCTCTCAACTTTTAGAGCTTTGCTTCCAGTTTTGCACCATAAAGCTAAAAAAGGTCCTCCTCGACAGGCCAAATATGCTATTCACTGCATTCACGCAATCTTCTCCAGTAAAGAAACACAATTTGCACAGATATTTGAGGTAACTTGTTTATTTTTTTAATATTTATAGTGCATTTATAGAAAATTATTGAAGAATTTTATTTTGAACAGATTAAAATATCTTTAAAAGTTTGCAGTTGACTGCTCTTTAAGGTCATATCGATGTTAATGTTTATCATCGTTTATATTTCAGCCACTACATAAGAGTCTTGATCCAAGCAATCTGGAACATCTGATTACACCACTGGTTTCCATTGGCCATATAGCCTTATTGGCACCTGATCAATTTGCTGCCCCACTGAAATCTTTGGTGGCTACATTTATTGTTAAAGATTTGTTAATGAGTGACAGGGTAAGAATTTCATTTTACTTATTTTTTGCAATAAAAAATTCAGAAAGAAGAAAAAGAACTAAAATGTCTCTATATTGTACATTCTATTTTGTTCATTTAACAACAGAAAATAGCTATATAATTCTCAGTATGTCCAGCATACTCAGCTAAATAACCATAAGATGTAAACTTCTCCAAGGCAATGAAGGACAATGAAGACAAACTAAGAATGTAATAAGTCCCTTGAAAATATTAAATTGATTTTTTCTTCCTGTTTACTCCCTTTCTTTCTTTCTTTCCTTTTTCTAGAAAAATAGGTGCACATATTTTGTGTATACAGTCTATTTTAAAATCTTCATTTGTTTTGGATTCACATACAGACATGGTCAAAAGTATTGGTAACACTCCACTTTTTCCCAATTTGCTGTGAAATAAGTTCAAACTGCCACAATTATTTGTATCATCCACCATTCTTTATTTTAAATGCCATTTTCATTTGTTTTATTATTTACAAGAATATGTTAAGTCATACATCAAAAGCAAAGTGTTTGCTCTATGGACTATGGAATAAAGAATGGTAGATGCCATTTACTTGTGTCAGTTTCAACTTATTCCATAGCAAATTGGAATTCTTTGGTTAAAACTGGAGGGGTACTAATACTTTTGGCCATGTCTATAATCCCTTGCTGTCTAGCATGCTACTGGGATTTATATTGTCTTTAGTATTGAGGGATGATGATGATTAAAAGAATGAAATCATTTCCTGATTTCAGGAAATCAGATAGTGGAAGACTGTTATAAATGATTCTCTGAACATTATCTCACACACAGTTTTATTACTAAAACATAATATGAAACAGATATTCTGCTGCTACTGTGACTTACTTCTTCTTTTGGAGGAAGTGAGGATTAGCCTTTTTAAGATTAATCTGTTCCAGAAGGTATTCCAAAAATCAAATACAAATATCTTTAATTTCATAAAATGAATCTCATTTTCATGATCAAAGTAAAAAGCCTAGCAGGGTTTCAGTGTCTTCAGAGTATTTACTGGTTTGCTCTAACCAAAAAGAAATTATGCTGAACTGTTTAATGGGTAGGTATTCAGACCAAACTCCTTGATACCTTGATTTCTGTCTGTATTAGAGAGTATAATGTATCAATATTAAAGCTGTGTAAAAAGATGAACTAGAATGATAACTACAACAAAAATTATTAATGGTTACTAATAATCATTAATAAAAATTATTCTAGCACTAGGAGCTATAACAGTAGAACTGTCAAAACAGCTGAAGAAGATAGAATTATTTGACCTTAAGACATCCATCTTCTAAAGACAGCTTTGCTTGAAACCACTTACATATTATGGAGATATTTAGACAGTTCTTAGGCTTTGGAAAAAGCTTGAATTATCCCTAAACCACCCACATTTGCTATGCATTTTTCAGCAGAGAATGCATAAATAATAAAAACAATCATGTTATTTATGATGCTAAAGTAGTAACTGATATAATTTGTTTCAGATGCCAGGGAAAAAAACAACTAAGCTATGGGTGCCAGATGAAGAAGTTTCTCCTGAGACTCTTGTAAAGGTACATTACATAAAAGCCTATATTTTCATAATTACCTTGATTTCACCTATCTAAAGTAGTCTTATTTTCAATATATGATGTAACTACAGTAGCAGATTTTGGTTTACTTTTTGGACTAAAAACAAAATAACATTGTGTATAAAGTATTACATAGAGCATAATAAGGTATTGATAAAAATTACATATTGTTGATACTCTATTAGAATATTAATTTGACATTTGCATGCATTTTTATTTTAAATAGTCATTGCAGCATTAATCAGTCTTCTATTTTCTTTTCATATGGTCTTTGTTACAGAGACCAATTCTAGATGTTATCCATTTTACAGTTAAATGGCTCACACTTAAAAGTATATGGCTAAAATTATAATATGGAGCAATGTAATTTTTGTCCTGTAGTTGTGGACTAGCTTAGCCTTAAATCTTTGGATTCTTATAATACAATGGAATTTGCAGGTATAGAAAACTACAAATGTTCTTTTGACGTATGTCTTCTTCAGAGTAAAAATTTATTAGAAAACCACTGCTCTGTATTTTTGGCCTAGCTTGTTCTGTGAATTTGTTCGTTCAAATTGAATTTAGGATTTTGATGAAACTTTTTGCTTTAATAACATAATGATCACCACCAATGATGTACAAAAGTGTAACTTGAGGAAAAGACATACAGTATGTTGTGCGACAGTGTGTGAGGTTCCCTTTACCCTATATTGTATAACATCTTGTTCAGTAATTTATGAAGTAATACTAGAGCTCTGCCTTATTCACAAAAGTGCCAAATATTACAGTTATTATACAGTTTCCATTTGCCATCTCATAAGTTCCAAAGCACTCTTCAAAACTGAATCTATAGCACTCTTCCAAATTAAGTAGAAACAACTATATAGCCCTCCTGGTTATAGAGTAAAGACAAACACTACCACAGAGTCCCTGTATTCTGCTTTTTTCTAACTTGTGGTGTGCTTTGAAGATAAACAGCAATGCTTGCTGCATTAGAAATAACACCAAATAAATTATTAAAATTTATGTATTTCATTTATTTATTCAATTTAGATGTCACCCTACTCAAGGCTGACTGGTTGGTTCACAATAAAAAACAATATAAAAATAACAATCTACATAAAATAACAAAAGATGGCAGATATGGTCAACACAAAACAGATATACACCCAACAGTCCAAAGCCTGGGATAAGAGTCAGGCCTTTAAGGCCCTCTAGGATGCTATCACAGTGGGAGATCTTTCCCTAATGATGTGGATCTTTCCCTGATGATAAGATACCAGCACCATCCAGGTAGAATGTTAGCACCAATAGAGGTGAATATGT
Organism: Liasis olivaceus; assembly: GCA_030867105.1. NCBI lineage: Eukaryota > Metazoa > Chordata > Lepidosauria > Squamata > Pythonidae > Liasis > Liasis olivaceus. The sequence continues at coordinate 89,365,079 of CM061352.1, read as the reverse complement.
GTAGCTCAGGGTTGAACTGTGGAGTCCTTGGGGTTCTCTGAGCTTGGTTCTTTTCTTGCAAATGTTTGATTACCCGGCTAGGTAACATCTTCAGTGCTAAAATGGGACGGGGTTTGCTCTCTATTTATACTCTGTGGCATGCTTTGCCAGTGCTGGTGGGGGTGGGGTTTTTTGTTTTGCTCCTCTGGTAGTTCCTTGATTAGCATATGTTTACTGCTTGATTGTGTGGCTGGTGGTAACCTTTGCTTACCTGGGTGATGATCAGAGGTTGATGAGGTCCATGATTCTGGGTATTTCAATCTGGGTATATTTGGTTAAGTCGGGTGTGTTGTGTACTACTGCTGATATGGATTCTTTCGCTAGTTCTGGGTTTATGGACGTAAAGAGTGCTGTGACATCGAATGAGACCATAATTTCATCTTCATCTATGTGTACATATTTTGATTTTCTGGAGGCACCATAGTGAGGAGTTGATAGAATATTCACTGTTCTCTGTGAGGTGTCCAAGCTTTTTTGTCAGTTCGTTTGCTATGTTGTATGTTGGAGTCCCTGGTAAAGATACAATTGGTCGAAGCAGTATGTCAGGCTTGTATATTTTTGGTCATCCATAGAAGCGTGGGAGGATGAGTCCGCTGCTTTTCATCTGCCACTGTTCTTCCTTTGTGATCTTCGATGTCACAGCACTCTTTACGTCCATAAACCCCTCTGCCTCACTACCTATTTTCAGTTTGATGGACAAATATACCAACAAATCAGAAGCACACCCATGGGATCACCACTATCAGGACTTATAGCAGAGATTGTAGTGCAACGCCTAGAAGCTATAGCACTTCTCACATACAGCCTAAAGTATGGATCCGGTATGCAGATGACACATTTGTTATAATAAAAAAGGAACAACTAGAGAAGACACATGAAACCATCAACAACATCTTCAAAGGAATAAAATTCACCAGAGAGGAAGAAAACAACAACACGCTACCCTTCCTGGATATCCTCATCAGCAGAGGAAACAACAGTAAATTAGAAACCCAAGTTTATCGGAAGACAACCCACACCAATCAAGTACTCCATTACCAAAGTAACAACTCTACCTCCCACAAGAGGAGCTGTGTAGAACATTATTCAAGCGAGCACAAACGCACTGCAGTAACCCAGAACAGCAGAAAAAGGGAAAAGACCACCTATACAACATCTTCCAACAAAATGGATATCCACGCAACTTTATCAAAAAGTGCCTGACCACTCAACCTACTACAACACAACATACACAAGCTATGAAAAGGATCACACTGCCATACATCAGAAACGTCTCAGAAACCACCAACGGACTATTACAACCACGTGGCATCTCTGTAGCACACAAACCAACAAAATCACTCCAAAATATCTTAAGTAAACCAAAAGACCCAGTCGCACAAGAAGAAAAAACAGGAGTCATCTACAACATACAGTGTAAGGACTGTAACAAACACTATGTAGGAAAGACAGGCAGAAGACTAGCAGAGCGCATCCATGAGCACCAACTAGCAGTCAGAAGACATGATGAAAACTCCTTAATCTCACAACACATGGACAGACTCAACCATAGCTTTAACTGGGAAACTGCTAGCATTTTAGACCAAGCTAAATCCAGAAATGCAAGAGAATTCTTGGAAGCTTGGTATTCAGACAAGGTAGCAATTAACAGACACATAGAGATAAACAGCGTCTACATACTATTCAAAAGAGACAAAAGACCAGAAGATCGCCTCACCAGCAATCATCACGCAGATAAGCAAAGGTTACCACCAGGCACACAATCAATCAGTAAACATATGCTAATCAAGGAACTACCAGAGGAGCAAAACAAAAAACCCCACCCCCACCAGCACTGGCAAAGCATGCCACAGTGTATAAATAGAGAGCAAACCCCATCCTATTTTAGCACTGAAGATGTTACCTAGCCGGGTAATGAAACGTTTCCAAGAAAAGAACCAAGCTCAGAGAACCCCAAGGACTCCACAGAATGTTAGCAGTTTAAAGGAGAACAAAGAGCATGAATCACCTTCCAGGTTGGTTTAAGGAAAATATAAATTTTAAACTTTCACGCTTACCAAGTTATATTTTTCCTTCAATGCTTTTGGGGAAAAAATATCCCAGTTCAAAATGAAGTTAGTAGAGATATTATAATGATCTAATAAGTGTGATAAAATTTGGCTTGATTATTTGTTAACATTTATTTCAGATCCAGGCCATCAAGATGATGGTTCGATGGTTACTAGGAATGAAGAATAACCACAGTAAATCAGGAACATCTACATTAAGATTGCTAACTACAATCTTGCACAGTGATGGGGATCTAACTGAACAGGGGAAAATTAGGTATATAAATAATATTTTTAAAAAAACATTTCAGACAATTTTTAAATAAAACAGGAAATGAAAATATGTTATATTTCTGACCCATTCTATGCATTAAAAAAGAATATTCTGGCTTATATTGATGAATCTGGTAACTATAGTTTCCAGTTTCAGCAGAAAGCTTGCTGCTTTAGAAATAGTAGTAAATAAAGGATAAAAATGAGAATTTTTGCGTATGATGTGGTAGCTTCACTATGCAAGTACAAGTAGTCCTCGGATTATGACCACTCGTTCAGTGACCATTCAAAGTTACGACAGTGCTGAATGAGAGGGACTTATGATCAGTCCTCAAAGTTGCGGCTGTCACAGTGTCCCCATGGCCACATGATAGTGATTCGGGTGCTTGGCAACCAGCTCACAATTATGACGATTGCAGCATCTCGTGGTCACAGGATCACCATTTGCAACCTTCCCTGCCAGCTTCCCACAAAGTCAGTGGGGAAGCTGGCAGGAGGTTGCAAGTTATTCCTGCTCTTGCCGCTTTTTCACCTGCCCACCCACACTCCATAGTGTCTGCCCACAGCACCCGCCCACACTCTAGTGCCTGCCCGCAGCACCCGCCCACCCACAGCTCTCATAGTGCACACCCGCTCACGCTCCCATGGCAGCTGCCCACCTATGCTCCGTAGCACCTGCCTGTGGCACCCACCTGCCCACCTGCAGCTCTCACCCACCAGCCTGCTTGCCTGGGACTCCTGCCTCTTCCCATGTCACTGTCACATGAGTACCTGCGCGGTCCTGGGATTATGACAGCAACTGGGACTGCTGGGATTGCTGTCATTAAGTGATGCGGTCATGTGACGTTGCAGTTTACAACCACAGCGCTTAGTGATGGAAATTTTGGTCCAATTGCCAACATAAGCTGAGGACTATCTGTAGGATGAGGAACAATTTATTTTAAAGGAGATGAAACTAGATATTGTGATTGATGGGAAACTTCTTGATTCATCTTAGTGAATGCGGAGAAGATGGATAGGCAAAATCATTGTATATGTTTCAGTTAAACAAGATGAGATATCTTCTGAACTCATTATCTTCTTAAATATTATGTGTATTCCAAGATAGAAATGTTCACTATCTTCAATATATATAGTGATGGCAATGAGGAAATCAGCAAAAATGCCTTCAATAAATTAGCCGAACACTAACTAGTCCATATCTTCTATTTATTTTTCAGCAAACCTGATATGTCTCGTCTAAGGCTAGCTGCTGCTAGTGCTGTTGTCAAGCTGGCACAGGAGCCTTGTTATCATGAAATCATTACGTTAGAACAGTACCAACTGTGTGCATTAGCCATCAATGTAAGAAAATTGAAGGAATGGGTGTTAATTAGTACTACATCTATATGCTTATTATACATAAATTTCAAATTACTGTGACAAGCAATTTGGCTTTATAGTTTCTAAAGGAGATATTGAAGAGTCATAGTTATTTAAAATTCCTTTTCTTCTTTTTAGGATGAGTGTTACCAAGTTAGACAAGCATTTGCTCAGAAACTTCACAAAGGTCTGTCAAGACTTAGGTTACCACTGGAATATATGGCTATTTGTGCATTGTGTGCAAAAGACCCAGTAAAGGAGAGAAGAGCTCATGCCAGGCAATGCCTAGTAAAAAACATAAATGTGAGAAGAGAATATCTGAAGCAACATGCAGCAGTTAGTGGTAAGAAATCTTGGAGCACTAGCAGAGTTATTTAAAGTGCAGCAATAATACCATCTTCTCATCACATTTAGATTAATTTTCTTTACCAACTATACACAGTTTGCCTTAAAAGCTTTCCTGAAGTGGAAGAACGTGATTGTGAGATAGCAAAATTATATTGATTGGATTGGGTCCTGATTTGCTTCTAAACCCAATTCAAACTGCTGATTATTCATTTTTAAAGCTATACTTTCTTTGGGTTTATGATAGCAGTCTTCTCTTGCATGAACTCTCCCAGTGCTAGTATCATCCTGTTCTTTTCTGCATCCCACTATCTTAGCATAAAGCAGAACCTTATCAGTGAGAAGCTCCTAGATTATGATTCTGCATTTATGAAAGATGATCAAAGCTATTGTGTAGGATCAGACAGCAGGTCCAAACAACTCTGAATATTCTGTCTAGTAGTTTCTTTTTTCTTGTGATCTTGCTGCTATTTGATCTTTGTCCTTTGGTTAGCTATAACAAGCAATGTTAATTATAACATTGATTTCAAATTTAATTAGTGTTTTGTTTTTACATTAAAGCGTGTACTGCCCTGGTGGCTTGATTTGGGAAAAAATCTAACCTTAGTTATATTTTTTAAAACATGAATTGCATTATTTTAAATTTAGTTCTCCCTATGGCTCTGTATTCCATGCCTTTTAACAGCATATATGCATGTCTATTGAGCTCTTTCATTTCTTAATGCAACTTCGCAGAATCAACGCAGAACTCCCCTGTCTCCTATCTCTAGTTTTATTTAAAGTGATTTTGTTCTTAATATTCAGTGACAATAAAAACATCCATAATATGTAGCTTGGATATTAAGCAATTCTGAGGTTAACTCTATTCAGTAATGTGAGCATGCTTTCCACCCTGCTCTAAGGCATGTTTCTCTTACTACCTAAACATGTTGTAAGCCTAGTCACATTAAAAAAAAATATTGTGGATTTGCCTTAGACAAATTCATACCACGATGTGGCATGTTACAATTTTATTTTCTGTAACTCGTTTTCAAACTTTTTAACATCATCTTTAGTTGCTTGCAGTTGGGTGGCTTAAATGCATCCATCCATCCATCGTTCTAGCAAATTCATGGCAAAGATAGGATTTCAAATCAAGGAACTGCTTAAACCAGAACATGTAAGTTTCAGTACATGCTGCTTGTGGATTGAAGCTATGCACAAGCTACCAGACTAGTTTTTCTTGAAGTTTAAATATTTTCTGCACATAATGCCTGTCTCTTTCAACTAGTTTATGCAGTTGAAGATAATCTATATCCTAAAGAATATTTAATGTAAAAATTTCCTTTCTTTGATTATTATTACAATGGTATATCCAAATGTTACAAATTTTCTTAAATTTGCACTTTCAGAAAAACTTTTGTCACTTCTACCAGAGTATGTTGTTCCATACACTATCCATCTTCTGGCACATGATCCTGATTATGTCAAAGTCCAAGATATTGAACAACTGAAGGACATTAAAGAGTAAGACTTTCTTTAAAAATAAAATATTATGTCAGTTTTATATATAATTTATATATATAAATTATAACTGATTTGTATTTTTACTAAATACCGTATTTTTCCGACTATAAGACGATACTTTTTTCTAAAATCCTTACCCTAAAAATTGAAGGGCGTCTTATTTAAGGAAGTCAGCCGAGGCAAAACTGCCCATACTTTGTCTCTGCAGGCAGCCTTCTCCTATTGCTAGCCTCCAATCACGAGTGAAATAGCTTGTCTCCCAAACAGACGTCCTCCAATCACGAGCCTTATGTAACTGATGTCAGCTGATGCTGAACAAACCAATTAGAGGAAGGCTTTTGCAGAGAGAAGCTATTTTGCAGTTTCACTCGTGCTTGAATGTAATCAGTTATGCAAAAGAGCCTGGAAATAGAGCTGCAGAGAGACGGTTTGGACCTCCTCCCACCAAGTGTATCAGGTAAATGTTAACTAATTACTAAATAAAAATGTGTTCTGCACTATCTTTAAAATATTGATTTCTTAATTTGGGGTTGGAAAAATGGGGGTCGTCTTGTACATGGGGGTGTCTTATTGTCGGAAAAATACGGTATTTAGCACAACTAAGATAATTTTTTTTTTTTCCAAGATACAATACCTAATTTATTCTCTAGGAAAATCAGCTGGTATTTGACAGCTATATTTTATGTTTCTTCAGATGTCTGTGGTTCATACTAGAAATATTGATGGCTAAAAATGAAAATAATAGTCATGCATTTATCAGAAAAATGGTAGAGAATATTAAACAGACAAAAGATGCTCAAGGACCTGAAGACGCAAAAATGAATGAAGTAAGTTGTATTGAATATTGCTAATATCTATATAGACAATAGTGAATCTTTATCAAATAAGATAGAAATTTCAATTTCAAAGAAATTGGTTGTATATAAATAATAAGTTCTCTTGTATTCTGAAATTTGGGCTTCTGGATAGTTTGTCCTGTCCAAGAATACAAGATATAAAACAGAATTAAATATAATATAATGTATTTTTCTATGATGATGTTATATTCTGTGATAACCAGCAGAAACTGGCTAAGTTGCTGTGATATTATAGACTGTTTATATATACTCTAATTCTCCAAACAACAGTAAAGCCTTTTTTATTTGGTATAGTATAACATACTTCTGAAGTAGGAAATAGGTAAGTTTATTTCGTTTGATATTGCTGTAGAATTTTGACTCAAACGTGGGGTTCCAAATGATTCCTTTTGCCTTTTCAGGTCTTTCGTTAATAGTGTTTTCTGACAGTACTCAAAATCACACTCTCTCTTTCAGAAACTTTATACAGTATGTGATATAGCAATGAACATCATTATGTCAAAGAGCACAACATATAGTTTGGAATCTCCCAAAGACCCTGTACTACCAGCTCGATATTTCACTCAACCTGACAAAGTAATGTGATTTTTTTTTCCTTAGAAATTTCATTGGAATTATTAGTGTTTTTAAAGCAGACATTACACATTGTGTAGCTGTGTAATCCATAAGACTACAAATTTAATGTGACATGAAATGCATTGTGTGGTTTATTTATGTTATTTTTATCCCATTTTTCTTTGGGGTCAACTCAAAGCAGCATACATATCCAGTGCTTCACTTCCTATTTTCTCCACAAGAAAGATCCTGTGAGGTGGGTTGGGCTGAAAAAGAGTGATTGGCCCAAAGTCACCTAGCTGGCTTTCATGCCTGAAGGAGGATTAGAAATACAGGTCGTCCCCAATTTACAACCAGAATTAGGACCAGAATTTCTAAGCGACACGGTCATAAACCAAGTTGTCATGTGACCACATTGCCTAGTGACAGCAATCTCGGTGCACTCCGATACAACCATTAAGCGAATTCTGCCGGTCATTAGCTGAGGGCCCACCCCAATCCAAGCCATTCTGGGCTTGGTCCCTCCCAACCCCAAGCCTCAGTAAGGTAAGGGATTCCCACCACCTGCCTATCTTCCCCCCATCTCTGCCTTTTTGGCTGCCCTGTACCCTGCCTTGTGAGCTGGCAAGCAGCCCCAGAACCGCGCAGCCCCTGGGGCTGCTTGCCATACCCCGGAAATCCGCAGCGGCCCCAGCACAGTCCCAGCCCTCACCACCCTGCACTCTGAGACCCCTGCCACCCTGTGCTCCACCGCCCCAGCTGACCTTTGCTGTCTTACTTGCTCCTGCTGCTGACCAGGGATGCCTGGACTGGCTGCTGGGCTGGGGCTGGGTTTCATGCTGCAGCTCAGGGGCTGCCTCACAAGGAAAGTGCCATGGGCAACCTGGAGAAGAAAGCCTCACGTGGCCAGCAGCTCCCTTGCGAAGGACCAGGCCAGGCATGCCTTGTCAGCAGCAGGAGCATGAAGATGGTGAAGGTCAGCTGGGCGGCAGAATGCAGGGCGGCGGGGAGCCAAAAGGGTATAAATGGGGGGATATAGGTGGGTGGGGAGAGTTGAAGTGCCCAAATTTTGATCACGTGACCATGGGGGTGTTGCAACAGCCATAACTTTGGGGACCAGTCATAAATCCCTTTGTTCAGCACTGCCATAACTTAAAATGGTTGCTGAATGAATGGTCATAAGTTGAGGACTGCCTGTAATGGCCTCTTGTTTTCTAGTCCAGTGCTTTAACCAGTACACCAAACTGGATCTCAATAAACTGTAGTCTACAAAAGTTTTCATGATGTAAAAAAATTTTTTAAAGTGCCGTAGGGCAATTTATAATTTTCACGTGTGCTATTCTGCACTTAATTGTGTATCAATTATGAAATTAAATAATTTCATATTAGTTTTATAGTCAGTTATGCAACTGCATATCAGTTATGCAATATCTGTTTAATCTTTAAGGCTGGAATCTTATCTATATTCTTCCTTTCCCTTGCAGAATTTCAGTAATACCAAAAACTATCTGCCTCCAGAAATGAAATCATTTTTTACTCCAGGAAAGGTGGGCATTTTGTATACATTTACTTAGGATGTGCACAAAATAAAATGCTATCCTTACAGTAAAAGTTACTTTGAAATTATATATTAGAATGAGGGTTGTTGAATTTTTGTTTATTAATTCATAATTGAGTATTTACTGCAAGAAAAATTTAGAGATGTTCACAGGTTATAAAAAACGTAAAACAATTCAATTATGAAACCAAAACAATAATGAAAAAGAATGCCTTGTTCTAAGAGGACAAAAATTAGGCATTTTTGCTTATTTGTGGAAAGCTTATGAAAGGTGGGGAACATCTAGAGAAAGGTCCCTGACAGACGCCTAATTCATGCAAGTATGTATGAGAAAAGGTAGTCTTCATGTATATAGGTGCAATTTGATTTAATTTTAAAAACAGTTTTATAGCCGATGAAGTGTTTTCAAAACTATTCTCACTTCAGTTTTTAAAACACTTCATTGGCTGGCAATCTGTTTCTAAAATCAAGTTACTAAATGTGGCTATCATATATCTGAAATATATCTTATCAAATATGTTTTAGTCACATTTAGTAACTTAGCCACTAACTAAAGTTTCTCAGAGGCAGTTCCACATATACTACATTGCAGTAAGCATTTCTAGAGATTACATGGCATGATTTAACAAAGGAGGACCATCAGTCTTTAGCTGGTGGAAAGTCTTTGAACGATAGTAGGATGTTAGAGATGGAAGCCCAAGAGCAGACTGAGTTTCAAGACATAGTGAGGGCAGGACTCAATAACTTCAGATACAGTTTAATATTCTGATTAGTACAGTCCAGGATTGATAATTTGCAGTATTCCACATGGTAAGAATCCAGTGGAGCTGAAGCTGGTCTCATACATGGAACATGGGGGATATTGACAGGAGTTCAAACTATAGAGCATCACCAAGGATCAAGCCAATTTTTAGGAAATCATCCAGACCTTCAAGAAAGCCTCTTAAACAATAATGGATATTGCAGGAACATGCATACTGCCTGAATTCAACAGTGTCTTGCTGGACTGCTGATGTTTTAACACTGTACATGTATAGGTTGATGCAAATAAGTATATTTAAATGATGTGGAAACATTTGGAGTTCTTGACTACTTGTTTGGCTCCATGACTCATGTGTAATTTGAGCTGTGAAATAAACCATGCTAACTATTCTGTTTTGCATTTTAAGTGAATAACTTACTCAAGTAAAAGATAAAGATTTTATCTTGATACTGCATTTCTTAGCTTGTAAAAAAAAAGTAGCCTATAAAATTCATAATTTTATAGTTAGAAATATATATATGTTGTACAATTTTAAATACAGAACTTAATTTTTAAGGCCAAAAATTACTCTTTCCTGTAAATTTTTCATATGTTAGTTCCTAATATAAATTTTCATGAATCTAAATCTGAACCAGATTGTAAATGGAGCAGAATTGCTTCGTTCATTTGATTAATCTTTTGTTGAGGTCGAGAAACCCTAGTTCGTCTATCTTCTTTTGAGACCAACATTAATTTAGACACTATTGGCTAACATTGAATTTTTTTCCAATTTTTCTTAATTTTATTATAATTTTTTATCTAAACGTTGTAAATAGGAAAAACAAAATGAAAACAAAATAAAATTAGAGCAAGAGACAGATCATGGTAGATGACAGGAAATTCCCACTCCTAACTCTAAATAGATACTTGGACTGCACATTCCTTCACAGGAATAAAGATAAAGAAGGGAAAGGGAAAATGTGAGCCTGGGAATTATAGATTTGGCTACCTCATCCCCACAGTGGCAGAAGATCAGAGAGAAAAGAGAAAACATGTCCTGTTGGCCAAACGTATTAGCATGATGTGGTCCCAATCTCCATACTTAGAGAGAAGGAGAAGAAGTAGGAGAACCAGATCTGCCAATAAAAGATTTAATAAATCCATCAGCAAAACTGAATGGATTCCATAAAGCATTTAGATCTCCAGTGACTCCAAAAAATCTTTTTGCAAGTTCAGGATTTTTTGGTATAGTATGCTGGGGACAGTCTTACTAGCCATATAGTTTTTAAGGAGCAGAGTGGGAATCAGGAGTGATGGCACACAAAAGAAAGACTTACTATTTTAGCTCAATCTATTCTATGTAATTGAGGCAAATTACAGATTGAAGTGCCAAAAACCCTCAGCACTGTAGGTGTTCCAGCAACCCTTTACTGTGGGAGCTGCATTAGGTGGCAGTTTGCTTCCGGGTCCAATTCATGGTGTTGGTTATCACCTTTAAAGCCCTACATGGCATGGATCCAAGTTACCTGTGGGACCGTCTCATCCCAGGCAGAGAGGGTATGTTGCAGGCCCCGTCCATGAGAGAACGTCAGCTGGTGGGACCCAGGAGGAGAGCTTTCTCTGCTGTTGCCCCCACCCTTTGGAATATTCTCCCCCCAGGGGCACGGCGGGCCCCTACCCTCCCAGCTTTCCGAAAAGGATTAAAGACCTGGCTCTACCAGTGTGCATGGGACAATATGGGCTCTAACCATCCTTGTGGGTGGTTAGCTGTCAGGCCTAGCCCAAGGAACTCCAGGAGACCATGTAAATTCAGTCCAGCAATGTTTATTAACTACAACCTCTAGCAAGAATCTTCCCAGACTGAAACCCCAGCTCCCAAGTAATGCCAGTCGCAACACTGTGAATTCCTCAGGGAGGTGCCAGCCTCATCCTCTTATCTCTCCCTTGCTCCTCAGGAGATGAAAGAACATGTTTTCCTCCCTGAGTCTGGCCTTCATAATTCCATTCCATCATTGCATCCTTGAACTAGTTACCAACTCTCCATCTTTTTTGGAAGTTATTTATTATTAGTACTTTTATATTGTATTTTAATTAATTTTATCTCTGCTGTAAACCGCCCGGAGTCATTTCAACGAGATGGGCAGTGACAAATTTGATAAATAAATAAATAAAACCCAAAACAGTAAAGTTTGAAGCATTTCCTATTCTTTGCTTAAATCTTAGAGTGGCACCAAAACCATGGAGTTTCAAGGTCAGCTGACAAGGGGAAAAAGAAAAAACCAGGAAGCATCTAAGTGGCATGGTGGGAGGGGGGGAATTAGTCCAGATAAGTAGCTCCCCTAAAAAGATCAGATATTCTTTGATCAATTTGGCTTCTCCTTATTTCTGAATCCAGTTCTTTATAGCATGTATATTCTGTAGCAATAACCTCCAGTTCTTCTAGAACAACCTTCTCCAAATTGGTGTCCTCCAAATTAATTATGCTGCAGTTCCATCATCAAATTCAGAATAGCCATGTTGGCTAGGATGATGGGAGTCTTAGGCCAACACATTTGGAGGGCACCAGCTTGGACAATGCTGCTTCAGTGAGTAGAAAAGCCTGAACAAGAGTTGCTCAAGAAATCAGTCAGCGACTTCTCTACAAACTAGAGGTCTTTAAAGAGCTACAGCTTTTCTTCATTCCTGGGCTGATACTTCTTTTCATGGAAAGAGCTAACAAAGTTCCAGGTTTTTCCAACAGGCAGAAATCCTAAGAAGTGTTTTTAGAGGGGAAGTATCAATTATGGCAATACTAGGGATTGCCCAGGAATCAGCAATGTTGGGAAAAGATGGCTAATTCAGTCTAAGGGGTCCAGAACTGAGAAGGGACAGAGTAAGGGAGAGAAGGAAAGAAGAGACCTGAATGCCTGCCAAAGGCTGAAAGAGAAGCTGACCACTCCATCCAGAATAGGAAACAGAAGCACGCAAGGGGGAGGAGGAGAAGCATTCACAGGAAGTAGTCTGCAACAGGCTTCTTAGATGGGATACCTTGGGTTTCTTGAGGACTGCTTCAAAGATGATAAATTCGTTTTGAAGGTGTTCATCCAGTTCGAAGATGGCTGCAACATTCCCACAGCAATAGCAATAGTTGGGGGCTGACCACACAGTAAGAAATGTCTCATTGCAATGCTATTTGTATCCTTCCATGACTAACTGATGTGCCTGGCAAATCATGTTGATACCATTTGCTGCGCTGAACTGCGGCACCACAACACTGCCAAATAAGTAGCCAGCACCTCGAAGACTCGCCCCCCAGCCTGTAGTGTCTTCAGGGTCAGACTGTAGAAGGTCACACATGGGGCCATCATGAGGGACCTCCTGTTTGTGATCTATCATTTGGATCTGGTTCAGTGTCTGGATGGATGGGGATAAGCCACCATGGACACAGAAAATCTTGCCATCAATAATGGCAGAGAGGCTGAGGTATTCAAAGATTTCAGTGCAGTAGTGCCACACAGTGATAGAACCATGTTTTCTCAAGCACTCATAAAACCCCTATACCTGGGTGACTTTCTGCTTTCATGATTGCCACGGATAAGGGTTATCCTGTCAGGGTAACGGACCTTGAGAGCCAGTAGTAGCAAGAATGTTTCAATGCTGTAGAAGCTTCAGTCAACAAAGTCTCCCATGAAAAGGTTTCAGGTATATCGGCACCCACCCTGAACAGCTCTTTAAGGTCACAGAACTGACCATGGATATCTCCACAAACTGTTACTGGGGAATCTACTCTCTGGACATTACTTTCTTCCACCAAGATCTCTCTGGCCTTTGCACAGAGGGCTTTGACCTCACTTTCCTTGATGAATTCACAGCACCGCAGTTGTTCAATCTGACGGTCAAGGTCACTGATTTCAGCTATCGCTCCCCCCCAGAGGGTCTGGGCAGTGACGGCAGAAACAGTAGCAGATGCTCCGCAGCTCCCTCTGGCTCCCGGGCCCGAGCCTTAACCCTCCCTCTTTCCGGCTCTCTACTAACTTGGCTAACATTGATTTAAAGCTGATTTTTTTCCTCAAACTATGAATGTCTGTTAAAGAAGATATTCTGAAGATTTTATAAACTTCGAATTTGAAGCTTTGTCTTTTATTTTAGAAAATATACTCATAATAAAGAATATATAGTTAATGGATAACTATTTTGTTTTATCTTTTACAGCCAAAAGCAGCCAATGTTCTTGGGGCTGTTAATAAGCCTCTTTCATCAGCAGGCAAGCAATCTCAATCCAAATCTTCTCGGATGGAAACTGTAAGCAATGCCAGTAGCAATTCAAACCCAAGCTCACCTGGAAGAATCAAAGGAAGGTAAGTAATACAGAGGTCACTAATAGCCTTTAGATAACACTTTGCTTCTTCATATTAATATTACTTTCAGAACACCCTTTTCCTTTGCATTTGATGCAGCAAAATTCACAGCTAAACTACTAAAATGAGAAATTAAAAAATGATATCTGAAATAGCTATAACTGGTTGCCTTCTTCCCATCATTTCATCCTGTAGTTGTACTATGGTGTTATATCTTTTATTGTAGTAGATTGTTGGTTTTATATCATTCTGCATTTGTTTCTTCTATCATCTTAATGTCTGCATTTGTTAAATAAAATGAATGAATTAGTATAAGTGATATTCTTTAGTTCAGAAGATAATGTAATAATAAGGTACATTGTATTAACTATGTTGAAGAGTTATACAGCATGAATGGTTAATTTGTTTTAATCATGGTATTATACCATTGTATTTTTACACAGATTTACATAGGTTTACATAGGTTCAGATAGCTATTTCTCCATAAACTGTTCTGGGTTGCCTTGAAAAGTATTTTTTTCCAAATTAACTTGCTAAATGAAAAATGGTTTTTTAAAAGAGAAAATGCTGTATTAATTGATACAAAATAGTTCATAAAAACTGTATTTTGGCTGACTTAAATTGATCTGGATTGCATCTTACTAATTACACATTTTGTTAATTACAAAATGGGTTTGCACTCTTCTTCCTCTTCTGCCTCCTTTCTTTTGAATGGAAAAATGTTTAGCTCTAAACCTAATAATCATGATTGCAAACTGGCTTTGTAGCTAACCGGGATATAAACTACAACAGTATAATAACTTTGTTTGCATTCAGAAAGAGATGGCAGAATTTGTATGAAACAAGGACAAAATATCTATGAGCCCCAAATCTGCTGTAGAAGAATAAAACAATAAATATTAAAAATGTTTGATTTGCATCTAGTTTCTGACACATTTAAATATTGTATGGTAATTGTTTGTTGTTCATTTACTGTTGGATAATCCAGTGTATTCCTGTGATGTTTAAAGGAGACTGAGAACAGTTCAGGAACATAGTGTAATTATTCTATTCTGTGTAGAAATATTAGAAAGATAGAATCTGGCATTTTCTTGGCTTTCTGTATAAAATGAACAGTGTTATTCACTTCTCAGGGAAAAAACACTATAGCAATAGAGGTGTGTGTGTGTGTGGGTGTGTGTGTGTACATCTTTGGATCAGTGTTGACTCCTGGTGACTCTCTGGACAAGTCCTTGCATGTTTCTTGACAACATTTTGGAAGCGGTTTGCCATTGCCTTCTTCCTAGAGCTGAGAGAGAGTGACTGGCCCAAAATCACCCAGCTGGCTTTGTGCCTAAGGTGGGACTAGAACTCAGTCTCCCATTTTCTAGCCTGGTACCTTCACCACTGCACCAAACTGGCTCTATAGCAGTAGTTTACTTTTAATGATGCAGGCAATGCTGAAATATAATGCTTTATTGCAGGAGAAAGCAATTGCTGATAGAAAGATTGAGATAAAATGTATCCTATAAACAGAATTTGGGGAATGGAATTTAGCTTAATTTTCAGTAAGATCAAATGATTAGGCATTATTTGGCAGTGGCTGAGTCCATATATATATATATATATATATATGCCTTTTCCTTACCCTTTATAAATGAGTGGTTGCCAATTTAGTAATGACAATGTAGTTCCAATAGAAGAGAGCATATGTAGCTCATGGTTGAACTGTGGAGTCCTTGGTGCGCTCTGAGCTTGGTTGTTTGCTTGCAGATGTTTTATTGTCCAACTAGATAACATCATCAGTGCAAGCAAGTGTGAGGTTTGTTCCCTTCATTTTGCTCCCTTCATTACCCTTTCAGGTAATTACTCTTTCAGGTGAGGTAATGTCTGCAAGCAAACAACCAAGCTCAGAGAGCACCAAGAACTCCACAATGACAGTGCAGTTTATCCATGAAAATACAGTGTAAGGAAATCTCCCTGCTTCCCTGACCTTGGGTAGCCCAGTTTCCTCTCCTAATGATAGGGTTATTTTTGAGGCAGAAATTATATTGATGAAAAAACAATTACCTGATAAAAATAATTGTAATACTTAATTTTTTGCTTTATATTTTACCCTGAAGTTGTTGTCAGTTTTCAAAGTTATATTAATGTATTTTTAATAATTTTGCATATTTCAATTATAATAGGCTTGATAGCACTGAACTAGACCACAGTGAAAATGAAGATTATACAATGACGTCACCTCTGCCAGGAAAGAAGAATGACAAAAGAGATGATTCTGAAATTGTAAGAATTAATAGCATTGCTTTTCAATTAATTGTAACATAAACTAAAAAAAAAATACAAAGATTTTTTTGCAAGCAGTCAGAGATGTGGTGGTCTTATTATGCATCTGAAGGCACAAGGTTTGGTAAGAGTGCCTTAAAATATGTACTTCCTTAAAGTTCTTTATTCTACCCTTCTGGCCAGTTTTTATATTATTATGCCATAAAGAAAAATACAATTTTTGAGTATTAAAATACAGGATTTTTTTCAGCTTATTTGTGGAATGATTTGTTAGTATTTTCTTATAAGTAAGATCTAGACAAATTTGATGGATGAAATAATGTTCTCTTTCTTTCTCAGTCAGAGCTGGAAAAGCCCAGAAGTAGAAAGAAAATGATTACGGATCCTGACGAGAAGTTGGGTATGGATGACCTGAGCAAATTAGGACAAGAACCAAAGCTTAGAAGTGGTCAGCGAGGAAGAAAAAGAGCAGCAGTTATTTCAGAGTCTGAGGAACCCCAGTGGTCAGAGGAAAAGAGATTAAAAGAGAGTATCTTAGAAAGTGAAGATGAACAAAACAGCCCACCAAAGAAGGGAAGAAGAGGCAGGCCTCCAAAGGCAGCTACAGGAAGCACACAAAAAGAAGAATCAACAGTAAAAACTTCTAAAAGAGGGAGAAAAAAAGCTGCACCAGTTAAACCTATAGAGGAGGAGGAAGAAGAAGAGGAAGAGGAAGAGGAGGAAGAAGAGGAGGAGGAGGAAGAGGAAGAAGAAAGGCAAATAGACAGCATAGAACAGAAATCAAAAGGTCGGCAGTACAAAGCACCAAAAAAATCACAACAGAGGTAAGTCCTTGTTCAGCCGTCTGCTATTAACTTTAAACATTTTAAAATTTAAATTGACAAGGTGACTTGGATATCCTTCCAAAACAGATCTGAATCATCAGAAATAAGTACAGCTGAATCCAATCAATCTACACCACAGAAAAGACGAGGAAGACCACCAAAAATGCCACCTTCTCAGCAGAAGAAAGGGTATGATGTGATGTCATTCTACCAAAGGGTGCATTAAATGAATTAAAAACAAACAAAAAACATGTCTCATAGCTCAGAATGTCCTGTCAGAACTATAAGGTTCACAGAAAATAACAATTTAATATTACTTAGATGTTAAGACAGTCTCTAATCCTTTCCCCAAATCTTTCTTCATTGCTTAAACTTAAAGTGTTTAGTGATCACTTGGTTTGTGGCTTTCCATTTTAGAGGAGCTGGACGATCGAAGCAAACAGCAAGCAAAGAAAATGAATCTAGTGAAGAGATGGATGTATTTCAAAGTAGTTCTCCCGTTCAAGATATTCCCCAAGAAGTAACAATGGAGGAAGAAGAAGTGTCCTCAGTCAGAGTAAATATATGTTTATGCACATAGATTCATATATATGGTTATGCATTTCATACTGTTGAAGCTTAAAGTTTGTTCTTCAGTAAAGTGCTATCTTAAACATTACTAAATGTGGTGAATGAGAATTGTCAGTCCCCTGTTTTAAAAGTGAGACAGTTTCTTTTGGGAAGAAATGGGCAGTTCCATTTCATGCAGTGCAACAAAATGTGGGGGGAAAACATGCATGACTTGTGCTTATTTTAAATCTCAGCATTGCATTTCAGCCTTTAGCCAGATGGATACCTACACAGATTAAATGGAAAATTATTTGCAAACAATTGACAGGATCATCATCTTCTGGACTGTGCTCGATCTTATTGAATTCAACTGTGTATCTAAATGCAGTTAAACTTCTTAACAATTAGTGGGGCAAACTTTTCTGCCTAGTACTTTTTTGTCTGGTCATATAATAGAATGCATTCATCTAAATAATGCTCACGCGTAATGGATGGTTTTCCTTGAATTAGTCAAAATTCAGATAGAAATGCATTTTCTACTGAAAGCAAAGCAATGCAGCTAAACACCAGCAGTTTGCGGATTTTAAATTGTTGTTGACCTTGCACCCAATTTATAGTTTAGACAGATCATATTATTGGTATGTGGAAGGCTATTTATATAGGCAGACAACCATACTTGAATTGAGGCATCTAATTCTTGATTTGATGTTTTTCTCAGGTGCGTCGGAGGACATCTAAAAGGGAAAGGCGATGAAGAACCGTGTTACTGCCATTTTTAAGTGATGTCATTGAAGAATGCTCTTATTATTTGTAAACTTTAAGGCTGAAGAAAGTTGTTGATGCTCACAGTGGGATTGCCGAAGAAATTAAATCACTCTTTATTTCCTGCCCCTGCTTTTGGAGATCCTAGGTCATGAGCATAATCCACACATATGTTTATATCATTAACTATGGGGTTTTGTGAAATGTAACGTACGCTGGCTATATAGACACAAGAACTAAAAAAACTGTCTGTAAATAATCCTTTTTTAAAAAAGTATTTCTGACTTTAAAGTGCTTGTATAGCTTTTATCACAGCTTTACACAACAGTATCAGACTGTTTGGTATAGCTATTGATTTGAAAAAAAAAGACAAAAAAAAGTAAGAATGGGTATCAAGCAATATTTGTCAGTGTCTGTATTTTAATTTTTCTTGTCATTTAACTGTGAAAAAAATCACTTTGACAAAATAGTGACACTTGCTCTGACACTGTTAGAAAATAAAAGAAAATGCATTCTCTTTATGTATCTAATTCAGTGTTTACCTTTGGCAGTTGTCTGTCTTTGGAGGTGCCAAATTGCTTTTAAATGATGTGGGATAAAACATCCAGCTGCAGATGTGTGAAAGATAAGTCTTTTTATGCACCTCAGTACTGATAACAGACTTCTCTGGACTTCTTGTGGCATTGAGCATTTAAAAAGAATTTAATATTTTAATTTTTAAAATGTGTTATTAAATAATGTAATGAGAGCTGATCCTCATATTTTCCTTATTAGTTTTTGTTAATCTGCTGTATCAATAAAATTCTGTAACTGAATTTTTAATAGTCTAGTATGTCAATGTGTATATTCCCTCCTGAACATTATGTTCACAAAACAAATTATTACGTTATAATATGAAACCTAATATCTGAGCTTTAGTGAAAATACAGGTTTTATTACCGTGTAAAGTTAATCAGAAAATTTTATTGATGCAGTCTGTCTTTATAAAGCTGTTTTTTCTTCAGAGCCAAGTGTTTTGTATATCACAGTAAGTTGCATGTTTATGAAAGAAATGTAATGGAATTGCAATGTAATTTTTAAAGTCTTATCTGGCTGTAGAAGATGCTACATTGCCTCATGAGAAAAAACTTTTACCAAGAGTCTATTGTACCTTTTTTTGGTTAATCAATATTTTTATTTTTGTTTGCTTGGGTATAAGCATGGGAAGTTGGAAGGTTGGAGTAATAAGAAATGTGTTTTCATTAGAATGATCAGTTGCAAAATATTTCAGTCAGGGTATTCAAAATTTGTATGACACTTCAGTTTATGTTTTACCTTAAAGTGATTGAACTTTGTTTCTTGGGTAGAATTACAGAAAATAGAGGAGAAACTATTTTACGGCATTGTCATGTATGCAGTTTTGCAAACTGTGTTTGAACCAAAATGTATAGGTTACTATTTATGCTTAGCTGTGCACATTTTATAGTTTACCATGCTGTTTTCCTCCTGTTCAGTGGCAGTACATGTGAGGAATTCAAGTTTTAACTTATTAATATTGTATCTCATGGAATAATGGAGCATTGTCATAAATTAACAAAGACATCTATGTTATAATTCCAAGGGAATATATATATCCTGGGAAAAGATGAGACATTGTGGTGATTTGAAAACATGTTTGCAAGTATATTTTTCAGAGGAAAACCAACTTTTTTCTAAGCTTTTTTATTATAATTTGTATTGATTTTTTTTAAGCAGCAGCAATAGACAAAGGCAAACAGTTTGTGTTTATCAAGCTGTTCTACTTAAGTGCTTTTTCTAGTAGCTCTTTTAGCTAGTAATTATTGTTCTTGAGCTATATTGTATTTTTATGCCCATAATTTTGGGTAACAGCAATCAAAAAACATTAGCTAAAGGTGGCTCAGAAGACTAGAAAATTCCCCACACAATGTAACCTCAGTGGTTCATAGAATTTAGCAGTGCAAATTAGAATTTTTATATCTAGAAAATAAAATGTATGACATTTTCACTGATAACATTTCACTGACAACATTTTACAGAGTATATCTAAACCATTTTATATGAAGTATGAAACAGATATTGAAACTGTTCACAGGCTTTTGAAGATTTATTTGCATGAACATAGTTTGATCATATTTCCGTAATATTGCTGAACATCAGTTAATCATAAGATGTTAATGTAAATTAAATCTATAATTTGACAATTTAAATGTTTATTTTATTTTATTTTTGGGGGAATATAATGTGTATTTGGGAAAACAGGTGCAGATGGGATGATGTGTTAAACCGTTTAGGTTTTTTTCTCCTCATACAAATATAATGCATATGTTATATACTAACACTTTGGGATTTGCATACAGTAAATGCAGTAAAAAATAATGCATAAAGAGACTGGATGCTAAGATTCAGTTAGTATTCTTCATTATGTTCAGTTTTATGGTATGTACTATATTACATTAAACAAATTAAGCTCACTGTTGAAAGTTCAAGCATGAAATTCTTATAAGATTACAGTAAGTTATCTTGTTGAAGACTGCAGCCTTCATATCTGTATGTATAAATCACTTTATTTTTAAATTGGCTGTATTCTTTGAGTGACTTAATTTCCAGAGTTGACTTTTCTGATATTTTTCTTTGTTACAGTTTCAAAAGATACAAATATGTTTGACAAGTATTTAGATTCTAATGCTCTTTTTGTAAGGAAAGAAAAAAAAAGTACAGTCAGAAGACTGGAAGATGCTCAGAAGAAAGCCATTATAGTGCAAACATTTTCCTATTATTAGGTCTTCCTACAATTAGGCCTCCATCCTACACTCTGATGAACAGCTTCTTTGTCATCAGTTTGAGCCTTGTATTCAGTATGGGCCACTTGATTGTGGTGGTAAGTTCCCATTAAATTCTACAAGACAAGCACAGCCACATTGATAAAAGCATATATCAACTTACTGTGGAATAGATCATAGTAATCTGATGACACTCAACCTTAAGGTCTATTAGTAATTCTCATTTCCTTAGTGTGGTTTTATTGTTTCCTACTGTACAGGTTTTCATTGCGCAGTTCATACTGTAGGAGCATTACAGAGCTTTGGGGTTCTGAACAGATATTGAACAGTCAATCCTGATTTATTCAGGTATGTGTTTATTACCTACTTGGTAGTTTTGATAGTTCATTCTTCAGTTTTTCCTGTCATAGGTCTGGGTGGGATTTCTTTTGTTTTATTTCCATATTAAGTTGAGATGGAATGGTAAGTTTTTACTTCTGCTAAAAGAAAGAATTTTGTGTTCTTCTATTTTATTGAGTGGCTTTATTGAGGAAACACTAAGACTCTTCTGCAATCTTCCAACAGAAGGAATTAAGAAATAAATTAAGTGTGTTTAAGGTCTTGAAAATTCAGAGATGTAACAATTGGAAATGGAAACTCTACTTTCCTTGTTGAAATATAGAGCATTTAAAAATATTTTGTGTTTATGTCTTGAAACTGCTTGATATGAGTACTTATTCAGTTGCTCTGATGGCTCTGCTACCTCTGGCTGGCTCCCCTCACTCAGCTGTCTTCAACAATATCAATTATATCTGAAGATGTTATTTACATTTGTGCAAATTCAGCTTTCTCTATGTTCCCTGCTGCTTATTTCTGCTGAGGAGCTCCTGCCAGTTTGTTGGCTTCCATGATTTATATTCTTATATATGATCTTGCAACCACTTGTTTTCTGCATCTGGATGTGCCTTTTGTGTTGCCTGCACCCTCAACAAAGAGGAACCACTCCCCCATCAAGACTGACAAGGCAAGCTACTATATATAAACAGCCAGTAAACCCCACTCCCTTCCACTGATGATGTTATCTAGCCTGGTAATGAAATGTCTGCAAGAAAACAAGTTCAGAGAGTATGAAGAGCCCACCATTTCAGTTCTGAGCTACATATATTCTTTTCTGTTGGAAAAGATCTTCTTCATTTGTACCTACATCTAGAAGGATTGAACATTATACATTGTCCAGAAGGGCAAGTGTGCTTTCTTATTTAAACATCCTTTTCCTTACATTTTCTTGGAGACTTCACAAAACAAATTGCCAACCTTTCTTGCACTTTGTTAGAAAAGGAACGCTGCAGGTTAGACAATTACAGTAGGCATTTCTATCCCACAATTATTCTACCTTTACATTATGGTATTTTACTTCACTCACCCCAACTTTGCTTTCAAAAGTTGCAGATCTCTTATACAAAAGATCCAAAAATGTAAACAGTCTTGGGGCAAGGCTTGCAGTTTTTATTCCCAGGCTGCTTTTGCTACATCAAATCAAATCAAATCTTTATTACAGTCATAGACCAGCATAAGAAAGGTGGAGTACAGTCGTTAAAAAAGCATAAAGGATACATCAAGAGTAAAATCACCAGGAGTCAAAACCTGCCACCCAAGGCACCAAAAATAAATAAATAAATCTTTAAAAAAAATGAAAAGCTAGCAGATACAAAAGATACATGAATTAAAAACTAAAAGTATATATAAAAAGGGAGATCTAAAAGAATCTAAGCCAGTTTGGTGTAGTGGTTAAGGCATCAGGCTATAAACCAGGAGACTCTGAATTCTAGTTCCACCTTAGGCATGAAGTCAGCTGGGTGACCTTGGGCCAGTTACCCTCTCAGCCCTAGGAAGCAGGCAATGGCAAACCACCTCTGAAAAACCTTGCCACGAAAACTGCAGGTACTTGCCCAGGCAGTTGCCAGGAGTCAAAACCTGCCACCAAAGGCACCAAAACCCCCCAAAAATCTAAAGGAGTAGGAGCATTAAATGAGTATCGGAGAGCTAAAAGGTTAGCATGTGGAAGACTCTATCAGGTTACAAAGCACAGTACAGGTTATCATCTGATGAACTTTGAGCACTGCTGCACAGAACCTGGCAATATTGTATGTTGTAGCAGGATTGGTGTCTGAAAGCAACAAGGTAGGGTAAAATTGTCCTGTGCCCCCTGGGTATTATGCAGTAATGGTGAGATGAGGCTAGTATGAATGTGCCTCTAGTACAGGCATTGGAGAAGCACGTGCTCTTCTTTCTGTGTGTCCAGAATCACAGGGGCGTTGTCTCTCGAAGTAAGGAATCTTCCTGTATTGTCCTTCAAGGACAGCTGAGGGGAGGGCATGTTGTGCCAGAGTAAAGGCCCTTCTCTATTTAAGTATTTCGAGTTTAGTTAGGAATGCCATAGGAGAGGCATAGTACTTGTTGGACTCACTGGCAATAAAATTTGGGGTCCTGGCTAGATCCAGTTGGCACTCTGTGTCTGCTACACACTGTTTGATAAGTGCTTTGGCCTGATCATATCCCATGCTGAGCAGAAGACCTGGAGAGAAGCCCAAGGATGAGATTTTAGTTGCCATTGCCTGTTTCCATGTGGGTTGAAAATTATCACTCATAGTTAATGGGGCAAGGCCAAGGGGGGAAAATAATTCAGGATGGTCATGTGTACTCTAGCCTCCACTTTCATGAAGCCTCTGTCTAGTCGCAGGGTGGCATTAGAGATACCATTAGGGACTTGAAAGACTGATCTTAAAAATTTGGATTGTACAAGTTCTAATGGTGCAAAATTGGAGAAGGAGCCCAGCTGGGCATCACAGAGAAGTTGTGGAATTGGCTTGGCTTCAAATAATTTGAGAGCTGCAGGTATGTAGTGGTCACTTCTTGTCTTAAGCAATTTAAGGATGGCAGAGGAGCTGCTCTCTGCATTTTCAACAATATAGTTCCTATGGGCTTTCCTACTGCTGGCAAAATTAAGGACTACCCCCAAGTATTTGAAACAGGAGGCCTACTCAATCTGGTGGGCATCTGTGCTCCAGGAATGGCTCTTGGGCCTTTTGGTAAATGCCATGATTTTGCTTTTCTGATAATTGAGTTCTAGCTGGTGTTGCTTGCAGTATTGTGCTAGTGTTCTCAGTGCTCTTTTAAGACCAATAGGTGTTCTTGAAAGTATTGCTGCATTATCTGCATAGGGTAGAACAGATGTGTCTTCCAGCAAATTTGGGGGAGTGAAAGTCCATATTGTGGAGATGGCCTACTATGGATAGAGAAATTTCTTTTCAATTTGATAAAGAAATTGAATAAGAGTGGGGCCAATATGCAGCCTTGCTTGATGCCTTTCTCAGTTTCAGTGGCAATGATGAGATGGCCCTAGGGGTTACATCTTACTTTGAGTGAGGTTCCTTTATGTACCATACATATTAAATGAAGTAAAAGTTGGTCAACTGAGGAGGCCTCCAGCTTTTCCTACAATTTAGCTTGGGATATGGAATCAAATGTTGCTTTGAAGTCTATGAAAGTGGCATAGTGGGAGGTTGTGTTGCAGGAGGAGATGATGAAGTACTAGGCACTGATCAGTGATAGATTGGCCTTCCCTAAAGCCAGCTTGCTCCTCTGCAAATATGTTTTCTTGCTCCAGCCAGTCCTGGAATTTCCATTGTAGATGTCTTGCATAGAGTTTGCTGATTGTGTTGAGGAAACTAATCAGCCTATAATTAGCAGGATCATCCTTTACCCCCTTTTTATAGATAGGGACAATGATTACAAGCCCACAATCCTTGGGGACTTGGCCAAAGGTGTCAGTGCAGGTAAAGAGTGAGGCCAGAGTAGGGGTCCAGAAGTCCAGGTCATTTTTAATGGCCTCCGAAGGGATTAGGTCTTCTCCTGGTTCTTGATCTCTGACACTGTTACTGGTGCCCACACTGGCAGATTTTCTATAATTGGGCTAGGGCATCCACTTTCAACAGAGGTGTCAATGTAGAGTCCCCAAAAGTATGCCTCCCAGTTCCCTGGGGGAATGTGTCAGGCCACCATGGATGGACTATTGCTTTGGGAGCTCAATGTGATGTGCCAGAATGAGGCTGAGTCATTGGATTTGACTGCCTGAATAAATCACATCCACTTGTTTTTCATGGCTTCCCTTTTCTTGCGTGCCAGCAGTTGTTTATAGCATCTCTTCTGCTGGAGGAAGTCCAGTGCAGCTTTGGTTTAGTATTGGATACATAAGCCTGTTAAGTGGTAGCAAGAGCTTTTTTGGCATTAACACAGTCCTTGTCACACCATGGCTTGGAGTAGTGCTGTTGTTGCCTCAAAGGTACACTGTTGTTATGAGTTAGATTCTGGTGGAGCTCTTGGGTAAGAGGGTTCTAGTTCTCCAAGAGTGCATCAGTTGACTTAGCTGATGTCTGGGCAAACTGAAAGCACTGTAGGCAATCTAAGGCCAGTAGCTCAGTCATAACTGGATTTAGATGGAGGGTCCACTTGGCTCAACAGTAAGTTCTTCCTGCTGGCAGGAAGGGTAGATAGCAGTCCTCAATACATGTCTCTTGAGTGAAGGGTTTTAACTGGAGCAGGACTGGGAAGTGATCACTGTCAAATTTAGGCATAACTTCTAGTGTCTTGGCATAAGGGAGTAGGTCCCTAGATACAGTTTTATAGCCAATAGTACTCATTCTGAAGCCAGATAGGTAGGTGAATTCAGATGGATGGAACCATTTAAAATGTGGGGGTTTAGTCTGAAGGCTGTTTGAGCCAGGCAGAGGCCTGCAAAGATTGATTTCTGATCTTTTAAGCAATGGCTGAGGAGGAATCCATCAGCCCCAGGATTGGGAGGGGGACACTTGTGCTGTACATAGAGGGTGTGGTCGTTGGTGCCCAATCTAGCATTGAGGCCCCCTCCCAGAATTACAAATGCATTTGAGTTTAACAATATAAGGTCGGCAGCATAAGTTTCCAGTTAAGCCCAAAACGCTCTGATCTGGGATTTCTGCCTCATTGGGGGCATATAAGCATTTATTACCAACAGGGGATGGTGGTTAAATTGGATTAACCCTGCTATGGCATACAACTTGAATGGGGGAAGGGCCCTTGATGTGGCCTGTAGAGTGGTGGAGACTAGGACCCCAAGGCCCCCTTTTGCTCTTCCATGCTTTACCCCAGGTTCTGCCCCAATTGAAAATGAATTAAATCCATTAAGTAGCAGTTTGTCAGCAATCCATGTTTCCTGAATCAATATGATGTCATGGTGGGAGAGGAAGTCAGTAAAACAAGGATCTCTGGAGAATGCAAATTACCCAGCCACATTCCAGGTTAGAAGGATGACCTTATGTTGGTTACTTGGATGTCAAGCAGTTGCACTACAAACTAGGGCCTAGGTGGGTAATTTTTGTAGGGGCTTTAGTTTCACGTTAACTGATGATTGGGATGATTGTAATTGTGTCTCCCTCTCTGAGGAGGAAGGTAAGGTACCATCAAGTTCCTGCTCTCTTTTCTCTGCCATCTATTTGGTCATCAAGCCTCTTTCTCATGCAGGGGCAGGGGGCTTGCAGTTCTGGGAAGGAGACTGGAAGAATTAGTATAGCATGGGCAGCAAAATGTGGTTCACTGGCAAGCAGAGTTCCCAACTCCAGGGGGAACATCCTTGGCTTGTCCAGTGAAAAGAGGTGAGGGGAGCCATTTCTCCTGTGAGTCAGGTTCCTTCAAGGCCAGGAGAGGCTCTTGAAATGGAGAAGCAGATGACGGTATACCTCCAGATTGGGTTTCTGTAAAGATAGTGCTTGTCTGGGGTTTAATTTGCTTACAAGGCAGTTTCTTTTGGGTATCAGCTACTTGGGTTTGCCTGGATTCTTTAAATATTGCTGGTGTAGAGCTCTCAAAGGAGTTGCTGTCAGTGTCACTTTCACTGTTATTGATGAGGAAGTCAGAATAGTATGCTGGCAGCTTTCTGCGTGTCCGAATCAAAGGAAAGGCAGCAGTGTGAAATGGTTTAGAAGGTGAGGAGCTTAGTCGGGCAGATGTATTAAATTGGTGCTGGACTTCCATATCACTACCAGCACTGGGAGGATGTGTCAGAATTATTGTTTTGATATCTGCTAGTTTTTTTCTCAGATCTGTGAGTTCTGTATTTATAAATTTAACTTCCTCCCTCAGTGTATGCTTAGGCTCTTGGCATGGCTGGCAGATTTAAGTTTTTATGGCTGCTACCTGCAGGTCATGACCATTTGTCACTCTCGCAGTGAAGAAGTTACAGACTAACTCTTCCTTAAAGACTCTGACAGTTTGGGTGTGATGAGTCTGCCATAGGAATCTGCTCATTTGTGTGAATCTGGCAGGGAGAGACGCCTGGTTGAAAGTCAGAAGTATGCCTTTTCTTGAATTGGGTAAGTAGTGAAAATCTTTCAAATCAGTTCTACTTCGACAGTTTAGAAGCTGAGAAAGGCAGGTCACAATCTTGTGGCTATTCCATATATGGGCATTCTAATGGATTTCCAGAAGGAGTTGCTTTCTGTAGTATCCAGTGGTAGTTGGCTGCACCAGCTGCTTCCAGATGCCCTGTTGATGTAGGACAGGCTGAAGGAATTCCAATGTGGCCAGCTTCTGCTGCAGTTTTAACTCCCTGATTGCCATGGAAGATTTGCAGAGCAAGGGCTTTTTGGAAGCTGTCCACCTTGACTGCAATGTCTTTAGCTGTTGCAGTATAAAGATCAGAGTTTCTGATGGAAACCTGGAAAGGCTGAGTGAAGTGGTTGTGACGGGTGCAGGAGACTTGTTCCGGGAGGATATCTCTGCTACCTCCCAGCTCCGGAGAGTGACTTGGGCTGGATCTTTAGAAGGTCGGGGAGGAGGCCTGTCTTGTTACTGGCTTCTGTGATGTCATATTCTTTGGAGGTGTGGGGGATCCTGAAGCCATAACTCTGTTACGTTTTGTGTTGTCTCTGTGGTGGAGAGATATGAGTCAATCCTCATCTGTTCCTCTGCTTTATTGGATTTATGGGCACCAGTTTCATTATTGGGACTGGTCCAGGTTCCTTTCTTGCTCTGGATGCCACTTTTAAGCCATAGGGACTGAACCAGAAGGGGTGAGGCCAGTCACAAGAAGGAAGCTTATTTCAGGACCTGCTACTTGGTTGCCATCTTGGCTCCTTCCTCCCACTCCCACCCCGGCTACATAAAGGGTTTCATGCAACCAATGAAATTTTGAATGGTCATTGTCACCAACATTGCACCCCTGCTTTGCCTGGGTGATTGGATTGCGATCTTGGATCTCAGAGATATATATTTCTGATTTCTTTGCTCTGCTGTCGGGTCCAACACTTTTTAAAAGAAGGAACTCTCTTTTGACAAACCAAGGCTCCAAGAATCTTCAGGTGCATGACAGAAGTGGTTGGATTCTGGGAATGAGTATTCTCTTGTATTGACTGAGCTCTGATTCATCCCAGCTTTGATTAGAAATTTACTGCATTCTTTCTCTGGTTGGTTTCTATATGAACTGAAGAAAATCTTCCCTGCATGGATCCCACCAAATGATGCACAGATGTGTTAGATTCTATTTAAAGTATGGCTTCCCTTCAAGTAGCGCTCTTTACATCTTATGCCAGCTGATTCTTCCACAAGCCCATAGTTTGGGCAACTGTTGCCCTTGTCTGCTTCACCTATGACCCTTCCAGCAATGCTTCATCCAAGCCTTATAAGACTGCCTGATTTTGGAGAGGATCAACTTTACCTTCCTAAAATGATAATTTGCTTTCTGTCTCAAACTGTTGGAATCAAAAGGAAGTATCAGTCATGTCAGACAATTCAACTTTATATAAACAGAAAGAAATTTGATTCCCTTCCTCTTCCATTTTACATTGTAGATTTTAGACTTAATATCCTATAGCTACTAATGTCCCATAGCTACAGTTCTTGTTTGTGATCCACCTCTAAGGAGATACGCTGTCCAAGGAAAGAACACTCTCATGTTCAGGCCACAAGTGCTTCACCACATTTTCAGATTCGTAAATAGGAAGTGTTATATTGAATGACACATTGAATTCTTGAATGAAAGATAGGACATAAATAATACTTCTGGGGCTACTCTATTCAGGTTACACTATGCTTCATTTTGAATTTGAATGTGTCATTTATTCTGATAGCCATTTCTGCCTTTCACACTCCCAATCAGAATTATTCTACTTTCAATCATTGAATGAAATTTTTAGTCTAGGTGACATCACTTGTGTCTCCAGTTCCAAAGTCAGCTCTATCCTGGTGTCTTTGTATTTTTACTCAGCTGACTGCTAAGCTTTTTTAACCTTTTGCAACTACTTCCATCCAAATTGTTGAGTTTTACCCCTCCATTGCAATTACTTCTCCATGCTGGGCTAGTAAATGAACTAGATAACTTTGAACTCTACATGGATTCTTATCTTGACTAGTATAAAGACAGGTTGCACTACAATCTTCCTTCTGAAGATAGTATTTATCTTACAGCTTGCAACGAATATAATCTTTCCTTTTTTTCCTGCAATCTGAGGATGATTTACAAGAAACACTTTATTGCTTAAATGTTTATCAAAGTCTCACTTTTTACAGGACTACCAGACCCCTTCACAAGATTGAGTGCCTCTTAATTGCTGAGAGTCCCAACCAGGAATAACTATTTTTTCTTAGTGTATATCTCTTCAGATAGAGGGTTTTTCCAACTTGGCTTATCAACTGTCACACCCGCCTACCCTGTCAGTACTCAGGGCTGTTTTGCCAAGGCAACTTGTGTATCAACCTTGTTAGTCAGGAATGCATTCCTGCAAGAAATGTATTGGACTGCTGTAAAGTGATAGATATCTGTATTCATCTAGCACTGTTGCTATTTATCAAGTACTCCTTTGGTAGAGCCATTCTTTCATTGGTCCTACCATTGTCCTATTTAGATCCATAAGTTAAGTTTACATATACTCCATGAATAATAATGGCAGATAACTTATCTGAAATCAGTCCTTCAAGAGATCTTTGTAGTTATAAAATCCACCCTCTGATCTCCATTGCGGTAGCTTACTGTTCTGTGTGTCTGAGGAACTTGGTATGCCTAACCAGTACAGTCATGTGAAAAAAGTACAGGTGATCTTCATTTAATGACCATTTGTTCAGCTACCATTCAAACTTACAACAGTGCTGAATGAGTGGTAGTTACAACCAGATCTTGTACTTCTTACCATTGCAGTGTCCCCACGGTCATGTGATTATGATTTGTAACCTTCCCTGCGGGCTTCCCACAAGCAAAGTCAATGGGGAAGCCTGAAGTTGGAAATTGCAGTCATGTGAGGTCCTTGCTTAATGACCCATGTGGTCCTCATTTAATGACAGCAACCAGGACTGCCAGAACTGCCATCACTAAGTGGCATGCTTTTTTGACTTATGACCATGTCATTTCATGATGGAGTTTCCGGTCCCAATCAGCATTGTTAAACGAGGACTACCTGTAAGTACATCCCATGTAAAGTTTTTTTCTTTTTTAACATATGCAGACATATCAAAATTAGAGGCTTCTTTCAGCATCTTGCATTCTGCTCACAGGCTGAACATGCTGAGATGGACTGGCCTGGCAAGTTGACAGTTGTTTGAAATCTTCTCCACCTGTAGATGATCTTCGTGACAGTGGAACAATTGATGTCCAGTTGTTTGACAATCTTTTTAAATCCCTTCCCAGACTCATAGGCATCTATAACCTTTCTGAAGACCTGAGAGAATTATTTCAATCTAGGCATGGTGATACTACACACTTCAACAACAGAGAAAAAAACTAAATATTTGAGGTTTAAATAAGACAGGTTCTTCCTAGATCCTCTCTAATGATGTTCTTATTATTTATACCTGATCTCGTGTACCTGATGCTAGTTTTAGGTATTGACATAGTGATAAACGTAGGGTTCTACTTCCTTTTTCCATATGTGAAATTTGCATTTATGTTTATTGAAATTACACAATAGATTGCAAAATGTAAATTATACGTGATATTTGTTATATTATATCCCCTTTACCCAACAGTGTTGTTGAAATCAAACAAATATCTATATGTTGAACTATGTTGAAAAAGTAAAAAATTTCAATGGGGTGTACTTACCTTTTCACATTACTATATTGGCAGGTACAGTAAGAAGTGTGGTTAAATTAGAAAGCTGAGTAGTTGCAAATAGAGTATTTTAATTACACATCATGATTATATTTTTGCCAGGTTTACACTTCTTATTTTAATTTTGAGAAATATGATGATCCTGTTTTACATTCTCTTGTGGGTTTGTATGATCTACAGTGTACATCCATTGTTTCAATATTGTTTGTATCAGGATAAAACTGCTTAAATTACATTTTGAAGGAATGTGTTTACGGATACACCACATTTGATTTTATAAGCAACCTTACAAGACTGGTCATTCATCTTTCATGTTGAACAGAAATAACTCTCAATATAGCTGTATAATAGTTTAAATACCAAATCTGAGAAAAAATAAATATGGTGCCAAGCCCTCAGGACTCTTACATAGGAACTTCAGAAACTGACAATTGATAAAATATGTAGCTTTGGATCATTTTCATCAATGAATAAATGAACAAGCATAATGTGTTGGACTCATTTATTTAATTGGGTTCTCTTTACCTGTGTGGAAAACAGATCATATTTTAGGTCATATTTATGCAGAAATATTGAAAATTCAAAAGGGTTCACAAACTTTTAAGCACCACTATAAACTTTTCTAGAGAGAGAACATACACTGATTCATATATAAGGAATTAAAGTGAATGAGTGAATATACATATGAGTTTCATACAGCAAGCAGCTCAGCACAATTTATATGTCTAAAGATTAGCCTATTCCACATGCTCAACAATATTACTGGGCAATTGAGGTTGAGAGAAAGTGACTGCTGACACCTTTGTGGGTAGATTATCAGCCCTGCTTTCCCATGTCTGATCAAGCTATAGCACTGTTAATATGTTGTCTACCATGAAAACAATGAGAGTTGGTGAGGATAAATACACTGTTAAGTGAAGGTTTGGGATTTTTAGGGTTTTCAAAGAGTTTCATTTAGAAGCAGAGCCTTAAAACACATACTGGTCATAATAGGCAGAAGGTAAATATTTCATGTCTGTACATCTTACTAGAGTGAAACCTAGGTTATTTACTGAGAACATGGCATTAAAAAAACCTCTACGTTTTATCTCCCAGTTTAATTTCAAGAGACAAAATGAAAAGCCTTTTTCAGGTACTCTTTTCCTTTCCCTCTCTCTTTCTGCATATATGTATGTGGAATAAGCATTTTCTAAAACTGATTTGTTTCCATTATCTAGGGTCCCCAACCTTTGGGGTACGTTGGGATTTTGAGAACATCTTGATGGGCACTGTCACAAAATGGCTACTATGGTACGTGTGACTAATCATAAAGCGCCTATTTAGCAGAAGGCAAGGTTCTCACTCAAGCCTCCAAGGATATTCTCTACAACTTCAGCTTTTTTTTTAGCAGGTGGACTAACTTCCAAAAAGGGCAGTGGTTCTAGGGCCTAGTGGTGTTATTTTCTTAGAATGCCTCTGTGGAAGATGTGGGTCCAAGAAACACTGGACCATTGAAGGTTTACGCTTTTACTTGGTAGCTTTCCATTTAATTTTAAAAACAACTGAAGTAATCTTCCCCAAAAGACATAAAATGAACTAAGTTACAGACGTTCAAAAGTCCACAGACTCGGGTGTCCGGGTCTGCTACTTTGGGGATCAAATCTTAATCATTCCATAAATCACAACTGCTGAAACATCAGTGCATAAGCACTTCAGCTTTATACATTAGGAACATTAATCTACATCCTTACATTAATATTTCCTAATTTACATTAGGGAAATATGGCAACTGATAAGATAGGCCAGTGTTATACAGGTAATACTCAGGTTAAAAATGCCCGGTTTATGGATGACCCATAGTTAATAAAGGAGCCTGTTGTAGCAAAATTCAAGTTAAATACACAATGGTTTGAGTTAATTACACAATACTACTTATACGGTATTTTACAATAATACTGTTCTGGCTTACATACAAATTTGACTTAAGGACAGACATTGGGAACAGAACTCGTTCTTAAACTAGGATCTACCTGTACATGCTTGTACTGGGTATCTGCATGGAGCTGTTTTTCCATCAAATCCTGAGGCTTACCTAAAAAGCCTTGTTTGTTTTAAAGGAGAATGTTTTTCTTTAGGAGTATGTTTAAACTAGAGACTAAGAAACAATTACAATGAAGCACACATTGATTTCTTGACAGGTTCAGTACCACAGGCCAAGAAGCAAAAGCTTAGAGAGAGGTGAGGTTAGAGTCCCTCTTTATGGAGTTATGCAAATAATTTCTTTCATTTAATTGACTGTATTAAGTTAATTAGCAACAATGCCATAGGACATTACAGTCATTGTGGTTAATAAGGTAAACCTTACTGACTGGGTTAATTCAGAGAGAGAGATAAAAACTTAAATAGATACAATTAGCTATTTCTCTTCACAATGGAATCTTTAATTTGAAGAAATTAAGAATCTGTAGCTAAATTGTTTGTTATTTTAGCTAGACTGCCATCTAAAAAGCTTTGGTTCTTAGAGGTTTAGCGTTAACATTTTCCAGGTGCTTATTGTTAACCTTTGCATTCTTGTGGTTAACACTTTCCTATCTTGTTAGTTCCTTGTTACCTCAGGTGTGGCTGAGAATTCTAGGTACCAGAATTTAGCTGAATTTACAGTACTGCTTATAAGAAAATATATGTGACTTAGGGTGCAAAATCAGAACTCTCAAATTTTCTCTTATGGGTCAATGGTTTGATCAGTTTTTTGGTTTTTTTTTTAATTGGAAATAATTGCTACATATTTATTAAACCACTGGTAAAATACAGGATTTCTTTTTCATAGGGAAATAATAAGTTAACAAAGGAACAATATTTCTTGTTTTACTTGAAATGTAAATTAAATAAAGCTGTAACTGGATATTCCTTTTCTCCTTTGCTGGAAAGATTGTTTTTACAAGGTATTAACAAAAAAATTAATGAAGACTATATTTTGGGTTTTATCATGCAACCACAAGTCTGAACTGAGATTTCATAAAGATTTGGAACAATTGTTACATAATGTCTGTTGTGTTCCATGGGAGGAAGCCATATAATAAATTCACACAAATCTGTTGTCCAAGAAGAATCCTTCAGAAATGGTGGAAGAGTGTAAATGTCCTCGGAGAGAAAATAAATAATTTGACCAGGCTCTTGTTTCATTTCTTTATTCTTCAAAGAGGACTTGACCTTGATATTTTGCTGAGCCAAGAGAAATGAGATCTTATCTAGCATGTCATCAGAAACAAAATGAACACAGTAAGCAAACACAGGATAAAGTGCTCCTAAGCAAGATGATTTTGGGAGCAGAACTTTCAGCTCAGCCCTCTGTCATCTGCATTCTTCTAGTTTCTGATTTATTTAGTGAAGGAAAGTGAGAAATATAATGGTGAGGGTAGAGAAGTATATTGTAAATATTCTAAATCAAATTTTTAAAAGGAACAAGCTATCCAGTTACATTTTCTGTCTGCCTTTTCTGAAAATGGTATTTCTGCTCCAGTTTTAAAAAACTTGTTCACAGTAGAGGTGAGTATGAAACAAAAATGGTTTCAGTAAAATTTTGAAGAGAAACTTGGAAGTGAACAAAAGCTCTGTATTAGACTGAATTTCCATATTCTTAAGGACCAAAGCTTTAGGTAGAGTTCTGAAAACATTTCTTTTGTAAGTACAGATCAGTAGTGTAGTGGACGGAGTGATGAAGAGAAGCCAATTCCAGGGTTTTTCTTAAGGCAGGAGTACTGACATCAGTTTAAGCAAGATACAAGTTGCTGCTGAGTTCAGTGAATGCCCAGTTCATGGTTTGTACCCAACTTATGGTGATCCTATTAAATACATTATGTACTGGTGCTATTTATATACTACTAAAACTCTCGTGTCTGATTGTTTGTAACCTTCAGCTGGGCAAAATGGTGCATCATACAGCAACAGTTTTTGAACCAGGGTATCTCAAATGGGCTAATTTACAGAATGCATCCATAATCTGGGGCCCGTTACTCCCATGGGATTGAAATTTGGCAAACTTGTGGCTGCTTAAGCACCATGGCACTGCTGTGGTCACAAGACTGTCATTTCCAACACTCCCTGCCAGCTTCCTGCAAGGAAAGTCAATAGGGAAGTCAGGGAGGTTGCAGCTCCCTCCTGTGCCTCCTTGTGCTCACATAAACGCGCACACCCACCAACCCACCAGCACCTTCCTTTCTGGGCCTCTCTGCACTCCAATGTGCCCTGTGCCCTCTTTCCCTGGCTTTCCTGCACTCACGCACACGCACACCAGTGCCATCCTTCCTAGGCCTCCCTGCACTCGCGCACACGCACAAACCCACCAGCACCCTCCTTGCTGACCTTCCTGTGCTCACATGCATACCCTTTTCCCCCTGCATGCACCACAGCACCCTCCTCTACCAACTTATACGCAGCCTGCTAGGGTCTCCCCCATCCCCCGCGGCACCTCTGCACTCCTTCCTCCACTTCTTCCCTGTGGCACCCCCGCAGCAGAGGTATCTGCACATCACACCAAGCCAAACTCAAGGACAGAATACAAATATGATTTACAACACAAGAGAGTGTGTGCATCAGAGAAAAAGGGAATGGCATTTAATGACATATACTACATAGTTATAACAATGATTAAGAAAACAAATATTAAAACTGGAAAATTGATGCTTTAGCTTTCATGTTTTTCAATTGCTCTACTGTAAGCAGCAACTGTTTTTTCAGCCAGAGGAGCTGTAAAAGGCAGAAATCAATCCATTTTTCTTTAAAAAGGAGTGTGTGGATCAAGCCATTCCAGGAATTCTGTAAAAATTAGCATGAATGATAAAAATGTTTTCAATAAGCAAGATAAATATTCAGCAGTGGATTTCACTGAATTTGATGGAATTTATGGAAAAGTGGTTACAGGTTTATCAGATCATACAGATAGAGTTTGTAGGAACAGTTTGTATGAATTATAACAGTTTATTTCTGCTGTTCAGAATTTAAACTTTAAGTATAAAGAAGATAGTTTTCAAATATGTCACTAATACTGTGCCCAAAATCCTACATTCCAATCTGCAAATTTAATATATTTTTTCTTCATTGAACTGGTTATTATATATGCTTCTAATATTTTATAAGTCAATCAAAACTCTGTTTTGGGAGAATAAAGCAGGATTTTTTTAAAAAAAGTTTCAATTCTACAGCAGAATTTAATTAGAAACATTAGACAAATTACTACCTTTAGCTTTCTGGGTGTTTTTTAATGCACATGTTTAATTTTAAAGCAAATGAATACAACAAGTAACATTTTAAAAACAATTTAACATAAATAGCATCTATCTGCATGTGGGTCCATACTTGCTATCTCAATTTCTTCCTCTCACTTCTGTATTGTATTTAAAGTTTTGCCTGATCAAATATTCTGGATTGTGAGGCCTTGATGAATTCATATCATACACCCACAGCACTTTCTGTATGTACAGTGGAAGAGAAAATCAGATATACAGAAAAGACAAGTCAAAAGCTGGATGGGAAATATTTTGAATATAATCCAAGAAAGCAGGAGGGGATAGTTATAATCAAAGCTGCAATGCCATATCAAGTTTAAAATTGAATTGTCATTTCGTTTACAAAGGTCAAATCCATTTTTCTATTACAAAAAATTGAAAGTATAAAAAAATGCTAATAATTTAAGCATACTCTTTATAATGATAAACAAGTAATTAAAAGCATTAAGGCCTCTAATTTTCATAACTGTTTAGGTATGGAAATATCTCTGAAATGATGACCCAATAGGCTGCTGTGGTCTGCTGCAGTTACGTGATTGTCATTTACAATGCTTCCTGCCAGCTTCCCACAAGGAAAGTCAGTGGGGAGGCTGGCAGGAAATTGCTCCCAGTCCCATAGGTTTTTTGCCCTTGGTCATTCTGTTTCTCCTTTTAGGTAAGGAAGGAAATATCTCTGAAATGATGACCTAACAGGTCATGGGTTGTCTAGTGTATGTCTATAATTGATGTATTACAAATGCATTGCACTGTTGTAAGTTCTATATTTTGAAATTAATGCACTACTTATACTGGTTCATGGAGGTAAAGGTGAAGTTTCTTCAAGTTAAACTTGACTCTTTACGGAAGCATTTTATGTATATTGCGTCCACTGTTAAATTTAATGCAGGGACCAGTGAATTTTCAACCCCAAAATACTTTGGCTGCAGTGTTGCTACTCTGTAGATGTTGGAGATATGTCCGGGGTCCTATAGGGCGGTGGGACTCCAAAGGCAATCCCTTTAAAATGCCTATTGCAGAATGCCTATTCTCTCCATTTTATCAATGTGCCTTTAGGACCCACAGGTTAAAGAGCCAAATCTGTTATTTGGTTTTACCCTGTAAACATTTTTGTGCTGTTTTATTTGAACATTCTTTTATAATTTCTACTATTACTATTATTAGTAAAAAATTACAATAATATATAACTTCCCTACAGCCATAGAGAAATGTCTTGCATGCAAGGGTATATGTGACTTGCCCCCAGTTCTAGGTCCAACCTGTTTGTGAAATGAAAAATTGCAAGCTCAGCTGGCTATGACTGTGTTACTGGTAATTTTTCTGTGAACTTTAAAGAATTACAATAATGTAGTTAAATGTCTAACTCATCTGGAAGGCACCAGGTTGAGAAGGACCTATAGCTAGCTATTATACTTCTGTTGTGGTTTAATATACAGACTTCTAGAAAGCAAAATCCACTTGTCCCATAACTACTGTTTTTCCCTGGCCGGTTCAGGAAGTTTCTGTATGCCCTGAAAATAAATACAGTGGTACCTCGGTTCACGAACTTAATTCGTTCCACGATTCTGGTTGCAAACCGAATTGGTCGCGAACCGAATCAAATTTCCCCATAAGGTTCAATGTAAATAAGGTTAATCCGTTCTGAACCATATGTATTTTTTTTAAACCACAAAAATATGAAACAAAGTACAGTACAGTACAGTATGAAGAGAGAGAACACTAATCTTGCTTGAGGTGACTTCTGGCATGGAGGACAGGAAGGCGGGTGGGGAGGCGGTTATTGTTTGGAGGGAGAGTCCTCCTCACCTACAGGAAGCCACGACCACATGTCAGAGCAGGGAAGATGGCCGCGGGTTGTGTTCGTTACCTGATGCGGAGTTCGCGAATGGAAGCAAAATTTTGCCAACGCTGTTCGTGAACCAAATTGTTTGTGAACAGAAGCATTCATGAACCGAGGTATTACTGTACTGAAACTATGCATATTAGTGGATTTTTTCATTTAGTGTAGTAGCTTTCAGACGTTTTTTATATGTGTGGAATCGTAACATAGAGTACTGATTGTGACCCTGCATTTTCATTACTTCCAAGCAGAGAGATGCTAATCTTGATTTTCCCTGCAACAATGCATTTCAAATTCTGCCATAGAAGACAGAAAGTAAATGGAATTACTGTCATTTAACAAGAGATGGAACTATATTTTTGTTTAAATTCATTATTATTACACTTGTATAACATTTTGTTAAAAGTCCCAAATACCTTCACGGTGTTCTTTATCAAGGCTATTATAATCTTAATTGCAAACCTGAGTTAAATTAATTTCCCTTTACATCAGCTTTTTCTTGTATTTTCTGACCTTCATATAAGCCGTTGATGTTATCACTGACATCAGTGGAAGAATTGCTATTTGTTTTTGCAACCCCCACACCTCACCCCCGCTTAATGCCAGGTCCAGGGTCTCAGAGAAAAGAAATGACACTTTTAAAAATAAAGTAATTTTTATGCAACCCTACACTGCCAGAGAACATACAGGCTACTTTGAATTATTTCAATCTTACCATAATCAATCTAGAGCAAAAACACCTTTAGGAGCTCATTCAGCACTTTTCAAATTGTGTCCTGAAAAAAGTGGATCTTAAAAGTTCTGGTTGGACTGAATAATAAGAGTCTTTTTGTTTGTTTTCAGGTTTCTCTTTCATTGTGTATAATAGCTTTATGATTGTAAACCTTTTTAAAGTAGTGTTTCTTTCCATTCTTCTTTCTTTCCCTCCTCCTCCTCATTTTAAATTAAACTGTCCGATAGCTGAAGCTCTGTTAGATGTCAGCCTTACTAATCTGATGTTAAATTTCAGCTCTCAAAATGGGCATTGGAGGCCAGGACATCTACAGTCATCCTTAAAATCTATTCAAATACATACCTAGCTATGTGTAATGCAAAAATTAAAAAAAAAAAACATACAGGGGAAACATGCTTGGTGTTAGCTGTAAATGTAAAAACAAAGTCTTGTGGCTCTTTAAATGCTAATGAATGTATTATCAGACAATCTCTTGTGGCTTATGGACATTAAATGAAATGGGTTGAGCACAGTAAAAGCTTATGTGATAATACATTTTTTAGCTTCTAGGTTGGCACAAAACTTTTATATTGTTTTTGCTACAAGACGAATGGCTGCCCACCTTGGAATTATTGGTGATGTAGTCATGCATTTTTGTTGCTGATGATGATGTTCTATAAGCAGAAAGTAGGGCTCAAAATATAGGGAATTTTTGAAACTGGGTTCTGAAGCTGGGTTTCAAATATTTTCTAGATGAGTACTATATCAAAACATTTTTGAAACCCTGACCTAACTATTACTGCATCTCCTTTGTTTTTCCTCAAATATGAGAGTGTGGTCCAATTGAAATTACTTTGTTAGACTTCTATAGACGGACTTCCAGTGGGTTGTGTTTTTTTTTCCTACAAAAACCGTGAGGCCCTTTTACTTTAGACTGCAGCTCTTGTGCAAGTATGTGCATAGAAAGGCTTCCACACTGATTCTCTATTTAATTCTTCCCCCCAACCCTGGAGCTGATACAAATTGTAGAGGAGAAATCATACAGGCACAAATCCAATATACCCAACACCCAGCTATAAGCCCTATGCTAATTATTGTTGTATTCATCAGGATCAAGATATTTGTGAAGAAGCAGATGAGACAATCTTTCATTTTATCTCCATCGCAAGAGCCTGTGATTTATCTTAGAACAGTTAGACTACTGGTCCAAAGTGAGCTCTGAACTTATTTCTCTCCACATTCAACTTCTTTGCCACTGCCACTAAGGGAGTTGCTGTGTGCACACTCAGATGATTTCCTTTCTCCTGGTCTACACAGCTGGCAGGAGTTACCAGGGATCTTTCCCAACACTATCTGGAGCGCCTAGGAGGGTTGTCTTTGTATGAGATATGCTTTACTCAAGTGCTACATTCTTTCTCTTTAGTTTAAAGCAGAAGTGTATGATCTATGCTTCTGTAGATATTCTTCAATGGCAAGTCCCATCATCCCTTATTTCAGCATCGCACAGGAATAAATAAAGCGCTCTCACCGCCTTTACTGCCATAACTTTATTGCCATACATAGCCCCAACTTACCTCCCCCCCCCCTCCCCGGCTATGCTTCAGGATGAAACTCTAGCATCCCATAATCCAAAAGCTTTCTTGGTAATAAAGATCGAAAGGATCTCAACATTTCTTTATGGAGCATGCCCATTTCTGTGTTTAAAAAATCAGGAACAAAGAATTTTAATAGGCACCAAATCTCCAAACACACCGGTGCCCATTGGCATCTGGTTGGAGTTCCCTG
Source organism: Liasis olivaceus (assembly GCA_030867105.1). NCBI lineage: Eukaryota > Metazoa > Chordata > Lepidosauria > Squamata > Pythonidae > Liasis > Liasis olivaceus. The sequence goes on along the minus strand of CM061352.1, from coordinate 89,324,562 downwards.
TCTTAGCTCTGTCCTTCCCTTGTCATAACAACTTTGTGCAATTGTTCTTGTATGTCTTGTCAAGTAACATGCTGATTATATTGGCTTCCCACGTCTTCAAAAGAGTGATTGAGAATAAGTCAACAATGGATGTGAATTGTTCTCCACTAGTGATGATTAATTGTATCTGCGTGTTGTTTGGCTTTGTGATGATGAAGTGAAGGACGCAGGATAAAGCTGTTATTTGTTTTTGGAGTGATAACATCAATCAGCAACACTATTTGCTATTTTAACTCAGGAAAAAGAGCAAACTGTCATGCACTTGAAGTATGGAAATGCAGATTGAAATGATATGTGACATGTTTTTGGTTTTTGTAAATCAAAAGCAACCTAGAAAGGCTGCAGGCTTGATAATGGGGAGGACAGGGGCTGTTTACATAATCTTCTCAAAGGGGGCCTATGTTGTTAGACCTGGAGTAAAACTTTAAAAGAATTAAATTGCATTTGCTAAAAACTTAGAATGGCAGCATCTAGTTGAATTATTCGAACTTGGCCAGAAAGCTAAGGGGAACTCCACGTTATTGGTATTTGGATGGGAGACTACCAGGAAATCACAGGGACTAGCCAGTTGAAAATAAAATCCCCGAAGAGAATAGTAAATTATTAATCAAATATTGACCTACACTGAAATACATATGCTTCTCTGATTTTCAGTTCATTACCCATTAACGGAGTCTGGAATTGGAGTCCTTGGTGCTCTCTGAACCTGGTTGTTTGCTTGCGGATGTTTCATTACCCGACTAGGTAACATCATTTCATAAAACATCATTTCATGAAACATCATTAAATGAAATGAAGGTAATGAAACGTCTGCAAGCAAACAACTAAGCTCAGAGAGCAACACGGACTCCATAGTTCAACCCTGAGCTACATATATTCTTTTCTGTTGGAGTCTGGAATCTTACACTGAATTAAGAGAACTAATAAGTGGCTATTACTGCAGCATTTTACAGTTCTGGTAGTGGAAGCTGATAGCCCTGTTTGTGCCATTTAACAAACAAGTGATGTCATCAAAGCCAGCAAGCTTCAATGTAGTCAAGATAGAACATAGGATAAAAAGTAAAAGGATAAAGAATCTGGAGTGTTACATAGAAAAATAGCAGGGCTGACTGTTTTGTTCTGAAAAACCTTGTGAAAGGAATATTGTTTTCAGAAGAACTCTCAAGATGCTTACTGAACATTTAAAGTGATTGTTTCTTATTGAAGAAATATTCAGTAGCAGCAGCCACTTAGAATTTCAGTTTCCACTCCAGACATCTTCAGGGGAACATAAGAGCCCTGCTGGATGGACCCATCTTGTCCGGCCTTCTGGGTCCCACAGTGGCCAGCCAGATGCATTCAGGGAGTTCATGAACGTGGACCGAAAGGGTCTAGCCCTCTTAGGCTGTTGCTCCCTAGCAGCTGATTTTCAAACAACTAATTATCAGATTTGCTATCTATATAATTGAAATCTAACCCTAACCTAATTGTAGCAAAACAAGCAATGGCTCTCTAAATGGTGTGGGTAATTTCTTCTCATTGACTTCATGAGATCTGGGAATTTGAATCAATAATTATCCACCAGGCACAAGCGTTGTTAAAATATCCTCATATCCTGCCTTGACTGGATCTCTCCCTCTAGCAGCATTGGGTTATAAATACAAATGAGGAAGTCATTCATATAAGGAGGTTAAACTAAGAAAGTTAAAGGATGTTGAGGGACACTAATCAGCCTTCTGTCTTTCATAACAAACAAGGCTTTAGTGTAGCTTGTTCCAGCTAAAGAAGTAGTGAATTAACACAAGATGGTTAGGGTATCAGTACAGACACCACATTTGAAGTAAACAGTAATGAAGAAATGCTGCTGCACGACCCTAATGAAATGCTGTCAAAAGAAAGCCAGGTAACACCAAGGTTTTGAAATAAACACTAGAAAAGCAAAGATTTGAAATTGTTAAAATATTTGCATTCATACTGCTTTATTAAAGCAAAAATACAGAAGCTCTAGCTCCTTAAATGATGCTGGGATCCCTCACTGTGGGCCATTCTGCCCAAACTGGCATAGTAAAGGTAGTTCAACATTTGGATGGCCTAAACTTTCCTATCCTGCATTAGGAATAACCAACAACAACAACAACAGACAAGCACCTGCCACACAACACCCTAGACTTAACTATTGTTGATAAGAAAGACAAAAAAGTCTGGATAGTGGACATTGCAATACCTGGAGACAGCAGAACAGAAGGGAAAGAACTGGAGAAAATCACAAAATATAAAGACCTGCAAATAGAAGTAGGACGACTATGACAAAAGAAAGTAAAGGTAGTACCAATAGTTATAGGCGCCTTGGGTGCAATTCCAAAACATCTGGAGCACCAGTTGAACACTATTGGCATTGACAAAATCACCATCAGTCAATTGTAAAAGGCAGCTTTACTTGGAATAGCTCACATCCTGCGACGATACCTTTAACACCATTGAACAACATCTGCCTATCCCAGGTCCTTGGGAAGGACTCAATAGGTGGATAAAAATGCCAAATCCAGTCTAAATGCCTGGCTGACTGTGTAACCAACCATAATAAATATATGTGTTCAAGATAGTACTTTGATTAGGTCCATCAACAAAGAAATTACAAGACTGTTAGGAAGCTTTGTAAGATTTTTTTTCAGATTGGATGTTACATTAAACAAAAATGAATAAATTACGTTGGATGAAACTCTATAATTTCAAAATTAAAGCAAAATCTTTGTTCCATGTTTGTCTGGTGCTCAAAAAGTAACGTTTAGGCCCTAATATAACGTTTAGTTACATAAATAGCAGAGGCATGCAGAGATCAATAATATTTAATATTAGCAGATTTTATCTTTGAATTGCATCTAGTTCAATCCACTAACTGAAAACATTTAAATGAAAACAAAATGTTGCTGATCCATTGGGCAGCATATTTTCAAAAATGTTATTTTAAATACAAGTACTTTTAAACCTTACATGGGACAACAACTATCTTTTGAACAGATGGAATACTTTTTCTAAGATGATGCTTGATATGACACACCTGTGCATCTAAGAATAGTTACTGCTTCACTATTGGAGATCACTTTCTTAATCCTGGTATTGCCTTCCTATTGCTACCTTACTACTGTGACAGCCTAACTAGAGTAACTAGACTGTACGGAGCCAGATAATAACAAACAGAGCCAGAATGCTTCTGCGTGCCTTGATTGACTATCTGCCAGACCAGCTAGGGGGAGTCCAGTATATGTCCACACTGGACCTGACTAAGGGTTTTGGCAGGTGCCTTCAGCAGAAAGAGATAAGGAAAAGGTACAGTTTTACCTTAGCAAAAGGTAAGTTTCTCTTAGAACCTACTTGATTGCTGTGCTATTCCCTACCTACTTTAGTACTGCATGGCAGAGTGACTTTTGCTCATCAAAGCATATGTGTTCCAGGACATTTAAAAAAAAAAAAAAACCTTGAGAGAACAATCTGTTTTTTGGTACAACACTCCCATTCTCACTGTTGGGTCTTTACTTGTTGAATCAATTGTAGCTGTGTGCCTACCTTGAGTATCATCCCACCATGTTTCAGTGATGTCTATCACATTGTATGTCAGTGTAGTGCCCATGCAGTCCTGGATATTCTCATTCATGGGAAATAATTGCAATCCCCAATCCCCATCACAAATGGGGATCAATGGGTTACCTGCATGTCTCAGGCTATTTGTCTTCCTGAGTTAGGATCTCTCATTCTCCGTGTTTATTTTCCATGCTCTGTGCATTGTTACAGAAACATTTGGGGATATGAGTACCACCTACTGGTGTCACAACTATCCTGGAAAATTCTGAGTCATCCTGGCCTCCTGCTTCTCTCTTTGATTCTACTTTCTTGGCCTTAGTCCTTGGCCACATATTCTGTTTTGGGCTTTTGATGCCTTCCCCTTTTAATTTAGTGCCCTCCTGACAGATTAGTAAGATGCCCACCATATACTTCGTTCCCGGTTTTTATAAGATACATTCCAACTGTTCCCAGGAGTCCTTCAAGAAGGCATAATAGACCATTATACAATTTGAAACCCCATTTGCATCACCAATTGTTGACTTCCAGGATCCTGTTTTTCTTCTTGGGTCATGATCCTTAACTGGGGGAATGACAAAAAGATTATGTGTGCTTCCAATACTTAAGGCCTTATCATTTCCAGACATTCTTTCACGGTCTTTTCTGGCTTGGCTGGGCATCCCTCATATGAATCAAGAGAAAAAGATAGTTGTGGGTTTGAATATGCTTGGTATCCTCTCCATTACTTCTTCTATATAGGTACCTAGAAGACAATAGTCTTCCAAAAAGCATCAAGTTGTGGAGTCCTTGGGGTTCTCTGAGCTTGGTTCTTTTCTTGCAAACGTTTCATTACCCGGCTAGGTAACATCACTGAAGATGTTACCTAGCCAGGTAATGAAACGTTTGCAAGAAAAGAACCAAGCTCAGAGAACCCCAAGGACTCCACAGTTCAACCCTGAGCTACACATATTCACCTCTATTGATACATCAAGTCCGCACATAGTCTTTCAGTTCCCCCTAACAGGGAATCACCCACCACAACATGACTCTTTCAGGGTAATTTTTGGGACTTTTATGATCTGGAGGGCTGAAGTGTCTTCTGTGACATCATTTGATCAGAGGACTGTTGATTCTCAGTGAAATCTTGGTACTGGTTCCTGAGTTCCACTGGCACTGAGTGCCTCCTATCTTCTTGCTTCTTTGGGTCACATTCTTCTAATTCTTTGCTTCTGCCAATTCTTTGATGTCCTCTTCTGGAGAGCTTTGGTTGTCCTCTAAGAAACACTTGTCTTCCCCAGTGGATTTAGTGTGGCAGTTCTTCAAATCCCTTTACTTTTTCCTCCAACAAGGAAACAAACTTGCTTTTGCAGCAGATGTAGTTTGGGTGCTCTTCAGACAGGAAAGCAAACACTGCAGACACTTTGCAGGTCACAATGCTTCCCCTGCTGACCCTGTTGGTTGGAGCCTTCCCTGCCAATTCTCTTAGACTTCCTTATTGGCTTGCTCTGGTTGTGAGCTCTCTGGGTGAGGACTAGTCTGGAATGAAAGAAGATGGAGAAAAAGAAAAAGGCAAAAAAGTTCCTCCTCCTTGATCGCTTCTGCCAAACTCTGGCAGGCTTTCCTTCAATGAAGTGAATTTGTTAATCTCTTCAGTCACTTTCATCATTTGGAGAACAGTAGTTGTATTGATCTGTAATATGTATTGCTTCTTTGCCCTGAGTTGGCCAGCTCCCTGGAATCACAGCATTTTTTCTCAGTTGGTCAACAAGTTGCCACACTGCAGATTTTGTAGCCTTCTTAGCTTGGAATAGTTCCATCTTAAATTCTAGTAAACTGATGGATTATTTTAGGTTTTTGTTTGGGAGTTTGTTTATGAAGAAAGGGGTGACATTTCTTGATTTCTGTCTTGACTCTTCAGTAAGAACCAAAAGTACTGGGTAATATTTCTGAGGCTTCTCTGTATGTTTTTGATTCTGCAAGTACTTTTCTATGTTTCCAATTCTGCTGATTATCTGCAAAAGCTATAGCAAGTTTTTAAAATTTTATTTATTGATCCAGTTATTCAAACATTTACAGTCAATCTTCTGATATAAATAAAAAAGGAAAACTATACAAGACAAGTTGAATCAAATGACAATATAACAATATAAATAATCAACTTAAATCTATGATAAATGGAAAACCATAGTTATAATATCATGGAATGTGATACCTCTCACTTAAAAGTATATAATCTGCTCAAATGCTTTCTGAATTGTGGACTTCTCAATGATTTGCTTGAGACCTAGTACAGATGAAACTCGAAAAATTAGAATATCATGCAAATGTTCATTTATGTCAGTATGGCAACTCAAAAGGTGAAACCAATATATGAGATAGACGCATTACATGCAAAGTGAGATATGTCAAGCCTTACTTTGGTATAATTGTGATGATTATGGCATACAGCTTATGAAAACCCCAAATTCACAATCTCAGAAAATTAGAATATTACATGACATTAATAACACAAGGATTGGAAATAGAACAATATCGGACCTCTGCAAAGTATAAGCATGCATATGTACTCAGTACTTGGTTTGGGCCCCTTTTGCAGCAATGACTGCCGCAATGCGGTGTGGCATGGATGCTATCAGCCTGTGGCGCTGCTGAGGTGTTATGGAAGACCAGGATGCTTCAATAGCGGCCTTCAGCTCCACTGCATTGTTCGGTCTCATGTCCCTCATCTTTCTCTTGGCAATGCCCCATAGATTCTCTATGGGGCTCAGGTCAGGCGAGTTTGCTGGCCAATCAAGCACAGTAATCCCATGGTCATTGAACCAGGTTTTGGTACTTTTGGCAGTGTGGGCAGGTGCCATGTCCTGTTGGAAAATGAAGTCAGCATCCCCATAAAGCTTGTCTGCGGAAGGAAGCATGAAGTGCTCCAAAATCTCCTGGTAGATGGCTGCGTTGACCCTGGACTTAATGAAGCACAGTGGACCAACACCAGCAGATGACATGGCTCCCCAAATCAACACAGACTGTGGAAACTTCACACTGGACTTCAAGCATCGTGCATTGTGTGCCTCTCCATTCTTCCTCCAGACTCTGGGTCCTTGGTTCCCAAATGAGATGCAAAAGTTGCTCTCATCAGAAAAGAGGACTTTGGACCACTGGGCAACAGACCAGTTCTTTTTTTCTGTAGCCCAGGTAAGACGCTTCTGACGTTGTTTGTTGTTCAGGAGCGGCTTGACAAGAGGAATACGACATTTGAAGCCCATGTCCGGGATCCGTCTGTGTGTGGTGGCTGTTGATGCACTAACTCCAGCCTCAGTCCACTCCTTGGGAAAGTCCCCAACACTTTTGAATGGCCTTTTCCTGACAATCCTCTCCAGGCTGCGGTCATCCCTGCTGCGTGTGCACCTTTTTCTACCACACTTTTCCCTTCCACATAACCTATTGATGTGCTTTGATACAGCACTTTGGGAACATCCAACTTCTTTTGCAATTACCTTTTGGGGCTTTCCCTCCTTATGGAGGGGGTCAATGATGGTTTTCTGCACAACTGTCAGGTCAGCAGTCTTTCCCATGCTTGTGATTCCTACTGAACCAGCCTGAGAGACCATTGAAAGGCTCAGGAACCCTTTGCAGGTGTTATGGATTCATTAGCTGATTAGAGGGGGACACTTTGAGCCTAGAATATTGAACCTTTTTACACTATTCTAATTTTCTGAGATTGTGAATTTGGGGTTTTCATAAGCTGTATGCCATAATCATCACAATTATACCAAAGTAAGGCTTGACATATCTCGCTTTGCATGTCATGCGTCTATCTCATATTTTGGTTTCACCTTTTGAGTTGCCATACTGACATAAATGAACATTTGCATGATATTCTAATTTTTCGAGTTTCACCTGTATGTAGGGGGTGATGAAGGACCAACTGTACCAGGAATTTCATGAAGAACCGACACTGTTGAAAAGACTCTACTTTTTACATTCATAGAGGTTGTTGCACAAGATGTAAGGATCAACCAAGGGATGGCATTTGAGATCCACAATCAGATTTACTTGAACGAAAGGAGTGAAAGTATTGGGAGGTGGGCATACTGAATCCTTATCCTGATGTTATTTCTCTTACTTAAATCACATCCCAAAGTTGTGTCTAATGAATGAAAGATACAAAATAGAAAGCTGACAGAGTAAGGCGAATATGAGGAGGTGCATTCAGGATAAAGCAAACCTTAAAGTATCTGAACTCAGACCTAGAACTTTGAATTTGAAACATTTTGGCACCCAGTGATGAACGTTATTTAACGAAGAAGCTGACATGACTCTGCTTCATGTTGGTCAAAGACTGTAACAAAGGTTTACCTACCTACCTATTCTACTTCATCCACTGATGTCATCACTGTACCTCCTGCTGCTTTTCAAGGCCTGAAAAAACAAAGTAAGGAAATCATACCCAGCATGGGTTCTGGAATTTTTTGCAACCCCTTTACCAGTGATGACATAGGAGCTGCCTGTGTTTTCTCCTGTGTAATGATGTAATGTGTTAGGGGTGTGTGTGTGTGCATGCACACTTTCTTCAGAGTTTAATCAGCAGGCATGCATTTGTGTGCTTTTGTGTATATCCATCCCCTTCATGGATCACTGCCTTGTCGTGGCGAAGGGGCTTGTGTAACTCAGTGAAGCCATGAGCTATACCGTGCAGGGCCACCCAAGACGGACAGGTCATGACAGAGAGTTCTGACAAAATGTGGTCCACTGGAGAAGGAAATGGCAACCCACTCCAGTATCCTTGCCAAGAAAACCCCATGGACAATGTTAAAAGGCTAAAAGATATGACGCCGGAAGATGAGCCCCTCAGGTCGGAAGGTGTCCAATATGCTACTGGGGAAGAGCGGAGGGCAATTCCAAGTAGCTCCAGAAAGAGTGAAGCGGCTGGGCCAAAGCCGAAAGGACGTTCAGCTGTGGATGTATCTGGAAGCGAAAAGAAGGTCCGATGCTGTAAAGAACAATATTGTATAGGTACGTGGAATGTAAGATCCATGAACCAAGGCAAGCTGGATGTGGTCAAACATGAGATGACAAGATTGAACGTCGACATCTTGGGAATCAGCGAATTGAAATTGACGGGAATGGGTGAATTTAATTCAGGTGACCACTATATCTACTACTGTGGGCAAGAAACCCTTAGAAGAAATGGAGTTGCACTCATAGTCAATAAGAGAGTGGGAAAGGCAGTAATGGGGTACAGCCTCAAAAACGACAGAATGATCTCAGTGCGTATCCAAGGAAAACCATTCAACATCATGGTAATCCAAGTCTATGCCCCAACCACTGATGCCGAAGAAGCTGAAGTTGACCGGTTCTATGAAGACCTACAAGACCTTCTAGAACTAGCACCAAAAAAAGATGTCCTTTTCATCATAGGGGATTGGAATGCTAAAGTAGGAAGTCAAGGAGTAATCGGAATAACAGGCAAGTTTGGCCTTGGAGTACAAAATGAAGCAGGGCAAAGGCTAATAGAGTTCTGTCAAGAGAACAAGCTAGTCATAGCAAACACTCTTTTCCAACAACACAAGAGACGACTCTACACATGGACATCACCAGATGGTCAATACCGAAACCAGATAGATTACATACTTTGCAGCCAAAGATGGAGAAGCTCTATACAGATGGCAAAAACAAGACCAGGAGCTGACTGTGGCTCAGATCATAAGCTTCTTACTGCAAAATTTAGGCTTAAATTGAAGAATGTAGGGAAAACCACTAGACCACTCAGGTATGACTTAGATCATATTCCATGTGAGTACACAGTGAAGGTGATGAATAGATTTAGAGGATTAGATTTGGTAGATAGAGTGCCTGAAGAACTATGGATGGAGGTCTGTAACATTGTACAAGAGGCAGCATCTAAAACCATCCCAAAGAAAAAGAAATGCAAGAAAGCAAAATGGCTGTCTGATGAGGCTTTACAAATAGCTGTGGAAAGAAGGAATGCGAAAAGCAAAGGTGAAAGGGAAAGATATAAGCAACTGAATGCAGATTTCCAGAGAATAGCAAGGAGAGATAAGAAGGCCTTCTTAAATGAACAATGCAAAGAAATTGAAGAAAACAATAGAATGGGGAAGACTAGAGATCTCTTCAAGAAAATTGGAGATATCAAAGGAACGTTTAGTGCAAAGATGGGCATGATAAAGGACAAAAAAGGCAGGGACCTAACAGAAGCAGAAGAGATTAAGAAGAGGTGGCAAGAATACACAGAAGAACTATACAAGAAAGATCTTAATGTCCCTGATGTCCATGCTGGTGTGGTCACTGACCCTGAGCCAGACATCCTAGAGAGTGAAGTCAAGTGGGCCTTAGGAAGCATTGCTAACAACAAAGCTAGTGGAGATGACAGTATTCCAGCTGAGTTATTTAAAATACTAAAAGACGATGCTGTTAAAGTGCTGCACTCAATATGCCAGCAAGTTTGGAAAACGCAACAGTGGCCACGGGATTGGAAAAGGTCAGTTTACGTTCCAATTCCAAAGAAGGGCAATGCCAAAGAATGCTCAAACTATCGCACAATTGCACTCATTTCACATGCTAGCAAGGTTATGCTGAAAATCCTACAAGCTAGGCTTCAGCAGTACATGAACCGAGAACTACCGGATGTACAAGCTGGGTTTCGAAGAGGCAGAGGAACTAGAGATCAAATTGCCAACATTCGCTGGATCATGGAGAAAGCACGAGAGTTCCAGAAAAGCATCTACTTCTGCTTCATTGACTATGCAAAAGCCTTTGATTGTGTGGATCACAACAAACTGTGGCAAATTCTTAAAGAGATGGGGATACCAGACCACCTTACCTGTCTCCTGAGAAATCTGTATGCGGGCCAAGAAGCAAGAGTTAGAACCGGTCATGGAACAACCGATTGGTTCAAAATAGGGAAAGGAGTACGACAAGGCTGTATACTGTCACCCTGCTTATTTAACCTATATGCAGAGTACATCATGAGAAATGCCAGGCTGGAAGAATCACAAGCCGGAATTAAGATTGCAGGGAGAAACATCAATAACCTCAGATATGCAGACGATACCACCCTAATGGCAGAAAGTGAAGAAGAACTAAAGAGCCTCTTGATGAGGGTGAAAGAGGAGAGTGCGAAAGCTGGCTTGAAACTCAACATTAAAAAAACTAAGATCATGGCATCTGGACCCATCAATCCCTGGCAAATAGAAGGGGTAGAAATGGAAGCAGTAACAGACTTCATTTATTTGGGCTCCAAGATCACCGCAGACGGAGACTGCAGCCATGAAATTAAAAGATGCTTGCTCCTTGGGAGGAAAGCTATGGCAAACCTAGATAGCATATTAAAAAGCAGAGACGTCACCTTGCCGACAAAGATCCGCATAGTCAAAGCTATGGTTTTTCCAGTAGTAATGTATGGCTGTGAGAGCTGGACCATAAAGAAGGCTGAACGCCGAAGAATTGATGCCTTTGAACTGTGGTGCTGGAGAAGACTCTTAAGAGTCCCCTGGACTGCTAGGAGGTCAAACCAGTCAATCTTAAAGGAAATCAACTCTGATTGCTCATTGGAAGGATTGATAATGAAGCTCAAGCTCAGATACTTTGGTCACCTAATGCGAAGAGAGGACTCTTTGGAAAAGACCCTGATGCTGGGAAAGATGGAAGGCAAAAGGAGAAGAGGACGGCAGAGGATGAGATGGCTAGATAGCATCACTGAAGCAATGAGCATGAAATTGAGCAAACTGAGGGAGGCAGTGAAAGATAGGAAGGCCTGGCGCAATATGGTTCATGGGGTCACGAAGAGTCGGACACGACTTAACGACTAAACAACAACAAGTGTATATCCATGTGTGTTTCTGTTCTTGCCTTGTGGTTTATGTTATGTGCACTGGGAAGCTCAGGGCCGGCTGCATATGCTCTGGGTCACATGACCAGGAGGGAGGTGGACTTAAAATGGAACAACAGCCAGCATTCCAAGCTGTTGGCCAATTGCCTCTCCCATAAAGATCATTGGAGGTTTTTTTCCTCTGGATTTTGCCTCTGGAGCCCCTGGGCCAGATCCAGCATATTTTCAGTCTTGATCTTTCAGCCACACCAAATTTGTCCCCATTCTGCTTAATTTTCAGAGAATTATTCTGCTGTCAGATAGTGTCCTGAGCCCTTTACATAATTTCTTTCCAATATTTTGAGAGTGGGGTGAGGGGCTGGAACAAAATAAAAAGAAAAGAAATAATTAACCTTCACTACAGTCTAGAGAAAATGTACTGCTGAAATAACCTGAAGTGCTAGTATCAAGTGTAATTGCAGTATCTCCTTGACAACTGTTGGCACAGTTCCTCTAAGCTTTTCACAAAGTTAACAAATAAGCACCTTAGGAGAAATAGCTGGGAACAGAAAGCAAGCAAGGAATATGCATATAAAGAAGTCAGAGAAGGGATTAATGTGCGGTTTATTAATCCCACTAGAATTTGTTTTTGGAATTTAATCCTTCATTATATTTCTACTAGCTTTTGTAACCAGGCCCAAGTACATAGTGTACATTTTCTTTGGTATTAAATTAAAGCAACTTATTAACATTTGTCCTTCCAAACTATCTTTAGTTTAGCCCTTAATTTTCCCTGACATGGTCTACTAAAATCCTAACCTCTTTCAGTAAAAACGTTGGTTTACTACACACTCATCTATTTACTTTAGGGTGTTTATTTGAGAGACTTCAGTGGGATCCTTTCCCAGCAGGGTTGTTTGCAGGGTGTGGTCAAAAAATAAAAAATGGCAGCCTCGGCCATGAGAAGGAAAACTGTTTTTTATGTATTTTCTGGTAAGGCTGAGGTCATGCCTTGAGTTAAACTCACAATTTTTTAGACTGGGGCAATTGCTCCAGATCCCACATATAAAAGTTTGGTACTTGAAATGGTCAGATAGAGGAGTGTTTCTCATTCAAGGCTTATAAATATATTATCTCCAGAATTATTTGTATTATTTCAGCTTTTTAAGTTTAACAGTGCACCCTTCCATGTTTACTGCCTTCTGACTTCCAAACAGTGGAAAGACTGACATTGACGTACAGTGCAGCAAGTAAGTAAATGAGCTGATATGCAATGAGAAGGAAGTGTGTAAAGGGTGTGTGTGTCTGTTCCTGGGGCACTCACTGTCTAAAAAAGGCTAATTGTTAGGCCATGATTTGCTTTACCACTACCCAAAAAACTCAGTACTAACTGCAGAAGTTCAAGCCACAACTGGGGTTCCTAGGAGCAACTGCTATTCTACCTTGGCAGAATAGGTTTGCTACTATTAGCTATATAAATGACATCCATTCTTGATTACTGTAATGTGCTTTTATCTAGGGCCACATTTAAAGACTTGGAGAAAATTTCAGCTGCTTGAGTACTGATAGAGGTTGGGCTACTGACATTTGCATTGCCTCTCCTGCACTCTTTGTTTAACACTGGAGCTCTATTTATGTAGAACATCTAAGTCAGTAGGTACAAAGGAGAATCAATTTCAGTGGTGCACTTGGTCCTGGTGGAGAAACCTCATGACCAATCATTTTAGGAATTTAAATGAGTCCCAAAAACTCATGATGACTTACATAAATGTGAGGATTGGTTGCAAAGTTACCATATTTTTCCATTAATAAGATGCCCCCGTGTACAAGACGACCCCCACTTTTCCAACCCAAAATTAAGAAATCAATATTTTAAAGATAAAGCAGAAGACATTTTTATTTAGTAATTAGTTAACATTGACCTGATACACTCGGTGGGAGGAGGTCCAAACTGTCTCTCTGCAGCTCTGTTTCCATGCTCTTTTGCATAACTGATTACATTCAGTTTGAATTTTGCAGAGTAAGACATTCGCTTATTTTTTTATTTTCCGACATCTTTATGGGCTCAGAATGCTCTGACATTACCGGTCCCTGTCGCATCTGCGCACTTCCTGCACGCTTTCCACCTCCAACGGGATGTGTTCCAATTGGTTTGTTCAGCATCAGCTGACATCAGTTACATAAGGCTCGTGATTGGAGGAAGCCTGTTTGCAGAGACAAAGTATGGGCAGTTTCGCAACCGCATGGTTTTCTACTTGGCTTACTTCCTTGTACAAGACAACCTTCAATTTTTAGTGTAATGATTTTAGAAAAAAGTATCTTATAGACGGAAAAATACGGTACTTTTTCATCACCATTAAACAAGGACTTACTTGTATTAGCAACTCTGCAGTAAAATGTAGCACTGAATTGGAAGGTTACTCAAATTTGGTGCTTGCCATATTCATTGTTTTCGTATTTTGGGTCATAAGCCACTATACCTAAATAGTATTTATTCACTTTGTAGAAAGATGCAATGTTTAAATTTGTAGCATGTAAAGGTTATGTCAGCTTCTGTTTATTTCGGGATTCACTGAAACATACAATTCTAGGAATGCCTAAACTTTTGGATGCAGGTTTAAATATATATTTTCTAACTACTAAAAACTAGTGTACAAGACAAAATATGATATATATAAAAATACTAAATAGATTTTACAGTGGATGGAAAGCAGAATAAGATGATAGCAGACATTTCTTCTTTAACTGCTGTAATGTTTATTTCACGCCAGGCTTCAACGGTCTGAAGGGAATTTTTTGGATCTGATGAAACTGGAGAGTAAAATACAAACCCTGAAGGATTTTCTAGGAAAATAAATGAGAAAATTCTCTACAGATTGTCCCAAAGACCATATGTTTTTAAAACTCCACATATCCGAAGGCAGGGAATCAAAACAGGAGAAAGAAAAATAAGTTACAGTTGATATATGCTAGCTTTGTTAGCTTCAACTATTATTGGAATTCTGCATCACTTTTTCTATATTAACCTTTAATTTCAGCTTCAGGGTTGTACAGGTAGTCCCCAGTTAAAGAACGAGTTCCATTCCCAAGGTCTGTCCTTAAGTCGAATTTGTATGTAAGCCAGAAAAGTATTATTGTATAATACCGTATAAATAGTATTGTGTAATGAACTCAAATCGTTGTGTATTTAACTTGAATTTTGCTACAACAGGCTCCGTTCTTAATTATGGGTCATCTGTAACCCAGGTGTATTTAACCCAGGTACCTAGACCTACAAATAAAATCCTCATAAAGTTCTATAACTGTATTTTTGAAAGCTAATATTAGAAGTACACTAGAAGAATATCCAAGACAAGGAAGGAATGTGATGTGCTCCTGTTCAGAATGCCAGCCAGCATACTCTCTTGTGATATGCTTTATTTCATTTCCTGTGCCTCATCTTCTGTTTTTCTTTTCCAGCTGAAATTTATCCATAATCATTCATCCTGCTCAGCTCTCACTGAACATTTTTATCCCATTGCTGTTTTAAAAAAATGTTGCTGTATTTCTGCAATATTGACATTATCCCAGGAATATGGTACACCCGCTCCATCTTTTATCAGTATCCCCGTTTATGCTACCTAAGCATCTACACTGTTTCAGGAAATATATTTAAAACTAATCCTCTATATATTTCAGGACAAGGTTGATTCTCCTCTCACTTTATTTTGAATTAAAGATGCAAGAACATTTGAAAATCAAGAAGTATTTCCTCACATTTCTATAATATGTATCCTGCTTCAGTATATTTTAATGTGTTACCTAGCTGTTGCAGAAAAAAAGACAACTGTTTCTAAGCAACATTAACTCTGCAGCACAATGCATTATGTCTACAGCTAATGTAGAAACATAGGACAGCTGAAATATTTGTATTGAGCCAGTCAGTTATTTAACACGTCACAAGCTTTGGAAATAATTCTTTTTTCAGGCTCAGGAGTGCAGAACAGTAATAAAACCAATCTTGTATTAAATCTATGTTGACGCCCTCATGACTGGATTTCTGAATTATTACAATGCCACAGCTTATTATGAAGGTTCTGCTCTAAGCTGAGAACCAGATGGGCTATGACTCTTTATGCAGGATGGGAAACCTGAAGTCCTCTGGATATTGCTGAAGGATAACTGCCAGAGCACTAGCCAGACTCACCAGTGGTGAAGGATCAGACTTGTTCAGCAAGATGGAGGTCAAATGCTCCCCACCGCTGCCTTAACTGTTGTGTTCATACATTGTGCTAAACCATGCTTTACTGAAAAAGCCACAATTAATCCAATTTCCACAACATACTAAACCATACTATGGGAACTCTGGGGCTGGGGTGGAAACAGGAATATTTCAAAACATAATGAATGAGAAGCAGATGTCCATTTCAGAGTCAGTCTTACCTGGAAAGAGAATGGTTAGCCCGTTGGCCTTGCATTTCGGGAAAAAGAGATTCAGATGGCTCTCAAAATCCCTGCCTTAATGAGTGCACTAATAAATGAGTCATAGAGTTTTGGCTTATTCAACTTCTAAGAGTCTGTATATTAACCCCTAACTTTCATGACACTAAACCTAATTAATAGGACACATTGTGAATCAATCTTTCTGGCTTGAGAACTACTTTAACATGCTATACATGGGGCTGCCTTTGATGATAACTTGGAAGATTCTGTGGGTTTAAAAATGTGGCCACACATCTGTAACTGGGGTGGGGGTGGGGGGGCGAGGCTAATTTCATTAGAGACTCCCTGTGCAGTGATCACTGGGTCCAATTCAAAATGCTGACTACAACTTTTAAAGCCTTACATGGCTTGGTATCTCTGTGACTGTCTTTCCTGCCCAGATTTAACATATCTCACACAATTTTTGAGGGAAGGTACCCCGAGGCTCCTTATCTCACAAGAGCTGGGGGGCTTGGCATGACTTCTTAGTAGTGGCCCTGCTTTTTGGAACATTTGCCTCTTGAGATAAGAAGCATCCCCAGTCTCCTGGCCTTTAACAGTGCCTTGAAAATGATCCAAAGGCATATTGGTACTGACAATTCAAGAGCTCCCTTAATTTAATTAGAGTAGGCTAACAAGCTATTGTTTTTATTGGTCTCTGATTGCAAACTGCCTTGAGTCCTTGTAGAAGTGAGTCATCTGTAAATCTGTGGTTTACAACTCACAGTGACAAGGTTCTTACAAAATTCTAAGCCAACATGAAGCAAACAATTAGAGCTTAACGTGCTGTGCGAGCCAGACCAAAAGGCAGTTCAAGTCATTTCAAACAGCCATTGAACACACATTTTTAAAAATGCTTTTTTGTGTTAATTTGCCTATGTTGGATAAGTGCCTTGAATATTGTAATGCTGTGTCTAGCTGGGAAAAGGGTTTTGGTATTTTCAAAAGAACTCTATAGGCAGCGAATCTGAATATAATCATATAAACAAATTAAAAATAACATATAACTGCATATTCATAACATGTTCATCTGAAACTGGGACTGTATGCTTCCAAAGTACGGTTTATTACTGAGCAATAGGTCTTCCCCCTCATAGCATAGCCTTTCTTTCCCTCTTCACAATATGAATAGTGCTAATCAGCTATTGAAAAGGAAATAGAGAGGACCACTTTGCTCCAGAGTACCACAAATATTCTTAGAAGCTTTACCAAGTGTGGAACTCTTTAGGGATGTGAAAGACATCCCCCCCTCCCATCACTGGAAGAAAAACAAAACAAAAAGTTTTCTTCCAAATTGCTTTCTCCCAGGATTTCACACCATTAGAACATTTTTTGTGGGATCAGCTTTTTCTCAGAAATCTGTGTTCCAAATTTTGTTCAAGCTGGGCTATCGGATCTTAGGCATAGAAACTCACTGTGTGTAGGCCAGTTACTCTGCTCTGCCTGTCAGGGGTCATTGTAGGAAAACCTGCCTTATGCTCTTGAAGGAAAGGTGAAATTTAAGTCCAGAAAACCTGCAAACCCCACTGTTTTTGACTCTTTGAATGCTGCTTGAAAATAAGAGTCCCTAAGAAAATGTTACCTTTTAATACAGTATATTTAATACATTTATTAGCTGAAAGACAGATATAAATCCCACAGAAACAAATCAACAAACAAACAAAAGTCACAACAAACCTTGATTTTTAGGATTTTTCTGATGTTTTATGTAGTTTCAGTTAAAGAGGAGTCTCTTCTTGGACGGAAGAAACCAGCATATATAGATCAAGCACGTTTTCTTACTTTTATCAGAACATCCAGATGTATTAACTACTGTGAGATGAACAAAGAAAGTCTGGTCGCCATTTTGTACAGTTCTGACACACACATAATTTTATGGCTATTAAAAAAACAATAACACTTTGCAGCCAGTTACCACTGTTATATTGAATCAAAGTGGAAAAGTTATAACGAAACATGTTAACGTGAGTCTAAATTGTCTGTTATCCAGTCCCTCCAGGAACAAGGCAAGTTCAGGCAAGATGAAGCTATTTTAGAAAAAGCGGACAGGGCAAGCAATGCTAAATTACAAGCTTTAATGTTAACAGGCAATCAAGGGAGAAAATCAAAGTCATACAGAATGAATATGAGCAAGCCAGCCTGGAAACGATGCAGAGTTGTTGCTTAGTAACAGTATTAAGCGCTTGATGCGGCTAATTTTGTATAGGGTTTTTTTTTTTACTTTTTTTAATATGGCAGCATTCTTGGAATGATTACACTTGCTGCTAAATCATGGATTTCTGAAAAATATAGCTTAGATTGTCTGTTTGATGCAATCTTCCTTCCTGTTTGCTGTTTCCTATTGTTGCAAGATGATTTTATTTGATTGCAGAGAGTTCGAATGTAGTGTAGAGATTGAAGCATGCAACTGGGTGGAACTGCTAAAATTATAGCAACTGTTAAATACTTCTGATACCAAAATGTAACAAGCAGCTTTGTGTTACTTGCTGATTTGCACAGATTGGCAAAGTAAATCAAAAGGACAGAGGTCAGTGTGAGACTAATATTATTTGTAAACTTTGAAACATGGCATGGAAGATCTAGAACAGACAAGTTTTAGCTCTAGTGCTTTGTTAACTTTTAATTTTTTTCTCCAACTATGTCTCCTGACATAATTTCACCTCTTGACACTGTGTAAACCCCACTGAACCCAATGAGAATTAATCCAGGGCAAACATATTTAGGATGAGGCAACTAACAGAATTAAAATTCATAACACCAATGCTCTATTTCTTTTCCAAGTTTTTTTCATTGCTTATTAACTTATTAATCCCAAATACTCATTGCACTGGGAATAATTTCACTGGTTTACAATAATAATGAAAAAGTATGCACACATATAGAATAAAAGAAACATAAAAAATGATTAAAATAATCTAAACAATCCTGAGCAAGCTAAAGAACTTTACACACACAAATTGCATACAAAATTATTTGTGTAAAAGGGCTTTCAACACATAGTTTTAATGGTTGAACAAGCAGCGTTAGTGCTCTACTTTTTTTTTCTGTCTGGTAAGAGAAATAGGGGATTAGATCCAGGGTGATCTTTAAGAAGCTCTTGGCCTGAGTCCTATCTACCAGTGAAGAGGAGCCGTAATGCAAACCTCGTATTTTTTTTCTCATTCTGATGAAGAATACTAAGTTGAAAAACCAAATGGTTTGCAAAAAGCAGAAGACAGGTGACATCACCCACTCAACACAGGTTTGAGAGCAATCCTTAACCTCCACTTAAGAACATATTATAGCTGGGAAACCTATATCAAATCCCAAATCCTTTGCTGTCAATCGTCAATGAAGGATGCATAAGGAAAGAGACAAATGACTGTAGGGGCCTCATTAATTAAACTGAGCTCACTGAGACTTGAAATCATAGAGATAACCTGAGTTCAAATATCAGCTAGCCCAAGACCTTACTGATGCCAGATAGTGTATTTCCAAGAAGTAGCCACCTAGCCTGTGATGTTCCTCATATCCGTCTAACCAGAACACAAACATACTTTCTAAATCAGTTTTAAATTACACGTTTTTATGACCTTGCTTTCACCTTATCTACCACTCCTAGTGGAGGCAACTCTTCCAGTTTTAAAATAATGGTTTCCCTCTTCTCCTGATACAGTTTTTGCTATGGATATGATCTCTGATAACACACTGTGGTTGATAACATGGTCAAGATTGTGATTTGCCCAGCATCTACTGGCCATTTCAGGCTGCTGTTGGCATAGACCCTCCTTCTAGTCACTGGGCACTGCCCTCCATAGCCATTTTGGCTTGGCTTACAAGAGGTAGCAGACATAGCTTCTGTAACGGCATTACAAAAGCTCCTTATATACACAGACCACAGTTTTTAAAGAGTGCTAGATCTGTGATGAAAACAAACAAACAAACAAACAAACAAACAGGGCTGGCACTTTAATCAGAAATTCCAGTCAGAAATAGCCCAGTACAGGCCATAGGAGGTGTGCTGAATGAAGCAGAAAGGAGAACCCCTAATATTTCTTGTCCCCCCTACAATGTGTCTATGTATGTATGTAAGTATGCATGCAATGCAACTGTGATATGTAAGTTAGGTACTTCTGGACACAGTTATAGCCCTTTTCCAGGGAAGCCCTGGACCTATGTTCAAAAATACCCTACTTGATAGGTCATAAGCATGGAGATTTCTGGGCTGGTGGCCAGTCACTCAGGCAACTTGAAAGGTGACTGAGAGCTCTGATCCACGTGCCTGCCAATACCTACCCAATCCTACTCTATCACAGGTTAAGGAGGGCTGTTGGTTGTTTTACCTACCGATAGGTGACATAGGTGAAATTTAGCGGGAGGGAAAATGAAATCAGGGAAATCTAACACTTGTTTCCTCATTTGTCCATCATTAAAATGCCAGCTTTGATACTGGGGCAGAATGGGTTTCAGCAATTGGAGCAACACAATTTAGGCTGGCATACTTTTTGATGGAATCGGAGACTGGAAGAATGCATGCTGACGTGGCCATGAGAAGGAACCCTCTACCTGACATGCGCTCTTGCAGACAGATCAAACCACTAAGAACTTCTTAACCTTGAGTCTGAATTATTTTTATTGTGCAATTTGAATCCATGCATTAGTGCATATAGTCTGGAGTAACAGAAAATAGTTTTAATGTCCAGAGTTGCAGGGAGTTGGGTGGCGTTTAATCAATTATTATTATTATTAATATGACTTCACAACAATACACATTTTAGAAACTGCCTAGAGGATTTGGTTTACAGGAAGCATAAATATCTAAGTGTATTCTTTTTGTTTCTTAAGAGATAAATTTGCCCTAGAGGTAAATTCAGCTCCTGGTGACGAAAATAACACATTCATGCACTTCTATATAGCAACTGAATGGAACAGTTTTCCAGTGTTGTCTTCTGGGACGTCTTTTTGATTTCTTAGTTAACAGTAATATTTTTGATTCCCAGTCAATAAGACAGTCATGGCAGTGCTGGTAATATTATAAAAAGCCACATCCAATAAAAATAAATTTTAGTGGCTGTACTGTGACATGAAAGAATTAAAGTTGTTTCAGATAAAAAGTAAGTACATCATTGCATTTTCACATGTTAATGATTAGTTGTTCGATTATCCACAATGTGTGAAAAACAAAAGTACAAATCTAGTTGAATGAATAACTTGGATACTACTTTACAACTTTTATTTTATGGGTCTGATATACATAATATGCAACGGGAGTATCAATTAACCCATTGCATGTGCCTCTAAGCGGGATGCAGTAATGGTAAATTGGATTGCAGGGGAGTCTGTAGATTAAAGAGACTGATTGCATAAAACTATCAGGATTTTTTCATGGGAAGAAGGTCATCCCGTTCCCTATACAAAAACAGGTGTCGAGATTATTCTATGAAGCTAATGTAAACAAAGGATCTTGTGACCCTGTTATGCTTTTTACTGCCACCTACTGTAATGTGTATGTTAGTTATTCAGTGGGGGTGTACATGCTGGCAATATAACGGGAGGGTAAAATGCCCAGCGAGTTCAGTCAGTTTGTCTTGTATAGTTAATCATGTAGGTTTTATAGGTTATGTAGTCTTACCTAGTAACCACGTAGTGTACCTCTTCTCTGAGAGTGTTTTTTTTTTTAGCTAGAGACTTTGTTGTGGTTAAGTCTTGGAAGCTAAGATGAGAAGAAGTCTTTGTTATATCCTATATTTTGTATGCAATTTGTATTTTATGAAGTTTTGCATTTCTATCAATAAAGACCAGTTAGTTTATATTTTCTGACTGGATTTTCTTTGGAGAAGCAGACTATGGATATTGCATTTTGCAAGCTCTCATGCTGATGTGTAGTTTTCCTGAGAGCAGGATTTTTGGGACCTTTTTGCTGCACTCTGCACAACAAAAACAATGTGACCACACTTTGGGTAAAACTTGGTTTTGATTGTACTTGTGGCATACTGGCTAAAATATGCCCAAATTGACCTGGATTGTCGTTACCATTATGAGAGAATGCTGTATCTGTTATGAATACAGCTAAGATAGGTAACCTATTTATACCTTTTCTATATTGCTTAAACTTTTTCCCAACCTCTTCATCTCATTTTTAATCCCTAAATTCCAAAATCATCAATTTGTTTTTTTCTTCTTTCAATAAAAAGTCCATATAAGGTTTCCAATATTTCAAAAAAGTTGTTTTTTCTCTGACCAAACTGGTTAGTTTTGCCATTCCTGCAAGTTCAGTTAATTTTATAATCCAGTCTTCCACTGTAGGCATTTCATTGCTTTTCCAACTTTTTGCATAGTATTGGTTTAATTTTGAATGAACGGCCAAAATGTATGTTGTAAAGTATGATTTGGTATCCTCTGTGTTGGTATGGGTGTACATGAAAGTAAAAATTTATGGGTTGTGATAATTGCACGGAACATTTAAGAGAATGGTGATAACTGAAGAACCAAATATGAATTTGGGAAAACACTGTGCAACAATGGGAATGAATGTGACGGGGGGAAACGTCATTCTGTTAGGTGAGATGAGCGGATGGTGGGAACAAATTAAGGAAGTACAGCAAAAGGAATGGGCCATTGGAAGATCTAAGAGCATGGTGATTGATTACTATCTGTACAAAAAAACTGTTTGTTTTGAATCCATAGCTTAAGCAGGACTACAGATCACCAAAGGAATGAATATAGATCTAAAAGCATGATTAATCTGACTGCTTATGATGAAAGATTAAGAGAATTATTGATGAGGGTGATGAGAGAGTCTGAGGGGCAGTTTTAGTAGTGTTGCATCTTGGGAAAAAATTAACATGGAGGAAAAAGAAATGAGTGAAAGTAAAATGCCTATAGGAAGAGAAAATATGAGTCCTGCATGATAATGTAATGGTAGATAAATATTCCCAACAGAATGAATGAAAATGGACTTAAAGCAGCTGCTTGGAAATTAGTGAAAATAATTAAGTTTGGAGGATGGGAAATATGAAAAAAGGATGCTTGGTGGAATAATGAAGTGAAAGAAGCTGTGAATTATAAAAAGGCATATACTATAAGAGAAAGCTTTCTGTGAAAAGTGAGGATGTGAGGAAGATATTGTATACAGTGTATGGAGTAAAAAAGATAGTTGCAAATAATGTGTCAAAAAGAGCAGTGAATGATTAAGATGAAAAGTGACAAGTCAAATGAAAAAATATTTCGATGGAAAAGTTTTGGAATGGGTGAAGAGGTTAAACAAGGAGCTCCAACACAGTGAATGGAATTAAAAACAAAACTGATGTAATTATCTGGGATGAAATGGAAATGAGGGAATGCTGGAAGGAATATTCTAAAGATTTGAATGGGGACAGTGGTGATGATGTTGAAGAGTGGAACTGAAACAATGGTATAAATGCTAATGATCAGGAAAGAAAATGATGAAAAGGAAACAATTAGGGCTGTGAGAATGCTGATCAATGATTGTAGGTGTAGATGACATAACTAAGAAATGTCCACTCTTTTGATGGGCTGCAAGGATATGTTTACCACCCTCAAACACTGGATTTTGGATTTGGAGTTTCATATGAATTGGTCAGGTCTACCTAAAAACATCATTTTGGGCAGTCTCTCTCACTGATTCCAACCAGCATGATATCTCAATTAAATAGCAATCCCTAATTTTAGGAGGTCTTTTTCTTCGGCTAGATTTAACACCCTTCTGACAGCCATTACTCAGGGGAGGTACTGGGGCATTCCATTGGAGCAAAGTCTAACCCCCTGTGGCACTGGACTAATTAAGATGTTGAGTCATGTTGTACTGTATTGTCCCTATTATGCTATTTCATATCAGGAGCTGTCATCGCTGGTTCAGATTCATTTTATTTTTATCTGTTACTATCTAATCAATTTGACTCTGTTTCACTGAATGTAGCCAAATACTATTTTGCTGTCTGTAGAATTCAGCGTAACTTATCAATCAGCAGCTTTTAGACAAGCTGATTACTTATTTTTAGTTTTATTCTATTGTATTTCAATTATTCACATTTATTACTACTGTATTCTTGTTAATTAGATTTAATATAGCCCCTACTCTAAAAAATTCTGGGCAGCTATAATTTAGGTTTCACACTTTTGTATACTGTTGTTTATTTTCACTATTCACTATTTGGGAATAGTATGCTTTATCCTGGGATTTACTTTGAGATGGCCTATATTAAAGAAAATTAAATTAAATTAAATTAAATTAAATTAAATTAAATTAAATTAAATTAAATTAAATTAAATTAAATTAAATTAAAACATGGTTGTGGTTTGCTTAAACAGCAACTGTCAGACTTCTCTAAAATTGTGGAAAGACTGAATCTGAATCAGAAGAATATTGTTATTGTTACAAAGGAATGATAGCAAGAGTGAATGCAAAAAACATAAGGGAATTAGTTTGTTAAATATGCCAGGGAGGTTGTTTTACAGAATTCTGATTGAAAAGGTGCCAGAGGTGACAATGAGCAAGCTTTGGGAAGTGCAATGTGGTTGTATGATAGGCAGGGGTGTGCAGATCAGATTTTGCTTTTCAGCAAGTGTTTGAGAAATGTATGGATGTGAGAAAGTTAAGAGAAAGTATATGATAAAGAAAAGAGCTTGAATTGTGGAATATTTTGTGTAAGTATAGAATTGAAGGTTGGTTGCTGAATGTGATAAGAATTGTATGTGATGAAAAGAAAGGATGCATGAGCATAAATGGAATGCTTAGCAAATGGTTCAACATTGAGCAGGCAGTAAGGCAAAGATGTGTGGTGTTCCTTTGATTGTTCAATGTATTTATGGATAAATGTATAAGGAATGCTTGTGGAGATAGTAGAAATGAGTTGGTTTGGGATGTGAATGTCATCTACTTTTATATGCACTTTGATGCCATATTGCTGGTTATAGTTCAATGTGAGATAAATTGTTTGATGCATTGAAGAATATTGATGTGAAAAATAATTTATCAATGATTGAGCAATACAAAATATTTTTTTCTGTCAGAGAAATGTCTTAGAAAATTATGAAGTAAGGTCATAATAATAAGATTAATTTGGGCTACATCAGAAGTTTATAACACTTCTTACTCCAAATTTTTGGAAAAAATTGTCCATTCTTGGGCTGGGTTTATATGCACCCTAGCATGTTGTGTTCATAGTTGTAACAACTATGGTTTATAAATGGGGCGTTAAGTGTTAGCAAATCATATGACCTCACCCAATTTTGCTTATTTAACAAATCATGGCCTGATATACGAACTCATTCCCTGTGGTGCTAGGATTACTGACCTACCTCGTCCCAATATGGTCCAAAGTGGACTTCTCAGAAGGATAGCTGCTGTTGAACAGCATGAGCATCCCAAGATGGTGAGATACAGAAAACCTTAGCTCTATCCTGCCATCTACTGGTTGTCCATTGTTCTGCAGCCCAGGTCTGGTAAACCTAGACAATGTCCACTAATGTATGTAGAACTGGGGTTATCCTTTCTTTCTGTCCCCTTTGCTGCTAATTGCTGCATTACCTCCTATGCCCTTCTCTGGCATATTTCACTGACATTTTTCAAAGAGTTTTTAATGATATTTTTAAAGAAAGATGTTATACACCATCAGTTAGTTAAATAACTTTTGCCTATCCTTCGTAGTATGCATAATTTCATATCAATTTAGTGTTTTCTGTATAAGCAACCTTGCAGTTGGAGCAGTTTGGAATTGAAATCCCCCCCCCCCCAGTGGTTTTTGTATCCTTCTGATTCAGCTCAAAAATATTTATTTT
Source organism: Liasis olivaceus (assembly GCA_030867105.1). Taxonomy (NCBI): domain Eukaryota; kingdom Metazoa; phylum Chordata; class Lepidosauria; order Squamata; family Pythonidae; genus Liasis; species Liasis olivaceus. The sequence goes on along the minus strand of CM061352.1, from coordinate 89,298,920 downwards.
TTGATTTACTATGGAGTAGCATCCCATCCAAGAATGTGTCCTTCTCTCATGACCACACAAGGGAGATTTGCTGCAGTGATGCCTTGGAACAGCAAACCACGTATGGAAAATCCATTTTGTTAAGGGTAATAGAATAAATTGGATTTCACTGGGTCCCATTTGGGCTCATCATGGAGTTCTCCGTTATAACAGAGCAAGGCCAGAAGCACATACACAGGTATACATGGGTGGTCTGCTGCAACAGCAGTGCATTGTTTTAAGGCATTACAATTGATTAGGAAAATTTAAGCAGCTACAGATACTCACTTAATTGTAAATATATGAGTGTATATAGGGAGCGAATTTCAGCAGGCACAGATGTTTACTTATTCATATAATGGCATTATGATTAACAGAGTAAAGCAAGGAAGCAAACCTACCAATGAGTCAATAAAACCAACCTGTCAGTCCATTTATCAGTCGCAGCAAATAGCCACATCAAGAAAAAAGGGAGAGAGTTCTAAGGCAATGAGACTGCCACAGCATTACTATTACTACTAATAAAATCAATTGTGTGTGGCTCTTTAATGTGAAAACAAAATAGTATTATTCTCTCATTCATCATTGTTGCTTATAGACCAGTGAATTCTTGGCAGAGATGAGAATCCAAGGCGAGAATTAATAAATAAAAATAAAATATTTGCTGTTTTAATCACTATGGTCAATTAAACAACCTCTCTGTTTTTCAGAACATGTGCATACATGCAGAAAATTACTCCCACCAGGATTGCTACTGAAATGAAGCAGCATGCATGCTCAAGAAGCTGGCAAAGGACTTGAAGTGGCTCCATGAAATCTTTGGGACACCTGGCCATGTTAACACGTCAACCTGTGGGTCTGATTGCTTCGCACAGCCTTTAACTGTCAAGAAGAAACCTAGAACAGCATTGCTTAAGATGTTCCTAATTAATTTGGGTTAATCAGATTTTACATGCAAAAGAGTATTCCCTGACATCATCAGTATAAACTCTCTACAGAATTGTAAAACCCGAACCCACCTTTTTGAATTGGGTCAGAAACAAAGGCTGGGTAAGCATTTGGAAAGAGGTTTTGCAACACATATTACTGTGAACAAAGCACCGCTGTTTGATTTCTTAAAGCAGACCCATCTTTTTGCAAGGCTTGCGTGCTACTTCCAAAGCTCTCCCCAGTTTCTCTACCTGACGTGTTCACCAGTGGCTCCAGTGCGAGTACTGACTGTGCATGCATGTACAGGCACCAGGGCAACTTTCAAAGCAGCCACATGAGCCGTCCCAAAGATGCTTGTGTTTGGGTTGACATGAGCTGCAAAAATCCTCCTTCAAATGCTTTGCACAGCCCAGCCAGAAGCATCGCCATCAGCACAGGGGAGTATTTTTTCAAAAATAACTTTCAATATTTTTGGAAGAACAGAAGAATCCTTTTCTGTCTCTTTTTTTCAAACAAGAGGACTGGAGAAGAGGATTAAGCGTGCCTTCCTCCATCTGTGCTAGATACAGTTCAGACAGAGCCACTGTACATTTGTCATCAAATAAATAAATAAATGGACCAGAACAGGAGTGGCGCGATATTAATTTTACGTATTACCTAGAATGGCTGTAGATCTGTGGCTCAGCATTGCACAATTGCTCAATAGTGAAGGCTCCTGCTACTGGCTTTGTCAAATATATCAGTTGCCAAAGTGCAAGTGAAGAATGGTGGCGGGGCAAACAATGAAGCCTGTGTATTATTTTTAAGCTGTGTGCCAGTTATAAATAATAGTTATGTATCTATGTATAAATTATTGCTTAATGGGATTAACATCTGGCATAAAATACAGAAACACTTTCATTTTATTTTCCTTTGTGTATGCTCACTCAATAGGCACATCCCTGCTCCATTTCTCACCTTGTTCAAACACTGATCCTGTGCAAATAACCAAGTATGTGCAGCATTTTAGTCAGCTTTACAAGAATTTACATTTCATAAATGTTAATGCTTCAGTTCTTTGAAATGGGAAACATATACTTGTTTACATCATAAATGCCTGAAACTGAATTTGTAACTCCATAGCATGACACATTCTGAGGCGCAGGCTGGGTTCCACATATCGCACAAAGACATAACATGGGTTATTTGATTTTGGCTCAGCATGATATTTGAATCACTGAATCATTTGTAGTCTCTTTTTTGCAGCCCTGTAAGTTGTCTGAGCTCTTTGCCAGCAAATTTTAGAGATGCAATTGCTGAAAATTACAGATGCAATTTCCTGCTTTTTTAAAAAGAAAAACAAAATGAAGTGGTTTTGTAGGTTCCAGAATAGACAGTACATTTACAAAGGCAAAGATGACCCACCAAACACTCCTCCTTAAAACAGAAAATCACACAAAACTTGGCCTCACCCATTTTGTATCACTGACCCATCTAACTTGCATCATTCTTGATCCACTGTGGGCCCTTTGCCCCTTCCAAAGATATTAAATGGGGGGTCTCTTTCCTGAAAGATTGCCCATCACTGGATACAGCTTAACAGTTGAGAACCTGTTGTTATATTTATCAAACTATGGTTAAAACAAGCCTATACTTAATACAACATATGAATTCATGCACCATATTAGCAGTTATTGGTACAGCTTCATCACTCAGGCAAGCATGGATTCATTTGTTCCTGAATTTCCCTTCCCTCTGCTCTAGAAGTATAAATAACAGCTCTGACAACATTGACATATGCTTTATTCACGTGTGGATGGACTGCGGCCATGCATTTTATATAGTGGAGATGCCTTTAAAAATGCTTGGCTATTCCAGCTGTCCCAGATTTCAGATGGATTACTGACAGGATAGTTAGAGAGGTATGCAGCCTACTTGTCACAGGAATTTCATTGGCTTTTGGTCTGATTCTGGATAGTTTTGAAAGTGACTTGAAGACTGGGTTCATTAAGCCAGACTAAAATGGGATTAAATAGCTTGAGGTTCAGCAGTCTTGCGACTCGGTTGTGTGAGTTATTATGTTAAGCTTTAACATGTTAATCATATATTAATATGGTTTATTGGGCTTAACATCTTATATGAATACTAGCAATAATAGTGTGTTATGCAAACTCAGTGATGTAGTCCGGGATCAAGCCGAAAGACCACATTCTCCTTTATATGCCTGCCCAGGCTTTAAGATCTTTGGGAAAGCTTCTTTCTCTAACCTGCCACCATCCAAGTTCTATCTAATGGAGAAGAAGGCAGGATCTTCTTAGTGGCTGCTCCTTTGGCATTGGAGGTTAGCCCACTGGTCTCCTTTTTGTTATTACCTTTGGTGGTGGTGGTGGTTTTGGTGCCTTCAAGTCAGTCCTGACTCCTGGTGACTACATGGACAAGACCCAGCTTTTTTTATTATTATTATTATTATTATTTTTGGAGTGGTTTGCCATTGTCTTCCTCTTAGGCTGAGAGAGAGTGACTGGCCCAAAGTCACTGAGCTGGCTTTGTGCCTAAGGTAGGACTAGAACTCACGGTCTACTAGTTTCTTGCCCAGTCCCTCTAACCACTACACTAAATATCATTATGCCAGCCAACAAAATGTTTTGTTCAAATAGCCCTAAGGTGTAAAAGTGGGTTTCAACTGCTGAGTTGGGGATGGAAAAATATGGGGATGTTTGTTCTGTTTGATTTTTAATTATGTTTTTCACTGTGTTTTCAATCTTGTTAGTTTATTGGCAAAAAGGCTAGGCATTATAATTAATTTTCCCCGGTGTATGATTTATATATTTATTTATCCAATTTATATAGCCACCCATCTCAGACCAGTGACTCTGGGTGGCTAACAACAATAAAAACAATCAACATTAAAAACAGTACAAAAAATAAATATAATATAGATGCAGCCAAGAGATCTTAAAAAAAAGTCGATGTCAACGCAACCATGAAATGGGGCCCTTCACACACCCGGGGCCCCAGGCCTGGGCACAAAGCTAGGTCTTCAAGGCCTTCTGAAAAGCCAAAAGGGTTGGGGCCATCCTAATCTCAGGACAGAGGATGTTCCAGAGGGCAGGTGCCACAGCAGAAAAGGCACGTCTCCTGGTCCCCACCAGCCGACATTCCTTGGCTGATGGGACCCGGAGCGTGCCCAACCTACCAGACCGGATTGGACGGACGGAAGCAACTGGGAAAAGACAGTCCCTAAGGTAACCCTTATGGCTGCCTTGGTATATGAACTGAAAGATGTAGTGCACAGAATATCTTGACTGCTTACCCCATCAAACAAACTAAAATAAAGTCATTTTTTGGCCATTCAACTAAGAAGACTGAGGCTCCTGATTCAGACAAGGATTGGAACCTGTTTATCACTCAAAGGCCCTTATTTAGACTGCCTGTACTTTTGAATAAAGAGAGCAAGTGAAACATGTAGTTTAACCCTAAAAAACAATGTATTGACTTCTCTGATATAATGGTTTATGGAATGATTTTGTTCTTGAGGCCAGTTTAAAAAATTGCTGAATAAAGTGACAACTCATTCAGTCTGTAGTAGTTCCATTAAAGTCAATCCAGCCAATGCAGAACATTTACTTAATCAATCTGTATTCCTGGATTAATATTTTGAAGGCCATTCTTCCATTTAAATTTGCTCTGAAATGTCTCTTTTAACTTAAAATGATCATTTGGTATAGAGGAGGTGGATAGTGGGAGTTTGTGGCATAAGACGGTGGTATTGGGGTGGGGTGGAGTTAAAGTCTTCTGCCAAATTCCCTGAAGAAAATCAAACCTTGAATTGTAGCCCAGACAAGTAATCAAAGGTGAGATTGACAAGTGTTAGACAAATTGGTAAATTAGAGCAATTCCAGATGGGGCTGGAATTTGTTTGCATGCTCCTTTTGATTCCCATTCTGGCATTAACTTTGGGCGGTCAAGACAATTTTCTTTCAGCCTAGTGACCTAAAATCTCAGACTGAAAAATGCCTATTCTGTCATCTGAGAACTTGAACTCTAAGAGCCTTGGAGGCAGGCAGTATCCCATGGGGGGAGCTTCTGCCAATGCCTGCCTCCTGCCCCACCTCCCCCTGGGCTATAATATTTCTGGAGTGGCATGGTGTCCTTGCACTGAGATCTCGGGCTATTTACAACCAGGATTTTTTCCCCCTTTCCTCTGCTGCAAACTAACATGGTAAAACAAAGAGGTAGGGAAGGAGTTCCTTAATAGTTGACTGGAAGAATGCTGGTTGGGGGCCATTGAGGGAAGGACAAAGCCAATCATGGGCCATTGTGAAAACAACCTTGCAGAAATTCTGTTTCCCCCTTCTTTTGTGCAGCAAAGAAGATACTCAAACCACCAGGCTACTGTTCTGTCTCTTTAACTTCCTTGGAGGGGAGGGGATGTGCTTTGGCTGCATCTAAACCTGCAGGAACTCATGGCATTCCAGTGAGTTTTGCTGCTGTTTCTCAGCATTCAACCTGTCAACAGTGAAGACATTCACAGAATATCTTCTAACTGCTTCTGAGTGTGAAAACTGGCAGTGCCCTGTGACTCACACCCTCCAAAGCTGAGAAGGCTAAATGAATCACAAGAGTTATTTTATTGTAAGGATTTCTAGGTCAGTGTCCCATTCTCTGGAAGGAAAGTCATCTGGAAGCAAGATAGCTTTCTTGAATAAGCAGGTCCAAATAGTGAGATCTTTCAGAAAGGTCATTCTTCTGCCAATTTCTGAAGCACATCTGGTGGGAAGATGGGAGATACATTTCAGCAGCTGTGGCTGCTTTGGAGATAGTTCCCTTCAGAAATGCATTTGGCTCCCTTTTTGTTGTTCCTTCATTCCTGCCAAACAGCTATTTTTTTAAAATTTAGACAATAGTTTGGCCTATCAGGTTGATCTACTATCCATACTGTTCCTATTCAAACTGTTTGCTGTGTTCATGCCTTGCTTTTGACCTTTGGATTGGTCCCCCCCCCCCCCGGCTTTTCATATTTTCTCTATTTTTTTTTTTAAATATTACTGTTAGCTGCTTTGGACTTCAGGGAAGAAAGCAGGCAGAATACTAGTACTACATTACCATTACTACTACACTACTAATGTATGCTCCATTCCTCTTGAGCCTGGCAGTTGTAAAAAGAGGCTGTTTTTCATGTTAACAAACTTCCTTCCCATTGGGAAGGGTAGCCAGATGAGCCTCAGGAACCAGGAACCATCATGATACATAAGCAACATCTTACTGGGCAATGACGTTCCCAGGTCTAGGAAGAGCTCTGAACAAGATAGGGAAAGCTCCAAATGATCAGCAATGCCTCTTTTACTGGATTGGCATACTTTGTTGGTTCCAAGGCTCTGGTTCCTGGTATTTCCCCCTCAACTTTGCCTTCCTTAGTATCTGTGTCTAGGCTCCCACTTGATAACAAGAAGCACTTTGCATTATCCTCCACAGCTGTAATGGGTAGTGGTGCTGCAAGGACTGGACCAGGTGCAGGTCCAGGGATCTGTAGCTTATGAAGTTCTCCAGTTTAGTATATGTCTTGTTGGTTAACTTCAAGAGAGCTTTTCTCCTGCCTCCTTCCTGTTCCCTCTCACAGTGGTCATCTGGAGAAACAAAGAGGTTTTGTGCAATTGCAACTTTGCCCTGCGGAGTACCCAAACTCTTTTATATATAAGTTACAGGAAAATGAAAGATGGTAATACTATTGCCTGTTGGGAAAAGGGAAGAATGCATTTACAGGATGATAGAGTTGGAAGGGCACCTAGTCCAGGCCTCTCCTCAGTCAGGATCCACTGCAGCATCTCTATTACGTGACCATCCAGCCTCAGTTTGATGGTGAACTTCACTAGTGAGTTCACGGGGCAGCCTGTTCCACTGGCTGACAGCTCATACAGTTAGGAAGATCTTCCTGGTGGCTAGCTTGAACTTCCTTGTAGCTTTAGCCCACTGGTTTTGTCCTGCAGTAATAAAGAGTAAGTCCACTTCCATTTCTGTGTGATAATCCTCGAAGCTTTATTTGCTTAGAGCACAGAAAGGATGCTGATGGAAAAAAGGATGGAGTAGAATTATGTTCGTTGGCAGTTGCCACTATATAATACTGTAGTTGCAGGGAATAAAAATCAGACAAGGGTTGCTGTCTTCATGCTCTGTTTATGACCTTCCTGGAAGCTTCTTATGATCTAGGGTAATAGGGATACAGTATGGGTTTGGTTACAACACATATAATGAGACTTTGTACGGACAAGTATGTCTGAAAACAACCAAGTGACAACTTAAGTTTATTTTCTTAACTGGAGAACTATGGCTACCTAACATTTGGTTCATCTATGGCATTTTACAACAATTCCCCCCCCCCCCCTTTTTTAACTTGGGTAAGCATCTAATTTGGAGACATTTAGTACCTTCAGTAGTATTGGTCTGACCATGTTTTTCTAAAATGTGTGTGTCTGTGTGTGTGTATAGAGAGAGGGAGAAATGGATGAAGGCGTGATTTTTGCAGAATATGTCTTCAAATTGTATTGTGGCTTTCTGAGATGTTGCTTTTAGGATCTGTTCCATGAGTGGCAAACATGGCATGCATCTTCATTTGGTATATATTACTTGATTCCTATAAACTGTTCTATGGTTAAGCATCCAGATTTATACATTCCATAATGGTTAGATTTGCTATCAATAATCTTTTATAGTTTCTCAAAATCTGTTATTTCTAGGCAGAAATATGTAGTTTTCTTTTTAAAATTTAAAGCAGTATTTTTATGCCTTTTATTACTTCCCAGTAAATAAATGACTGATTATATCATAGTTACACACAAACCTGCATTACTCTTTAAAATACAATGAAAAGGAGAGCTTTAACCATAATTTTTACCCATAGTTTGCAGTGTCTTTACTTAGCTCAGCCATAGTCTTCATGTCATCTGAACCTGGAGGGAAAATGGGGGTTAAGCTGAACTTAATCTCCCTTTCTGGCCCTGGATGCTGAGATGAGGGTCAGGACTGTCCACAGAATGGGACTGCTTAAGCTGCAGAATAGTCTCCTGTTTTCATTTCCCTGCAGGGGAAGGGAGCTTTAGACTTCCCCAACCTATGTGCAATGGTTCCATCCCATTTGGGCCACCTTTTAAAACATTTTTCCAGAACTGTTTCACTTCTTCCCTCTAAAAAAAAGTCCAGCATGGAAGACAATCAGGAAACCATAGCTGGCCTAGTTTCTTGCAACATTTAGTATGGCACCCATAAATGTAAACACCTTTGCATGTCTCAATCCACAGACCACCAATGAATGCCTCATTTGCACACAGAACATTTCAACAATAAGATGTTCAAGGTACAAACTGAACAGCTTGGGGATTAAATATAAGCATGGGCCAACATGCATGGTATCTATAAATTAAAACCCAGAGTCCCTGGGCAGATGTTCACAGGGCCTGCAAATTAATATATGGGCATTTATGAACATTTTGTCACCATAGATTACTGGTGTTAAAATAACTGTATTTGAACAAGTATGCATTTTTCTTTTATATCTTATATTTCTTCCATGGAACTCAGAGTGGAATATGCAGAATATTCAGGCATTTTCCCATTCAATTACAGGTAAATGACTTAATCATCATGACATTCCCCCAGGAATCTAATTGTTCAGCCACCTATCATGATAAAAGTTAAGATACTGTACATTTTCCAAATTAGAGGGTGCCATTTTCTACATTTCCTGCAAAGTTAAACAGCATAATATTAAAAAAAAATTTTTTTTACTGTGAAAATAAGATGACCTCTTAACTAGTAATAAATAAGGCAAATAAGGAATTTGTCTGTAATTGAAGTGGCGATTCTTTGTGAGAGAATCTTCCTACACTTGCAGGAAGCATCATTATTGTCAGTTACATGCAGCAAGTGAGAAAAAAAGAACAATTTTATTGTTCATAGCTGTTCATTCATTAGTATGGATTTTTCCTGCAAGTGTCTCTCCTGGAGTGTAACCTCATCAATTTGTCTACAGAAAGTGATTTGTATATAAGCTGATGCCAGCAGTTCTGAAAAAAAAATCTTGGTAGAATTTTATTTACACATTGACTATCTCTATACTGTATTATCATTGTCACTGTTTTTCATTTATATTGTCAAGTGCTGCCCATGGATTAAAGTAAGTGTAATTCTTTCCCACAAAATGTCCTTACTCAGTATAATATATAATTTAACAATAAATTTGTTAACAGCATCTGGGTGAACGTAGTGTTGTGTCTTAAATCACATATTCTAATTCTCCTTCCCCGAGAATTCTATATATTATAACTGCATCCCCAGAACTAAAAAACATATCAATTATTTCAAAAATATATTGCAAGGGCAGAATGTTCTATAGCAGAGGTGGAAAAACTCTGGCTTTCTAAAAATTCTTGCACGGCAACACTCTTGTGTCAAAGCCAGCATGAACATAGTCAAGATGATAGCAGTTGTAAAGCAGCATTTTAAGAACCTTAGATGTCTCATCCCTGCTCTCCATGTGTTGGGATGACAGTTCCCAGAATGGCCAACTGTCTTGGGAATTTTAGAAATGGTCATCCCAATACATCTGGAGAACACCTGATAGGGCAAGAATTAGCTTGGGAGAGCCAGTGTACTCATGATCAATTATACCCCACTGTAGCTGTAATACAGGGGGTCATGCTTAATTTGGTGTCCTTTCAGCACCTACTTTTGAGGCCATAGGAATAAATTATGCCATCTAATGCTATTTTTTCTCTTTCAGCACATGAAAATCCCTGATGATTAAGGACTGAGGTATAACACTATATATAAGACACAAATGTTTATCTTCAGTGGTACTGCTTCATGCCATACAGCAGGAGGTGGCCACTTCCTTCTCCTCCTTTTCTTTTTTTAGGCTTCTGTAGTATACTGCAACAGTATGGTAACATCCCCAGAGGGGATAGACATTAATTTGTTAAACATTGTAAAAAGTTGTGCTGCCCCAAACTTCCAATGTGTCATCAAGTTTTGGTAGCACAATGTTGGGAGGCCCCCAGAGGTTCAAAAATATTGCTGGAGGTTGCCTAGAGGTAGAGAGCTACAGAGGGGACTTTGGAGGAAATATGCAGAAACTGTCACAAAAACAAAAGCATACTTTAAGCCCAAGAAACAGAGAAAGCAGGAGAAAGAAGCTCAGGCTGGGTCTACTCAAATTGACTGGATGGAGAGAGGGAAGGGAAAACACAGTCAGGCTTTCAAGATTTGGTTACTATACCCTACATACAATAGCCTCAATGCAACAGAGTTCCAGTCAAACTTGTGGAGTCTGTTTCTTGACCTGACCTACCTCGAAGGGCTGACCCTGACCCTGATATAGAGGATTACAACCTTTGTGTCTGGGAATGTGTAGGGGGGAGTTGCCTGATCATCCATTTGCTCTTCACCATTGCAGTAAACCTTACCTCCTTCATGGTAAAAAGCTATGAAATGACCACTAGGGTTAGAGCTGGATTGCTGGCTGGCTCAGAAATAAGAAATAAGGGAATGCAAGAAATGGTGACTGAATGCTGACAGCCTTCTATTGCCCAAAGTGGAGTGGCTCTTAATAGTGGCTCTGCCAGGACTATGGGGCCCTTGAGCCCACATATTCATTGGAGCGTCATTCCCACTATTTGTTTTACACCATGATGCCTCTGCTGATATTTTATTATTATTTATTATTATTCATCAACTTGTATAAAATGACTCTTATACTTTCCTCTTCCATCCCAGTACATCCGTTTTTCATTCTGACTTACCAACAGCTTTTCTTTCAGTCTGACAAGTTTGAGTATGCTGCAGATCAAGACATCTTTTATTTGCCCAAAATGGAATCAGGAGAAGCAGGAGGAGGACAAGGACAAGGACAGGGGCCCTAGGCAAGAAACTGGTGGTCCAGTCCTAATTATCCCATGGGCACTCACTAACCAGAGGGCAGAAGTTAATAAAATACTCTGATGGAACCATAGCACTCTGAAGCCCAGGGAGCTTGATTTGAAGCTTTTTAAACTGGAGCTTCTTCTAGTGAGGAAACAAAGATGAAATTGACAGCAAGCAGCTCAAAAAAGAGACAAGTCTTGGCAAATGACACATATTTCCCCAAATATGAGGCTACTTATCTGTACAGCTATCTCTAACAGTGTAAGCCTCTATCTGTTTCTTTAGACAGAAGTGCCACAGTGTTCAATAAATTTCTCCCATATATACCAGAATTACCTTTTGTTAGTTATGATTGCATTGAGGAAGCTTTTTCCATGACCAAAGCATAGATCACAACACAAGACTAGGATATTGTAAAAGTTTATATGCTGTCTATTCCCTGAAAATGAAACCAAGGTGTAAACAAAATGCATATACTGTATAAATAATCTTGGAAACGCAATATTACCTGTTTGTCATATTGCAAATAAACAAATGGAACAAATGTGCACTCCTGTAATGCAGCAGTTGTTTTTTTTCTAACCAGATTTAGAGAGAAACAGAGATGATTCACTAGAAGCAGATCAGCACAATTTGATGAAAGCCAATTTACATGACTGGAGATTTCTGTCCATCTAAGGATGGAACTGGTAAAAACATAGCTGGAAGAGCAGCCATATCACCCCTCCATTTTCTCCCTGACTTCTGACCATCTTGTTTATGATGCATTCTCAAAACTCAACAGCTTGCAAATATTTTGTAGAACTTCCGTTCATCCCTGTCAATACTATGAGGGGGCTTATCTATTAGCAAAACAGCTTTTTTTTCCATGGCCAGCCCAGCTCTGCTTTCTGACCAATGTAAAGCCTCTTGGCCCCCATGTTCAAACATTGTCAATCCACCATGTCTCTCACACACTTGCCAGATCCCAGCCCTGCAGATTAATTGCCCAGTTAGGACCCCAGCCATTAAGAAAGAGCATTTTTTTAATCAAATCTTGGGCTTTAAGCAGACATCCTTCACAGGCAAAACCATACTAACAGATCCTTTCACCATAATCAAGAACCAACAGCAAACTCACAACATTAGCCCTTCTTATTGCTCTTGAGATCGTATCCAAACAGCTTGCTGCTCTTCTTGGAAGCAGGTTAACAAGAAAGATTAAAAATTAAAAGTGTACAGGGCAATTCATGGTTAGCTATTTATTTACACATTTACAAAGGTGTTTTCTAACTACCTTTGGAATACCTAAGATATTTTTTGCTATATGAAAGTTTTTCTAGTCAGACTACCAAAATAAGCAAGACAAAAAGTAGAGTCTTTCATTACACCATTATCTCAGTCCAGGTACATGAAATAACAATCCCTTCATGTTCACAAACATACAATAAGAGCATTCACATCATACTGCCAACATCCCAGATATGATTATCAATACCAACAGGCTGCTTGCTAACGTGACAAGATCTTCATGTGATCTATGTGGAATACCTGGCCCTCACTAGAAAGGAGACCATCTCCTGGAGACTCCAGTTAGCATTTGATCTCCTTCCTGAACACTGATTCCAGATAGGATCTTTCAGTTCTTCTTCCTTTTGCATGGGATAAAGAAATTTATGTTTTATGATTATTCACCATACCAATAGAGTTCAGTTAAACATTCTCCAAGCACACCCTTGACTACTATCACAATTGGGTTGGTACAATCACATTACAGTGTGGGTCAGCTCAGTAAAATCCCCAGTTACTTCTTAAACTCAGTAGTAGTGCAGTGACCTTGCAGTGACAAAGGGGCTGGCGAGTGTTGCCACTGCTGCTATCTCAACCAAAACATTGCAGTGTTTTTCCTGCCTCTGAGTCATTTTCCTCAACGGGAATGCCACTGCTTCCTCTACTACCAGCCCTGAAGCAAGCAAGTCAGGAAAAAATCAGAAATTCAGGGCTCTTTACTGCATCATAATTTGCAGTAAATGACAGTTTCAGTAAACAGGGAGGTGGAAAGTTTCCAGACAGTAAAATAGGGAGGAGACAAGCATGCAGGTGTATAAAAATTAGTAATCCTAACCACTGTAGAGGAGTACAGGCAACATTCAAAAGCAGTCAGGGCAAAGTTCTGGTGATTAAAAAATACAACCGTTTTCCACTGACTACAGGTGATTGTTCCGATGAGGATCACAAGTCCTTCCTAAGTTTATCATGTTTGGACAAGGATCAGTTACAACTCACTTTCTGGATATGCCCACAGTAGGGGTGTGCAGCTATTCTGATCAGAGGCAGAAGTCATGCATTGGAGGAGGCATAAGTGTACTCACTGTGTCCCCATCTTAAGGATGTTGCCCCTTTTCCTGGGCTTGCACAGTACTCGCATTGACCCAGAAAATAAGCATTTGAGTAAAGGAGGCATTAAAGAGGCAGCAACAGGTTGCCAGGACTTTATCATACCCTGCCACCACCTCCTTAGCTCAAATATACATTTTCTTGGAACCATACAGCTACTGTGTGAGTCCAGGAAAAGGTATAACTTCTTTAAGTTGGCACTGACACCTCATCCAAAGCACCCTTTAAAAGTTGGATCAGCATAGCTTTATCCCACAGTAAACCATGAAGATGCTGAAAATGTCACAAGAGTGACTGAACATGGCTCTCTGATTTCAGGACTCAGTCTAGAGAATTGTGTCCCTTTGGTTCAGGCAATGCCACTCTATTAAGTGGGTAGCCCAGCTGCATTCTCAAGCTTCTGCAGAATCAATGAAACTATGGGAAAAGTTTTGGCTTTCCCAAATATTTAGCACATTTAGTGGCAAAATGTAGGACAAAAGGCTGTTTCCTTGGATTAATATGATTTTCTTGTAGAATCTCTATTATCGTTTTGAAAAAAATGCCAAAATAGGTAACTTCTTAGAGAAGGCATTTCATTTCGTGCCCAAACAATCAAAAAGGTCTCAAACACCCTGCAACTTGATGACAAACATGTCTTACACACTTGGAAGAGCCCTAAATACTTGAGATGGCTTGAAATGCTATTTCATAATGAGCCTGTTCCACTGAAAGGCCCCAAACAGGAGGAAAAATATGTTATCTAGGACTCAAAAATGCAGACTAGCAAATATACTCAAAGAGTAGCAATTATAACTAAAAAAAAAAAGGTGTGAGCTATGCACAGTGACTATTTCTGATCCTGACCTGCTTATAAGTATGCAAGGATTTCATTACCCAGACAGACTACATGGTCTTTACAGTATTTCTAATTAAACTCTCTCCCTCTTCCCTGCCTGCTTTATTAGTAGCAAGTTCTTGGATAAACAAAACTTCCTTATACCCTTCAGAACTTTAGTCTAAATCTGCTAGTTATTCATCCACTTGGATCTTAAACTAGGATCTGATCTTCTGTAGTGGCTAATCAAAGTTCTCATTTCTTACAATTCTAATTCCTGCCTCTACTTTAATTTCCAGTTTGCTGGAGTGCTCTGATTTTTTTCAGGACTGCTGTTATTTGCATCATTGTTATTTGGTTCTTTCCAATAAAAGTTGGTTCCATTTCTAAAAGCAATAGTATTATGCAAATTCCACTTTCCCAAGAATGAGAGGTTGTATTTAGCCTTCTTTGCATGACAAAGGCTTCCAGCAGTGCATTAAAGGCAGATTTGCTATAGTGTCCCAAGAGAGAAAGAGAGGGAGGGAGGGAGAAATGAGAGACATATTCTGTGTTTCAAAGTACAGTGGTACCTCGTGTTACGAATTTAATCCGTTCCGTGACTCTGATCGCAACTCGATTTGGTCGCACTGCGAGGCAAATTTTCCCATAAGGTTCAATGTAAATACGGTTAATCCATTCCGCCCTCCGAATTTGGTCGTGCCGCGAGGCAAATTTCCCCATAAGGTTCAATGTAAATACGGCTAATCCGCCCTCCGAATTTGGTCGCTCCGCGAGGCAAATTTCCCCATAAGGTTCAATGTAAATAGAAACAGTTCTGAAACATATGCATTTTATTTTTAAACCACAAAAACATGAAAAATGTACGTACAGCACAGTATGAAGAGGGAGAATGGGGTGGGGAGGCAGTTATTGTTTGGAGGGAGAGTCCTCTCTTCTTTGCCTCTTAGCTGCAGGCTCAGTTCTGGGGAAAAACCTGTCTAAAGTCAGTTGTTTTTTCCTGTGCTGCATAACCCTCCGGAAATGAGAGACCACGTTATCGTTCATCATGTTCAACGCTCTGTTCGTTACAGTTATATTGGGGTGGTGCTTCTCAAAGAAGTCCTGGCACGCATTCCATTGTTTCATAATGGATTTAATCTCGGCACTGCTAACCTCCTCCCTGTCTTCCTCTTCCTCAGTGGAATGCTCCTCACCAAGCGCTTTCTGTTGCTCACTCTGGAGCTCAGCAAGTTCTTCCGTGGTCAGCTCCTCCTCATGGTCCTCAACAAGTTCCTCTATGTCTGCACCATCGACAACCAGACCCATGCTCTTGCCCATGGACACAATCTCCTCCACTACCTCTGCATCAGACCCTTCACGGTCACGTTCAGCGACACATTCTGGCCACAGTTTCCTCCAGGCTGAGTTTAAGGTCCGGCAGGTGACATCTTCCCAGGCTTTGTCAATGAGGCCGATGCAGTGGAGGACATTGAAATGTTTCTTCCAAAACTCTGCCAGAGTCAAGAATGTTTACTCAGTGACATTGAAACACCTGGTGAAGAGTGCCTTTGTGTAGAGCTTCTTAAAGTTGCAGATCACTTGCTGGTCCATGGGCTGCAGGAGAGGTGTCGTGTTGGGGGGGAGGAACTTGACCTTTATAAAGTCATACTCAGCGTCCATATCATCCACCAAGGCTGGAGGGTGTGCCGGGGCATTGTCCATCAGAAGAAGGCACCTTTCAGGCAGCTGGTTCTCGGAAAGATATTTTTTAATGCTGGGTGTGAACACCTCGTGCAGCCATTCCATGAACAACTGCCTTGTGACCCACACTCTCGCATTGGCCCTCCACATGACAGGCAGTCTGGCCTTGTTCACATTCTGTTCCCTGAACGCGCGAGGGGTCTGGGAACGGTACACCCGTAGCGGCTTAATCTTCAGGTCGCCGCTTGCGTTCGCACACAGCAAAAGGGTCAGCCTGTCCTTCATGGGCTTGTGCCCTGGCAGTGCCTTTTCCTCCTGCGTGATGTAGGTTCTGTTTGGCATCTTCTTCCAGAAGAGCCCTGTCTCGTCGCAGTTGAACACTTGCTGAGGGACGTATCCTTCCGCCTTCACGAAGTCCTCAAATTCTTCCTTGTAGGCTTCTGCAGCAGCCTTGTCAGAACTGGAAGCCTCTCCATGTCTTGCCACATTGTGGATGCCACTTCTCCTGCGGAATTTCTCAAACCAGCCTCTGCTGGCTTTAAATTCCTCACTTGCTGCACTGGTAGAGGGGTTTTTCTGCAGTAAATCACTGTGCAGTTTCCTGGCTTTTTCACAGATGATAGCTTCACTCACGCTATCACCTGCCAGCTGTTTCTCATTCAGCCACACTAACAACAGCTTTTCCACCTCTTCCAGCACTTGTGTCCTCTTCCTCGTTAACATCGTTACTCCTTTTGCCACATCAGCTTCTCTGATGGCATCTTTATTCTTCAAAATAGTCGAGATGGCCGACTTCGCCATCTTGTACTCCGTGGCCAGATCAGTCACACGAACACCACGATTGTGCTTTTCTATAATCTCCTTCTTCAGTTCGATCGTCACTTTCTTCTTCAAACCCTTATTCTTGCCAAGCCTGCTCTGCATTTCCTTTGGAGCCATGCTGACAAGCACACCAAAAACCTTCCAAACGCCACAAAACACACCACAAGCCTCACCGAACGTCTCCTTGCTACCGCGATCTCGCCCACAGGAAGCCGCGACCACATGGCAGCAGGGCAAATGGCCGCGGATCCGGTTCGTAGCACGAGGTGGAGGTTGCACGGTGAGGCAAATTTTTGTGGCTGGAGCTGGTCATATCACGAAATTTTCGTAAGGAGGGGCATTCGTAACTTGAGGTACCACTGTACTTCATTTAAAACTCTCTAGATTCAGAACTGTCAGATTGAGGTTTATCCTACTCAGTTTGCTAACCAGACATCTCAGATACCAGCCTTGCACATGAATTGCCCTTTCGGGGAAAAATCTTCAGCTATTAAGACACATTAACCAGTTATTAAATCTTGGGATCCAATCATAAGTAATTGCCACTTTCAGACAAAAGCAGAATGATAAAACCATTGACAGCAATTCAACACAGAAAAAAATTAAATTCTATTTGCATACAGCATTTATTAGCCCGCTTGGCAAATGTTCCACATAAAACTTTCTCCATTCTCCACATGGGGGAAAGAAATCCAGACGTGACCTTGTATAGTACAGCAAGGCAGACCTGTGGCTATTTACAGAAATTATGAGTGGGAATAGAGCAGAATGCAAATAGACCCATCTATCAGAACAACTCATGAAACGTTAGGAAGAAGTAAAAAAATTAAGTTCCTTGCTAAAAGATTCTAAATATTAGTAATTGCTTGATTTTTCCATCTGCAAATGTTTGTGGTCTAAAAATAAATGAAAATTATCATAATGGCTTCTACCTTTAGCAAAATATTAACTTCATCTCCTGAGAACATCTGTGTATGGGAATTAGACTCAATGCCATACACACATTATTTTAGATATCTCACCTGTTTGTATTTCTATTTCTATTTGTGTTTTTCTTTATACTTGCAGTTTAAAATCATCTTATGATTTTTTAAAGCTTCATTGCTTTAGAAAGACTTTTGATTCCAGGGAAAGGGGAAAATCTTCACTTCTGCCTCGCCTGCCCCACTCCTGGGTCCTCATGGTTGGATTATTGGTGACCTGTGTCTCAAGATGTTGCTGGTAAATACTAGGTCCATTTATAATTAGACCACATTATTTTATGATGTGGTTGTGGATGAGCAGGACTTGACATGTATCACCAAGATCTGGCTAGGTAAGAGCAGTGACACTGTTCTGTTGGAGATCTGCCCAGATTTTTGGTTCTGTACCAGTTATGACCTCAAGGCTGGGGTGGGATGGTGGTATTTATCTTATGGGATAACTTGTTAGTAACCAAGGCTGCTGTTACTGAAATGGTCATATATGAGTGTCTGCATGTTAAGTTAGACTGATGGCACAAGCTGAATGTCTGACTGATATACTGACCATCCTGCTAACCAGGTGATTTCTTTTCAAGGCTCCATGATCTCATCTCTGGGGTGGTGTTGGAATCTGTCCACCTTTTGGTGTTGGGTGACTTCCAATTTCCATGCTTTGGGAGCTGGGTTAGGAAAAGCTTTGGAGCTCATGAGCACAAGGATGATCATAAGCTTGTCCCAAGTAACTTCTGGCCTGACACATGCAGGTGATCATACATTCAATATATATAAAATAAATAAATAAACAAATAAACAAACAAACAAATAAATAAATAAATAAATAAATATTATAATATATATAATATAATATATATAAATACATTCACCTCAGAATGGTTGAGTGACTCTACTGACATGATTATATTACTTCCTGGTCCAAATAAGATTAACTGCCATCCAGGCACTCTGCTGGGTGGGACTAACTAGGAGGGTCCATTCTAGGTGTCTGGTGGATCTGGGGAATTTCTGGAGGGAGCTTGAGGAAGTTTCCAACCGTCTGATAAGCAGTTCTGCTAACTGCCTGGTTAACTTCTCACAGCCAGAGATGACCCAGGGTCTTGATGAAATTGTCCCTGACTGGACTCTTTCTGTTCACTAATCCCAGGGCTTGTCTGAGGTTTTTTTTTTTTTTTGAAAATCCCTGGAAATGAAGTGCCAGAAACAATCCTGGAGCACCAACAGAGGAAATCTAAAAATGAATGTGACTGACCACAGGTATGAGCTCAATGCTGGCAGTACAGGAGGTGAAGTGTTGTTACTTCTCCCTTATTCCATTGGCGTGCTGTCAGCCTTGTTTAGGGTAATAAATTCCCTCTTTGGAACAGATATTTGAAAATCTCTCATCTGTCAGCTGTGACTATTCTGCTCATTGGTTTGCCAAGCAAGTCACTCGGATTGGCCAAAGTCTTGACTACACTAGGCAGCCTGAAGTGGTGACAGGACATCTGTCCAACTTTGCTATTTGTGATTCTCTTGGGCTGTGGATTCTGAGTAGATAGGGTGCTCTCCAGTACAACCCCTGCCATTTACAGGTTTGATCCATGCCTCTCCTAGCCCTTACATGGAGGAAGGGAGGGTGTGATGAAGATTGTCAACACTTCTTGAAGGGAATGGGTGATGCCAGCAGCTTGAAAGAGGTTCTGTGCACTGCTTCCTTAAGAAGCCCTCCTGTATGCAGGGTACTTGACAGGTTTTTGGGAAGATTGTTGAGTGCAACATGCAACAAATTCTAGAGGAAGCAGATTATATGGGTTCAGAGCTGGACATGGGATGGAAACACTGGTCATTCTAATGGGTGATCTTTATCAGACCTCAAGGAGTATATCCATATTGCTCCTACTAGACCTGTTGGTAGCTTTTGATACCATTCACTATAGTATCATCCTGGACCACCTCAGCAGCTGGAATCAAAGGCACTGTGTTATAGTGAGGAATGTTTGTGATCAGAAACTGGATTTCACTAGTTAATTTATTAGAATTGTGGATTATTTATGGCAGTTTTGTTTTTATTGTGTTTCATATTGTAAGCTACTGTGAGTTGATTATGATTTGGAAGCATGCATCTGTTAATTAATACTGAATCAGACACTGGTCTGTCTGGCTCAGTACCGTCTACATTGACTGGCAGAAGTTCCCCAGGGTTTCCAACTAGAATCTTTCTGATTCTACTTGGAAAGGCAATGAATGAAGCCCACAAGTTTTTGCATACAAAATGGGGCCCTATTACTGAACTACAGCTCTTCCCTTCATGGTGGAAACATTAATGAGTATTCTGTATGACAAGCATAGGCACCATTTCAGGGTTCAGGGGCCAAAATTCTGCCTTCCAACTTTCTGACCACCCAGTGCCATTAAGATATCATTGGTAGGGGCAAATCTTTTCAACCTTTTGGAGGGCAGGGAGGGTTGAGGGTGAGAATAATAGGAGGCGGCTTCTGGGAGGTTAGGTGATTCTATCTCCATCTTTAAACTCCCCAGAACCTAGGGGCCCTGCATATATCCCACAGATTGCCCCCCTTGCTGTAGAGAGTAGCAATGGAATCTGAGAAGTGTCTTTTGTAGAGGGAATGTGCATATAGTTGGCCAGGATTTGGACTTCACTTTACTTTCTTAATTGTTAATTTGCTGTTTTTTTCCTTAGCTAACAATACAGTTTATGCATTACTTGAATGTTATACTGCACAAATGTTTTGGAACTGCATTTTTGTCCCTGGAACTGCATATTTTATGCCTGATTGCTTACTTAATAAGCAAAGTCCTGATGGCATCAGAGAACAGGTCTATCTAGTAGCACTGATGACTAAGCAACTTAACAGCGATTCTATCAAGGCAGATTGGCCTAGCCTTAAGAAATTAATTCAAAAGACTGATATTGCAGCATCGGAAAGATAAATGTATGGTCCCATTTATTCAATGGATTGAAGACCTGATTATATTTGCTACTTATGAGCGGATTGCCTATAGACGTAGACTTTGTATGGACAAGTATAATAAATATTGGACTTTTAAAATGTAAACCTTGGATCAGAACAATATATATACACCTACGGCTAAAACACTCAAGGACTAGAATCCAGGGAAGCTGTTCTACTTCAACTATTGTGACTGACATCAATTACTGACTGCATTCAAGAAAACAATTCAGCACTTAATTCAGTGAGGCAGAGCTGTTCTTTGTCAGTCCAAAGATACATCTTAGAAGTGTAGCTTCTCAAAGCACCAATTGGGAGGGAAAGGCAAGAAATAAATGAAATTATTTTTCTATTTTCTATTCTATTTTCCTTTAATTATGTAATGCCACCTGGGTTAGGTTGTAGCCTTCCCCTAGGCTTTGCCTTTTAGGGAGCACACAAAAGATGCAAATACAGTATCTTCACAACAGAGTGCTTTACAATGCAGGAATAAAATACTCAGTACTAAGACATGCTCTGAGAGAGATAAAGAAACCCCATGCAGGAGCAAAATAAAATAAAATGCCCAGTTTTGCCTGTGTTGTATATACAAGGTACACTTGTAAGGCTGGCCTTCAGGCTAATTTAACTCAGTGTTTCAACTTCAACTTCAACCATGCTGGCTGGGGAATTCTGGGAGTTGAAGTCCAGACATCTTCAAGTTGCCAAGGTTGAGAAACGGTGGTTTAACTAAAAGCCCGTAAGTTAGTTTAATTAAACTATTATGTGTTAGATTTTATGGATCACTTTGATTATCTGTATGCCTTGCTTTTGTCTTGACCTTGAGGTACCCCTCCCAAAGTCCACCTGGATCGGGGTGAGTGGCCTCTCTCTCTGTATGCTAATGGGATCGGTCCAGTTATCTACTACTCTGAAACAAGCTGTGGATTGGACAAAGAGATCAACAACGCTGTGACTTTAAAGGGGCAATGGATGAGACGATATTAAATATAAAGCCAGAAGAAAGCTCCTCCGAGCTGGAACTGATGTCTTGGAGAGGTCCTACACACTGAACGATAACTTTCCTTCAGATGCTATTCTTTTTCTCCCCATTAGCAAACCAGCAGCAGTCATCGGCAGAAGCCGACGTTTAACGGGGAAAAACAAACAAGTTTCAGAGGAAAAGCAAACGATTCATCTCCCTCCGGCTCTGGGCGCCGCGTCGTGGGAGTGGGCTTGGGTCGGAGAGCGGATGGCCACCGACCAGCCGTCCGTTCATCGCCAGAGAGACGAGGGCCGGCGGGGCGCCCGAGGACTTCCTTTCCCCCCAGCCGCCGTCCCACCAATCCCCATCCCTCGTGCGGAGCGCGGGGATCGCGGCTCCTGCCTCCTCGCTCTCCCCACCCCCCCGTCACGCTGATCTGGAACAACTTGGTTAACCTCCCCGTTCCTTCTTTCCGTGGGGGAGGAGGAAGAACCCCCCCGCCCGGTCCCAGGTAATTATTAATAGCTGCGCGGGCAGGGCAAAGCAAGGAATAAAGTGGAGTTGCCGGGAGGGGTGGCGGGAGAGAAGGCGGCCGGCAGGCACCGTCCCTTCTCACCCGCGTCTGCTCCTGGACATCCCTCCCTCCCGGTCCACGGAATGATGCCCGCCGCGACGTCGGGGCTGCCGTTCCTCGTCCTGGGAATGTTCCTCTGCCACCCGCTAGCCGGAGAGGCGGGCCGGGGAGCGAGCACTTGGTCTCGTTTCGCCCACCTGCCCTTCCCGGAGGACGAGCTCTTTCTCCACGACACGTTCCCCCAGGGCTTCCTCTGGGGGGCCGGCAGCGCGGCATTCCAGGTGGAAGGCGCCTGGGACCGGGACGGCAAAGGGCCCTCGGTGCTGGACGTCTTCGCGCACCGCCACGCAGCGCCTTTCCAGCGCCCCGCCGGGCGGCCCTCCGGGGACTCGGCCAGCAGCAGCTACGACCACGTCGAGCGCGACCTGGACGGGCTGAGCGGCTTGGCGGTCTCCCACTACCGCTTCTCGCTCGCCTGGGCGCGCCTCCTACCTAACGGCACGGCGCCCGCCAATCCTGCCGGGTTGCGTTACTATGCGCGCCTGCTCTCCGGCCTGCGGCAGCGTGGCATCGAGGCCGTGGTCACCCTCTACCACTGGGACCTGCCCCAGACCCTGCAGGATCTCTACGGCGGCTGGGAGAACCCGGTTCTGGTCGATCTTTTCTTGGACTACGCCCAGCTCTGCTTCCAGCACTTTGGCGGCCACGTGCGCTACTGGCTCACCATAGACAATCCTTACCTTGTGGCGTGGCACGGCTACGCCACGGGCAAGCTGGCCCCGGGTGTGCGGGGCGGGCGGGAAGTGGGCTACAAAGTGGCGCACCACCTCCTCAAGGTAAGGATGGAGCATAGAAACGACCCTCAGCTTCTGAGGGCCTAATTGCTGTCCTTTGCTAAGCTCTGTTTCTTTGAGCGCTTGTCCGACACCGCTGGCGAGATGTTGACTTTTAGCAAGGGTGATTCATGGTCATCTTGAAGAGCCACTCGGACCTGCGTCTTGCAGATGCGTTGAACTCCGACTCCTGCTGTTTCCAGCCAGCATGCCTTGTTCACGCTGACTGGGAGTTGTGAGGGTTGAAGTCCAACAGTTGTGGAGGGCGCCAAGTTGGGGGACATTGATCTTTATCTGAGAGCAGGCCTGTCCCGGTTAATATTCCATTCCTGTGCCATTGTACTTAGAAGCAAGCTCCAGGGTGCTCTGGGGGGTTTTCCTCCCAGGTAATACAGAGTTAAACTGTTAGACCTTGACAGCCAATACACAGTCTTGAAGCAGATTAAAAATTAAATTATTATAGCTTAATGTTACTAGACTATGGCAACATTTCATGAGATACCCTAGCAGCAGATTTCAACTCAAATGCTAAGATTTGCCACAAATAAACTGCAACTTTGAGTAAATTGCCACTTCATAGAAAACTCCAAATGGGAATGAGCAGATATATAACATAATAAGAATAGGTAGATATATTGAAAACCTTGCTTTACATGGAATAAATTTTTTCAGTACGTATAATAATGAGACATTTTCCTGACATTTAGCCCACATGGTAATGAAAGTAAATTGCAAGTTATCCCTGCAGTAATTTAATAGGACTTTATTGGTACTCTTTACTCACTTATCAGCATGGTATGCAACAGCTCCAGAAAGTTTTATTGGTCTGCAGAAGAGTGAACTCACCACCTGGAGTGAGCAGGCACTTCTTCCCTCCTGGGATCCAGAGTTTTGGTGGTACCTGGGAAGGGGGTTAAAACAGCCCCACCCTCTCCTTAATTGGAGAGTTTGTTTTATAAAAAGGGAACTAAAAACAAGCATGTGTGTGGGTGTGTTGAGAAGAGTCGAGCCCAGAAGACGGCAGAGATGTGGGAAAAAGAAACTTCAACCCAAAGGCAAATACCTGGGCAGTAGTCTTCAGACAGCAGGAGAAAACTTTAGTTCTTGGAGCTGCAAGGCCGGGAAGAGGCAGAGCTGAGAGATGGGGGAAGCAGGAGAGCCCAATCAGTGTCTGCAAAACCAGGCAAGCCTGCAAACCAAACCAAGCCCACTGTGCCCAGCAGCCCAGGTGCAGGGCCCGACCAACCAGCTCCAGGAAGAGAGGACTGTGAGTGCTGGTGGTGGGGAGAGAAGAGCCCATTCACAAGTCTGTAGAGGAGGGAAAAGGGATTTCACCTGCAAATGGACTGTGGTTGGCCTCAAGAGCTAAAGGCCTGGGGGAAAAGGAAAGATTGGAAGAAGAAATAGTTAAGATAAGAAAACATAATGCTAACATAGGAACATAGAAATAGAATGTAGAGGTAGAAATTTATATATTAAATAAGAATAGAAATGGTTGTAAGCTTATAGTAATAGGAAGATAGTAGAATAAGATAGGAGTTTAATTTTGTACAATAAAACAGTTCTGTGTGGGAAAAACAAATACAGTGTTTGTGTCTGTGTTCTGTACCATATTAGGAAAAACCCTAACATGGTCACATTCTCTGCACCTTTTTGTTCCAATTCCTGATAGCCATGAGCTTCTCTGCGATTCCTGGATCTCTGAGACAAAGATTAGAAAGTAGAATTTTAAAAAAGCATCAGGCGAAAAAAAAAGTTTTGAACACTAAAGTTGGACACAAATCATTAGGGAAAAATGCTTGAGTTTAGTGATGGCTTTGATTTGCATGGAGGAGATGATCTAGTAAAGATGTATTATGGTCATGAATCTGCCTTGGTCCTCTTTCTTCTTAGAGAAAAAGTCTGTTCAAGTCTTTTCCATAAGCAACCATGATATTTAACAATTCAGAATTTGTGTAGAACAATGTTCTGCAGTATTATTCTGTCAACCTTTTATAGTGTTGACATGCTCACTCCTAGAGCATAAGTTCTTTCCTTCTGTTGTCAGATTTTATTTAGTTGAATTCATTATTTACCCTTTAGGTATTGGGGGAAAAACCCAACTTGCTAGGTCCTGTGTATTGCTTTCTGCCTCTGGCAAATTCTAATGAAGACAGTTGCAGGTTTTGTTTTTTTTACATTATCAGAATGGGTAAACTTGTGGTGATGAAGGAGATTGAACTAGACTGATTTTATATACCTTACAGTTCTAAAGACATTTCAGATATAATAAGGCATCACATCATTTTTCCAAGGAGCTCATGGTGGTATCTTTGGGTCATTCCCTTCTCCTCACCTCAACTCTGTGGAGTAAATTAAGTTGACTGTCCCAAGATCACTGATTTTCACAGATGAATGAGGATTTGAACCCAGATCTGCTGTTTCTGCTGTTTCACTTGGATTTTAATTTTATCCCTTTGTTTTAAATCTTAGAGTTGTTAGTGAATTTTAAAGGTAAGAATTGAAAAGTTTCTGTGTTGTAAAACATTTCTGTTCTAAAAGGGGCATACCAAAATTTCAGATGTTATGGGATTGCAGAAGAGCAATCATGTTGACTGACTTGAGAGATTTTGCTTGGCATTTTAAGGAAATACAGCCCAAATAGATTCCACTCTGTTGAATGAAGCTTTTCTCATTAGCAATGAATGTTCTCATCCTCTAGCCATTTGGTAATTATATCTGATTTTGATCTGACTTTTAGTGCAACATCTTAAATTATTTTTAGTTTTTTTAATATTGTTAATCACTCTTCTGTTTTTGACCTACCAGTCTATATGCATATAAAGGTAGACACAGGTTTTACTTTAAAAGCTACATTTTTGAAAATATGATGGGACAACAATCAATTACTTGTAATTTCTTCCTAGAAAGCTTTGAGGGAATTCTTGGTGTAACCTGACATAGCTTAAATATTTGACAAGTCCCAGGTTGTATGTTCAAAATGCTTTATCTTGAACACATCCACTCCCCACCTTTTTTTTGTAACTACAGGACTCATCTTAACTGATAAATAGTTCTTGGAAACTACTTTCTAAAGTTTACTTTATAAACTTCAGTTGACCTAGTAACAGTATTGCCTTTTTGACATGGAAAACCTGTGTTTCTTCAAGGACTGCAGTCTGAGATGATAATGAACTTTTAAATGTAAAAACTGAACAGAACTTTTAACAAATGTATGTGTGGGTAAAAGTATACAGGTGAAACTCGAAAAATTAGAATATCATGCAAATGTTCATTTATGTCAGTATGGCAACTCAAAAGGTGAAACCAATATATGAGATAGACGCATTACATGCAAAGCGAGATATGTCAAGCCTTACTTTGGTATAATTGTGATGATTATGGCATACAGCTTATGAAAACCCCAAATTCACAATCTCAGAAAATTAGAATAGTGTGAAAAGGTTCAATATTCTAGGCTCAAAGTGTCCCCCTCTAATCAGCTAATGAATCCATAACACCTGCAAAGGGTTCCTGAGCCTTTCAATGGTCTCTCAGGCTGGTTCAGTAGGAATCACAAGCATGGGAAAGACTGCTGACCTGACAGTTGTGCAGAAAACCATCATTGACACCCTCCATAAGGAGGGAAAGCCCCAAAAGGTAATTGCAAAAGAAGTTGGATGTTCCCAAAGTGCTGTATCAAAGCACATCAATAGAAGGTTATGTGGAAGGGAAAAGTGTGGTAGAAAAAGGTGCACAAGCAGCAGGGATGACCGCAGCCTGGAGAGGATTGTCAGGAAAAGGCCATTCAAAAGTGTTGGGGACTTTCCCAAGGAGTGGACTGAGGCTGGAGTTAGTGCATCAAGAGCCACCACACACAGATGGATCCCGGACATGGGCTTCAAATGTCGTATTCCTCTTATCAAGCCGCTCCTGAACAACAAACAACGTCAGAAGCGTCTTACCTGGGCTACAGAAAAAAAGAACTGGTCTGTTGCCCAGTGGTCCAAAGTCCTCTTTTCTGATGAGAGCAACTTTTGCATCTCATTTGGGAACCAAGGACCCAGAGTCTGGAGGAAGAATGGAGAGGCACACAATGCACGATGCTTGAAGTCCAGTGTGAAGTTTCCACAGTCTGTGTTGATTTGGGGAGCCATGTCATCTGCTGGTGTTGGTCCACTGTGCTTCATTAAGTCCAGGGTCAACGCAGCCATCTACCAGGAGATTTTGGAGCACTTCATGCTTCCTTCCGCAGACGAGCTTTATGGGGATGCTGACTTCATTTTCCAGCAGGACGTGGCACCTGCCCACACTGCCAAAAGTACCAAAACCTGGTTCAATGACCATGGAATTACTGTGCTTGATTGGCCAGCAAACTCGCCTGACCTGAACCCCATAGAGAATCTATGGTGCATTGCCAAGAGAAAGATGAGGGACATGAGACCGAACAATGCAGCGGAGCTGAAGGCCGCTATTGAAGCATCCTGGTCTTCCATAACACCTCAGCAGCGCCACAGGCTGATAGCATCCATGCCACGCCGCATTGTGGCAGTCATTGCTGCAAAAGGGGCCCAAACCAAGTACTGAGTACATATGCATGCTTATACTTTGCAGAGGTCCGATACTGTTCTATTTCCAATCCTTGTGTTATTGATGTCATGTAATATTCTAATTTTCTGGGATTGTGAATTTGGGGTTTTCATAAGCTGTACACCATAATCATCACAATTATACCAAAGTAAGGCTTGACATATCTCGCTTTGCATGTAATGTGTCTATCTCATATATTGGTTTCACCTTTTGAGTTGCCATACTGACATAAATGAACATTTGCACGATATTCTAATTTTTCGAGTTTCACCTGTATTAGAATGTAAGGATATAAGAAACACACTGAGATAGCAAAATTAGTAGTGCATGGGCTATTAAAACTAAACAAACCAAGAGTGCTAGTACAAATAGATTATAATACTTGAAATGGCTGATTTCAGAAAAAAGTAATAATAGTGATAACATATTACAAGTACTGAAACTAGTGTAACAAATTATCTCTATTGTTTAAAATAAAGAATAGAGGATACACTGGTTGTTTCAATCTAATAGTCTGTGCATTTCACATTTCTATTAAAAGGGACAAGTTTATGTCCATGTAGTTCCTAGTTTACTAGGGTTCCGTTCTAAACCCAGGATAGCAAGATATTATTACACATCATGTAATCCTTTCATATGCTTTTTTTTTTTTTTAATCTGCTTAACAGTCATTACTGACCCTGCAGTGACCGCCCCCTAGCGGTTTTCAAGGCAATTGCATCTTTCTAGTTTCGGAATTAGACTTTGCCAGAGCCTAATTCCTAGAGCGTCAGCCCAGCTGGCAGCACAGGAGGCGGGATTTCCATTGCTTCGCGCCCCTTTTTCGGACGAGCGCAGTTTCGCGCTTTTTACCGGCAACTTGTCCCGTCTCTCTGTTGAGCCGCTGCCAGCATTTTTCCTCCCACCGGAGTGAGAGTGCTCATTTATCTACTCACGTATGTTTTCGATCTGCTGAGTTGGCAGAAGCTGCGGGTATAGAAACAAGAGCTCACCTTGTTAACGCGAGGCTGGACTCGAACCGCTGAAGCTTTCAGCCATTTCTGGCCGGCACTTTCAGCGTCAATCTTTCCTTTCTGGGAAAAACTGATCCGTATAGTCATTAAGAGTTGACACCGACTTAATGGCAATCAATCTATCAATCAAATCTTTTCCATTCAGCATACTCCATAACAGTGCATAATATGGCAGTCTTAATTTTGTTTTACAATTTGAGAGATTTGATCGGATTAAAGTTCTTATGCATGTATTATAGTTCTTTACAAGCCACCAGTAGTAAGAGTCAAGATCACTCCCTAGCGAAACATCTTATTGGCATCAATTGTTGAAAAAAACTGTTCATGACCCAAGCAATTGTGACAGTGGGGTATTAATGACACCAACAGTGTAGAATCTGTATTAACTCCAGCATCCAAATTAGATATGAGTAATTTGTATTGGTGTGTCTATCAAAACCAGCACAGTGTGACAATTTTCAGCAGAGGATTACAAGGTTTATGTTAAGGAGAATATAATACAGTGGTACCTCGAGTTACGAACTTAATCCGTTTTGTGACTCTGATCGCAACTTGAGTTGGTCGCAACTCGAGGTAAATTTTCCCATAAGGTTCAATGTAAACTTATTCTTGCCAAGCCTGCTCTGCATTTTCTTTGGAGCCATGCTGACAAGCACACCAAAAACCTTTCAAACGCCACAAAACACACCACAAGCCTTACCGAATGTCTCCTTGCTACCGCGATCTTGCCCACAGGAAGCCGCGACCGCGTGGCAGCAGGGCAAATGGCTGTGGATCCGGTTCGTAGCTCGAGGTGGAGTTTGCATGTCGAGGTAAATTTTTGGGGCCGGAGCTGGTCGTATCTCGAAAAATTCGTAAGGAAGGGCGTTCATAACCCGAGGTACCACTGTATTAGAAAGGGCTGCCAAGGCCATTTTATCCTTGAAAATTTTAAACAACTATTTCTTCCAAATGTTGCATATGGCAGAATTGAAAAGAGAAACAATATATATATTTAAAGATAGAGGTTGGAGCTAATGTATTTAACATTATTAAAAGTCAAACTGAAGTAACAAATTTAATGACCAACCTGAAACTAACTAAAGCTGGTGCTATCTTTGCTTTGGAGAATTCAAGAATGAGGATGCTGTTGCAAAGATGGCTGTGTATATCCCATAATCTTATCAATGTTCACAACTATCATATTAGGTCGATCAGGTGCAGAGATAATGGAAAGCTAATGTTTAACTTTATTTAGATGTGTTTTCTAAAAAAAATATGTAAATTTTAACATCTTCACCTTTTGTTATGACTTTACCAATTTTATTTGCAAGGCCTTGGTGTTCTGTATATTTTAGGGCCATATAATTCTTGTGAGCTCTCCTGTATGGACATGGGGTTACAATTTGTTTATTGCATTAGAGATTACATTACTCATCTTCTGGTTCTTATAGCTTTTCAAGCATAAGTCTTGATTAATGTGCCTAATGAAATCAGTGAATGAAACTCAGTTAAACAATGCTGCATCTTGCCTTATGCAATGGACAGTGACAAGTTCTACATATAAATATAGCAATATTTGTCAGCTGAGAAGGTTATGAGGTTGGAAGCTTTAACTATCAAAGATCAGTGTTAAGATGAACCATTGGGAAAAAAAATGACTTGCAGCACAATCATGTGCAAAGTTGTTAAGATTTAAGGAGTGAACATAAGGAGTCCAAGTGCATGCTTTGCACAAAAAATGTTCCAACCAACATAACATCTTCAATGAAAAAAGGAATGGGTTACAGGTGATGTGAAAGACCTTTGCTTAAAATTCTGATACAAGTGCCTATCAATTAGAACTGATCACGTTAAACTCATAACCGTGGCTCTTTACAAGACAGGTTTCCTTGTGTTTATCTCAGAAGGAGTATAGGTACAGAGGAAGATAAATGTATGTTGTCTTGCAAACTCATGGGCAGTTGCTGAAAATCATCAAGCAAAATAAAAATAGCAAGAATGAAGCAGGCGCCAATGAGATGTACTCAGTCCAAGAAGAGATATAAAAGTAGGGTGCACTTTTCATACAGGAAACAATTCTACCATATTAGGTTTGGTTTACATGCTTATATTCAGTTGTGTTCTCAGGCCAGTAGAACAGAACTCCATTGGAACAGACTCATCCTCCCTTTTGCACCTTCTTTAAATCTGACTGGTGTGTGAGGCCTCTTCTAAGTATCTAGAAGAATGTCTTGGGAAGAGAAAGTAAGGGAAGTTCAGCAATAAAGTCTCTTTGAGTAGAGTCCACCTCCTGCTGATCTCCATTTATGTGGTTTTCCAGGCAACAGTACAGAACTGTTTTACCATTGCCTTAATCCAGGGTGTATTTTTGACATCCCAGTCTAGCCTAAGCTCTGTTACTTTACAGTGGTCTCCCATCTAAATTCTAAGTAGATCTGACTCTGCTTAGCTTTTCAGTATCACCTAGATGAATGTATGCAATGGGAAGTTTTCAATGGAGAACCATACGTTTGCTTAGTTTAAGCATGGTCACATAGATTTTTGTTGTTGTTTAGTCGTTAAGTCGTGTCCGACTCTTCGTGACCCCATGAACCATATTGCGCCAGGCCTTCCTATCTTTCACTGCCTCCCTGAGTTTGCTCAATTTCATGCTCATTGCTTCAGTGATGCTATCTAGCCATCTCATCCTCTGCCGTCCTCTTCTCCTTTTGCCTTCCATCTTTCCCAGCATCAGGGTCTTTTCCAAAGAGTCCTCTCTTTGCATTAGGTGACCAAAGTATCTGAGCTTGAGCTTCATTATCAATCCTTCCAATGAGCAATCAGAGTTGATTTCCTTTAAGATTGACTGGTTTGACCTCCTAGCAGTCCAGGGGACTCTTAAGAGTCTTCTCCAGCACCACAGTTCAAAGGCATCAATTCTTCGGCGTTCAGCCTTCTTTATGGTCCAGCTCTCACAGCCATACATTACTACTGGAAAAACCATAGCTTTGACTATGCGGATCTTTGTCGGCAAGGTGACGTCTCTGCTTTTTAATATGCTATCTAGGTTTGCCATAGCTTTCCTCCCAAGGAGCAAGCGTCTTTTAATTTCATGGCTGCAGTCTCCGTCTGCGGTGATCTTGGAGCCCAAATAAATGAAGTCTGTTACTGCTTCCATTTCTACCCCTTCTATTTGCCAGGGATTGATGGGTTCAGATGCCATGATCTTAGTTTTTTTAATGTTGAGTTTCAAGCCAGCTTTCGCACTCTCCTCTTTCACCCTCATCAAGAGGCTCTTTAGTTCTTCTTCACTTTCTGCCATTAGGGTGGTATCGTCTGCATATCTGAGGTTATTGATGTTTCTCCCTGCAATCTTAATTCCGGCTTGTGATTCTTCCAGCCTGGCATTTCTCATGATGTACTCTGCATATAGGTTAAATAAGCAGGGTGACAGTATACAGCCTTGTCGTACTCCTTTCCCTATTTTGAACCAATCGGTTGTTCCATGACCGGTTCTAACTGTTGCTTCTTGGCCTGCATACAGATTTCTCAGGAGACAGGTAAGGTGGTCTGGTATCCCCATCTCTTTAAGAATTTGCCACAGTTTGTTGTGATCCACACAATCAAAGGCTTTTGCATAGTCAATGAAGCAGAAGTAGATGCTTTTCTGGAACTCTCGTGCTTTCTCCATGATCCAGCGAATGTTGGCAATTTGATCTCTAGTTCCTCTGCCTCTTCGAAACCCAGCTTGTACATCCGGTAGTTCTCGGTTCACGTACTGCTGAAGCCTAGCTTGTAGGATTTTGAGCATAACCTTGCTAGCATGTGAAATGAGTGCAATTGTGCGATAGTTTGAGCATTCTTTGGCATTGCCCTTCTTTGGAATTGGAACATAAACTGACCTTTTCCAATCCCGTGGCCACTGTTGCGTTTTCCAAACTTGCTGGCATATTGAGTGCAGCACTTTAACAGCATCGTCTTTTAGTATTTTAAATAACTCAGCTGGAATACTGTCATCTCCACTAGCTTTGTTGTTAGCAAGGCTTCCTAAGGCCCACTTGACTTCACTCTCTAGGATGTCTGGCTCAGGGTCAGTGACCACACCAGCATGGACATCAGGGACATTAAGATCTTTCTTGTATAGTTCTTCTGTGTATTCTTGCCACCTCTTCTTAATCTCTTCTGCTTCTGTTAGGTCCCTGCCTTTTTTGTCCTTTATCATGCCCATCTTTGCACTAAACGTTCCTTTGATATCTCCAATTTTCTTGAAGAGATCTCTAGTCTTCCCCATTCTATTGTTTTCTTCAATTTCTTTGCATTGTTCATTTAAGAAGGCCTTCTTATCTCTCCTTGCTATTCTCTGGAAATCTGCATTCAGTTGCTTATATCTTTCCCTTTCACCCTTGCTTTTCGCATTCCTTCTTTCCACAGCTATTTGTAAAGCCTCATCAGACAGCCATTTTGCTTTCTTGCATTTCTTTTTCTTTGGGATGGTTTTAGTTGCTGCCTCTTGTACAATGTTACAGACCTCCGTCCATAGTTCTTCAGGCACTCTGTCTACCAAATCTAATCCTCTAAATCTATTCATCACCTTCACTGTGTACTCACATGGAATATGATCTAAGTCATACCTGAGTGGTCTAGTGGTTTTCCCTACGTTCTTCAATTTAAGCCTAAATTTTGCAGTAAGAAGCTCATGATCTGAGCCACAGTCAGCTCCTGGTCTTGTTTTTGCCATCTGTATAGAGCTTCTCCATCTTTGGCTGCAAAGTATGTAATCAATCTGGTTTCGGTATTGACCATCTGGTGATGTCCATGT
This sequence comes from Liasis olivaceus, assembly GCA_030867105.1. NCBI lineage: Eukaryota > Metazoa > Chordata > Lepidosauria > Squamata > Pythonidae > Liasis > Liasis olivaceus. The sequence goes on along the minus strand of CM061352.1, from coordinate 89,265,716 downwards.
GTAGAGTCGTCTCTTGTGTTGTTGGAAAAGGGTGTTTGCTATGACTAGCTTGTTCTCTTGACAGAACTCTATTAGCCTTTGCCCTGCTTCATTTTGTACTCCAAGGCCAAACTTGCCTGTTATTCCGATTACTCCTTGACTTCCTACTTTAGCATTCCAATCCCCTATGATGAAAAGGACATCTTTTTTTGGTGCTAGTTCTAGAAGGTCTTGTAGGTCTTCATAGAACCGGTCAACTTCAGCTTCTTCGGCATCAGTGGTTGGGGCATAGACTTGGATTACCGTGATGTTGAATGGTTTTCCTTGGATACGCACTGAGATCATTCTGTCGTTTTTGAGGTTGTACCCCATTACTGCCTTTCCCACTCTCTTATTGACTATGAGTGCAACTCCATTTCTTCTAAGGGTTTCTTGCCCACAGTAGTAGATATAGTGGTCACCTGAATTAAATTCACCCATTCCCGTCCATTTCAATTCGCTGACTCCCAAGATGTCGACGTTCAGTCTTGTCATCTCATGTTTGACCACATCCAGCTTGCCTTGGTTCATGGATCTTACATTCCACGTACCTATACAATATTGTTCTTTACAGCATCGGACCTTCTTTTCGCTTCCAGATACATCCACAGCTGAACGTCCTTTCGGCTTTGGCCCAGCCGCTTCACTCTTTCTGGAGCTACTTGGAATTGCCCTCCGCTCTTCCCCAGTAGCATATTGGACACCTTCCGACCTGAGGGGCTCATCTTCCGGCGTCATATCTTTTAGCCTTTTAACACTGTCCATGGGGTTTTCTTGGCAAGGATACTGGAGTGGGTTGCCATTTCCTTCTCCAGTGGACCACATTTTGTCAGAACTCTCTGTCATGACCTGTCCGTCTTGGGTGGCCCTGCACGGTATAGCTCATGGCTTCACTGAGTTACACAAGCCCCTTCGCCACGACAAGGCAGTGATCCATGAAGGGGGGTCACATAGATACTAGATTCAAAACACTTGCAGTTTCTTAAAAATGTTCTTCCCATCCAAGAGACCATTCTTATTCTCAGAATGCTTAACAATTTTGTTCCCCACATTTTTCTTGTGTGATGAGCTTACTTTATTGTTAGAGGGATGGAAGGCGTTACGTCTCCCTGGCTAAAAAAAACGCTGAGGGGAAAATGTTCCCTCATGACATCTTTACTTGGGATTCATTGAAAGCATGGAAAACCAGAGAAGCTGGAGATTGTTAGATGGTTATACAATGGAGGAAAAAAACCACATTCATCCTTGTAAATAAGTGCAAGGGCACCACCCTCTATCCATGCGAATTTCTTCAAAATAGATTTTGCAGGTAAAGTGTCTTTCATTAAAATGAATGGGAGCTGGTAAAAAAATGCAGGCAAATTAGTGTATTAGATTGCAGGGATCATCTTGATATGGGGTGCCTTTGAAAACTAGTGGCAAACTTCTTCACTTTTAACTGAGTTTTTCAAGGATGTGATTTTCATTTGTATCAGCCCTTGGGCATTTCTAACACATTTCTCAAATCAGATAATTTATCTTTAACGCCCTAAATGTCACGAGATTACTTATATTTGTTGAGGGTCTCAAATCTGGGGGGCCCTGTGCTCAAGCTGTCTCAGTGATGCTCCCCCCTCTGAAACAGCTTGGCCCCTGATATTTGGACCATCTCCCTATTACGTTTTTGAAGAGCTGTGAAAACATAGGTCTTCAGGAAGCATTGGGGAAGCTTGAAGCTTTTGGGGACGCCCAAAAGATGTTATACCAGGAAGGATGTGCCCTTCTATTATTGCTTTTTTTATATTTTAATTTTATGTTTTTTATTTGTAAGCTACTGGGAGTCTTTTGAAACAGAGTGGCATAGAAGCTGAAATACTTAATTAGTATTTTTTTTCTTTGCTCCCCCTGCCCCCCAGTTATTTTGCATGTTCATTATATTTGCTGCTTACTTTGTTTTCAGTGTGTGCTCTTAAATGGTGCAATTGTTTTTTTTTTTTTAAATTATCTTTGCTCTTAAACCTAGTACATTAGTTGTCTTCATCTGTTGTAAATTTCTCGCATGATGCTCGGAAATTTGCTGATACTTTTGATTAGAGAAAGATCAATAACAACATTTATCAGTGACTGGAAACCCCTTATGGACTTTTTGCTGAAAAAAGAGAAAAATGAACTTGTGATTTATGGGTTTGAGGATTAGAAAGGGTAACTTATGGAAAGAAGGTAAGTATGATGTAACCTTAGGGTGAAATATAAATGCATTTGTAACAGCTTTCAAAAAGATTGGAAGCTGCTTCTTTGTAATTTTTAAAAAAAATTTTCCTTTCCTTTCTATTTGTATTTTTTTTCTTATTCACTATTCTTTCTTGTTTTCTTTGTTTCTTTTTTAATATTTGTATTGTTTTTATCTTGTTAAAAATTTCTTCAATAAAAATTATATATTAAAAAAAATTTGCTGATACTGATCCCAGGGTATTGTGGGAATTTTGAAATGGCTATTTACGGTCGCCTATAAGGCCCCTTGGAGTAGGAGAGGGTGTGGAAGACGTTTGTCCAAGGCCCTCTTTTAATATGGCAGCCAGTTATTTTAATAGCCTGGAATGCACTTGCTCTTAGCCAAAAGGCTAAGAAGCTTTTATTCTTATCTAACTGCTGACCTTATGGTTGTAATAAAGGCTTCATGATGATGAGTTCGGAATACAGACAAATCTTCACATATACTTTTATTTTTCCAGATGCAGGCATAATGTAGGTTCGAGGTATTGTGGTTTGCCAAAACATTGGGATGCTCTGTTTAGCTTGTTATTGGTGGGATAAGGTATAAATTGTTATTTAACTCTGAACTTCCTTCATCAGGTGATGCTTATTTCATCTCCCTATTCAGTAAACATCAGTTATCAATAGAAGAGAATATCTGTAGCTCAGGGATGAACTGTAGAGTCCTTGGGGTTCCCTAAGCCTGGTTGTTTTCTTGCAGACGTTTCATTACCCGACTAGGTAACGTCTTCAGAGCTAGAAGGGAGATGTTACTAGAGCAGTGAAGATGTTATCTAGCTGGGCAATGAAATGTCTGCAAGAAAACAACCAAACTCAGAGAACTCCAAGGACTCTACAGCTCAGTTATCCTCTTGTGTTTTCTCATGCACAAATTCTTCCTTTGCAGTTGAGAGACCTGCTGCAATGCATGCTGCATGACCCAGTTTGTGAGAACATCAATTTACATTTAATTTTTCAAACACTTCATGGAAAGTAAAGACAGCTAGTTAGAGTATTCTTTCTTAATACAGCAGTGTTGTGCAACCTTGGCAAATTGAAGATGTGTGGACTTCAATTCCTAGAAATCTCCAGCCAGCATGCTGGCTGGGAATTCTGGGAGTTGAAGTCCACACATCTTCAAGCTGCCAAGGTTGAGAAACACTGTTCTACAGGGACAGTGCCCTTAGCTTGTTCTTACTGGTTAATGTCAGAGGCATCCAGAGTTCAAAACATCATTGCTACTAACAGTATGCCAAGTTTGTAGTGAAACAGGTCACACTTCTGAATCCTTTTAAGAGGACTGTAAATAGATACTAAGACTGATTAGAGCTAAACTATGTCTGATTCACACCAGCTAAGCAATGATTTTTGTTAACAATAGTTTTCTGTTTGGGTACATAAGTTATGTTAAGGCATAATTCATAGTTTACAAACCACAGTGGCTGGGTTTAGATACTGCACATACCATAAACAAATTATGTCATGGCTTAACATAACTTTGAACCCACTCTGTACATTTCTTTAAGAAATAGATAGTACAGTGGTACCTTGGTTCACGAACTTAATTCGTTCCGCGACTCTGGTCGCAACCCGAAATGGTCGTGAACCGAATCAAATTTTCCCATAAGGTTCAATGTAAATACGGTTAATCTGTTCTGACCCCAAATTTGGTCGCCAACCGATTTCTGGTCACAACCCGAGTCAAATTTCCCCATAAGGTTCAATGTAAATACGGTTAATCCGTTCTGAACCATATGTTTTTTTTTTTTAAAACCGCAAAAATATGACACAAAGTATAGTACGAAGAGAGAGAAAGCTAACCTTGCTTGACGCAATTCCCGGCATGGAGGACAGGAAGGCGGGTGGGGAGGCGGTTACTGCTTGGAGGGAGAGTCCCCCTCCCTACAGGAAGCCGCGACCACGTGTCACGGGAGGGAAAATGGCCACGGTTACTGCTTGGAGGGAGAGTCCCCCTCCCTACAGGAAGCCGCGACCACGTGTCACGGGAGGGAAAATGGCCACGGTTACTGCTTGGAGGGAGAGTCCCCCTCCCTACAGGAAGCCATGACCACATGTCACGGGAGGGAAAATGGCCGCGGTTACTGCTTGGAGGGAGAGTCCCCCTCCCTACAGGAAGCCGCGACCATGTGTCACGGGAGGGAAAATGGCCGCGGATCCTGTTTGTCACCCAATCCGGCGTTTGCGAATGGAGGCAAATTTTTGCGGCTGGAGCTGTTCGTGAACAGATGCATTCGTGAACAGATGCGTTCGTGAACCAAGGTACCACTGTATACGTATTTTTCTGTTATTATTTTGAGTGATGTGGAAAACTATATAGATTCAGAAGTGGTATGGAATCTAGAAGGTTTTACTCCTTTGCCTCTTACTTTAGTTTTGATTGGATCTCTTCGTGCCTGCCACTTACATTGCCAAATGTGATATGTTTCAATAAATATAACATAATATAGCAGATCCATTCTGGATTAATGGGGGGAAAAGGTTGGACAAAAGATAAAAGATGTTTTTTCCTTGGATCTCAATGTGGTTCAAGCTTCCTGCATTACCCTACAATAAAAAAAAAAGTAGCTGTTTATTTATTCATTTCCTGGTATTTATTTACTGGCCACTTGTGAAAATTCTAGGTGATTTACAAAACATTATAATAAAAATAATAAAATCACATTCAACTACAGTACAAATATATAAATCCAACCTGCTAAAATGGAAAACAAACACTAGATGTTGTTCTCTGAAAACATGTATGAAAAGCCAAGCTTTGCCGAATATGATAAGTGTGGTGGCCATCTAGACCTTGGTGGAGAAGGAGTTTGTTCCAAAGGATTGAGGCAGTGACAGAGAAGCAATACTTCCAGGCCCCTACCCCCTTGACCTCTCAAGCTGAAGGGACCTGTAGCATCTCTTCCTGTGCAGAATGGACAGGCCAGCTCAAATCATTATGGAGAACGAGGTCCCAGGCACCCGAGTCCTGAGCCTGTAAGGTTTTAAAGATTAATACAATAATTTGAATTGCATACTAATGTTGTCTTTTCACTTTGACTAATGCCTGATAGATGTGGAAGTAAAAGGTATCTAGGATGTTATTTTCTGTTGGCCTGTTTGCTAGAGCTTTTTGTGCATACTAGGGCTTGAACATTTTAGTTGCAAGAATCTGGATGACCAGGAGATGGAAGGGAAGAGTTAATAATTTCCTCCAGTAGTTGCAGTTCAGATTATGGTAGCCTTCAGTTTGCCCTCTTGGGGTAAACAACATCATGCAAAGGGCAGAAAACATTAGAAGAAAAAGAGTATGATTATAAATAAGAACATGAATTGGAGAAAAAGCCATTTAGTCATAAGAATTGATTCTGATATTGAGTTTGGAACACAGCAGGAGATGTTATTTAATTATGATCCATCCATTGGTCATTTACAGCATATGTCTGCATTGCTCCGCTTTTTTATTTGTTTGTTTGTTTGTTTAATCCTGTATATAGAGAGTTTGCTGCCAAGTGATATGTTATTTTTAGTTTTGTTGATGGCCATTGCATCATTTCAAATGGGTGCTATGGGGTGAGGCCTTGCTTTGACCCTGTTGCAGTTCAGTAGAGATGGATGAAATATTTCAGGCCAACATTCAGAGTCACAGTGAAGTTTTCTGTTTATATTAGTAGAATAGGACTGGTATTTTCCCCCAATTCCCACCCAGCTTTTAAAGCCATAGAAGCCAGTTCATTTTGCTGTAGACTTTTAGACAGTGCCATGGCCTCTGTTGTTGATTAGTTGGTGACATTCTTCTGTTTGACCTTATAAATAAAGTATAAGAATATTAACAAATATAGTAACATTGGTTTACTAGTGTATTTCTTTGTTTTCTGTAGGCCCATGCCAAAGTGTGGCATCTTTATAATGACAATTTTCGTCCTGCTCAAAAAGGTCAAGTATCAATTGCCTTAAGTTCTCATTGGATAAAACCTCAAAACATGGCTGAAAAAAATATAGAGGAATGTCAGAAATCTCTCGACTTTGTGCTGGGCTGGTTTGCGAAGCCTATATTTATTGACGGAGACTATCCTCAGAGCATGAAGCATTATCTTTCCTCGACATTACCAGAATTCACTGAAGCAGAAAAAAAGTTAGTCAGAGGAACAGCTGATTTCTTTGCACTTTCTTTTGGAGCCACATTAAGTTTTCATCTTGTGGATTCTGACATGCTGTTCCAGCAGCGGGAGTCACTGAACCTGAGGCAACTACTTTACTGGATAAACAGGGAATATAATACATCACAGATCTTCATTGTAGAGAACAGTTGGTTTGTTTCTGGAAGTACGAAGACAGATGATTCTAATTATATGAATTACCTTAAAAATTTCATTATGGACACATTAAAAGGTAAGGTTGCTATTGGCATTCTTGTCAATATATATACCACTTAAGAGAAGCATTATTTGTATTATGTCAATTAAATAAATTCTATTTGAACATTAATGAACAGGTGCTTGCAGACAGATGGTTTAAGCAGTATGTAGCTGTCCTGCTTTTCTTCCTTAATATTTTATTTTCCTAGTAAAGAAAATGCAATATGAAAGAGGTATGGGAAAACATGGGAAGGTTACAACTGAAAGGCTGTGTAAGCTGAGTTCCTTGGAAAGTTCCATACACGAGGGAAAATATTTGAATGTGAGAAATCTTGATTGGAGCTCATTATAGAACCATGTTGCAAAAGTATAGGATTTACCATCCTCTATCATTGCAAAAATATTTTCTGAACAAGAATGGATATTGTTCTGTTGGTAATGGCAGTAAGATAAAAGACTTAATATTACTTTGCAACACTTGTATACTTGGTTATATGGTTTCCAAAGAATTACTTGAGGGGAAAACTATCCAGTGATTAGTTTTAGTGCCTTGAGATAGCTGAGCAAATATTACCGAGCAGGCATGTAGTCTTATATTCGGGCAGTAGTCTATTCAAATTCTTGGTCTGGTTGAAATAATTTATTTCCCATTAATGAAGAAGTAGAAATAATTATTTGAGAGCTTATTCTGCTTTTACCACAAGTTTATGCAGCCGTACTTCAGTCACGTATATTCCTATTTATACTTCTTTGAAGATGAACTGAAGTGTTGGTAAATGCATCAGAAGGAAATTTTTATCTTTAAATAACAGCTGAACTACATCATTTCCCTGTGGAAAATTGAGTTTACTATATACGGGTGTCAAGTTGTATTAATTTTACATAAAATGTTCTTATTTTTGCAGCCTTTGATAAATTGTGGTATATTTATAATTCTAAACTAAGATAATACTTGTTTACTATTGCAGTCTATATCTTGCCAATTTACAATAAAACAGACAAGACACACATATGCACACATATGTACTTTGTGTGTACTTTAGATATTATAGTAGGGGAATTGCAGGAAAGGAGTGTCATCTCAAAAAAGATAGGGAAAGCACGTCTGTATATATTGCATCTCTCTGTTTCTGCTGTCCCCTCATGTTGTGTCTAGAATCATTTCATCTTCATAGTATCACCCAGCCATTGTTGAATTGATATTATTAAGTGATAAGGTGATAAAACCAGCCCATATGATAATTGATGACTCTAGAAACACTGTACATCCGTAGTGTGGAATTGACTTGTGTGTGTTTATGTGCACTGGAAAGCATAAGAAGCACAGGTTGTATATACTCTGCTCTGAGTCATGTGGTGTCATCAAGAGATGAGGTCTTAGAATGGAAGAGTTGGCAGCATTCAGGGCTGGTGCCCAGCTTTCTTTCCCAGAGAGATGCATTTGGGGAATTGTTTCTGGATTGTTTTTCTCCAGCCTGGTAAGGCCCATTTTTTAACTCAATATTTCTTTTGTTGGCTTCTCCCAAACCACCAAATTTAGTTCCATTCTGTTTCTCTTTTACAAGAATTATTCTAGCCTTGTTTAACTTGTTAACTCCAGGTGTTTTTGAACTGCAGCTCCAGAATCATCTGGAAGGCTCTATTAAGCCAAAGTATTTTCCACAAAACAGATGTAACTGTTCCGAAGTGTACAGCGTTTAATGCACAGAGAAATTAGTTCTGTCTTTGTTGTTTATTCTTCAGCTATCAGATATGATGGAGTTTCTGTGATCGGGTACACAGTTTGGTCCCTCATGGATGGCTTTGAATGGCTCAGAGGCTACATTCGACGGGGCTTATTTTATGTTGACTTTCAAAGCCAGGATAAAAAAATGATATTGAAATCTTCAGGCTTGTTCTACCAAAATCTGATTGAAGACAACGGTTTTCCCCCAACACCGGAAAGCCAACCTTTTGAAGGGACTTTCCCCTGTAATTTTGTTTGGGGGATCACAGAAAACTTTCTTCAGGTAAGGGGAAACCAAATAAAGTTTTCCAGTCTTTCTTTGGTGCTAGCAGATGGTAATTTTATTTTATTTATTTATTTATTTATTTGATTTGTCCCCGCCCATCTCCCTTACAACAGGGGACTCTGGGCGGCTTACAACCACTAAAATCACAATACATAATTAAATTATAAAAGATTTAAAAATTATAAAAGTTATAAAAACTAGAAATTTACAAAAAAGGGATAGAGATAAAAAGCTAAAAACTCCAAGAGGCCAATAGGGCCCCACCAGGCCGCTAAGGGGCCAGCCAACCCCATTTCTGATATCCACCCTCCCTGCCCCAGGCCAGGGCATCTCTGATTCATTACAAGAGACATGATTTTGTCTCTGATTCATTACAAGCATTTTATAATTGCACCAATATGGTGGAATACTCTGACAAAGCTCTTCATAAATATTAGATTCCTCTCTGTATCACATGTGAAATATCTATACACATCTAGAGACCAACTACAAAATGTATTATCTTTCAGTCTTGGATATTTCCCTTATGATGTGCTACTGGACGGGAGAGCTTTGTTTGCCCCTAAGCAACCTACATGGGATAAATGGGCAGTGTAAAATTATCCTATACTAGATCTGTTGGCAGAAATATGGAATTGACTCAGAGTTGGCCCTAAGCATAAAAAAAAAAAAAAGGATAACATCTGCCATTTTCAGTTGCCTTTGTGATGATATTGGTTGGTTGGTTGCTTTCTCTGTTTGTGACAGATTGAATTCCTTTCTCCCTCTCTCCTTCTAGATAGATACAACTCGAACTCAGTTTCTTGACCCTAATGTTTATATATGGGATGTTCACCAAACCAAGAAACTCATTAAAATTAATGGAAGTGGTGTTCTGAAACGCAAGCCTCACTGTGTTGACTTTTCTGCTGTCAGATTCCAGGTTTCTTTACTTCAGAAAATGCACATTACACATTTTTATTTTTCACTAATGTGGCCTTTGATCCTCCCTTTTGGCAATGAGACAATTGTTAACCAAACACTTTTATTTTACTATCAGTGTTTTGTGAGTGAACTCCTCAGAGTTAATATCACCCCTGTAGTTGCTTTGTGGCAACCTGGGACTAAGAATCAAGGACTGCCTCTTTCTCTGGCCAGCAATGGAGGATGGGAGAGCCATCATACTGTGGAAACTTTTGTTGCGTATTCTGAGTTCTGTTTTACAAACTTTGGCCAACATGTCAAATTTTGGATCACAATGAATGAACCCAATGTGAAGAACTTGACATACAAAGCTGCACATAATCTTTTGAAGGCGCATGCCAAAGTATGGCACCTGTATGATAAAAAATTCAGAAAGACTCAAAAAGGTAAAATATCAATTGCCTTACATGCTGATTGGGTTGAGCCTGCCTGCCCCTTTTCAAAAAAGGATGAAGAGGCATCCAGGCGAGTTTTGGAATTTGACATTGGCTGGCTGGCGGAGCCCATCTTTGGGACTGGTGACTATCCAGAAGTGATGCGACAGTGGCTTCACCAAAAAAATGATCTAGGTTTTTATAATTTTCAGTTACCTTATTTCTCAGCAGAGGAAAGGAATCTAATATATGGCTCATTTGACTTCTTTGCTCTAAGTCACTATACCACAATCCTTGTCAATTCTGAAAAAGAAATTCCCACAAAGTACGATAACCTCCTTGATATCCAGATGCTAAATGATATCACTTGGGTGAAATCGCCCAGCCGAACTCCAGTGGTGCCCTGGGGACTACGGAAACTTCTCAGTTGGGTTAAACAAAAATACGGCAATATCCCAATTTATATTGTAGCCAGTGGAATCGATGATGAGCAGAATGAATCTCATGACAAGTTGAGGATATATTACCTGGAGAATTATATTAACGAAGCCTTAAAAGGTAAGGATCTTATAGAAAAGCATTCATGCTTTCATAACCATGTATTTTGTTGCATTTTCTGGAACAATATGTGTGTGAAAGACCGAGAAAAATAATAACACTGTGGTTTCAGATGATAAAGTAAATGAGAACTAAGGGTGTACAGTGGATTTGAAGGCAAGGTGTTCCAAGGCACATAGGGGTGCAAACATAGCACCTGTCTGCAAGTCCTTAAACCAAACACATCTTCTAGCATCACATGCTCGGAATTCTCTTTTGGCCTTCAAAACCAAAGAGTAGCAAGGCCCTACTGAAAATTTAGTTTTCACAAATACAAAGCAGGGTGAAAATGGTTGTGTCTGAGGAGAAAAAAAAAAGGAAAATAACTTTTTTTTTTTTTTTTTACTATAAAACCATTGACTGTAAAGTATACAGTCTGTAAAGTTTTACCCATCCTACTTGTATCTACATTTTTTTTGCTGCCCTTGCGATCTCTTGTGCCACATTTTCTCCCTGTCTGTTATTCTATCTGCCTTTCTTCTTCCAGAGAGACAAAAGTTCATAGCACTATGACACTTAAAAAATTAATATTGTTTTGTCTTTAAAATTATTTTTTCCTAAGCAAATATAAAATAAGGCTTTACTATAAAATAAGAAGGGAAAGGAAAGGCTGATGGTTTTCAGTGTTTGCTCCAAACAAGATGAGTTGTTTGAATGTGATTGTACTTTGATATTTTTATTTTTATGCAAAAGTAGGCACAGGAAACTTCACATTTGAAAAGGGTGGTGAATTAAAGATTACGTTTATATTTGTTTCCATCTGTTCTTCTGTATTTGGTCATGACAATTGGGGGACTACAAGTTCAGTAGTTGAGAAATGTATCTTAATGTACAGATAAGATTGTTGCCAAAATAAACCCACCACTAATTGTTTGTTCCTCTGTTCCTTTATGTGTTCTTTTTTGCAGCCTACACCTTGGATGATGTTAATCTCCATGGCTATTTTGTCTATTCTTTCAGTGACAGAGGGGACTCTAGATCATATGGTCTCTATCGTTACGTGATAAACCAGTATGAAGCAAAACCTTCGATGATGTATTATAGGCAGATAATTGACAATAACACCTTGCCTGGCTCAGGAAACCAAGACCGGGCTTGCCCCAAAGAGGTTCTCCACTGCCCAGAATGTGAACCTCTGCAACCTAGGAAGTCTTTGTTGGCGTTTATATCATTCGTACTCTTTGCTTTTATCGTTACTATATTTCTGATTGCTTACTACTCCAAGAAGATTGAGAAAAGGCCCAAATACCATTTCCCAGTTGCTTGCTGCCTTTCACCTGTGTTACCTGGAGGAGTCTGGAAATGATTATGCAGTAGGCTCTGATTATTATTGCACTGGGTAGGCTGCCTAATGCTGTGGATCCCTAAGCACACAGATGAATCATGTCCATGGAGTTTGTATGACTCCTCTTGGAATTGGTATTAGCATTTTTGGTTTTAGCTCCCGGAAGTTAATTCCAACTCTCTTCTCCAATAGTAGCTTTGATTCACCAAGGGAGATGAAGGCACATTGCCTTCGCTTGCCTCATTAGAGATATTCTCGTGTAAATGCTCATCTGCACCATGTTGATGGAGATCTCTTTGAGCAGATTGAATATGTCTCTTGGTGAGGATGATGTTTGAAGCGAATAGCTTGTACAAATGCTGAGGAGTGGATTGCTTCTTCCGTATGCTGTCAGCAATGCCATAGCTTTCTTTCAGGATACTCCTTTCTACTCCCTTCTTTTCCATTTTCTGTTTCATACTTCAAAATTTGATTCACCTTCTTTGTGCATGAACACGCCTAGTCTTTTAATGGGCTAATTTTAGTTCCTGTTCTAGGAACTAGGATTTTCTTTCCATAAATTATTATTGTAGTTCTGCAATTGTTTCCTGTATTTATTTGGTCACCATGAGAGCCTCCCTCCCCTTTTTAGCTGAAGGTTTAAATTAGACTGATGAACATACAAAGTGATTAATTTAGATATTTTTAATACATCATAAATCTTTGGCTACTGAGTTCGCAGGATAAAATTAACATTTTGTTTAGTCAGATGATCTTAGACTTTAAGAGCTCAGGGACAAGCAGAAGGCCCCATATTCAGTCTGTCCAATGTTCATATAGTGTTTGGTCTAAAAGACTCAAGTATCAGTGAGTACAAATAATAAAGTACTAGATGGATCAATGTTCTGTCAATAGCTGTGTGCTTGCTGACTCTTAAATTGAAAAGTTAACCTAAGAAAGGTCCAGCATACACGTAAGAATACTAAAGCAGGAAAATGGTATCTTAAAACTGCATTTTGATCATCTGTGATTGATAAGCAATTGTGAACATGCCCAACTAAATTTTCCTATAAAAAGAGAATAGTTATATGGACAAAGAAGAATGTCTGAAGTAAGGGATTTCTTTAGCATTTGGAGTTAATTTATTTCCATAAAAAGAGGCAGCCAAAGTAATTCTACAACTTGTCCTCTTTTTAGTTGCTGATGTTGCTCTACATTAGTGAAAGAATCTGTCTTGTTGCATCTTTCATAGGAAAGCTGTAAACAGGGCCAGGGTAAGTAAGTAAGTAAATGACATCTGGTAAGATTTAAAAGCAATATGAATCAGCCAGTAACTGTGAGATTGGATATTTTCAGATAACAAATGGAAGTCCTACCCTGTTCGTGTCCTTGAAATGAGTAGATAGCAACCAACAGATTCAAATCACTCCTAGCTTTTATGTTTTTAAAGTTTATTTTTTTCCTATTAGCATTTGATGCAATCTTAACTCTCCTTTGCAGCTAGCATGTGCTCATCCAACTTTTCTCAGCTTGGCACCTGCTGATGTACGGGTGACTCCCAGAATTCTCAGCTTGTCTGGCGAAATTGCTGTAACCTAATTACAGACTGCAATCATAAACAACCTTCCTAGAATTTAAACCCCAGAGAACATTGCCCAAATAAACATGTAAATGATTGGCCACAAGTGTTCATAACACTGTCTATTCCATTTTGTAAAAGAGTGCTTTAGAGTGTTTTTCTCTCCCTCCCACCCCCAGTCTTTGCTGCTGTTGGCTTACTAAAGGTTTTACCCATTTTAAACATTCTCAGTATCTGATATTTCAAATGGGCCCATTAAATATATTTTCTGTTTTTCTGTAACAAAAATTCAGTAATTAGGACCAAACTAACTGATGCGGGATTTAAAAAACAAGCAGTGATAGGACCATTTTTTCCCTCTTAGATGGCATGTGTGTCTTCCACATTTCATTGCATTTGGGGAATTTAAAATGGAGCTAATGTAGTTTGTGAGCAGATTACACATGTCTTCATGATACAGCAGATTTAGTTATTTATAAAGTTATTTATAAATAATACTTGGGCTCCATTTCCCAGGTATGCTGTTCATCTAGTATTTAATCTATATGCAGTAACTGGGATAAATATGGAGAAACTATTTTATTTATTTAACTTATTTCTATCCCATTCACGCCTGATCAAACAGCATGCAGTAGTTCACACGAATGCAAAACAACAATAATAAAATACAAACATTACACATACAGTCTAAAACATAATTATAACTTCCATAAATAATAATAGTACACAGACAAAAAAAAATCACAGATCCAATGCTAAAGTAACCAATCTTCTTAAAATAACTCATTTTAAGATTGTGTGTGCAAGATAGGGGATGCTCGGGTATAACTGTTTTTTGTCTCTTAAATCAGATAATGATTCAAACTATTGGAAAACTACACCCAATAATAATAGCAAGTGGAAAACTGCATTCATGGTTACACTGTAAATGTTTATTTTTGTATATGTAAACTTTCTCCAGTATTTGAAGGACAGGGAGTGGCCCATTTTTGTTTTGTTTTGTTTAAGTATAACATGCCTTGGTTATGCAACTAAAATCTTTCTGTACATTGGGTTGAGGTGTAGAGAATTGGTCAGTTTGATTTGTATTTAGAATTCTTGTTGTAGTGCTAAAATTGCCACTAGGTGGGTTTTAACCTACGGAAACAGTATTTGTGTTCATCAGTGCTTGATATAAAAAAAAGTTTAAAAGCTTCAGTTTAAAATTACATTTGGTAGGTAGAAAAAGGTTATTTAATGGAAAAACAAGGACAGCTGAGCTGTGAAGCTTATTGCTGGAGTTCATAACCCCAGTTTTTCCCAACTCTAAATTGCACGCTGTCTTTTCTCTATTATTTATTTACTAACTCTGAATTTTGCATTTTTATGTGGATATATCCCGTATGGTATATACGGAGTCAGTGGATATGGAATGCAAAAGCTAATTCCTTTTTAAACATAATGGCTTCTGTTGTTAAAAAAAAAAGTGTATAGCCATAAACTGAACTGTGTTTTGCAATTATCATGCATTGTTGCTGACTCTGTATGCTTTGAAAATTCTTCATTCATGTCCTTTTTAATTGTGCTAATAACCTGTACATTATTTCCACTTTCCTGAAACCTGTAAATGTGAAATGACTGTGCAGCTTAGCGAATTCAGATTATGTTTGACATACTGTATTGTATGGAATGAATGGCAGCAGCGAATATAACAGTTAATCAGCTGTTTGTCTTGTTTATTATCTCATAAATTGAATTACAGTACTTTATTAGTTCTACATCTTTTTTTACAATTTGTTTATTTACTATTTCTGATTCATCTAGATGTATTTTATATATTTTTAATTTAAAATATTTAGGGATTGATTGTCTACCTGAAGAACTATAAAGGCTAGGTAAAGTGTGTCCCAATCTGACATCTTAATGTTTGAAAGTCCTAATCAGTTTGATCCTGCATCCTCATCAGTGTATATTCCAGAAGGCCAGGAAGATTAATTTTAGACAGCAGTTTGGATTTGAGCAGTACATAAGCCTATAGCTCAATTTATAATCTGTAGTTTCCTGAAAAGGATCCCCTGATCTGGATCCAAGAGGATTTAATACTGTGCCCCAGGGTACCTCTGATCTGAATGGGGGATCTTGTACTGACTATTTATATGGACAAAAAATTCAGTTAGAATAAATGAGAGTGTTTTTGTGTCAGCAAATAATGAATACAGGTCTCAGTTTTCAAAGTAAAACTGGAATGGACAGCAAAAGGATAAAATGCCTCTACAAATCCTGCCCTGCCAAGGTGCCAGTCTTGCAGTTGGAGGGGAATCAAGTTGTTTGTAACATCCTTAAGAGATAAAAATTGTATTCACATGAAATTTGGGCCTACATTAGTTTGTTAGTTAGGGCATTCAGTCACAAACTTCCTGTGATTACCTTGTGTTGTTTCCCAGCAAAACCTGCATCATAAAAATGCTACATCCTGTGGTGTCCACAGGGAGGGAGTCAGAAAAGATGGCCACAACCGTGCGATCAAAGACCTGCCCTTTTTATGTGTACAATACTGTAATGCCTGTAAAGAGGGGCAGGGTTTTGATCACACGGTTGTGGCCATCTTGACTTTTTTGACCCCTCTGCACACACCCCGATTCTGTACTCAAAACACTTGAAATCAGTAGACTACATGTTATTTTTGTTTAGTTTTTTAGAAGGCTTTTTTTTGGCATACTAATTTTATTGTTGGATGATTTGCTTTCTTCCTAATGCTGGAAGCGCAATCTTCTTGAAGCCACTTTTTGCAATGACAACCTAATAACAATAAATTAATAATCTCAGCCTGTGGCTCCCCTCCACAAATTATGGCTGCATCCTAGACCGCAGAAGTTTATTATTTGCTTGGGCAGTGGCTATGAACGGAGCAGAGCAATTTACGAGTGAGCCTCCTATTGTTGTGAAAATTGTGATGCATGGAATAGAAAATATAAATGTATTTTTCCTTATGAGAGTATATTATCAGCCAATGATCAAAAGAATGGAGGGAAAGATGGAGGATTTTTGTGTTTTTTCAGAAGCTTCTGCAGAGTTGCAAATGTACACAATTCATATCCTTGCTTTTTTTGAACATGCCTGTTTTTCTTTTCTTTATTCTTTATATCCACTTTAATTTTAGTGCCATCAAAATTGGAATGTGGCTCACCAAGTCATTCCCAGAATGGGGCTGCAAAAGTCTTTTTTTTTTTTTTTTAGTTTTGCTGTGAATATAATGAAATAAATCCATTATTTGCATGTCTTGCTTAGTTGGACTTATATGGAAATTATCTCTTCGGTTCTTGGTGACTTTGTGTAGCTGAACCCTGAGCTATGTATATTCTCTGCTATTGGAAATGATCTCTCTAGAACTTGAGTGATAGTTTCTGCCAGATCAGGGGGAAGGAAAAGGAAGCAAAAGAAGCCAAAACTTCTGGTGTGTTAAGCAAAGCATATGGAAATAACCATATTATTGTTTATGCAACATTGGCAGCTATGGTTAAGAAAGTTCAATTCCAGCTGAATCATTAGCACGTGTCATGGTGGTAAGTTTGGCTTTCTCTCTCTCTTTTTTAAATTGACTTGCTGAACATTTGGTTCTGGTCTGCTTTCTACATCTCCTTACCGTTTTTGCCGGAAGGGGATTCTTACTATGGAGACTTGACAAGTTTATGGCATGTTTCTGAAAGATGTACTTCAAAAGCTTCCATGTTGATTTCAGTTTGATGCTGTACCAGATTCAGGGTCTTGTTTTTGTGTTTGCTGATTATTTTTTTCTACACCCATTTTTTGGACTTGCTTGATAGATCTTAGTTTGGAACTCAACAAACGAGCCCTCCTCACACTATTCCATTGTAGAGGTTTTCCAGCCTTTGTTATTTTATCATATCTTAAGATATAAAAGAATTTTGCAGTAAACTTTGGAATGTATTTGGCAGTGTCACCTCCATTGGAATCCATGATGGGGGAAGCAAAATCTAAATCAGGCCTGCAGAATATATGGCCCATGGGCCACCTTGCGCAGGCAAGAGGCATTTTTAAAATATTCAGTAAATTCACTGCTGTCAAATGTTGCTGCTGCAAGTAAGGATCTGCTGCTGCTGCTGCCTTGCAAAACATGCCGCTGAGCATCTCCAATGCCTTCAGGCCTCACTGATGCCACCACTGCTGCTGTTCCACTAGCTGTCAAACAGCTGATTGGTGTGCCAGGTATTCACTTGTGGCCTGCAATTATTTTTAATTTATCAGCTTGATCTCTATGTTGGGTGGGCCTGATCTAGACAGTTTTTAACCTTCCTGTGGAGAAGCTAGGAGGCTGCACTTATTCTTTTGAAATGTCTGCCATGGTTAAGAGGTTTTTCATTTTCATTCAACTTTAAAAACATGGCTTTTGCATTAGTGCTGGGATCATTGGACAGAATCTGATTCATGTTAGTGGTGCTTTCTGCAATGATCATATAAGCAGGCAATAATTGTGGATTAAACAAGTCAATCCAGGAAGTGGACGACGAAGAAAGAAGCATTTATACCAAGATCTTGGTGCTTCTGTTAAGTGTGCCAGGCTTCATATAGATTAAACAAGCATGGAAGAAATTTCTTGATTATGTTATACATTTTTTATAAAGGGCAATTCCTATTTCACCATGACTGGCTTGTTGTTTTTTTTTTAATGCTGGATCAGAAAACTACCCAATCAAAGCATTAATAGAGTAAAATGAATTTTAGGATCTCCACATCTCTGGTCAAAATTTCTTGTGGAGTTGGCTTCAGCGATGGAGGTGTAATGTTGGTATTTCCAAACAAAATTAAATCGCTTCTGGTTTTGTTTTTAATCTTGGTTAATGATAGAAGATAATATATGTAGCTCAGGGTTGAACTGTGGAGTCCTTGATGCTCTCTGAGCTTGGTTGTTTGCTTGCAGACATTTTATCACCCAACTCGGTAACATCAGTGCTAGTGAGTGTGGAGTTTGCTGCCTGTTTATATATAGTAGTTTGCCCTGCCAGTTTTGGTGAGGGTGTGTCTTCCTTCTTGATGGTTCCTTGATTAGAGTATTGTTTTCTGCCTGATTGTTGTTGATCCCTGCTTAGGTGGGTATTGGCTGCTGGAGACGATGTGTTCTGGTCTTTTTGTTTCCTTCTTAGCTTTTTTACTGTCTTTTTTGAATGGTATATAAATATAGTTTATTTCTATGTGTCTATTGATGGGTGATTTGTCTGAATGCCAAGCTTCCAGGAATTCCCTAGTGTTTTTGGATTTAGCTTGGTCTAGGATGCTGAGAGTTGAGTCTGTCCATGTGTTGTGAGATTAAGGAGCTTTCATCGTGTCTTCTGACTGCTCATTGGTGTTCATGGATGCGCTCTGCTACTCTTCTGCCTGTCTGGAAGAAGACCGTCTAGAAGATAGGCAGGCAGAAGACTAGCAGAGCACATCCATGAACACCAACGAGTAGTCAGAAGACACGATGAAAGCTCCTTAATATCACAACATGGTAATTTGGTAAATATTTTGTTGTACTGTGGTGTGTATTTACGTTTTGAAGAAGTCATCATGCTTATTTGTCTTCTAGTAGATAGAAATCAGGTCTGGCAGTTCAGTGGGTATGTTTAAATCATGAGCATGGCTGTAGAAAGAATGCAAACATTTAGATTATGTAAGTTGTGTTTTTTTGTTTATATAAAATGGAGAACAACATTCACAAAATCTCTGATAATGTGCCTGTTATGCAGCTGACATTGTGAGCATGGGTTGACTTAAGCCAGTTTGCTAAAAGATATATACATGAATTGAGCATTGAGCAAATTATCACTTCCCTTGTGATGTATGCAATGCAGAGAGATAAAAAGAATCTACAAAGATCTAGGTCTTTATTGTCAGGATACAGCTCCAGAACATGTAAAATAAATCAGATGGAAGTGATTTTGAGCATGGGACTCAAACAGGACACATTCAAGTTTCTGATCTCTGACTTGGTGATCTTGATTGTGATATGTATAAACCACAGGCATAAACCATTAATATAAAAACTGCAGAGGAAATTTGCAGCCCACTGTGCTTTATAAACCTGTAGTTTTTTGTATAATTGTTTTTGTTTAACCAGCATGCAGCTGATAGAGAAATGGCTGTCATGTATTTGCTAAAGACACAGCATGCAGCTGCTGGTGTCTTCAGCAGATATGTGACAACCATTTCTCTATCAGCGTGCTGGAACCAGCTTTATCTGCTGAATTTCTTCTTGCCGTTCTGGCGTTAAAGATATAAAAGATCTGTCAGGAAAAAAAAAAAGAAATTATAGGCAACTCTGTTTATATAGTCATGTGTTCTATTGAACCAAATTTTACTGCACATCTAGTTTGACTTAAATGATTGCTTAAATGATAATTGGATATCTCCTCCTGCCAATGGAACACCTTCCAAAGGCATAAAATCAGATTTGTAAAGGATGGTAAAGGCTCTGTGGGAGGAAGGAAAGGAGGCAAAAGTCATGTTGCTACTTGCAAATCAACAAAAGGACTGACTAAATAAATTTGAACAACAAAAAAGCCAAGGTGAATTCAGTTCGGAACACCACTACTTTGCTGTTTAGTGCTAGCTTTATTTAAAAAAAAAAAACACCCTGTTCTCCATAGATTATTTCAACATCACTAGTACTTTTAGAGCATCTTCTCCTTCTGAAAAAAAAAATCATTAGTCCCTGAATATATATTATCCAGTGGAGTTTTGCATGGTTGCCTAAAATCCCAGCAGTTTCTTTTTTTATTTTCTTGTTATGTTCTGAGGAACGCAGTGCCATCCTGTTCAGGCTGCTCTCTATTCCACTTTTTTGGAAATTCAGTCCCTCTGATAAAAGAGGGACTTGCTTCCAAGTCTGGCATTCAGGATATATTTATTATTTATTCATATATCACATTTATATAGCTACCCATCTCACACAAAGTGACTCTGTGGAGGATCAAGGCAGAAGGCCTCTGCCGGGGGCAATATGAACACTCTGAATGTTGTTGCTACCTCTTTTCTTCATTCACTTCTTTTCTATCTAAATTGTTTCAAAGATAGTGCTTAGCAAAAATCAGAAATGAAATTATGTGGATAGAAACACAGTGCAGTTTTGAAACACTGCAGTTTTTTTTACAGTGTGGGCTGTTAGTGTTTTGTTTGTACAAGCTGGAATTGTAAATGAAATATTTCAGATTTATTAGTACTATGAAGAATTATACAGTTGCTGAAAGGTATCTAATATTGCTGGGAGTAATGTTTGACAATTGCTTTATAAGGTTTTTATTAGACCAGCTGACCAGTTCATGGCCTCTTATATCCTTAAGGTGAAGCCACAGAGTGTGGTTCATTCTCATAAAAAGCAATGGCACAAATTAGATATGACAATTGATGTACTAGCCAACTATAGTCACTCTGAGCTTGGCCAACCTTATAAAGCTATAACATATCATAATTTCAAAATCTCTTTTAAGTGTCATCACATTGCAGCCTGTAACACTTGAGATGTTAGGAAAAGAACTATTCTTTGGGGTTTATAAAATCAGACCTAGCCATGTTCCAAGTACTGTAGAGAAGGAATTGGCAACCTCCCTTTTTGTCTTTGCTGCTGTTGTGAATGAGAAGGCAAAAGGTAGGAATTCTCATCAAGTTTATATGACAATCAGAGTTATAAAATTAAGGAGCTGTTACACTTTTCTTGGATAGGAAGTAAACATTACAGGTTGCTGAGTTTTGTATTTTGAACCAGGAAATTATAGCCTTAATTCTTGATTTGTTCATACAAGATCAACCTATAATAGCCTATCCAAAAGTTATCTTTTAACCCATGATCAACCTCCTCTGAACTTGGTTTAGAGTCTGCCTGTGCTACAGATTTTAGTGTTGGATCTCAAGTATTGTCCTATGGATTTTGAGGCGATTATTCTCAAGTGAAAAGTTTGAAAGCCGAAGCTGACATTACATTCTTAAGCCCTGCTTTTGGTACATCTCACCAAAATAACAGTCTCGTAATTTTCCATTCCATTAATAAAAGGAGCTACAAGCTTTGCTAGAAACTATTGTTTTTGCTGACTTTCTGCAGGCCACTGTAAATGATTGCCAAATTGTAATGACTTGGGTTAATATTCTTGTTGCCTGACTGCAATTCTCTGGTGACCATGTTCCCTTAAATAGTCCCTTACCAACACTATAACCCAGATTTCTCCAGCCTGCTGCCCTCCGGCCATGTTGGATTTAAACTGGATGATTCTCTCTACCAGGAAATCCAACACATCTGGAGGTACCAAGCTAAGCCAAGGGATGTGTTCTCTGTTCTTTTTCATGTGTCTCTTTAAAAATAGTGCAAACGCCGAAACAGGCAGTTCTTAACACGAGACACAGAAGAAGTTAGAATTCTTATGAAGAGAGTAAATGTAGCTAAAGCTAGGTTATACTGGGATCTAACAGAGTAAAAATAAAATCCAAACAGGTGATTTTTTTTCTTCTAGAACACATAAGTTTATATACAAAACTTCATTTTATATAGCACTATCTATCTATAAATAGATAGATGTAAATATATACACATATTATATATATATATATATATATAACAAAAGATATACAATATTTACATATCTTATTAACACTTTGAAATAAGCTTCCCAGAAGCTTTTAAATATGAAAACTATACAGGACATAAGTTTACTTTTAAAGCCAGAACGAAGTAGTGGAAAAAAAGGTTCTTCAGTGGAGGAAATCAATAAATGTGAACCACTTCGGTATGTGACAAATCCAGATAATGGCAGAATTTTCCAAACAGCTCTTCCTTAGCCAACATGCAAATGGAGATGTAAATCCAGTGGTTCTAATGTATGCATGGCATTTTATACATGCAGGTTCTCCATCGTTCAGATTTTTGTTTCTGGTCCCTCAGCAATCAGAGGCTGAAATGAATTTCTGATATTAGCCACTTCAGCTAAACACAGATGTCCAAAGCCTTTATTGTACCATTCTAATGAATGACCTCTGAAGGAAAGCAAAGAGAAAGTATTACGTCAAATTACCAGTTTCTCAGTCTCACCCAAACATAAAAAGAAATTATATGCACATTTCTGACAGTAGATACACTTATAGATCCTGAGCAGAAATCACAAACTTTCCTGATATTGGAAATGGGCCAAAGATTCTCCATCAGAGTTTCTTTGTGCCTGTGGATTACCCTAGGGCTTTTCTATATTAGTGGCCACGTATAGATTACGAAAATCAGTGCATGTGTGTATATGTTGGGGAAGGGGGAAGCACTTGTGATGTTGCTTTAGAAGTTATACATTTACCAAATGCAGTTTTTCAACTATAAATGCAACATTGCAATCGATTAACTATAAGTGTTGTACACAGCTGATCTCTTCAACCATAACTATGTTGAAAACTGAATTCAGAAAATAATTTGGAAGGAACACACAACTACTAGAATCAAACATGAAATAACATAATAGCTCTGGAAAGCCTACATGACCTGAGGCTAGTCCGATACATACAACAGTTCTTTTAGTTAAATTACAAATCCACATAATATTACCTTAGAGTAAATTTATTAGATTTAATGAATATATTCTTGAGTAAACAGTCATGAGATCAGTCTGCATGTTTTTATTTTAGCTAAAGGATGTAAGTTCTTTTAGTAATTGCATTGTCCTACTTATATTTGCCAAACAATGCTTAGGAATGCTAGTTGTGCAGAAAGATTGCTGACAAGGATGTTGGCACTAAACTTTGCAGTACTTACTTGAGGTCAATCCTGCAGATGTGTGTCAGTCGAGATTTTCCAGAGCCACAAGGTTCTATCAAATATTGGGAATCCATGACAACTGCTCGTACATCTCCCATCAAAGGGGTTTCATCATGTTCTACAGAGGCAGTCACTAGGACACACATCCCCTTAGGCAAGTCTGTTCTCCAGGCCCTGTTCAGATGGGTTTTTAAGAAGGAAATTGTCAGTAGAGGGGCAGCATTGCAATAAAAATAAGGCCATGCATGTTTCTATTCCAACCCTTCCCAATGTAGGGCTGTTCAGATGTGTTGGGACTTGCTCCCCAGACTTCTAGCCAGCCAGTCCAAAAGCTGACAGGGCCCTCTGTATTTTACAGTCTCATCATGACTGGAGGGTGGAGGGCACAAGTTGTGGAAAGCTGCTGAATTCTTTCAAGTAACCTTAAACACACAGTGACCATATGTCCTTTATTATAAAGGACGGTCTTTTATTTCATAAAGCTGTCCTTTAGATTAATTTATTTTTCAAAAACTCACTTTT
This sequence comes from Liasis olivaceus, assembly GCA_030867105.1. Classification (NCBI taxonomy): domain Eukaryota; kingdom Metazoa; phylum Chordata; class Lepidosauria; order Squamata; family Pythonidae; genus Liasis; species Liasis olivaceus. The sequence goes on along the minus strand of CM061352.1, from coordinate 89,242,037 downwards.
GTCCTTTATTTTAGTCATTTAACTTTTACCGTATAAATAGTACCATTTAAGGCACAGTCTTTCACATTCTTGTGAAAAATATTGAAACTGTCTTTTTAAAATAAATTTCATATACTGTTTGATTTTAGATATTTTTATTAGAATATGCATTTCTGTAAATTTTTCTTGGTTTTGATCTTGAATTTTCCTTTGTAAATCAAAGTTATAAACAAAATTTGTTATCCTTATGAACCTCTTTCAGATTTGTCCCTTTTTCAGGTTTGCCCTTTATTTTTTCCAAGAAAATATGGTCACCATACCTTAATAGCATATAAGCTCATTTAAAAATTATTAAGGAAAAATATGTATTTTATTAGATAATGACCTTTCAGGCCTTTTTTCTATTTGTCCCACACATCTATCCATAGCATGCTAAGAATTATAATAGATGTGTTTATTTCTTTAGTGATCTGTTATGTGGATACCTTTTTTACACAGCTTTTTGCTCCCTCTCAAAATAAACTGTTTTCCAGGAAAAAAACAGCTTTTCTCATGGGAGTGAACCAAATCCAAAAACTTGAGACAGCTGCATTGGTGTTATTTATGGCAACATAGATTAAACAATTTGTCTTGTTGGACACCTGGTTTGAGTAGCTAATAGTTAGGATTTTATGGGAACACTCCACAACAGTGCTCAGATTACAAGAACTCTCTAGATTTTAAAAGAAGAAAAATTAACCAATGAAGCCCCAAGAAAGATGACAACAATATATAACAGAGGAAGTATACATTGCATATGATTATATCAGTCTTCCCTAACTGGGTGCATTCCTGAGATTCTTAAGTATGGCTGAGAATTGTGGGAGTTGTAGGTCCATCTGGAAGATAATAGCTTCAGAAAGGCTACATTGGACAGTAAGTTAGCTATTATAGTTAGTTGCTTTTTTCACTAAATTACCTGAGAACTAAAAAGTCTCTAGTCGGATGGGGAGCCATACTATTCAAAACATACTGATAGATCTCAGTCTGCTTATCCAAGGTTTCTATAATTTTCCATTGTAAGAAATCCTCATCCCAAAGATGCCTTTCTCTTAGCACACGATTCAGAACAACTGATGGAGGAGCCTCAACTTCCACAGATGCCTTCCACAGTCTTAATGGATTTCCATCTCCAACCTCAATGAAATGGAAAAGAAGAGACTGCATGTTAAGCATTCAGCTGAGATACATGTTAGAATGCAGTGAAACAAAGTTGTGGCCCCAGAAAATCCATTAATTTCTCTTTCCATCTAAAACTATTTTGGATCAGGAGTGGCCAGTTTCTTGTACCAATTAAGTTCTGAATCCCTTAATTAAGGAGCTAACTGAAATGTGAGAACTGAGTCTATTTAATTTCAGGAAGTTATCAATTCCCTGACAGCTTATGTCAGGCCAAGATATGAAATGGTTCTGCAACTGGAAATGCAAGATAAGCAATAGACAATAATGTCCCAATGTAAGGACATTCCAAATCTATCAGGTAACTCAGGGTAACTCTTCTTATTGTGCCTTAACCCTCCATTTTCCAATCCACACTGGCAACATCAAGGGGTATTTCCAAACAAGGTTTAATATTGTGCTGTTTTCTAGCCTTGTTTATGTAATTGTACATAGGAGCCAAAAAACATCATCCCCCATTTACAATGTACATGTGTCTTCCATTAAAAAATCATTAAAACGCTGCATGAAAGATTTGGATTAATAGTATAGAAGTTCTACATCTGGAAGTACCTAAGATCTTGGTTATGTACCCCATCTGGGTAAAGTATGGTTTTTAAAATAGGATATTTTAAAAAGCCCATTCCAGCATACAGTAGGTTGGCATTTTGGATAGTGTTTCTCAGTGAAGATGGAACAAACTATTGTATATCAAAACTATTGTGCAGAAGTAGGCAGATTATTTTGGCTTCAAAATTACTTTTTTGTAACTGAGGTCTGTATTTTCTGTGCTGGAACAAGTGACCCATCCTTTGAATTTATCCTTAGCATCTTTACAGAGATTCTGTATAAGACTTTCTAGGTAGGTCTGGTAACTCCCGCCTTCTTCGTCCATTTGTTTGCCCAGATCCTCCAAAGTTGGAGAATGTACTTCAGCCTCAATGTAAGAGTTCCGAGACTGGCAAAACATCTCATGTGGGATCTGCTCCAAAGAAAAAGAGGACAGGGGAAAAATAATTTTATTATTGATTTACTTACTTTGACTTCTATGCTGCTCCATTTCCAAAGTCTCCCAGTGGCTTACAAGTAATAACATGAAAAAATTTAAATATACCAATTACATAACAAAAAGGAAAGCCCCAATGTATCACAATCTGGGGGTAGCAAATCTTCAAACAAGGTATGATATGGTGATATGGATATTTGAGGTAGGCTGTTCAGAGGTGGAGGCATTACTAAAAATGCTCAAACAAGGCACATGTAAATGGTATTCCCTCAGATGTGGGACCCTCAGCAAGCTACCTTAGCAAGCTCTTTGATCAACTTGGAGAAGGTGGTCTTGGAGCTATCTTAGACCCTGAGCCATGGAGGGCTTTAAAAGTGAGAGTTACCACCTTGAATTGCACCCAGAAGCTAACTGCCCAAGGCAGCTCCCATAGTAATGGTGTTCATGGGTGAATCTAAATACATACATAACTACTCAAGCCACTGTATGCTGGACCAGCTGAAGCTTCTGAATGGTCTTGAAGGGCAGCCCCAAGTAGAACAAGTTTCAAAAACTATGTTTTAACAACAGTGAGAACTTAACATGTTTAAAACTCTAACAGCGTTACATGAATTTACTTCTCTGGAAGCTCCTTTGTTAGGTTGAATAATACTTTTGAGAGAGGAAATTTTCAACAGAATTACAGTGCTAGGAGAATAATACTCCCTGTATGCCAACATATAAAATGCAGCCATATATTGGATTTTATATTTGTTTTGGTCTTAATTATGGCAGCCACCTTACATTTAAATAATCTAAGGTTTAATTATCTTTTTTCTTTTTTTATATCCCTATCTATTTGATTCTTAAAGAGATTTAATAGAAAGTAAATGTCAGGTTGATATGACCAAAGTAGCAGTATAATCCTTGGGGCACATAATCATGCAGAGAGCATAATGTGTAAACTTGTAAATTACTCTGTAAAACTGCCATGTCATGAAAGCAATTTTCACAAATGCAGAGGTGTAAACATACTCAGGATAATAGTGCAAAAAAAAAGTTGCTTCGAGTGACGTATATTACATCTACCGTGTATTTGCACGTGATGGAGGTTGCCTGGGGACTATTTATCAGAAAGTACTTTGACTTGTGGACCAGTCTCTTTAATTTTGATAGCATGTATAATTTATTTATTCATACATACATACATGCAAATTATATGGCTGCCCATCACTGCAGCAACTATAAGCAGCTAATAGTAATAAATTAAAACAGCAACAATCCAAACAAAAACATTGACAATGAATTTACAGTGCAGCAGAACTCCAAATAAAGCCCTTAATCTTACAAACAGATTGACAACTGGGCCACCTAACCATCGGCCCCAAGATTTGAGGAAAAAGCCAGGTCTTCATTGCCTTGCGACCCATCAGGGTCAGGGTGATTTGAATGTTAGGGGAGATCCAGTTCTCTAGACTAGATGGATATTTTATAGCTTTGTATTTTTTTATAAATTTTATTAAAAGTTTTAAAAAGATAAAAACTAACAAACACTAATACAGAATAAAGAAAAAAAAGACAAAAGTGCAGGGAAAAAAATAAAAAATAGAAATTAAAGCAGGAAGAAACAAGTATAGCTCAAGTAAGTAAGTATAGTTAAAACAAGTTTACACCAACACTATTCACTATAAATCTCCATCCCTTTCTATCCTTGGCAAACCATCTTTGTTTCCACCATGTTTGTACACCACTTTATACATTTAATTTTGTTCTTTAAACTTCCCATACTTCCTTTCAAGATTGCATAAACTCCAGCCAACTATATCTTTCAGTCTTCCCCTTCATCCTGACTCACTCACTTTTCTTTCATATATTTGTTTTGTGATATGATTTTATTCATTCTCTATATGATCAAACCGCCTCAACATATTTCTTCCATGCCGACAAGTAGTCCTCGACTGGTAAAGCACGACTACATTGCTTAGCGATGGCAATCCCTGCAGTCCTGGTTGCTGCTGTTAAGTGAATGCCCTGGTCGTTAGGTGAGGCAATTTCCTGCCGGCTTCCCACAATTAAAGTCAGTGGGGAAGCTGACAGGAAGTTGCAAGTCCCAAGGCCTGAAGACAGGTAAGTGGCTGCTGCTGGGTGGGGGAGGAGCAAAGGGGAGGGTTGGGGAGGGTGTGCAAGAGGTGTGGCGTGGCAAGGGGAGGGTGCATGAGGGTGCAAGAGGGTACGCGATAGGTACTGTGAGGGTTGGGGTGTGTGGGGGTGCATGAGAGGTGTCGCATGGGTTGGCGAGGGTGCACAGGAAGTGCAGTTCAGGGAGGGTACAAGGGGGTGCGTGAAAGACACCATGTGGGTTAGGGAGGGTGTCAGTTCGGGAGGGTGTGTGGGGGTGTGAGAGAGGTGCGGTGAGGGTCAGGGAGGTATGTGTGGGCATGGTGGGAGTTGGGGAGGGTGCACAGGGGTGCATGAGTGGCTGGCATGGTGTGAGCACAGAGGGGCTGGGGAGGGTGCCAGGTGGGGGAGACTTACCCCAGCAATTTGAGACCTTCAGCATTCGGCAACCAAACTTCAACTCGGTATTTTCACAAAACCTTACATAATTCATGCCTGTTCACTTTATTGCATGCTTTTCAAAATCAAGATATGTATATACTACCCACAATGGAGGAATGGTTGGCGAAGATGATGGAACTTGCGGAGATGGGTAAATTAACTTCTTTGATCAGAGAAGAAAAGATATGTACATTTATGACTGGAAACCTGTTATAGACTTTTTGCATGAAACAGAAAAAAATGCACTTACGACTTGTGGTTTTGATGATTAGAAAAAAATTGGATAATAGAAAACAGCTTTTTTTTTTGTAATCAGAGTAAGAGTTAATTTTGTAATTGTACTTAAATTTGCTGAAAAGGAAATTGGAAGTTTCTTCTTTTTATTCTCTCTCTGCACTTTTGCTTTTTTCTTTCTTTCTTTCTTTCTCTCTCTGCTCTTTTTACTCTCCATTAGTTTGTATTAGTTTTTACGTTCTTTCTAAAACTTTTAATAAAATTTACAAAAAAATTTATAAAAAAAATAAATCAAGACATGTATAATAAACTTTCTTTCTTAAGAGCAATCAAATACACAGATACACAGTGAGCATACCTAGCTTGACATGAATACTTGTGAAAAAGATCCTGGAACAGTAATTGATCACAAACTGAATCTGAATCAGCACTTTAACGCACCTGAAATCAATTTATTCAGATGTTCCACAAAAATATCTGAATACCCCAATACTAAAATATTATTCTAGTGGAAAAGACTGTATAAGCTTAGTGCTTCATCACATTTTCCCTTATGAATAATGAAACCTAAGTCACTCACCTCAAAAAGTTTATCACATTCAGTGATCATGTGTGCAAGTCCCTGAGTAGCTGCCAGATTTTCACTGAGATCTTTCTGATCTGGCTTCCCGGTTGTGTACTTCTTTTGCATTACTCTGCAAGTGAATTCAGTGTCTCAAATAAGCAAAGGCTGTTTTTCAGATGAAAGCAAAATGTACCTTCCTTGGTATCAAATTACAGACAGCTCAATACAATATCCTCCTTTTATCACATCATACAGGAGAGGAAACACCCTCTTTATTGTTGGGAAAAAGATACACCTTAACTATTCTCAAGGTACAAAGTAAAAAAAAAAGCACTTAAAATAGACTCCATTGTGTATTACATATGGAAGGTCAGCGCTATGGCACCCATGGGCAAAACAAATGTGTGAGCCTGGCCTCAATGTTCATTGTGCTGGAAAAACTGGGACCATTAATGGGACGAATCAAAGAATCATTTTGCTTTATCTATGAATTATTGCTGCTATTATGAAAATTAACCAACAATAATAGAATAGCACATTCTATCTTGAAAAATACTGCGTATTTCTCCAAAAGATGAACATATCTGGCCTTAAATGGGTAGTCTAACACACACACACACCCTCCTGAAATGCAATAAGTAATCCAGCCGTATCTTAAGAAACCCATCAATATTGCTATTATTGTGGCAGATAAAGTGTCCTGTGTTTGTCAGAACTGCTGCTAGGGATTTGCTCCACAGCAGCTCAGCATAAGGACTTCTATCGAAACCACGATCTCTTACTCCTAATTTACAATACATATGCTTATGTTCTTGAGTGTTAATAACAGTCAATTTGCCAAGAGGATTCTCTAGCGAATGTAAAAACCAACTCAAACATTATTGAATATTAGACAATAATGGAATTATCTTTAGGCCCAGAATGGAAGAATGAAAGAAAACTAGTCAATAATCCTTACCGTGGTGAGCTTTCTTTCTTGATGATGTTGAGATGAAAAACAGAAGGGGCCAGACACACGGCAATATTCATGGGAGTCATTTGATTCTCTTCCACAGAGGTTACATCATTCAAGAAGCAGAGCAAGGTCTGGAAAACCTCCCTGTTTTCATCTGGCATCAACATTATGGCAGCCTGAACTGCCCGAAGCTGCTGTTCTTTTGGAACATCTGTAGAAAAGGTGCCATTTAATGACATTTGATTCTAAATGCAAACAGAATCACTAGAATGTCATGTGGAATTGAATCTCCCAACTCGATTATTTCTGAAATAAAACTCTATTCTCAGAAGCTTTTCTTGTAGCGAGAACCCTACACATTACTATTATTTGGTGTCTTGCTTCATACATCGTTTTAAGTCATTATTTGAGCAAGACCCAGTGGCCTGGTTAATATGTAATACTAAACCATTAATCCTGATTTACAAGCAAAAACCAGACTAAGACAAATTTAAACATGTGGAATAGTGCAATGTTTGAATCCAGACTATGTAATTTAGAAAATATCTGTCTGCTTACTTCTGTATGAACTAGAAGTTCCCTTAGCCAAGTTAGTTGGCTACCTATGTGCTGAGAACTAGAGCAAAGATATGACTTTTATCTGGTTGGGAACTAAGGGGTTCAGGATTATGGGATTATATTGGCTGGAGACTATTGATGTTTAAAAGGGATTTAATCATAGATTAAAGCATATAATGAAAGACAGCATATTTTATATAGGATACAATAAGATAATATCCAGTACAGGCTCTTCTGTAACATATTCAGATGGTTTGAGCTTTCTCCAGTGTTATCTATCTGCCAGTGGAATCAACACTGCTTGTGGAACAGATCTCCATACATGGAGACACAGCCCTTGAAGCAGAACTGGGGCATGCATGGGGTGCAGTAGGGAGAACTGAACTGAACTGAACTCCCATCCAGCTAGCGTAAGATTTATTCCCTGAAGCAGGAGACTCCTTGCTGTTTCTTTGCAGGTTCCTTGCCAGGGAATATGCTTATAATGCATCACATAAGCTTGTTGTTCCCAGCACCTCTATGATCCCATCTGGAAATATCTTTATTACATTGTAGAGTGATAGCTCTATAATTCTAGCAGCTGCCTAGAGAATATATACTTGCCTTGGGGAAAATATCCATTATCTGTTACTTCAAAATCATATTAAACTTAAACCTATGTTAAGGCTGTTACATAAGGAAACTGTTAATTGCCTTGTATGTAGGATAAATACCCTACATGCAATATTGCATTTATACTGCATTACCCAGAGAATAGCAAACGTGCATTCTCAGTGTTTTGGCATCTACTGCTCTACTGAACAGCAACATCATTTCCAAACACAGTATTCTCTAAATATGCTGGATTACAACCCCTCTAACCTCTAGCATGGCCACAAGGTATATACTTGTATTCTTTAGTACAATATTCATGTATTTATTAACATGTTTATAGATTTGAATGCTGATGCCAGCGAGGCTCTGAAAACTAATGGGAAACTATATCACCATTATTCAGTGGTTTGCTACCAGATTTCAGTAGGAACTTGGGGAGCTCTGGGGACTACAAAAGAAGATGCTGCCCCCTCTTTAAAAGATTGAAAGGTTTGATATTCCATAATTACTCCATGGTTAGAAGAAATAAATTCAGTACATACACTGATAGATGTGGAGAAAAGTTTCTCCCAGCTTGCTCGTGAGAAGAGGTTCAGGCAGGTCTCTGAAAAACTGCTTCACCATATCTGCCACATCATATGCAGACTGGTCTTCATAGCTGACATTTTCAGGAGAGCTTTCATTCATCTGACGCAGGGCTTGTATTCGCGATTTCACGCCTGATTTACGGAAAAGGCCCACCTACAACATATGCCATAATAGATTATGTACTATCATTATTATCATGTTAGAATAAAATACATATTTAATTTAATTTTGGAGGTGGTGGTGCACCCCCTCCTCAAGGGGCCATTGCTTAACCCAACTAATCTGGCTGGTTTTGTCCAGTCTCCAACCTCCCCTTTTTAGGGAAGGTTGTTGAGAAAGTGGTTGCACGGCAGCTTCAAAGAGCTCTGGATGAAGCAGATTATCTGGACCCCTTTCAGTCACGATTCAGGCCAGGATATGGGATTGAGATGGCATTGAACCCCACTCTTGGATGACCTCTGGTGGGAGTGGGATGGGGGCAGTGCTTCCACCCTTGCTTTTCTTGACCTCTCGGCAGCCTTCGATACCATTGATAATGGTATTCTTCTGGACTGGCTTCGGGAATTGGGGGTGGGTGGCACTGTGTTGTGCTGGTTCTCCTCCTTCCTCCAGGGTGGGTTCCAGTCAGTGTTGGTAGGAGGGGAGAGGTCCAGTCCACAGCCCCTACTGTGTGGGGTGCCACAGGGCTTGATGCTCTCGCCCCTCTTATTTAACAGCTACATGAGGCTGCTGGGTGAGGTGATCCAACAGTTCGGGGTGAGGTATCATCAGTATTCTGATGATACCCAGCTTTATATTTCCTTCCCAGACTGTCTGAGTGATGCCACGGATGTCCTATCTCAGTGCCTTGGGACAGTAGGGGCCTGGGTGGGGCACCATGGGCTCCGGCTCAACCCAAGCAAGACTGAGTGGCTTTGGGTGTCTGGGCCCAGTACCAATGTTTTTCCATCTTTGGTTCTGGATGGGGTGGCACTGCTCCAGATAGACCCAGTGTGCAATCTGGGGGTCCTCTTGGACTCACGGCTCCTGCTGGAAGAGCAGGTGGCAGCTGTGGCTAAGAGGGCCTTTGCACATCTTCAGGTTGTGTGCCAGTTGCGCCTATTCCTGGACCGGGAGGCTCTACTCACTGTCACTCATGCCCTCGTTTGGACTACTGCAACCCGCTCTACATGGGGCTGCCCTTGAAGAGCATTTGGAAGCTTCAGCTGGTACAGAATGCAGCTGCCTGAGTTGTAAATAGTGTCAGCTACTCGGCACATGCAACACCACTGCTTCAGGAGCTGCGTTGGTTGCCAGTATGTTACTGGGTGCAATTCAAGGTGCTGGTTGTCACTTTTAAAGCCCTTCATGGCTAGGGGCCAGGATTACCTTAGGGACTGTCTTTTCCCAGTTGTTTCTACCCGTCCAATGCTGTCTGGCAGGTTGCTCCGGGTCCCATCAGCCAAGGAATGTTGGCTGGTGGGGACCAGGAGACGTGCCTTTTCCACTGTGGTGCCTGCCCTCTGGAACATTCTCCCTCCTGAGATTAGGATGGCCCCAACCCTTTTGGCTTTTTGGAAGGCTTTATGCCTGGGCCTGGGGACCCAAGTGTGTGAAGGGCCCCATTTCATGGTTGTGCTGATACCGATGGTTTTTAAAGATCTCTTGGCTGTATTTATATTTATATTTATATTTAATGCTCTGTATTGTTTTAAGTGTTTGTTTTTATGATTGTTAGCCACCCTGGTCTCAGATGGGCGGCTATATAAATTGAATGAATGAATGAATGAATGAATGAATGAATGATGCTTTTTTTAAAAAAATCTTATCTCTGGATAGTAAAATGTGGGTTTTTCAGTGATGGAACTAGCAACAGGCTTGGGAAGGCTCAAAAAATATTTCAGTACAGAAGTTAATTACTCAAACAAGACTGGAAGGTAGTTTAGGCCACGGAGACAATCTTTTTGTATTGGGGACTGCACTTTGCCTCCAAAAATGCCAGGATTTGTGTTGATGTGATGATGTCACTGGAAGAGAAGGGGCTGAAACATTTCATCTTCTTTTATTTGGGGGGATGAGGTTTTTAAAAAGACACACATATGTTAAGGCTACTGAATGCACAGGATTGATTGACTGATCATGGCCATTAAGTCAATATAAACTCCTAGTGACACATAGATAGACCCTCTTCAGGATGATCTGTCATCAATTGGACTCTTCTTGTCTTCAAAAGGTACACCTATTCCCACTGCAGTTGAGTCCATCACCTTGCTGCTGATCATCCTCTTCTTTTCCCTTCTACATTTCCCAGCATTAGAGATTTCTCCAGACAGCTAGGTCTTTGTATGTGTCTGAAGTATGGTAATTTGAACCTGGTCATTTGTGCCTCAAGTGTGAATACTGGGTTGATTTGTTTGATGATCCAGTTGTTTGTTGGTCCAGTTGGCTGTCCATGGTATTCTGAAGGGTCTTCTCCAACGCCAAAATTAAAAAAGCATCAATATTCTATCTTGTTTTTTTGAAGTCCAAATTTTGCTTCAATAAAGTATGGAAACCATTGCATGCACAATTCTGAGCTAAGTATGGGCACATTACAACACTGGAATGTCATTAATATAGATCAGCTATGGATGATTGTAATGAATCATTGCTTCAGTTTTTGATGTCTATAAATATATGACTGGTATGCTTTTGTTTCTTTTTTCAGCTTTTTTCCTTCTTTTGTAATTTTCTGTATTATTTTTCTTTTCTTTTGTGTATTCTTTTGTGTATTTAGTTAATTAAAAAAAAATCAGAATATCTTTTCCAAGGCCTTCACCTACCAAGTGCTGGTCTGCAGCAGATTTCTTGACTTGGTTCCTTTACTGTTGATAGTTGATCCTAGAAGGCAGAAGCTATGCACTGCTTCAATGTCTGCACTGTCAATTCTACTGCTGGTTGCTGTACTTGTCTGATTAATTTGGTCTTCTTTATATTTAATCATAATCCCATTTGTGCTCCTTTCCATTATGAGAGCTTGCAGTTCATTTGCATTTTCAACTATTAGACTAGTGTCATCAGCGTAGTGCAGGTTATTGATCTTTCTGTCTCTAATTTTAAAATTATGCTAATTATCATCAAATTCCCCAATATATATTCTGCATATAGATGGAATAAACAAGGGGATAGTTTGTCTCCTTTGTCTCACACCTCTGCTGACCTGGAGCCAGTTGTTTTGTCATGTTCTGTCTGTACTGAGACTTCCCATCCTGTGTATTGGTTTCACATGACAACAATGAGATTTTCTGGGATCCCATTTTCCTAAATATTCCACAGCTTGACACGCTTGACAAAACTGAAGGTTATTCTATAATCAATGAAGAACATTGACTTCTTTTTGGTATTCTTTGGTATTCTTAATTATCCAGCATGCATCAGCAATAATGTCTCTTCTTCATCAGACTTTTCTAAAACCAGGTTGAACATCTGGCATTTTCCTTTCCATGTATGATTTTAATCAGCATTGATTAAGCACTATTTTGCTACAATATGTAATATGCAATAATGCTAAGCATTATTCTGCTAGCATGTGAAATTAAGGACACTGTATGGTAGTTTGCATACTCTGTCAAGTCTTTTTTCTTTGATATTGGCATGTAACATAACTTCTTCCATAACTTGTCATCCTCCAGATTTGGTTAGAACCTTTACTAATTCTTCTACTGAAGAATATTCCTATACCATAGTTATGTAGGTTTTCCATCAATTCCTGTAGCCTTCTGACTTGTTAACTATTGGATTGTTGATCTAACTTCATCTTCTAGTACTAGAGGTTCTTGTAAGTAGGAAATATCTTCTAAGGTATCTTGGATGTTGACATCTCTACTGTACAGAATTTCAATATACTCCTTCCATCTCTGTTTGATGTTCTTTAAATAAGTTACTATCTGTCCACTGGCATCTTTTACAACAACAATTTGTGGTTGGAACCTTCTGCATTCAGAGATCTTTTTGGAAAACTTTTCTTGTTTTGCTATGTATGGATCTATATTCAATATCTTTATAGCTGTCATAATACTGCTTCTTGTCTCTACTAACAGTTCTCTGAAATTCTTTTTCAAGTTCCTTTCAGAGATCTTTGTCTTTCCTGATTTTGGCTCCTCTTCTCTTTTGGGCAATTTCCACTATCTGTTCTGACTTCCAGTTTGTTTGTTTGTTTCTTCATGTTTGACACGTTCATACCTAACAACTTCTCTAACCTCATTTCAGAGTTTTTCTGGTTCTGTATCAATGAGATTCAGGACTTCCTAATGATCTCTTTGAAGATGATGGGTATATGCTCAAGATCATATTGTGGAAACTGGTTGGTTTTGTTCTCCTGCTTCAAATTGACTTGGAATTTACATATGAGCAGTTCATGAACTATTGCACAATCAGGCCATGGCCACGTCTTTGCTAATATAACTGAGTCCTTCCACCTCTTTGAACCATAATATAATCAATGGACATTGTACCCAAGTACTATCTTTGCAATATTCTTCCAGACTAAGAAAAGCAGGCTGTTACTTATTTGTTTTTTATGTCCTGAGTTGTAGCTAGTATGATTTCCCATTATAATTCATTTAATTTCACTGATGCCTAAGTTGTCAATGTGTAGTTAATTTCTTCTTTCACTGTGTTGAGCTTTCCCATATCCATGCTTCTTATGCTCCATGTTGGCACTGTAATTCTGTCTTTGCAACTTTAGATTTTCTTTTCCTGCATGGCAACATCAGCAATTAGATACCCCAAAGGTTTTACTCTAGCCATATCATAAACACCATCAGTATTCTGAAAGATCCTCAGCTATTCCTCAGTAGCCTGCTGAATGCCATCTGACCTGAGAGGCCCATCATCTGGCTCTATGTTGATAATCACTTTATTATGTCTATCCATGTGGTATGCTTGTTAAAATAGGTGGTTTAACATTGCCTTCTCCCATGCAGTATGAAATGATGCTGTCATCACTCAAACACTAATCCTCCTTCAGCATCATCCTATATTGCTCCTATCCAATACAGGTACTTGCTTGATTTAGCTGGGCAGCTGGGATAACTTTCATGCCTTGGGGATCCTGCTGGCTGTATACAGGTGAAACTCGAAAAATTAGAATATCATGCAAATGTTCATTTATGTCAGTATGGCAACTCAAAAGGTGAAACCAATATATGAGACAGACGCATTACATGCAAAGCGAGATATGTCAAGCCTTACTTTGGTATAATTGTGATGATTATGGCGTACAGCTTATGAAAACCCCAAATTCACAATCTCAGAAAATTAGAATATTACCTGACATCAATAACACAAGGATTGGAAATAGAACAATATCGGACCTCTGCAAAGTATAAGCATGCATATGTACTCAGTACTTGGTTTGGGCCCCTTTTGCAGCAATGACTGCCGCAATGCGGCGTGGCATGGATGCTATCAGCCTGTGGCACTGCTGAGGTGTTATGGAAGACCAGGATGCTTCAATAGCGGCCTTCAGCTCCGCTGCATTGTTCGGTCTCATGTCCCTCATCTTTCTCTTGGCAATGCACCATAGATTCTCTATGGGGTTCAGGTCAGGCGAGTTTGCTGGCCAATCAAGCACAGTAATCCCATGGTCATTGAACCAGGTTTTGGTACTTTTGGCAGTGTGGGCAGGTGCCAAGTCCTGCTGGAAAATGAAGTCAGCATCCCCATAAAGCTCGTCTGCGGAAGGAAGCATGAAGTGCTCCAAAATCTCCTGGTAGATGGCTACGTTGACCTTGGACTTAATGAAGCACAGTGGACCAACACCAGCAGATGACATGGCTCCCCAAATCAACACAGACTGTGGAAACTTCACACTGGACTTCAAGCATCGTGCATTGTGTGCCTCTCCATTCTTCCTCCAGACTCTGGGTCCTTGGTTGCAAGGTTGCAAAAGTTGCTCTCATCAGAAAAGAGGACTTTGGACCACTGGGCAACAGACCAGTTCTTTTTTTCTGTAGCCCAGGTAAGTTGCTTCTGACATTGTTTGTTGTTCAGGAGCGGCTTGACAAGAGGAATACAACATTTGAAGCCCATGTCCAGGATCCGTCTGTGTGTGGTGGCTCTTGATGCACTAACTCCAGCCTCAGTCCACTCCTTGGGAAAGTCCCCAACACTTTTGAATGGCCTTTTCCTGACAATCCTCTCCAGGCTGCGGTCATCCCTGCTGCTTGTGCACCTTTTTCTACCACACTTTCCCCTTCCACATAACCTTCTATTGATGTGCTTTGATACAGCACTTTGGGAACATCCAACTTCTTTTGCAATTACCTTTTGGGGCTTTCCCTCCTTATGGAGGGGGTCAATGATGGTTTTCTGCACAACTGTCAGGTCAGCAGTCTTTCCCATGCTTGTGATTCCTACTGAACCAGCCTGAGAGACCACTGAAAGGCTCAGGAACCCTTTGCAGGTGTTATGGATTCATTAGCTGATTAGAGGGGGACACTTTGAGCCTAGAATATTGAACCTTTTCACACTATTCTAATTTTCTGAGATTGTGAATTTGGGGTTTTCATAAGCTGTACGCCATAATCATCACAATTATAGCAAAGTAAGGCTTGACATATCTCGCTTTGCATGTAATGCGTCTATCTCATATATTGGTTTCACCTTTTGAGTTGCCATACTGACATAAATGAACATTGGCACGATATTCTAATTTTTTGAGTTTCACCTGTATATTCTTGATGTACATTCTTGGCATTCTTTGCTCATCCCTCCCAGGACACCTGCTTGCTGTGTAACAGAACTTGGGGTGGGGTGGGGGTGGGAAGACAGTATTTATTTTGCTTGTTATTTCCACAAAAAGTCATGAAAGATCATCATGAGAAAATGAACAGTGGAATCAGACAGAAGCAGGTGAGGAGATCACTCTGGGCTGATGTGTATGGATTCATAATGTTCTTGATATAATCCTTACATACAATTTTAACAGTTGAATTCTTCATGCCGAAATACTCATCATATGTGCACTTTGGCATACATCTTGATTGGTTTTGTTTGTTTGACTGATGTCCTGCCTTTTTCTTCAGGAACTTAAGCCAGCTTATACAGCACTCTCTTCTCCTATTTTTCCCCACAATAACCGTGTGAGGTTGTGCTGAGAGTGACCGACCCAAAGTCACCCAGTAAGCTTCTGTGGCTATGGAGGTTTCCACCCCCATAATCACTATAGCACACTGACTCTGTTGACAGGTCACAGGACTCCATATGTTCCAATTTATCTGTGGCAACCTATTTACATGCAAGAGCAGGTACCTTACACTACAGAGAACATGAGCATGAAGCCTGAGTTTCCTGATTTTATGTTTTTAGCTTAAGACAGAACGGGTAACCTGCAAACTCTGATATTCTATGGCCCTTAGAGCCTATCTTGACTATGATACTGGAAAACATACACACACACAACACACACACACAACACCAGAAGTAAATGCTACCATAGACCCTAAAACTGGTTTAAGAGTTCCAAAATCTATACAGTCCCAATCCTACCCGTGGACATAATATAGCCTTGCTCATTTTGCCTTGGCTTTGCTCACTGTAGCCTACTATTCCACTAAACGCTACATGTGGCCCCCAGCCATCAAAAGGCTGCCTACTAGTTTAAATTCTACTATTTGCAACAATACTTTGAAAGAGGACTCAAAATGTTGTTTGATGCATATATTCTTTTCCCCTCTGTGTCCTTTAATAAACAGAGTAACTGCTGCAAAATTTTATTTATTTATGAGCATTCTTTTATCGTATTTTAATCAGTATTTATTCTTATTTTATTGTAAACTGCCCAGAGTTGCTCTTTGAGTGAGATGGGCGGTGACTAAATTTGAAATACAAATAAATAAAAAATATAATTGTAGGATATGGAAAATAGGCTTGTCAAGACATAAGAGTTTCTCCTCTCTAATGATGGCTTCCTGATCTGTTTCTTTAGCTGGGAGCAGAATATGGTGAAAGAGTCAGGATTATGCAGTATATATTTAATATGCGTTTTCTTCTACAACAAATGTTTCTTCAAATGTGAGGGTCTAGCAGCTTTATACCACATTGTCCTTTTACAACACTTCTCTTGAAAGAAATTCCCCTTAGGCTCATTCCTTTGCACAAATCACAATTTTATTCTAAAGTGAAGCAGTATTATAACACTTGGGATGTATTAAGGCTGTTTCTCCTCATTTCATAGTGGAAGAGATGAAATCTATGAAAAGAAAAGAGTAGGCACATTTCCTTTTCCAAATTATAGTACTTAGTCTTTCTTTGCCTCCTCTGTGTGCTGTCTCATTAAATATATAACACGTTTGCAGTATGTGAGTTTGCAGAAGTACAAAGTGTCTTTAGGGGAGGAAAAAACAAAAATGTTCCAACAGCCTAATGATGACTGAGCATTTTCTGCAGATATAGAATCTTGACTAAGTAATGAGGGGAAAAATTGGAAGAAAATTGGCTGTTGGAATGAAATACAACAGTTAGAATTTCTATGAAGTCTCAATTCACTCATCAGTTTGTTGTTTCAGGCAGGAATGTAGATGGGTGGGGGGGACTAAACAAATCCAGGGTTCCAGGCTGATAATCTGAAGTCAGGTTTGTCAAAATCTGCCTGCACCTGATTCATTCTCTCCACTCCAGTTATATTGGCCAATAACAAAATTACCAATATTATTCTATAATTTCAAAAGTGGGCTTTCTTTAGGAAGGGCCCATTTCTTGGAATAATAGCTCCCCTGATAATTCAGGATGTAGCTATCATTGCATTTTTAGACATACCTTCTTCCAGACTGTAAGTGTCTCTGTGTGTGTGTGTGTGTGTGTGTGTGTGTATGCGTGTGCGTGTACATATATTATATTGAATGTTTTCGCATTATAGTAATTTTATTTGCTTGTGCTCATGTAAACCACTTTGAGATACATAAGTAATGATGATGAATCCAGTAACTAAAAGTTAATCATGATAAATACATCAAATAAAACTTTACAACCTCAAATTACAGATATTAATAATATCTAGAAATGTTATTTCAATTACTACAATCAGGTAGGAAAAATGCACACAAATATTCACTATTGCAAAGTTTCATGAATTGTTTTTTTAACTATTGTGGCAACACTATTAGAGAATCTAATCATGTCACCTATAGCTTCAGGGAATCATACCTTTCCAATGTGATATTATTATTATTATTATTGTTGGTTGTACAGTCAGCCAGATGTTTATACTGGATTTGGCATTTTTATCCATCTATCGAGTCCTTCCCAAGGACCTGGGATAGGCAGATGTTGTTTGATGGTGTTAAAAGTATTGTCATAGGATGTACGTTGTTCCAAGTGAAGCTGACTTATGCAATTGATTGATGGTGATTTTGTCAGTGTTGATGGTCTTCAAGTGGTACTCAAGATGTTTTGGGATTGCACCCAGGCTCCTGTTACCATTGGTACTACCTTTGCTTTCTTTTGCTGCAGTCGTTCTATTTCTATTTGCAGGTCTTTGTATCCTGTGATTTTCTCCAGTTCTTTCTCTTTGATTCTGCTATCTCCAGATAGTGCAGTGTTCACTATCCTGACTTTTTTGTCTTTCTTATCAACAACTGTTAAGTCTGGGGTTATGTGGCAGGTGCTTGTCTGTTCTTGTGCAGCCAGAATTAGCCCCTCTTTCTTCAACTTTCCTGCTGTTAGCCATTGCCAGGTCCTGTTGTTATCTGCTTTGCCTGCTAGTTTTTTTGTGTACTGGCCATGTAATATTTTGCCTTGCCATGTCTCTTTTCTATTCTTCATTTGGTCTTTCTTGTAGGCCAGTTTGGTCTCTTCAGTATTCAGTAAGCCTTCATGGTGTTCTAGCTTCATTGCATCTTTTTCATTGTCCTTCAGATGTTCTTCTAATGCCCTTTTTTCTTCTTCAACTGTCTGGCATACTTGTAACACACCCACCTACGCTCCTTGGTAAGTAGAGTCTGTCAACATTGCTGCAAGGATGAAGGCATGATTCATGGTCATTATTTTTCTGGTCTTTCTATCCAGAGCTTCTAGTTCCGCTTGAGTCCAGTCCACTATTCCAGCTGTGTATTTAATGACTGGAATTGCACAGGTGTTAATTGCACTGATGGTATTTCCTCCACTGACTTTGGACTTTAAGATCTTCTTCACTCTCATGATGTATTCACCCCTAACCTTTTTCTTGACTTCAATGTGCTTGATATTGTCAGCTTGAAGGATGCCCAGGTATTTGTAGTGATCTTACTCTTGATGTTATTTCCATAGGGCATCTATTCCTTCAGTTTTTACTATTTTTCCCTTGTTGATGGTAAGGGTGGCACATTTGTCCAATCCAAACTCCATTGCAATATCTTGGCTATATAATCGGACAGTGTTCAGCAGCGATTCTATTTCAGATGGTGTTTTTCCATACACTTCAGATCGTCCATGTAAAGGAGGTGGGATAGCCTGGCAGATGTTTTTGATGTTTGATAGCCTTGGCCTGACTTGTCCAGTATTGTTGACAGAGGAATCAATGCAATGACAAACAGTACTGGTGACAGTGAGTCTCCTTGAAAGATTCCTCTCATGATATTAACCTCTCCCACCATTGATCAGCAACTGTGTCTTCCATTGTGCCATTGATCTTTGCACAAAGCTTCTGATGTTTCTACTGACTCCTGTTATTTCTAGGCACTTGATTATCCAATCAAGTGGCAGGGAGTCGAATGCCTTCTTATAATCAATCCAAGCTACATTCAAGTTGGTCTTCTTTCTCTTGTGGTTTTCCAAAATCATCTTATCGATTAGGAGCTGATCTTTTGTTCCTCTGCTGTTTGGGTGGTTTCCTTTCTGCTCAGATGGAAAGAGCTTGTATTCAACTAGATGCTGTTGGACTGCATCAGCTACCACACCAGTTAGCAATTTGAAAGTTGTTGGTATGCAGATAATTGGCCTGTTGTTGGCTGGTGCTGCCCTTTTTGTTGGATCTTTCATTATCACTATAGGTTTTGCCAGATGTTAATCAATCTTCAATTGCACCTCCTTGCAGTATGTTGTTAAACTGCCGGGCAATGAGTGGGTGCAGACCAGTCAGATATTTCAACCAAAAACCATGCAGTACATCTTCACCTGGTACTGACCAATTCTTGATCTTCCTTGCCCTTTTCTTTCATTTCAGCTTTTTATTATTATCCACCTCCTTTATCCAAGTTGCATTCTTGTATTATTATTATTATTATTATTATTATTATTACTACTACTACTACTACTATTACTATTACTATTACTAAGATTTATTAAGGCCACCTGACTCCAAAAAGACTCTAGACAGCTTACAAAATATCAAATATATAATTAAAACACAGTTAAAAACATGGCATAACAAAAGATAACTGCCCAGACAAGACAACAACAACAACATTAAAAAAAAAAAGACAGAGGCTCCACAAGCATCCTAACCTCAGGCCTGGGAGCAGAACTTGGTCTTAAGGAATTTCCAGAACACTTGGAGTCTGGGAGCTACACATACCTCAGTAGGGATGCTATTCCAGAGGGCAGTGGCTACAACAGAGAAGGCACGCTTCCTCGGCCCGACACAATGACATTTGATTGAAGGGACCTTTAGTGCATCCACTCTCCCTGAAAGTATGGGTGAGCAGAAACAACTGGAAATGGTGGTCCCTCAGATAATCAGGCTCCATGCCATGAAAGGCTTTATAAGTCATGATCAGGACCTTAAATTGCACCTGAAAGCTGACTGGCTACCAAAGCAGCTCATGTAGCATTGAAGACACATGGGCATAATGAAAAGTGCCTGTTACTATTCATGCCACTGCACTGTGAACCAGCTGCAGCTTCTGGATAGTCTTTAAGGGCAGTCTCATGTAGAGTGCACTGCAATAGTCCAATTGTGATGTGACCAGGGCATCAGTGGCCATCTGAAGGGCCTCCCCATCAAGGAAAGGGAGCAACTGGAGCACAAGATGAACCTGTGCAAAGGCCCTCCTGGCTACAGCTCCACCTCTGTAATTAAACAGTTTTCTGTTGACACTAGGAAAGACCTAGCTGTGCCATGCCCATACTTTACATTGCTTTCTGGGATAGTATCCATCATAGGTATTGCCTCAGGAATGGATAAAATGAGACTTGTGTGACTGAATGTAAATTCTAGACAAGCTTGAGCTGTCAAAAATTTTGAAATAAAGTAGTTAGATCTTCAATCTGAGATTTGGAGTAAGGTCTAAGGGCTGCATTTGAGTTTGGCAGCAGAAGGCAATATGGCCTGCCATAGTCTTAATTGACCAATTCTCAGAATACCTGGCAGTATTAATCTGTTGTTAAACAATATGAATTTCCTCCTTCAACCTAGAAAACTGTAATAATTTTCTGCTTGTCATTGGAAAGGCAAGTGAAAAAAGAGGAAATAAAATGCTTATAATAATGCTCATAAATTGGGAATCTAGATGAGCACCAAAAATGAAATGTAGACCCATATAGCTTCTTTTACTCCTAAACTTAGAGAGCAGGCAATCTAAATAATTTGTTCTGTGCAAGTCTTTATATCTTGTGATGAAGAGAAGGGGTATGGTTCCCCACTGCTGTACCTAGGAAGGGAATAGAGGGAGATGCAGACATGGACAACATAGCAGAATCACAGTCATCTTCCACTGAGGAATGGTTAACCAGTTCTGTAGTGTCACTGCTTTCTCTAGAGCTACCCCAGAAATGGATGGAAGCAAGTATGAACCTATTGGTACCAATAGAGATGTCACAAGAACATGTGCTAATGTGACTGGCTTTGATGCAGTCTTCAAAGGTGGGTGATGACAATAATGAACTACAGTATCCCTTCATGATATGGAATTATGATGGTACTAACATGAAAAGTGAAAACTTCATAGAACAAGAACACTGAAAACTTTGCAGCTGTTATGGATGGAAAGGCCAGGTTCTGGATGAGTAAACTGGGATGGAAAACAGAACCAACTTTGATGGTAGTGGTAACAGTGAGGCAACTGAGTGTACCAAGACTGTGAAAGTTTGTAATGTCTATAATGTGGCACTTGAGAAAGAAGAAATAAAGAAAGAACTGTTGTAAAGACCTGCATAGGCTTAATAGAGATTGCATATAGGACTAAGACCTCAATGAAAATTCAGGAAGATACTGGTCCCAAACTTCCCCTTCAGAGATGGAATCAATGACACACCTTTAACAGCTGCTGATCTCCTTCAGTAATGCTAGTTTAGGAAAAGGCAGACAAGATGGCAGTCAAAAGAAAACTGAAGAGAATCAGAACCCATTTATATAACATGGATTATAGGATGAAATTGGGGTCCAACCAGAAATCCTAGTTCCTGGAACTTTCAAAATAGGTTATTGGACAGGCACAGAATTTATATGAGGGAGTCACAAAGACTATGGAAAAGAATCAATATATTGCACCAGGGTGAAGAACCAGCAGGTGGCACAAGATCAATCACAATTATATTTTTCTTCTTTATTGGATGTAGCACTGAAGCCACCCCTAGCAAATATATGCCTAGGCTATCAAAAAGCTAACAGCTGACACAAATTAGAAAGAATGCTCCGGATTCAGAATTTCTACACATATATTCTCTCTCGCACAACAGGGCTTTTAGCTGATTCTTTTAAACCACCACACTTGGGACGGTTATAGAACTGCTAATAATGTGGCATGAGAGTGGTGACGCTGCAGTTTGGGACTGGCAGGAAGCAATGCTCTTCTGGACTGCAGCCAGTACTGAAATATAAATTGGCTCTTTCCTTGTCACTAGAGGAGGAACATTAGCTCCATGCCCTGTTGATGGTCTGGTGTGTTGGATAAAAAGCTCAGAACTTAATGTGGCAGTTGATGCTTTTAAAATAAGCCTCTCATACTATATACAGCTTTTAATAATCAGAAACAATGAGTCAGATTTTAAGAAAATATAATTACATTTCTTGGTGTATTACATTTTTTAATTAATACCTTTCATTTTTTAATCCTTTTCTTCTTTGGAAACTACAGTCCAGATATGCCACCAACACCAAACAGTTATTACACCTAGTTTTATTTAATCACACCATTCTCTAATGGTAATGATTACATTAAGTGTTTTGAACAGGTTCACATCTACAACATTCAATAAATTAGCCATATCTTAGTGTTAAGTCTTTTTTGACTTAAGGTTATACAAGTCTCCAATTATGAGCAGTTGAGATGGACTTCACTCCTTTTCAAGATTTTCAGAAAACACAGAGAATGTGTATGACTTCACTGCTCTTTCCTAGACATACTGAAACTTGCATGGAATCTGAGCACAGATATAATAAAGAAAACGTGGGGTGATTGACAGAGCAGTCTGTTTCTGCAAGCTGCATATGTGGAAATGGGGGTAGAGTTCTAATTCGCCATCTACATCTTAGTGCAGAGAACTTGTAACTGCATCAAAGAACTGATTAGGAAAAATCTATAGTAGCGCTTGTTTCTGATCTTCAGTTCATTTAATTAATTAATTATTCAGTTCCATTAATTAAACTGAAGAAAAAACATGGGTCCCCTTTACCTATTCAAGAGAATAGTTACATTTTCCTTTGGAAAAGAAGCCCATAGTGAAAGTTAGATAACCACAATTAGTAGATGTAAAAGGAAGGGAAGAGAAGGATTAGGTGTTGTGAAATGAGAAAAAATCTTACTGTGTACTCTTCAGCCATCTAAACATAATTAAATTCTGTCACAATGGCTACTATTTTTGAGTTTTAGTAATTAATGTTCCAAGTATTTTAGCTCTCCAAAGGATAGACCTGGATTTAAAACTCATTTCTGCTCTAAGCATATTCTCTGTATAATAGACTGAAACAAAATAATCCTACAACAACAGGTTGGAGGAACTGTTAGATCTGAGTCTCTTCCCCATGACAGAAACAGGGAGAGAAGGGAAACTGATAGAAGTGGGGATTGGAAACTGTTACTTTGCTTGGGGGAGAGAGGGTGGTTTTCTCCCCAAGGCAGATCCTGGGTGCGCTGTGTGTCCTACTGGAAGTGCTCTTTTTAGTCTGCAAAATCCATCCTATTTTCTACAAAGAAAGAAGCTCCATTTTGAGTATCATAGCCACAAAATTAGTAAATAATACATTTAACCATCTTAAAATTGGTCATTCTGATGGTGATCACATATCTGACTTGGTACAGTACTATTCCATTATAAAATTTATTTACAGCACTGTGGGTTGGCAAAATGGAATGCTTTCTATCACATTTATTATATTTTGTATTGCAAAGACATGCTAGACATTGCCCAACAGAAGCAAGATCAAAATAATAAAAATCCAAGTTATTTTAAAAACCTTCAGCACCTAGAAGCTTCTTTCCAAATAAATCTGCCAGAGGACTTTTGTGTACTTACATATACATCTATCAGAATGAAGAACCTACCTGATCCAGGCAATTACTACGTAGATATCGCAAGGCTTGTTGTATGCTCTGTGGAAGAGGTTGTCCTGTTCTTTGCACATGGACTATTAAAGGCACACCAAAGATGTTCTTATCCTTGTAATCTGGAACCTTCATCCACTTCATGAATTTCGGTACAGACCTTAAAAACAATGATTATTCATTCATTCAAATTATTTACATGATCATTGTCTGAGCCCTGTTATCTGGGAGGAGTTTGAGCCGGCTGATTCTGAGGAAGTGGACAGGGTCCTCGTGGCTGTGGGCTGGGCCACCTGTGTTCTGGACCCATTCCCCTCCTGGCTGGTTAAGGCCTCCTGGGAAGTGGCATGTGGCTGGGTTCAAGCAGTGGTTAATGCCTCTTTGTGGGAGGGGGTGGTACGGCCTGTCTTGATGGTGCACCCCCTTCTCAAGAAGCCATCCTTGGACCCAGCTGTGTTAGACAAATTTCATCTAGTCTCCAGCTTTCCCTTTTTGTTGAAGAATGGTTGGCACACAGCTTGAGAGAGCCCTAGATGAAGCAGATTATCCGGACCCTTTTCAGTCTTGGTTCAGGCCGGGGTATGGCATTGGTTGCACTTGCTGATGACCTTTGGAGGGCTTGGGATGGGGGTACTACAATTGTCCTGGCTGTCCTGGATCTCTTGGTGGCTTTTGATACAACTGACTATGATATCCTCCTGTTCCAAAAGGCAGTCTCTGCCACCATGAAGGCATGATTCCAGAGTCCAACAAGATGTCATTATTTGATGGAAGGGATCTGGAGTGTACCCTCTCTGCTAGATCTGGTTAGCTGAGCAGAGACAATGGGAGAAAGGTGGTCCCACAAATAACCTGGCCCTATGCTATATAAGGTTTTATAGGTGATAGACAGAACCTTGAATTATACCTGGAAGCCTACTGAGAGCCAGTGCAGGTTGCAGAGTGGTGGTGTTATATGAGCATAATGAGAAGCACCAAAAATGTATTATTGTATGCTGTATTGCTGCATTCTGCACTAGCAGCAGCTTCTGAGTGCTCTTCAAGGGCACTCCCACACAGACTGTGTTATAGTAATCCAAATGGGAGGCGACTAAGGCTGAGGGACTGTGAGCAAGGCTTTCCTGTCCAGGAATGGGTGCAAATGGTACACAAAATGAATCTGTGCAAAGGCTCCCTGGCCATGGTTGTCACCTGCTCTTTGAACAGGAGCCATGAGTCCAGGAGAACCTCCAAATTGTATACCAACTCTGATGGAGAATGTACCGCAATGCAAAGATGGAAACTCCCAAGATCTGGGGGAGGGGTCTTAAAACCCACAGCCACTCAGTTTTGCCAGGAGTGAACTGAAAACTGTTGTCCCCCATCCAGACCCTCACAGCCTTCAGGCATTGTGAAAGGACTTCTACAACATTGCTTGGTCCATCCACGGTGCAGATCTACAACTGGGTATCATCAGCATACTGCCAGTTGAAAATGTAATCACCTCCATAGATTTGGTAACTGGCTGTTCCAGTTTTAGCTGCAATAACTGCATCCAATCACTTTTTGTAATTGATGGTCACCTCATAGTATAAGAACCATGGTCCATTCCTCATAGGCAAACTGCCTCAACAGTAACATATGAGTGCTTTATAGCATGAATGGCTCATTTAAGGTCCTGCTGCAACATTTCTATGGCACTTAGGTCCGGACTTTGACTTGGCCTTTCCAAAATGCTAAATTTATTCTTTATCAATTCTCTTGTAAACTTGCTTGTAAGTTTGAGATAATTTTCTTGCATGACCCACTTGCACTAGTCTATAGAACCCTGGACAATTTTCTGCTGCACTCTTAGAATGATTTTGACAGGGCAGCCCATTCTGGGAAGATTCACTGTTGCCACAAATCCCCATTTCAAGACTGTATCTTTGACTGTGGATTGATAGAGACCCAAAATTTTAGAAATAATTTTATAATCTTTTCTTGGCTAATAGGTTTCAATGACTTTTTTTTAACCAAAAACAAACAAGCAAATTCTTCTGATTGGGGCATGACTTGTCTCTGGAGTCCATATTGTTAGAACTTCTCTGTGATGAGGGCATCCAAAGTTCATAATATTTATATATTTCAGGGCTGGCCCAAAATGAGTTGTGATTGATTAATGTAGCACTCAGACACACCTGGCCCTAGTTATTCCTCTAATTGATCTGGCTGAAACTACATGGGTGATTACTCTTTCACACTGGCACACTGCCTGTCGGGTGTTTATGAAATAAATGAAACAGGCACCAAACTTTGGGATTATTTGTTCACTCGCACTAGATCAATAGGACTTACATGAAGCTCTGATAACATTCAGTGGGAGAAATATGCAGTAATTCAGACAATCCAAAAGGAAGTAAATACTGTTTCACAGAATTGTAGTTATGGCAGAGAGATGACAATCAAGAGCCTTCTACTCCCTGCCATGCTGGAGTTCCAACCAAAAAATTTACGATTCTATCCAGTCTGAGACCACAACTACATTCATGGTTAAATTCTCTCTCTTGATCACAGACTTGCAACAGACTTTTTTCCCTAAAAGAAGTATGTAAAATGCATTGACCTATTTACCATCTAATTTAGCTTTTATTAAGCACAAGATTATAAGTGCTTTACACGTGTGAAACATTAGGTTGTTCTAGGTCATAAATTTAATTCTTCTCTATGCTGGTTGGGGATTATGGGAGATGTTGTACAACACATTTGAAGGGCACTAGTTTTGGGAACATTGACCTACGTGATGCTTGCATTTGTTATAAACCACTAGTTATGAATCTTTAGATATTTATTATTGTCTGCCTTATTTTATGCAATTCCAGGAAAGCAGTAAAACCCAGATATTTTTATTAAATCCCTAATAGGCTATCCTAAATGGCTGGCAGACTTCATTTGGCTTAGTGGTTTGAAAGGAATAAAGTCAAGCAGAGATTTAGGTTTGATAAAGGAATAAGCAAAAATGAAAAATGAAATTATATCTGGTAGAGGGTCAGTTTTATCCTTAAAATATATGCAGGTTTTACATTTTACACATTTCATTTTTTTCACCAATAACTGCTTGTGGCAATGGAGCATATTCACCACTTAGTTCAATCCACTTCTTCAGCACATGTGTGACAACTTAAAATTCAGTAAGTAATGGCAGAAGATTAAACTTGAAAGGATGTATAATTAATTATCTCAAAGTGGCTCATTATGTCCGTAATCTCAAATTGCATGATTTATCATGATTTATCTATTATTTGTAAAATTACAACAAATCCTGGGTGAAGCTTAAAAGGATGGATTTTGAATAACTTTTCAGGGTTATTTTGTGCTCTTGTTCACTTATTCTAATTCCTATAGAAAATAAAGGTTGGCAAACATACATGCATTCATATAGTGAGAAATGTAATCTAAATATTATGAGAAAAAGGACAGTTGTGATGTAAAAAAACCCCTAATGTAGTGGCTGCAGGAGTTATGGAGATGGTTAATAGGCTCAGTACCTAGAGACAGTAAGAAGTGTGTGTGTGTGGGGGGGGATTGCTCAAATGGAGGTGTGAGCTACCAGTATCTACTCCTGTCATGCTGGAGAAAGGAGTTAAGAGAGCGATTGCTCATTTTATGAAGCAACTATATTTGGCAAGAGATATCATGCTTTGCTTCTAGAACATCTGAAGTTCAGTACTAGCACCTCCACTTTAAAAAGAAAAGGATGATGGCGAAGATCTTGATTTGGGATGTTACTACCATTCAAAGTTACCAGTAATGGAGTACGTGGACAGAAAGTCCAACTAGTAAATATGTCCAAGCTAATCATCCAAAAATTCATTTGCTATAATGCCAGTCCTACTATTAGCCAGAGAATGTGCACACTTGACCCATGTGATTTTAATTTTAGAATCTTTTAATACTGGGTGAAGCTTAAAAGGATGGATTTGAATAATAATTTTATTATTCAAATTTGAATAAAAGCAAAACTGGAAGCTGCTATTTTACAATATAAAGTACCAACCTCTATTGTAAATTATATTTTCAGTAATACTGTATCTCCTCAGATAGTTCCTTATTTCCATTAAAAATAAAAGTGGTGGGAGACAAAGCCAAGTGCTTTGTTAGGAAGTACGCTGACCTGCCCAGAAATAAAGGAAAAGGCTAATATAGGATGATGTAGAACATCCTGTAAGGTTAGAAGGGGTGATAGCATATCTTTAGTTTATCTTCACAGAAATGGACGTTTGTGATCAGCCTTACATGGTAGCCATGAGTTGTCCTTACCATTCTAGATGTCCCCACCAGCTCAAACAATTGCTTGCCTCTGCTTTAGCGGATTTGAACCATTCATTTCTGCCAATAGGTTCTACAGAATGGCAAGCCACCAGTTCTAGTTATATAAGCCATACTGAACATTGCAATTACATCAGTGTTTTCTACTTCCCTCCTCTTGATTTAACTGGATGGAAGTGCTCTGTACTCTGTATAGCTCTGTATAGCTCTGTATGTTATAGCTACCAGCTAGCATAATCTTGTGATATCCTTTGGCAATCGAATACTATATAACTCACTAATTAAAATCCCATAATATTATTTCAGTAAATTTTGGTTAAATGTTGCATGTGTTCATTTGTTTTTTTCTTTTGCTAGAGCTTTACACAGAAGAATCCAGCCAGTCTTCTAGAATTACCGTTCATGCTGTGAGATTATATCTTTCATTGCTTTTGACTGCACTTGCGGTAAAATGAGGCTAATAATCCTTAGCATTTCACATGGCCTACTTAAATGCCAGTTAATGCCATGAAGTTATTAGCTGAAATATGCTACATTAGAACAAATATTGAATTTTGTACATCAAATCTGAAAGTGAGTTACAAAGGGAGCCTAAACTGTAGAATCCACAATGCATGCCCAATGCATTTTTGGGGATCAAATGCCTTTATCTCTCGAAGCCATCAAATATGAGACGAGAGGTTTGTGTGAGACATAAGAGAGGAGATTTCAGTTAGGGCATGCATTGGATTTGTTTGCTTTGAACCAATTCTCTGGCTTCATGAAGCAGAAGCACAATCCTTACTAAGGAACTCAGACTGAATTAGGACACTGAATCAGGTCAAAAGTCTTCATCTTTGATTGGAAGTTCGAGTGCTGTAGAAAGGCAAGTGCTCTGGCTGAAATAATGCTACTTTTACCTTTTGTTTCTCTACAGAGCAACCATAGTGAGGAGAGGAAGGAAGGATGGGAGTGGAACTGAGTGACTGACAGATCTGCCTTACAATTGCTAATTATTCTTGGAGTACACATTGAATGACATGCATAGATTAAAATGTTATGACTTTAGAAACATGCAACAGTTTTTTTTTACCAAAGACTCTAATATTATTTTAAAAGCATAATCTATATTGCATAAGTGACATATTAATAATATTTAATTACTTAATTCTACGTCTTAATTTTCATTTTTAATTTTAATTCTCAAGAGCCAATTTGGTGTAGTGGTTAAGGTGCTAGCTAGAAATCAGGAGACTGTGAGTTCTAGGCCTCCCTTAGACATGAAAGCTGGCTGAGAGATTTTGGGCCAGCCACTCTCTCTCAGCCCAACCCACCTCACAGGGTCATTGTTGTGGGGAAAATAAGGAGCAGGAATGTTAAGTAGGTTCACTGCCTTCAGTTTACCAAACAGATGTGTGTGTGTGTGTGTGTGTGTGTGTGTGTGTGTGTTTGCGTGTTTATCCCAAAGACAGATAAGATAGATAGATAGATAGATAGATAGATAGATAGATAGATATAAAAATCTAATAATCAATCAATCAACTCATAGCAATTCTGGTTGGCATTCAAGATAAAAAGAATACAATACAATGCAAACAAATAAGTGATAGCACAGACATTAATGGGTTAGATTACTATTTATCAATATTAATACATTCTTTTAGTCTTGTCCTATCAGCTGTGTGATCCAGGAATAGACTATCTGATTTTAGGGGGTGTTGACAGCTGTGAAGTGAGCAACCATGCATGTTCTAAAATTACTTTTTCTTTTGGAATCTAGAACAGTCCTAGATAATTAATGTATCTGTATGTGTGAAAAAATACTTTGCAAATATTGCAAAAGAATTAAATTGTTGTAAAATAACCATTCTTCATCGTTTTTCTTCCTGAACACTGACCCAGTGATTACAAACCTCCTCTTGCCAAGCTCATTCTCCATGTCAAATGCTATACTGATTTTTTTTTAAAAAAATTATGATGAGTATTTTCAGGCTTTGTACCTAGAGAATGTTTAAACTATAAAACATACTTACCATGTCCAGCTGTGCTTGCTTGACATGGAGTACTTTTCCATAATTGCCGTAAGACGAAGCAGGGAAAATTTTTGTAGCAGATTTAATTGAACAGCTGACTGATTGCTGATCTGCAGTGATCCTAGAGCATGGCTAAGTTGGTGAGAGATCTGGAAGCTGTGCCAACGTAATCGCCTTTACACACACAAAATAAAAGGTAATTGAATAAAATGTCTGATTGTGGTGATAGGTTTGATTTTTATAAAATTTGTGCAGGTTTGGAAGACTTTGTTCTGCTATTAGAGCAATGTAATTCCAACATAAGTCTAAAAACTGTTTTTATCTTACAACATTCTGTTTACAAGTCTACTTGTTTTAGAAATGTAATAGCAATGATGAAAGTTTACGAAGTACAAAGCTGTCATCTCTAGTAAATTCCATTTGCTCCACATGAGTAAATAGATACGGAATCTTCAACAACATGATTTACTTATTCCTTTTTTATGCAAGCACAATGGATCCACTAAGTCCAAAATATTATTTTGTTGAATAAAACATAATCTAAGATCAAGTGAAATTTTTGACACCAATGTTAAAAGACAATTTTCTGTTACTTAGACAAGCGGGATCTCCTTATTCCATTCACTCTGCATATTAAATTGATTTTCAATAACAGGTATTTATAAATCATTGTGGGGTTCTTCTCTCATAGGATTTAGTGATCACCTCTAATAAAGTCTCTCTGAAGCTAAAAATCCACTGATCCAAATTGAGTTATCAATAAATGTTGTAGTTATTAATATTGCCAGTGGGTGGCAACAGCCAAACTGTATTCATCCTTTGACATAGAAAATGATAAAGATCATCATTATTATCCAATAATTGATCTAAAGTAAAAATCTCAGCATCTATCTATATCTTCCATATTTTTTTAAAAAAATCAGTTTTAGCATCTGGATTACCCCATAGTTTCAATTTGGTGTGAGAAAAAGGGACAAAATGAAAATTTCCAGAAATAGTATGTTCATACTATTCCAGAAATAGTTTTCAAACTGATGTATCAGTGACAGGAGATATTGCTAATCCATTATATTTTGAGCCCAAAACAGTCCATCTAACTAAATGTGATTTATACAAATATTCCAAAAGGGCCTAGGAGGGAGAATTTATACTAAAGGAAGGTGTGCAAGATCTGATACTTGTTAAAAAGGTATACTCTGATTCAAAATTCTGGAAACTAAAGCCCCTATTTTTAACTGCACCTTTTTCTCACTGGAATTGAAAAAATCCATAGAAATGTACAGAACAGTCTACTGAGTTTTTGAAAATGTTTCCTGGATATGTACAGTATATGGGAATTCTATACAAAATATAAAGTATCCTAGGAATTAATTCTTTTTTTAGATTATTTATCCCACCCCAAAGGGCAAGGCTATCAATATCCAAAGAATTGTAATTATTTGAGAAATGTCATGTGGAATAATAATACCTAAGTGGTTAATACATTCAGTATATATATGAGATGATAATTACACACCTCTGCCATTAGCATCAATTCCAAATTAAACGAGCTAACAGAATATCCCACAATTCATCCAAACACATTAAGCAAGTGCATCAGAGTCAGAATCAAAGTATGAAGTTCAGAAATAAACAATAAAATGCCATCAGCATATAACACCAATTTTATTCTAATGAATAGTACAAAATACCATGGATATTATGATCTAGTACAGCAGTTCTCAAACATTTTGTTCTCAGGACCCCTTTACATTCTTAAAAATGACTGAGAACTCCAAAGAGCTTTGGTTTATGTGGGTTATATCAATCAATATTTACTGTATTAGAAATTAAAACTGAGAAATTTTAAAACATTTATTTGACTTTGTGGACCTCCTGAAAGATTCTTGGGGACTCCCAGGGGTCCCCAGACCACACTTTGAAAACCACTGATCTAATATAATAGTAGAAGCTAAGGGATCCAAAGAAATATCAAAGTAGAAATTAGATATACGTGTCTAGTATCTTTACGGAGTGACCAAATAGATGCAGAAAGACCTTTGACCCTCACTTTGGAATTGAAGGCTGCATATAGAATCTGGACTTGTTTGGTAATTCGCATTTGGCTATGCTAATTTATATAATTTCAGCTTTGTCTTTTCTGTCTTTGCTCCAATCAATCAAATCTACCCACCCACATTTACCTTGGGCACTCTCCATGCTTGCTTCAGTCTAGCCCTCAGTCTTTGAAATAAACAAGATTGCCCATCCTTGGCCTAATCCTCATAAAACGATCTTTCAAATAGCTGGAAAAATTCAAACAGCTGTTATCCAGATACTCAACATTTTTATAGGATGCTGTAATAGTTGTTATTGAACTGCCCATTTGCGTTGGCAAGATATTTTAGTGGAAGATGTTATGGGACTACTCAGATTTAAAATTTAAACTGTAAATTAAATATTACATTGTGAGTTGCAATTTATTGTTATGATTTTGATATACCTTATGCTTCCGAGTTATCTCTGCAGGAACAACTACAGAATTGAAAAACAGCATATTTTAATTCCCCCGTTCTCCATTCTTAGCAAAGTGTGATCTGGTACAAACCTGTTTGGCCTGGTAAGAGATGCTCCAACACCAGAGTCTCTTCTTTCTCTGACACCAGTAGCTTCTGATTCATTGAGAGATGCCCCATCTCGGTCCATATCGCTTGGTGTTGTCTGGCCATCATATAATGAGTTCTGTTCAAAGTCTAGTGACATTTTACTTGGTGACTGATATGATAATGGCTCACATTCACCAACTGATAAAGCATTATTTTTTGGTTCTGGCAATACATTTTTTGACCAGTCATCAACAGATTCCTGAAGCCCATTGACATGTTGCAAAATATCATCCAGATGAGGAAAAAGATTTTCCCTTTCCAAGTCCAGAAGATCCCCTGTGCTGGCACATAAATGAGAACCTGGAACATTGTCATAAATGCTAACTCTACTTTCCTTTGAACAGGAAACAAGGGGTCTGAGTTCTTCAGATGGTGTGCATATCTTGTTGTTTAGTAAACTGCTGTCTCTCTTCCAGTTCATGACGCTGTCTGTAGGAGAGAGACTTTCAACAGAAAGTGCCTTTGGAAATGTTCCTGGCTTGTGATCTTTAGGAATATGAAATATTAGGTTTTCTTGGGAGTGAAATTCATTTTTGCGATTTTGATCTATCACTTGCCTCAGTGTTGGTCCCGCAAGAACATCCAGGTCCTCTAGGTACATGCCACCTCGTTTATTTGCTTCATGGTGTTTGCGTTCCTTTAAGGAAGGAGTGCTTATGGCACTGCTGCTAATCTCCAGTTGGCTGCTCTCGCTGCTGCAGTTGGCAGGAAACCCTTGTCTGACTGCATCTTGGATTGCAACTGTTTTCTTTTGGAGGTCTCCATTCCCTACTTGCATGCATTGCATTTCCTTTAAGATTCTGGGCTCATACTGCAGAACAGGTGTACTAATGGCTAAGACACTAGTCCTTCCAGAGCCTTTTAATTTTCCATGTGCTCCTTTGGGTTTTAATGTCTCCATGTGCTTCAGAAAGGTTTTTGCTCTAGTTCGTGTTGATTTCTCATTCCTGAAGTTGGGAGAGTCTTCTGAAAGCTGGGAAGGAGGACCACCAATGGAAGGGGGCCCCTGCACAGAAGTGTTTTCAACACAGTATTGTCCTGAACAGTTAGTTTCCCTGAGAAGGCTTGTGACTCCAGACTGACTCCTATGCTCACTTCCTCCACTGCTCTCACTGTGAATAGATGACACCTCAGGCTCACTCAAATCAGTAAGCACACTTTCATTGCTGGTTGTGATTTTCATTTTAATGTCCCCTTGAAAGTCATTTTTGCCTGACTGATGAATCAAGGCATCAGTGTCTTCCACCCGAGACCATCTGTGGCTTGTTCTTTGGAAAGTCCATTTGTTACTGATGGCACAAAGGTCTTCTTCATCTGAGTCTTCACTCTGAAAAACAATGCATAACACTTGAGTATCTATCTATCTATCTATCTATCTATCTATCTATCTATCTATCTATCTACCTACCTACCTACCTACCTACCTACCTACCTACCTACCTACCTACAAGACTCACTTTTCAAAATATCAGTAGAGGCTCTGCAATGCAAAGTCACTATCTTTCAACATTAGCTCACTCATAGATCCATCTGTAATGTACCTTTCTTGTCTCAAAAAACTTCATGGACATTTACTGGGGGAAATAAAATGAAAACTGATGAAACTGATCACCCAGAAGTCATCATTCCACAAATTCTAACTGTATGACACTATTCCATGTGATTAAGTGACATGGCATTTTCATTTATATGCTATATTAAGATTAATCAACAGGGAATTTGTCAGTTCACATAAGAAATGTGCACAGAGTTTCAATTCAGCTCTCAATCTGATCGATTTGGAAAACAGTTTAATTCTTGATTGATTAGCAGCCATTTAGATTAAATATAGGGTCCAAATTCAAGCCTTAATTTAGAAAGTGTAAATATATGAGTTTTGTTATATGCACATTTAATTTTTTACTATATTTTTATTAGGGGGATCTGATAATCACTTTTTAAAAATTTCTGGTGGAAATAAAGAGATTCCCTATCCCTCCCTCCCTCTTAATATCGAAACAACACATCTGTTAAGGCCATTTCAGTAGACAAATAAAACTGCAAATTTTCAGAATGGTAAGTATAAGGACTAGCCATGTTGCATGAAAAACATGTGTATGGCTAGTGCTTGAATTTTCTTTTGGTTCCTGAATATTTGGGATTTTTTTCCTTTCCTTTAGTTCCATTATGTTAAGACTAACAGCAAAAACTTCCTATCCTTCTCTTCTCTAGAGCTCGATTATTTCTCTTCAGAACCTGGGTGTCCACATAATATACAGAAGTAATGTAATTTCAGTGAATTTTCCCATATTTTCCCCCTTGCTATGGCTATTACCCCACAGCTACAACTGTTTCAATAGCAGTGGGGTCCATCTAAGTAACTTAACAGACATATTTTCTTCACTGTATAAAGAAACTTCAGCATGCAAGGGTACACTGTATAGCTGAATTGGAGTTTAACGTCAGGGCTAAGAGTCTGATTATATATACTCTGCACTGCAGAAGTACATGTGAATTTTGCTACCAGTTTCATCTGAAGTGCACTTTCGCTTTAACTATTCTTCTCGTACAGTTTCTCTTAGAAACTGGCCCAAGGGCCACAAAAATTGCTCACTTTGGACTACTTATGGTACAAAACTTTTCACAAGCATATACACGCTCTTCTTTTATGTACACTCACACAAACACACACATCAACCATACTCACACATAATCTTGCTCTTCCTTCTATCCTTTATCCTCCTCTACATCAATAACCTACTGCAGATCAAAGATGTCTTGCTGCCATTACCAATTCCATGACTGTTGAATTGACTTCTGAGTCTGCTGTGAATTACTGGCTTTTTGTATTAGTGATCTGATGGTTGTCTGACTTTTTCAGCTGTATAGTCACCCCTAAACATGAGAGTATTGGGCCTTGAAGTCCTATAGCTTGAATGGCCAAGTATGGTACCAGAAAGTAGGGTCCAACACTTTTAGAGGCACCAGACTGGAAAAGGGTGTGCTCTAGGCATCTCTTTTCAATATTTCTGAATGCTTTGGATGCTATCTTTGTTCATATCGACAAGATTCTGTTAATACTGAATTGCAGTGTAGATGGTAAAATAGTAGTATAGGACTTGGCTGCTTTCCGGGAAGAAATCAAGATAAGGGTAAAGGCAAATGCAGTAAAATAATGATTTACTGAATGACAGAATATTAAATTGTCTTAATGTGATTTGAACATCTGCCTTCTTCCCCAGAGGCAACTGAAAATAGAATATAATTATATATTATTCACAAGAAATGAAGTTACTGGAGGTCCTTCTGTTATGATGCACATAAAAATTAGAATCATATGAAGGCAAAGAAATAAAATTATTATTGTCTGAATAATTTCATATACATAGGAAATAAAGATAGAAATTTACATAGAATAAAATCACAATCACTTAGATTTTCTGAAAAAAACTTTTGTACTGAAAAAATTATTTAATTATTTTTAGTTCTCATTTTGAGTTGTCCTCCTTTGCCTTCATATGTTGTCGAAACTGAAATATTATGTACCGTATTTTTCCGTCAATAAGACGCCCCCATGTACAAGACGACCCCACTTTTGCAACCCAAAATTAAGAAATCAATATTTTAAAGATAGTGCAGAACACATTTTTATTTAGTAATTAGTTAACATTGACCTGATACACTCGGTGGGAGGAGGTCCAAAACGTCTCTCTGCAGCTCTATTTCCATGCTCTTTTGCATAACTGATTACATTCAAGCATGAGTGAAACTGCCGATAACTTGTCTCTGCAAACAGCCTTCCTCTAATTGGTTTGTTCAGCATCAGCTGACATCAGTTACATAAGGCTCGTGATTGGAGGAAGTCTGTTTGGGAGACAAGCTATTTCACTTGTGATTGGAGGCTAGCAATAGGAGGAAGCCTGCCTGCAGAAACAAAGTATGAGCAGTTATGAAACCGGGCAGTTCCATCTTCGGCTGACTTCCTTGAATAAGACACCCTTCAATTTTTAGGGTAAAGATTTTAGAAAAAAGTATTGTCTTATAGTCGGAAAAATACAGTATGTACCAATAGAAGAGAATTATGTATGTTTATCTACAAGCAACTTTTACTGAACAGTATGGGACTTCAGACTAAAGGTGCATTGGATTGAAAGGCATCATCATGGCATCATCCTAATTCTACCTGATCACTGATTAGCAAGGTCACCCATGTAATTACCTCCCAAAGCAGAAAATAACTTCTTTGTCCTGAGGAATTTTCACTCTAAATGTTGATACAGAGGCAACAGAGAAAAGGGAAGAACACTGAGGTGTGTTTCCTGAGGTGTGAGTCACATCAAGTTCATTGAGAGATAGTAAGTTCACAGACAGATATGTAATAACAAGAAGATTTGCTGTTGGTTATTCATACCCTTATCATATGACTGGACTATTGTAATTGGCTTTTATACGGGGCTGCCTTCAAAGACCATTCAGAAGCTTTAGCTGGTCCACCGTACACTGGCTGAAGTAGTAAGGGAAGTACCTAGATTCACCCATGTAACACCCCTACTGCTGGAGTTGCATGCTGTCAGTCAGATTCTTGGTGGGATTCAAAGGACTAGATAATCACTTTTAAAGCCTGACATGGCTCAGGGCCTAGGTTTTTCTGAGACTGTCTTCTTCTATAGAATCTGCCCTTCTGATGAGATTTAGTAGAGAAGCCTTCCTGAGGTTCCCAGATTTGAGGGAATCCTATCTACAGGCACCTCGTGCTCGAGTCTTTTCAGAATATGGATCACACTTTTTTTTTTTTTTTGAGTGCAGCCCTCAGCGTGACAAATGGTATGAATGCCTGCTTTAAGAAATGAAACAGCATCGACATCCTACCCCATCCTATTTTGCTTCAAGCACTGCTGGCAATGACTTCTCCAGCACCAATGAAAAGAATTTGTTAAGCGTTTTGAGAGAGAATCCAATCTGAACAATGTTCTTTGAAGCAATGATCTGCACTATGCAAGCTCCTGATTAAAAAGTGCCTCAGGGACAGGAGTGCCTTGTAAATAAAATGTTACTGGCTCCCTTACAAAAGTTTTCATATCAAGCAGCATTTTCTGCATTCTTTCTTGAAACCCCTTAAGCCTTAGATAATGCCTGTGTTATCCAATGAGCTGCAAACATGGCAAACTTTATTTTAATAAGTCAACACAAATGAAAGAAAATAAAACAAAAAATGTTTGCTGCTTTTTATCTGGCAGGGAATCGTGTTGTTGGGTCATACTCAGACTACCTAGTTAGCCAACCAGGCTTCTCTTGTATTCTGAAAAGACCCCTGGAACTTGTTTTCTCTTACAATGCAGGCTCTTCCATTTGCTACTGTGCAAATGCATTCAAGCCCCCAGATCCTTACTGAGCAGGCAGAAAGGAGGAATAGAAAGCCAGCCTCCACAGGGGAAGGCTGGTCACAGTCTGGGTGTTGGCGTTCCATCTGAGATTTGTCTTGGAGAAGGATAGTATAAACAAAACAGAAACTAACATTCCAGGATGCATGAGGAAAAACATATTGGTAAGTTATGAACCTTACTTCATCATAGGCAATCTTCAAAAACACAGTGATAACATCATTCATTCCTTGTATGCACTGCTTCTGGGAATTCTGCTTCTTTCCATTTTTTTATCAATAGAGGCTATCGACTATACAGTTGGACTTTATAAATGATGCAAAAATTGCAGTGAGATAACAACTGTATTTGAGGTTCAACAGCTGGATGCAACATCATCTCTGGCTCTGATTTCAGGACATTTTAAATACTTTCACTTACATAAAGAAAAAAAACATTTCTGAATTCACATGTACTTGCCTTTTTCCTTTGGAAGTTCAGATCAAGTTTCATTGAGGCACATTTATTCAGTGTGTTCAGTCGTCTAAAAATAAAGCAAGAATCATACTGAATTTACTGATTGGCTGTTCATAATATCAAACTTAGTTCCTTCTTTTATTTGTATGCAACATGCACAGTTAATTTCTATGAATGTCACTGGAGTAGGAATCTAGACTATCTTGAAGCCCATATAACCAAATTAGTTCGATGGTTTGAAAAATGGGTATTTGTCATTATAACTAGAAATACACTTCTACATAAAATTTAAGCACAAATGTCATCCTCTCTACCAAGCTCTCCATCTGAATTTAAAAGCACAAAATAAAAACAATTTCATTAGAAATAAAATTATTTATTTGCATAAATGTATATGCCATTTCATCAGTGATTTTAGGCAGCTTATAGTATAGCAATAGTAAAACATGCAGTTAAAACCAAAAAAAGAACGCCACCTTCTGAGCCATGCATCACCAACCCTACCAAATGTCTGTCTCCAGT
Source organism: Liasis olivaceus (assembly GCA_030867105.1). Taxonomy (NCBI): domain Eukaryota; kingdom Metazoa; phylum Chordata; class Lepidosauria; order Squamata; family Pythonidae; genus Liasis; species Liasis olivaceus. Next base: position 89,203,122 of record CM061352.1, on the reverse strand, counting down.
TAATTGGCACTTTTTGCTTCAAGAATGTTTGGAAAAGCACTGTGCTAACAGTCTTCCTTCCTGTCTGGTTCAGCCCAAAGAACTCCAAGAGACAGTGCAAATACAGTTCTGTTGTGTTTATTAGGTTCCACCTCAAGACAGAATCTCACCAGACTGAACCCAAGTTCCCAAGCCAGCCAGCCACAACACTGTGAATTCCTTAGGGAGGTGCCAGCCTCATCTTGAACTTCCCACACTCCTGTTGGGGGCTAAGAACACGCTTATCTCCCTGAGCATGGCCTTCATAAGTCCATTCCATCACACTTCCTGACCAAAGGAAAACGGCTGTCCTTGGAGGCAGATTGTTCCAGGTGAGGAGTCTACTGCTGAGAAGGCCTGCTGCTGGACCCCTATGCCTTTGACACTAGGCTCCAATAGAACAACTTTAATGATGTATCAAAATATGTCACAAAAATGTCTGAATGTTTGCCAAGAAAATAACAATGATAAGCCTGAATATCTGTGCTTTACTGCTTTGATTGTAGTAAAACCTAAAGATTGACAGCAATTAAAAGAATACCCATTATTTGAACAATAACAGTTAAAATGTCTTGCAATTCCACCCCAGAATCTACCAAGCTCTTCCTGTGAAGAGACACAGAAAGGCCATTCTCCATTGTCTCTAAATAGACAGGTCATGTACAAGGAAAACAAAGTAAAACACATTAGTACTTATGTCAGAATATTTAACAATTTAGAACATTTTAAAGAGATGAAGGGGACAAAGTACCTTAGTATGTGCAGAAAATGCAAAGTTTAACCATATAAAGCAAAAACATACATTAAACCACTGAGAAATAGACACATGCCTGTTTATAAGTACTGTAACCATCGTAATGTTGGCGTCTGTTCCTGTAGGACAGATCCAATCATCATTGTTAATAAACTTTTCTCTTTACTTGCTGGCCTCCTCTGTTTGTTTGGCCTGGAATTGTTATTCCACAACACCTGCTTTCTATAAACTCTATCTTGGTGTCATTTTTAACTGTGAGCTGATCTCATCAAGATCAAATATTTAAGCAATGACAAAGGTCATTTTGCTCCAATATCCGTTTTTTAAAAAGAACACTATTTTTTTTTTCAAAGCGCAGGCTTGCATTTTAATGAAGGCAATGAGCTAACCCAAGCTTACTGGTTTTAAACAAAAACGATGATGTCCTATCTTCTGGGGTCTTTCCAAAATTTTGAAACAGACTGCCAAAGAAATGAAAGAACTTAAGTCTTTAAGTCTCCAATGAAATCCAGTCCACTTGGATTCCTTACACCCTCTTGATGTGGCAATGGCAGAAGCCATGGTTCTCCATCTGCTGATATCTGCCAGATCCTAAGCAAGACCACTTTGAGGCAGAGAAACACTAGTCAATAATATTTTAATCTATCTTGGGACAAACTACTTTTATCTTGTTAAACCTTGGATTTGAGAAGCTAAATAAAATTAAAATGCTAGAATACCAACAATATTCTATATAAAAGGTAATGTGAAATAGTTTCCTTGCAGTTTGCTAACAGAAGCAACAATTCATATATGTGTCCAGTGAACTCATTTATAAATAATACTCTTTAAAAACCTAGCAGGTTTTTTTTAAGGTCTAGAAGATAGATGTTACATATTCGAATTCTGATCCATTCAGGAAGGTCAAGTTTGCTTACGTGAGGCCTAGCTTTGTGAACCAGCTGTCAGCTTAGCTGCTACAACTGGGGATGGAGGAAACTCATGATTTCCAGCAGAGAAGTGAGGCTGATGATGGAATGACTAACAATTTTGCTCCATGATGCAAGTATTACTGGTGAAAAAGGAAATATTATGTTTTCAATGCAGCATTACACTGGAGGAAGTTTAAACTTTCCATTTTGAACCACTATCATCATGAATTCTGACTACAATGCAGCGATAAATATAAGAAAAATCAAAACTAATTAGTTCTAATGGGAGGCTTTACTAGTAGGAAGATTTTTTTTTCAGTGAATTTTATGGATGCTGCACCTGGGAAGGAAACCTTAAACTTCTTCTTGCATGTTCTGATCTTGATAACAAGTGGAGGGGGCACTGTGATAGGTATTTAATATTTTTTAAAAATACAACATCATCACTAATTAACATTACCACAAGTGTAGTTAGGGCCTTGGTCTTCTCCATCATTCATAGGGATGATCTAGGCAGTGAGGGTTAGCAAATAACACAAACTGCCTAAAATCTGCAAAATCCTCTGCATTGTGTAAAATGCTATAAGATTTACAAAGTATATTAAAATAATAGTGTGAAACAGAAAAGCACATTACCTACAAAGAGTTTCTACAAGGTCCTTGTCGAGAAAATCATGATCTTTCTTCACAGCAGCAATATCAATAGGGAACTGGTAATCTACAAGAGAAGAAGCATTTATTTCCAGAGCAGCGAACATTTAATTTTGAGAGATATTGAATATATTTTCAGACAACGTATGCAAAAGAAATGTTAAAATGTATTCATTGAAATGATGTTAACATATCATCTGAACACAATACTACATTAGAAGATTCATTTTTCAATCTTTTATTGTTCAGTAAATAGTAACAGTCTGATCAACAGTATAAAATAGCAGTTATTTATTGTTTTTGCTCTCCCCGACTTTCTACTCTCCATCCCTTTGGCTGATGATTATAGAAAGTAAAAGTTCAACATATTTGAAGGACAAGGATTTAAGATAGGCTGCATTATTCCAGCAGAAAGCTCTTTTACTATTCCTACATTCACCATATCACTTTTATGTAGCATTGTCTTTAGTGAAAAGCACAACATGTAAATTGCAATGACATTATACCAAATACTTGCTAATAAAATAACTTGAGCACATAAAACTAAGCATTTTATCTGGCCCTTGAAAGGCACTCTGGTGGTCATTCTCCAAAAAGTTGTGGGTACAGCCAGGGCAAAACCTAAATTTTCTGACAGCACTAGCAAAACTGGTAGACTCCTACTGGATTCTCCTTTTTTCAAATTTAGAATCCATTGGAAAAAAATGTACTTTTGTTTAGGTACAACTCCTAAATGTACCTAATACTGAGCCCAAGAATATCTCAAACTGCAGATTAAATTCTTTAATTCAATGTGATGTTATAGTTAATCCAAGATTAGTGTTCCTGTTGATGAAGTCTACCAAATTTTGTTCTGAGTGTTTTGGAAGGTGTGAGTGTTCTGCATTCAACAACATAGCATTAAAACAAACACAGCACTCTTTCCTATACCACTAGATTATGGATTAAATATGGATCTCTAAAACACACCTTCATAGAGTTGTGCATACTGGGGGAATCCAGCAGCCCGCAACCAAGCACAGGACTCTTTTGCTTCACGTTCTGAGGAGTAAGGAAAAAACACACACCAAACAATATATTAATGTTCAACTTGATAACTTTGGCATTTTGGCAAATTGTTCACAAAACAAAGGCAAGCAGCTTCTGTGGAACTTATCCCAATTTTACAAAACAAACTTTTGGATCTCTGCATCTGCATATTTTCATTTAAAATTCTTATCTGATTTATATCAGACCAGGTGTCTTGCACAATTTCAGCAACCCAAGAGGAACAGTGGAAATGCTAAATGAAATCATACAACCTTCCTGGGGAACACCCCAAATCAATGTGACAGTATCCTGATTGTAAGCAGCATTTTCATGGAGGCTATTGCTCTCAGATTATTTAATATCATGTGATTAAAAACAGCTATGTCTAATTTTATGCGTCCAGTTCTGGCAGGAATGCAATATCCAAAATGCTGATTCTGAAATGGTAGCATCTCAAAGTGGGGAGAGGCAACAGTGGGAGACAGTCATGAGTGATTCTCGTGAGGAGTCTGAGCAGGAGCGAAGGAAATGGGAAAGCAAACTAGAAAGTCAGGAGAGAATTTTCAAGAAGCTTGTGCAGAAGCTGGAAAAGGAGGAAGGTAGACTGGATGGGAGAGAGGTTAGAATGGGAGGAAGAATCTGAGGAGGAAGATGTGGTTTGCCATCCTCGTAAACCAAAATACATCTTCAGTTCTAAAAGAACCCAGTCAAACTATGACATATAAATGGTGCTAAAACAGGGACAGATTGTATATTAAGGTGGCAGGTGTGTACACACACAGTGGATAAGTGATATGAAAGTGGTGCTTGCCAAGCTACTGAATCCAAATAGACCTGTTACAAGAAGTTTGCTAAGGCATTTGGTAGTCTTTGGTGGGGGAGGGGGAATGGAAGATCAAATGCAAAGCATGCAGGAAATGGTAGTTATACATTAGGGAAAGTGCACATATCACTGGATATATGCAAAAAATATATTGCTAGAGTGCATATTCTAAACAACTTTTATTTTACCAAAAATATGTACAAAGTATAAGCATTGTGTGAAATAAAAATAATGCATGGCAATTATTGTGCTGTCTTTTAAAAGAGGCAAGAAACTGAAACAGAAAATAACTAAGGATCAGAAAAAATGGGAACTGGTAAAACTAAATGGAGAGAGATTCATCTCTATTAGTGACCAGTCATAGCTTCAATTTGCTTTGGGCAATAACACATCATTCATTATTCTTTCGGCAAAAGCGTACTGTTTGCCAATATCTATGATCAGGTATTGTCACTATTTATTTGTCAAAAAGTTAAAAAGTGCTACATCTATGTTCTGTGTGGAGTTAGAGAATGAATTGTTAATACTTACAACTCCCAGCAAGTATATTCATAGAAGACTTTCTTTTATGATCCTTGTTTTGACATGAAATATGGAAATTTGCTTTATTCCTCTCTGCTTTTGATGAGATAAGCTTAGGTATATGCATGTCCTTCAACTTATTCATGCATGCCTCACAAGTGGACTTTGTTATATAAATCTTTCCCACATGAGCAACTGCTTGATCATAAGATTTATTATCTAGAGTAGGTGAAAATGTGTATAAATTTCTCCACATTAATTTTTTATTGCAAAAATATACTGTCCTGCCTAATTCCAATCAGAGCAATAAAAGAGTGCTAGTATGGCATGTGCATGAATGGGAGTCTATATTCATGTGCACAAATAAGAATCAGTAGCTCATTTAATTGTGACTACATCCCGTCCTTGCACTGCTGAAAAATAGGGAGTGTGATAAAGAATGCCCATCGTGCTGTCAATCTAATGTTTAAATAGCTTTTTCTAACAAAGAAAGAAGAAAGGGTAGTTTTATCACAGTTCTGTGCACTGAATCTTAAAGGCTATGAAGTCAATGCCATCTTTTTAGAACTGGTGGAATGTTACTCTTTCAAAAGAGGGCAAAGCTTTTCAGCAGCTAAATGTGATTGAAAAGAATGGCTCTGCCCATTGACTAGCTCTAAAGTTATGTGAAGGAATCTTTGCTTCTTCTAAAACAGATTCAACATGGAATAGTACAATAGTTTATATTCCATAGACAACTCAGGCTCAGTTCATTAGACTTTCTCCATGGATATTTCAGAAATGCTCTAAGATGTTAATGAGTATGCAGTGGTGGATAGCTAACTAGCTAGCTAATGTACAAATACCTGAACGGTTAAGATGTAAATGTTATACAAGTTTAGTATGCTCTATTATAGATGCTCTATTGAACCTTGTTAATAAGATTTTTACACCCAATGTATTACAACGATTCACATCTTGCTATACAATGATAACTTAGTACTGAACCTATGATGATTAGGTGGTATGAAACTTCCAAAGCAATGTTTCTATATGTTCTTAGATGCTTTGGGGAATGTAATAGTACAAATAAGAGTCCAGTAAATGTATCAGTATGTTTCATAAAAACAAAGGAAACCTTTATTCATGAGGCAGTCCAGTCTGACATCAAAGATACCACCAAATATTGATAAAAGGTTCTGGGCAGTATTTGTATAATTTGTTCCCTCTTTAGTTATGTTTCCTGAAATGCAAAACCCCCCCCTCAGTAGTTATTTATTTAGATTTTAGTGTCTCCCAATTTCAGAATGTCTCTGGGCGGCTCACAACAAAAAAACAAAAACCAATATTGACTGATTGATTACATGCCATCAAGTTGTTGTTGACTCATAGCTACCACATGGTTAAAATAAATAGGAAATATAATAAGGGAAATAACAGAATGGCAATTTGGACATTAACACAACACATATACAACAGATATCAGATACTTCTGACATGGGTAGGGGAATTTTGATCCACCCTACCCCAAGGGCTGGGAGAAAAGCCAGGTCCAAGGCCTTCTGGAACATGATCAGAGTGGGGGCTGTCTGGAGCTCGGGGTGTGTGTGTGCTTATTCCAGTGGACAGGCGTATGTATATGAATAGGGTGGAGGAGGAATATAGCATAATCATTCCCTTGTATTTTCTTCCCTTTAGAGAGAGAATGGGCTGTAGCATTCCAAGTAACAGTAAATCAAATGAAGGCTTCCCAACTGAAATTATTCCTTTTCATTTGAATTATTCCTTTTAAAAACTTCCTTAATCTTAAATAATTTTAATTGGATTATTTGAAATCTACAGTTGGGCAATACTTTTATTAGGACCAACCCAAATGACACAAAATGACATGCATGATTTTGATCTATATCTGCAATGGCTCTCAAATCAACCATTCCCCAGCTTCTGCCCTCCATTTTTCTAAACATACCTACCTGCCCATAAGTTTCAGTCTCAGAATTCTGCATTCCCTTTTGTGCTGTTACCCAATAATGGATTTTGAAATTTTATTCATTGGTCAAGACAGCTGGCTATGCTTACTTTTTACATTCCTTAGATATATCCTGATAAGTTTATATCCCAACTAAAATTCCAATTCTAGGTTTTATGAGTCTTACTATTATTAAAATAAATAAATAGTAAACCAACAAGAATAAATAAATAATAAACATAATGGGATACCAGTAATGTAGAACAGTTTTTTTTAACAGTAATATAACAGAAACAAGGTAGAATAGAAATAAAAATTAGATGCAGGGCATATGGGCAAATAACATTACAAAAATGTTATTAAAACAGTAGAATAGCATTGTAATCTCCATCTCTGGAGATTGGTTAAGAAGATTCTTGTATGATTTTACAGGTTGAGCAATGTCATAACTTAAAACCTGACAGCCTTTAGCATTCTGGTGATGTGTCCCATTAAGAATGAGAATGCCTGAAAAGGCCCAGACTGGAACCCTTCCCCCTTGTTTGGATGAAACTCCAAAATTTCCAGGCAAGCTTTGGCTTGATAGCTAGGAATTCTGGGAAATGCAGTCTTAATACATTTGAAGGGACCAATTTGGAGAAGACTGTCATAAGAGATAGACAAGGATGGTTCAACTTTCATGACTTTGTTTCTCAATAGAGAAGAGAAGACTTTGGTACATAATGGGAAATTAGTCTGGGCTGCAACTGGGTCTGAAAAGGAGGCAGAGATTTTTATAATAAATCCCAAGTCACACTGGGCTAGAAATCAGATGGGAAATAGGAATCTGCTGCAGTGTTAGTTCTATGAAGCTTAAACTGTAGATAAGCTTTTTATTGCCAAAACATTGTTCAATTTCTAGTAATAATTTTCTGAAGAAACCAAACTGTAGATGTGTGTTGCAAATCCTAAAACATCTCACAGTTCCAAGTTGGCATGTATGCTTCTGTGTGTGTGTGTGTGTGTGTGTGTGTGTGTGATTGTGAGAGAAATCTGTATATCTTACAACATAGTATCTTACAACATATGTTATCAGAATCTCCTAATTAATTCCTAGAAAGCCCTAGAACTTAATAAAGTAGAAGTAAACAAAAGACACCAACCTGATATCTTTGTCACTGATAGTCACATTATGCTTTCCATCAAATTATATTAAACTAGCAATTATAATATGAAGGATCGTTTTTTGAAATAAAGATTTGTATTAGGGCTTAGGTTGCAAATTAATGTGAAGAAATCAGAACTTCAAATTGAAATAAGGATCTCAAAAGAAATTACAGAAACAGACATGTTTTATTATATGCCATAACAGTTTGAAATAGTTAAAAGTTCTAATTCATTCAAAGTGCAGAAAATTATTAAAATCGAATTCTAACAATTTTTTTTAAAAAAAAAGATATAAAAATGAAATATTACCAAAATAACATTTGTATTCAGACACTTATAAATATCCCTACAACAAGATGGACAAAACATGATAAATACCTTTAATACAAGTAGAAAATGTTCTAGATTAAAGAAGACTGTTATGAATTGTAAAGGAGAGGTTGGGCATCCCAAATCTAGCATACCATTACAAAGCATTCCACCTGGAACAAGTCATTGTGTTAATATATCATGATACAGTGAAAGATTGCGTAAAAATGAAATATAAAGAATATTCACATAAAATCTATATCACCTTCCCTTCATGGTACATAATCTTATATAACTTATGTAAAATCTCTTTTTAGGTGTAACATTCACATATATGGAGAAAATGGTTCAGCAATTGAAGTTAAGTAATTTCCTTTTCTTGTGTTACTTATGTTTTGATCCCCTTTAAATAGGATCAAAGGCTTTGTTCAGACAGCAAGATTCCTGGTGTCTACGTGGACTGAAACTTCCACTAGGCCCAGTTTTACTTTGATAAAGTAAAGTTATAGTAACCATGTATGCTTCTTTGCCTCTGCAGAAAGTTAATTCTGAAATACTACACACAAAATCTATGAAGGTCAAACAATTCTTTGCCTTGATATCATTCTTTAACAAATGTATATACATTTCTACTCACAACAATACACAGGTTTGTAACCTGGCAGCAAACTAGAATTAAATGCATATTATCATGAAGTGTAATACTAAGAATGAAGACATGGGATATTAAACTGGTTCAGTTATAAAGAGCTGAGATTAGCTTAAATGGGTATTGTGTTCACATTCAGAATCCCAAACTCTTGATCTGTAGTTCACCTACCAGAATACGGACTTCTTGCCTGTCCTGGCTGCCAGCTACTAGCCTGCATTCAGTCTGATGAGTCATACAAATTATGCTGTTTATCCTTGGTTTAAAACAAGCACTTAACAGTAACTTTTCTGTTCAAAATTCATTCCCGGTAGGAAAAAGAAACAATTCCAAACATGTGGACCTTTTTAACAGCAGTAGTGGGAAAGGAGCAAGATGACTCCAGTAAATTTGTCCAGATGCGGAATATGACTATTGGAACAAGCTGATAACTAAGAAATTCTGTCTGCAGCCCTTTGTGTATCTAAGGATTAATGAGCAACCTGAAGGAGATGACAGCCTGAGGAACAGCCTCAGACCATTAACCTTCAAATGGCTGTTAATTCCCAGAAAGTGATCTGTGGGGCAAGGTTATTAAAGCAATTGTAGTGGAGCTAAAGGAAGAAGGCATAGAAAACTGTACAGACCATAGACAGGACATCGCCTTTATTTATGAGATAACAGTATTGGAAAAATGCTTTCCATACTTTTCAGTAGGATTCCTGAAATGACTTCTCAAACAAGATGTTGGAAATTTTCATAAGTAGTATCTAAATTAGGGATTTGGGATGAAGACTAAGTAAATAAATTCCTCTTTTTGAGTGCAGTATTATAACAGACAGTTTCACAAAATAAAGTGAATTAAAATTGCCAGTGATGACACCACCTGTTCCAACCCCCAACATGGCACTTTCCAAATATGTTGAGATTGCAACTCCCCAAATTCCTAGCAGGAATTTGGGGACATGTGGTCCCAATACCTTTGGTAGGCACCAGACTAGGAAGTCATTCCAAAATTCTAGCCTTGCTTACCTAGGATTTTAACATTGGGTATCTTAACACCATATAGCTGTTTTTAGAGAAAATACTAGTCAGTTTAGGAACAGTATTACATTTGAATAATATTTAAAATTTTTACTTTAAATAAGTAGTCAGTGTTGGTGAGGAAGGGATGGTCATTAATCCTTCCTTGTGGAATGGAATGGATGCTCTCATGTGGAGTGCCATTCAGTTCAGTCTTCTCACCCGTACAATATGTACATAAAACTGTTGGGAGAAGCCATCTGCTGGTTCAGGATGAGGTATCATTGGTAATCTCAGTTCTACATTTCCACACCAGTTTGGACTGGAAATGTAGAACTCTTGATCCCATCTAGAGGCTGTGGGGATCTGGATGGGACAAAACAGGCTGAAGTTGAATTTGTCTAAACATTATCTAGCTCTCTCTTACTCTGATTTTAATTGTGGATGGGTGCCACTCCCCCTGAAGGGGCAGGTCTGTGGCTTGTGTGCTTTCTGGGCTCATGGGTAGTACAATAGTTATGGTGGTACCTGGAAGCCCTGGCAATGCTGACTTATGTCCTCATGACAACAAGAATAGACTCCTGCAATGAGCTTTATGTGGGGCTGTCTTGTAATTGTAATTGGTGCAAAATGCAGCAGCCCACAGGTTGGCTGATAAAAGAGCTGCTACAGCTGTATAGTACCTGTGTACCAGGTGCTACGTTGGCTTTGGGGAGCTTTCTAGATACACTTTAAAATGCTTATGAGATCCCACATGTGGAAAATAAGAGGATTGGGCACTGAAGCAAAGTTTTTCTGTGCTGGCCTCACCTTGTGGAACAGCCTCCTACTGAAAATTTGATCAGCATCTCTCTAGCTATGAAGATATGGCTTCTGATGGAGAGTGATTGCTTTCAGTTGCTCCTGAACCCTCAAAAGACTTTGGTGTAGCTATGGGCTCTTTTTCAATTGTTGCTGCTGCAAATTGATAGCACGTTAGCAGACTAATGACATTTGGCAACGGTAAGTGGTTTAATTGCACTTATTGCAAGATTTGAGGAACTACATGTAGTTGATGAGTTGCAGGTTCTGCATTCTGTACTAGAAGTATCTGCTGAGATCACTGCAACAGTTACTTAACACGGAATGCTATTTCTGATTTGAAATGCTCTCCTCTTAGATAAAGGTGTTGATTCATGCTTGAGTTTGGCATAATCCTGGCACAACTGTAAACTGGCAAGTAGTGAAATATAGCTGATGTGAGTAAGAAAGCAAAAAGATCCCACTGTATTTACAAATATATAGTAAGCAGCTTAAAAATAATATAGATACTACTTATGCAACTGTGATTATGAATTGCAGAGATTATATGATGGAGGGTCCTATAAGTAGAAGATCCAGTTAGCAAATCACTGAATCTTCAAAAATACAATTCAATCTCTCATTTCCTCAGCCTCCCAAGTGTTCAATAAACAAGAAGCTTTTGCAAACATTTGCAAGGTCAACCATGGCATGGGTCAGTAACTCCCTCAGCCCAACTCACCGCACAGGAGGCAGGAGTATTAGATATGTTCACTGCCTTAAGTTAACTTACATAGACACACACACAGAGCGAGATAAAAATTTGTTCATCATCATCATCATCTAAGGAATGTTGGTTTCCAATTCTGATTCTCCTCCCTATTCATCCAAAAGTCAAGATTCTTCTCTTCCTTCTCTTGTCTTTTCCTCTCTTCAAAAGTACCTCACTGGCAAATATATCACTAAATTATATAAACAAACAATTCATTGAACTAAAAATCTGATTTTGTCATATGGCAAATTCAAAATACTGAATTGGTGAAGGGTAGGATTTTAAGGACAGATTAAGCCAAAAGATGCCACTTGTGGATTTCACTGAGGGTCCGAAATCCTTTTATGCATAAGGTTGGAACAGAAGGAGAAACAAAGCAGGTCAGATTAAAAATCATATGGTAAGATCTGCAGTTGCCTGCATTGGCCAAAGTGAGGATAAAAAATTTGGAGACTTGAAAGGAAAAGTCCTTTGAGGACCCCAAAAGTTGAAACATAATGAAAAAGCAACACAACAGATGATTCTGAGGATCATGAGTGCCCATCTTGTGGAGAGCCTGTAGAAAAGAAAATCCTTTTAAAGACTAAGAAGGTGCCATGATATCACACTTGCTCAATAAAGTCCATAAGGACTTGTGAAGGGATAATTTTTGCATAGCTTTCTCACAAGGGCAGTGTTGTCCAAACTTGGCCACTTTAAGATGAGTGGACTTCAACTCCCAGAATTCCCCAGCCAGCATGAAGTCCACTCATCTTAAAGTGGCCAAGTTTGGACAACACTGCACTAGGGGAACCAGTTGTTGATCTGTTTTCGTCCAAGTAATTTCAAATTATAGTCCTTGAAATGGGCATGATAAACAGCTTGCTAGAACCACAGTCTTGGTAACAGCATATTTGTCTCCCTCTCTGTTGCTGTATGCAATCTTTTTCCTTAATGGTATCCACACAAGCAAACACCAAATACCAAACATTTCTCACAGGAGGTACATAATTCCACATCTATGGCATACAATGGAATGAATGTGGGTGTTGTTCCTTGACTTCAGTTTTTGCAGTAAAATGTTGTTAAAAATACACAACTGTTACATTTAATTCTGGGTCTATGGGCAGACACACACACACAAATGCACATACACACAATTATACTATTTATAGTACTGTTGTTTCCCTCAAATGTTCTCCTTGGGTTGTTATTCCTCTTCATTCCATACCCATTTACTTTTTATACTCAGGAATGCTTTTCCCTTCTTCAGGTAGCTTACAAAATATAAAATATATAAAAATAATAATCCACCCTTTGAAATGCAATTATCAAACTAAAGGCAACATCAGCAACAATACATGTGCAAAAGCGATAAATTAAATTAAGCAGCAACCAACCCAAAAAGAGCGACAGTTTTCAATTGTCAGCATAACAAAGATAAAGGAGAAAGCTTTTTTATGTTCTCAGGGTTATCCAAACTCTAGGTTCTCCCTTATATATTATCACTAATCATATGTAGATAGCACTCACAAAAGGGATGTAACAGTTGATTTGAAAACAAAGGTGTACAGAGTTAACTCCAAAAATTATATAGAGAGTAACCATGTTATCCATATTTAAGTAATATAATTTGAATGAATTTAATTACAAATTAAACAATAGCTTGTATGTTGGGTCTATCCATTTCTTTGTCCTGGCCACACCCACATCCACATTGAGGTCCCTGAGCATCACTCAGCAGGTAAAGTGCAGCACTCTGCCAGAGAAAGATTGTATATTCGTATCTTAAAGGGAAAGCATATGACATAAGAGACGTTCCCTTAAGAATCACTGTTTCCAGGTTTAAAGGTAATAACCAACTACATGAATCTCACCTAAAAACAAACTGTCAGTACAAAAGATATACTAGAGCCATCGTTTGTCTCAATCAAAATTTGGGTAGCAACATACTGCATTAACTGAAGTTTTTAGTTATGTTTTAAGGGCAGTTGCTGCCATACCAACAGAAACACTACGCCAAAAAAATACAGTTTACAGCCAAAGCACAGAAACAATTCTTATAAAAAAGTCAGCAGAAGAATCTGATTTTTTAAAAGAGGGATTCCATCCCAAACTGTCTGATACTCTATCCCTCAATCAGTAGGGATCTTAAACAAAAGTACCTCTACTTTGCCTGGATTTCATCTGTCTGAATGCTATCCAGTGGTATCCAATGGTATCAAAGGCCAGTTGAACAAAGTCCTTATCTCCAATCCTGCCTCCAAGCACATAGGATGTGTGGGATGGTTTAGTGGGGGAGCGGGGGGGGGCAGGGGGGAGGACCTATTTTAAATGGAACTTTGCTCAGACATCATTATGTGGTAGCCCTTGTTCATCACAATCCAATTAACACAGATTCCAAACACTGCTCAAGACCATCTGTTTTGCCTAAAACAGGATGGAAAGAAGATATTGAGCTGGTATCATCTGCATATAGCTTAGAACCTACTGCCAGTCAATGGATGATTTTTCTCAGTGGTTTTGTATAGCTGTTGAAAAGCATATCTTTCAGTTACCTGGCCTGGAACACAACTCAGATAATTAAAAATGGTATCTGTTCCTTCTTCCCTATCTTACAGCCCAGTTCCAGAACAAAAAATGAGACAAAGGAAGGACGGGAAACAGTCATAGTTAGTGTTGAAAACTTACCTCTCAAGATAAACAGCTGAGAAATATGTAAGTCACTGCAACTATGTAATTTTTAAATATTTTGAAAGCCCCTGGAACATGTGAAATGGATTCCACATATCCCATGCTTAGTGTTTCTTTTTAAAAGAGAAGTGAGACAGAATTTGTGTATGAGCTTCATATATTAACTGAGGCACTCTGCACATGTTAAAATACCCTGAATGTTAATATGCTTAGCTAAATTATGAAGTCCTTTATGCTGCACAGGACTTGGAGAGTGTAGAAAAGTAGTTTGCTTTGATCTTATGAATACAGTGTTTCTCTTTGTAGTTCAAAGCAAATAATGTTGCTACATTAACCAGTTTGGGATCATCTTAATTGCTAACAGTATTGTTCAGGAAACTAGTTGAAGGTGGAACTGAAAAGAACAAAGGCTACTGGACATAAGAATTAAAAGCAAGTTAGAGGAGTATCAGTCCAAAAATCTGGAGTGTTTCTCAGTTAAAGCAAAAATGTTGGCTAATCTACAATCTATTGTGTAGGAAGAATAGACACTAGGGAAGAGAAAGAAAGTGGGTATTAGAGCAGAAAAAGGGGAAATTTAGAAATTGTCCAAAATCTCCAGGTGATTCATGATGTTGAATAGTCCACAATTCTTCATTCAGTGCAGCCTTAAATGGAAAGGGGATAGGAAGGATGTTCCTATATTAGAATTCTCAGGTTTTCTTACAGAATGACTTTCATCAGATCACAGCAAGCTGAGAAAAATACAAAAATCAAAACAGCAACAAAATACACTTATGGTAGAATACCTGGGTGTCCACTGATCAGAAAAGCAACTTACTGGGTGGTGGCAGAAAACTCTAAAGGCAGAGGAACAACCCTACCCTGTTGCTGGGCCCAGGGCTGGTATCGGTTTTCCTTGCTGGAAGCATAAAGGCTTTGTATCTGTCAAATATTTTGCCCTTACTAATATCAAATATCAGGCCTCAGGGCTTTTCACAGAAGTATAGAAGGAGATATTTGTACTTAGGCAATATTCCTAAACATCCTTAGTATAGAATAAACCCACTGAACATAGGAGGACTACATTCAGAATAAACACACACTGAATATTGGTGTGACCACAGAGAATATCAGTGTTGCAATCAAACAATTTATATTTTTTGGCTTCCGAACTATACGCTCGAAGTTTCTGACCTTCAATCAATTAACATTTCAATGAATTAACATTTTAATGAAATCACTGCAATGTTTGTGTTTTGTGGATTAATGTATTACAAGCTCTTTAGATAAAAATACAATGGGATAGTTCTATGTTTTATAGTATCAGGCATACAAATTTCATCTTTATGACTCTACACACTCTTCTGTAGGGCAGTGTTAGTAGGAAGCTTGAGGAGCAAAGTGAACATCTGCTGACTGAGAAAACAAAAACGTTTGTGGGGTTGCCGAAGTATTTCTACAGCAAATGGATCTGATCTTTCATAATATTTAAGAAACTGTATTTGTGGATTGATTTTACTATTTTTTTATTCAATAAGCAACTAGCATGAAGGTTTCAAACAAGTGTATTCTCCAAACCAGATATAAAAAACTGCTCGCTGGAAATATATTTTGGTGGGAAGATAGGAGTCAATCCTCATCTGTTTCTCTGCTTTACTGGATTTATGGGCCCCAGTATCATTATTGGGACTGGTTTGGATTAATTTCTTCCCTCTGGATGTCAGGTTTAGGCCATAGGCATGCATAAGGACATGAGAAGTACCGGGATAAATACTCAAAGCTATTTAATTTTCAGGTCCTCTTCTGAAAATAAGTACAGCTTGAAAACATTTAGTTGGAGTTATTCCATCATGCAACCCATCATGCAACCAGCTAAATGAGAATCAACATGTTAAACAGTTGTAGTTTAGAAATGGCTATATCCAGCTAATTAGCACACCTGGCTCCAAAACCTGATACAGGGATGGTTATTTCACAAGTATATGAATACAAAGTACAGCAGGTGGAGAAGAACTTCCAACCATCGAAAAGGCAGGAAGCAGGAGACAAAACTGGTCAGGGTCAAGTTTGTATGCCTATATTGCAATATGGCAAGAAATTTGATCACACATCATGCTGAGTGAACCAACTAACCATTTGATGGTTCAGCATATGTGAACCAGGGCTTACATCCTAACCCAGTTCTAAGAAGTTGAAATGGCCAAGTCATAACTGAGATGATAGGTTGGCTGAATTCCAAACCTGCCAATCCAGAAAAAAGTGGGATTTTTGTGCGGTGTGTTTCCATTCAATGTTCTGCAAATTACTTAGGACTGTCCTCAGCCTAGCCTAACTCTGTTGGTATTACGGCCACTGGCATAGTCTAGCTAGGGCTTGGTTGTGGTGAACTTGATTTCTCCATTACCAACATTCTTTTCTGGCTTTTCCTCAAGTCTTGTGTTGGAGAACAGATTTTCCTTCTGGCAGTGGAGAATGATTCCAGATGGCAGAAGTGGCATGCTACACAGAAGGGTATGTATGTATGTATGTATGTATGTATGTATTTAATTTATTGGATTTCTCCCCCTCCCATCTCCCCCACAATAGGGGACTCTATGCAATTTGTATGCCTGATACTTTAAAACATAGAACTATCCCATTGTACCTTTTATCTAAAGACCTTGTAATACAAAGACAAATATTACTAAGCTTTAGCAGGTGAACACTTTTGGGGGTGTTGGGATCTATTTGGGTCCAACTTTTATATTTATAAATAAATCTAAGTATAAATAAACTCATCTATAAATTAAAGAAATTAAGGATGAAGTTGCTGTTTGTCCAGAAGCTGCAAGGTTTGGCCATGGCCCCTACCTTGGCTCCAGATGGGATCACCCTCCGTCCTGGGGGTTCTCCTGGATTCATGGCTTCTGCTTGGTTGAGGAAGTGGATAGGGAAGTGCTTTCACAGCTTTGGCAGCTATGCCAGGTGCAACCCTTCTAGCAACAGCCACTTATGTGCTCATTACCTGCACACTTGGTTACTTTGATGCATTCTACTTGAGCTGCCTTTGAAGACTACCTAGAAACTTCAGCTCCTACAGAATTTGACAGCCCACATACTGTAAGAGCAGGTGAGAGCCATTTTGGCAGTGCTGCAAGTATGTTTCCAGATATAATTCAAGACATGGGTTTGGCCTAGAAAGCCTTAAATGGCTTAGGTCCCTTACACCAATGAGGCTGCCTTTTCCAAACTGTCTGCCATGGAATCAGCTTGGGAAGCAATGCTCCAGGGGCTTGGAATGAGGCTGTTTGGTGGGAGCTCCATCACTCTGGGATACTCTGTCCCTGTGACCTGGAGTTCCCCTGCATTTAGGAGGGTGGTGAAAATGCTCTTATTTTGTAAAGATTTTGTGGGGGGGGAGGCTGAGGTGCTGCCATGGAGATTGTTGTTTTTAATGAAGTTGTATTGATAACTGTTGTTTTAAATTCATTTTTAAATGATATTTAATATTTTTATGTGAACCACTCAGAGTTTGTAGAATCAGTACACAAGTTGTGTAAATAAATAAATAACTTACCTAAGAAATACCCAGTCTAATACTTAATAGTTCTACCTGCTTAGCCTCTTAGAAGAATAATGTGTGCAGGTTTTGTTGTATCATTTAGAATGTTGGGGATCCACATCCTAAACATGTTCCTCTCACCAAATATAAATATGCCCACACATACAGATAGTCCTCACTTAACAATGATAATTGGGACTGGAATTTCCATCATTAAGTGATACGGTCATAAAATACAACTTCATGTGACCGCATCGCATAGCAACAGCAATCCTGGCAGCCATGGTTGCTGTTGTGAAGTGAGGATCACGGGTCATAAAGCGAGGACCTCACGTGACCGTGACTTGCAACTTCCTGCCAGCTTCCAACAAGCAAAGTCAGCGGGGAAGCTGGCAGGAAGTTGCAAGTCCCAGTCAAGACAAGCCTTTCCTTAGGCAGCTTGCAAGCAGGCCAGCGGACAGGTGAGTGCTACAGAGTGTGGGTGAACAGCAGAGTGGGTCCTGTGGCCTGGTGTGAGCATAGTGGGCATGTGCTACAGAGTGTGGGTGTGTGCTGTGGAGTACGAAATCCCCAGGATCTTGTACTCTGTAGTGGAGGTCCTCTGGAGAAAAAGTGGTAGGAGCAGCAGCAACTTACAGGGGTGATTTGTGGCCTTCCCTGCTGGCTTCTTCATTGACTTTGCTTGTGGGAAGCCAGCAGGAAAGATCGCAAATGGTGATCACATGACTGTGGGATGCTGCAACTGTCATAAGTGTGAGCTGGTTGACAAGCACCCAGATCGTGATCATGTGACTGCAGGGGTGCTGTGATGGCAAGAACTTCAAGGACCAGTCATTAAATACCACTCGTTCAGTGCCATCGTAACTTTGGACGGTCACTGAATGAGTGGTCATAATCTGAAGACTATCTGTACCTCATTTTTCTCTGTCTGCAGTGTTTGGTGTGATTTAGCCTAGAAACATGGGTAGAATTTTTCACTATAGGTGTACTGTGGCTGACAAAGTATACCATAAAATTATCATGTGCTGCAGGTTGAAACAATTAATAACTTCAAATACTAGAAAAAACATAATGCTAGTCCTTCTCCAGATAGCAAATTTGGTATTTAAAAACATTTGTAAGCTAGTTGTAGCTAATTATGGGGTTCTTAGATTTGTGATAATTGTAAATTTGTTTTCACATAGCCCCAAAATATAGCTAGGAGGATTAAAGATTATATATAAAAGTATTTTTTGAAAGAATGAACAGGGTTTGGGGGGGAGGGGTTGTTTTTTTATCTTTGCAATTGTTCCATTATTTCACTATCTCCTATAATTCTGCTGTACAAACTTATGCAAAGTGCCTTAGAGCCTCATTCAAGTTTGCGTAGTTGCTATGAAACTGAGTGCTAATTTAAAAATTAAAAATAATAAAAAAAACTAATCCTTCTGCCTCTGACTATACAAGCAGTCCATTTAATCAGGAAGCATACATACATACATCACACAGTTCCTGCTCAGATTGATTCCAGTGACATCAAAGTCAGGCACGGTGGAAATAGTCAGTGCAGAGCAAACATCAGCCTCAGCAGATGACAAATAGTCAGAGAAGGAGGCCACGAGAAGGGAACAAAAGACCTCAAAGCAACCATGATCACAAGAGCAGATGGACAGTACAACAGAGGAAAAGTCATTAAACTGGTTATCCTGCATGAAGTATAACCAGTGTGTCTTAATGACTGCCAAGATCTCGCCATTATATCAATGTGTGGTTTTTGCTAAACGTGCCATACAAATCCTAGCAGTGATAATCCCATGTGATACACCACCTAACCCAACCCAACAAAGTTATAAGTGTGACAGTCATATTATGGTGCAACCTATCCACCAAATCCTGGCATAGCGAACACAAAATTTTGGGGTAGTTCCAGATGGTGGATTCCCAGCACTACTAATAAAAAACCAAAAACAATGCAGAACCATTCTATCTTTTCCTCCTTAATAGATTCCCAGGGGGGCGAAGGGAAGATGATAGAATAAGTAGTGGAAAAACACAAGAGGGTTACAGTTGAAAGAAAATGTCACCAGAGATTTCTTTGCTGCCAGTAAAGGTCTTCCTCAGCAGATCCTACCTTATACTGTTGCAGTTATAGGGATAAAATGAAGATTCCCATGTAAACTGCCTTGAGCTCATGCAGGAAATGTAGGATACAAATAAATAAATACTCTGAGAATGAAAGACTCCGTTTGCATGGCAAGGACACATGTGACATAAACTCCATCAATTCAGTCATTCCCTTTTCCCACCATTCTTGGCACCATTCTTCCCTAATTGTACGAAAACCCATTAAGTAAAAATGATGGTAACAAAAATAGAACAACATATCTAGGTCCTTTGAATCATCAGTTCTCACAGCTGAAAAGCAAATGTTTTATAGTTAAGAAGCCACTGGATAGAACTGTAACTGTCAAGAATAATACATACATGTGCCAAAAACTTTAAAAAGGACAGGGCATCAAGAATCCTGGGCAGACTCCAACCCCCTCTGCCTCTGCTATTGATAATTGAATAGTACCAAGAACATGATGTTGCCTCTTTCCTAATTTACATCCTCCCCCATTGGTAAGAACAGACTCCCATCCCCCTAAATTAATGACATCAATCAGCAGGGAGTTTTGTAAAATGCATAAACCAGTCATCTTCCAAACTCTACCAGAAGATAAATGATTCCAGATGTTGGACTGAAGCCATTTTCCCACACATGCTACAATGTTTTGTTATCCATATTGGGTTATAATGTCCTCTGTGTGTGTGTGTGTGTGTGTGTGTGTGTGTGAGAGAGAGAGAGAGAGAGAGAGAGAGAGAGAGAGAGAGAGAGAGAAAGTGTGTAATTTAAAGAGTTAAGAGCTAAAGCTTCCACTTCTGGCTAAGAGCAAATAGTCTCTTAAAACTACAATGGCAAAAGTTCAATTGCTGTACAAAGAGTAGTAGAACCGACTGATGCCAAGCAACTCAGTTTCTAGGACCTTGTACAGAGTAACAACAGCAAAACAGCTTACCTCCTGCTTCCTATTAACATCTCTACTCTAAGCCATTAGAAACTGGATCACTTATATCCTTCCAAAGTTATTGAATAAACTAAAACTCAGTTCATGTAATTTCCATCTCACAACTTCTATTAAAATATAAGCATCAATTAACACAAAACCTTGTTAAAGAGCAAGATCCTTCCCTCCCCCCACCCCAAGTCCAAATATAGCAACTCTTCCTAAAGTTGGATGCAGATCACTAACATTATTCTAGGATCAAATTAAAAACAAATTTATCAAATTTATCTTTTCCCACACATACCAAAGTTATAATTCTCAATTAATATACAGTAAATAAAAAGAACAGTAGAATGTATTTTGGAATCAGTAATTTCTTTCCAGTTATTCTGATATAAATAAGGGAGTTGGGGGAATAATTCCTAATTTTTTCTCACTAGCTAGAATACAATTTTTCTTAGCAATGCAGACACAGTTCCTTCCTTTTGTTTACATACATAGCAGATATCAGTAAACCATTTACATATATAGTGGACTAATCTGTAATGGCAGTTTGACAAATTGTAAAATCCAGTAGAGAAAGTGGCTCTTAAATAAAACAACAAAAACCACTCTAAAATTTGATAAACGATCATTTCGAAAGCTTGTTTGCAAATTTCTGAAATAAGCAACTGCATGATAAGCTTGGTTGCATGTCTCACATTCACTTAAAACTGTTAAAACTGTCTAATCGGAAGAGCAAATGGTGTTAGTTAATATAGCAATAACCACATACGTACTGAAGGAAGCAGACTTACTTCGTTACTTACTTAAGACTCCACTAGAAACATAATTTCTTCTTTATTTCTTCTACTGCTTATTGAGAAGTGTTCATAATCTGACAGATGGTTTCACTCTGCCACTGAGCATTTTCTCTTGCTTATCTCTGCCAGCTATTATTTCCACAATGCTGTTTGCAGGACTGTGCTCTACATCTTTTCTGGGCTAATCAATGCCTTCCCTGACTTTAGGTTGGTTTCTAGTCCCGCCTCCTGTTGTATAAATGAAAACTCACAGCTGGATTCTCTGTAAACCATTTCTCTTACCATGAGCTCCACTGGGTAAATCATGCAATCAGGCCATGAAACAACCTGCTGGAAAGCAATCACTCATCTTAATGAGGTGCATATAAAAGCCAACCAATAGTCAAATCAATAATACTGAGAATGACTAGAGAGCTATGACCTTCAAGCCTGAAGAACCTATCAAGATTATCCAAGCCCTTCCTTATCCTAATACAAGTACCTGGCAAACCAAATAGTGTATTTTTGTATCAAGTTGACTTAAAATAAATGTACACATGCAGATAAAACAAAAGCACTCCTTTATTTCCATCCTCTACTCCTGGAGAAGATGTGGAAGTCATGAAGCTGTTTCTGGAGTCTGATTCAGTCAAGCTGGAAATTGGATTATATTATGAGCCAGTAATAGGTATACAACCTGTCCTGGGCAGGTTGTATTCCTATTGGATGAATTAATTCACAGTCTGAGATCAGTAGAGGCAAATATGTGTAGCTCAGGGTTGAACTGTGGAGTTCTTGGGGTTCTCTGAGCTTGGTTCTTTTCTTGCAAACGTTTCATTACCTGGCTAGGTAACATCTTCAGTGCTAAAATGGGGTGGGGTTTGCTCTCTATTTATACACTGTGGCATGCTTTGCCAGGGCTGGTGGGGGTGGGGGGTTTGTTTTGTTCCTCTGGTATATGCTAATATACATATGCTAATCAAGGAACTACCAGAGAAGCAAAAGAAAACCCCCACCCCCACCCGCACTGGCAAAGCATGCCACAGTGTATAAATAGAGAGCAAACCCCACCCCATTTTAGCACTGAAGATGTTACCTAGCCAGGTAATGAAACGTTTGCAAGAAAAGAACCAAGCTCAGAGAACCCCAAGAACTCCACAGTCTGAGATCTAAATGTTCAAATGGCAGTGGTTGATAGAAGTGGTTTTTAATCAAAACTTCACCTCATATATGTTAATGGATCTCTGGGGAAAAATCAGACATCGTGTCAGTCATCCATGGATTTAGTCATGACTAATTTAGTGTGCTCTATGTATGGCTGACCCTGGCTTTGAAAAATTAAATTAGCTGAAATACATCTGTCAACATTCTGATTGGACCCATCTGCAGAGATATCAGTATTCTAATCTTGTAGCAGCTTTTTTGGTTGCCAATTTGTTTTTGGATTCAATTCAACATATTGACTTTAACCATGAAAGTTTTAAAACTATCAAGGACCAGAATATCTCAAGAGACACTTCTTCCACATTAATAGGCTCAACAGCTACATTTGCTTCTGACACTCTGCTTTGATTTTCCCACTATCAGAAATATAGAGAATAGGTACTTGAGACAGGTCATAATGAAAAGATTGGAAATTGCTCTTAAGTATGCTTACTCACCTCCATTGCTCTGTTTTAAGATGGACATCATTTATTCTGGTGAGCTTTTATGGAAGAGATCGGAACTTATGGTTTTTCTGAACTACAATTCCCAGCATTCCTCACCATGGGCAGTCCTGACTGGAGATGCTAGTTGCTCAGGTTCATCCAGAGGTACATGCAAAACATTTGAAAGGGGCACCTCACAGGCACATTAGCATGGAAGAAGCATTTCTCCAGAAAGCATAAAGTAGAGACATTTGCATGGCTGCTTCCAAGGCCATCTCACGTTGTCTGAGCCCAGATGTGCATATACAGACCCATTTCCACCAGGACTGCCAGTGAAGCAAAGCACCTGTGTTTTCCACATATATATTCAGAGACCCTTCAGACAGGTATGTGAGCCTTCCAAAGGATGCAGTGCTTTTACAGTTCCAGGAGAGATACTTCACTTAGTGCCAAAATGCTTTGTGAAGTACCCCTTTCAAATGTTTTGAACACACTATTTCCTACCTTTATTTTATAGCATACCAATTTAAAACTTCTGATGCTGTAAAACTATTAATATTTTTAGGTTGCTCTGTGGCATTTTTGTTCTTTTTATTCTGATTGTTTTTGAAATGGATTGTAAACCATTGCGAGCATTTGTTAGGAAATGCCTATCTAAACAGAGAAATATATGCTTTTTATCTTGTAATTCAGTTCTAAATTCTATCCCTGGAATGTTTAGGTATAGGATCTCAGTAATATGGCTGAGAAAACAAAGGGGGACTGCATACAAAAAGAATGTGCTTAAACCAGTTTTTTTATGCCAGACTATGATGAAGGAAGTGGCTCTTTCTATTTCTTCCACTTCCTAATAATTTCAGTCTTATTCCTGCTTCTTTGTTTGATGAATTTGGGATTCTGTATTAAGACAGCATGAAAATTTACAAATGTATGTATCACTCTAAATATAATTTCCGTTAATATGTGTAATTTGTATTGTCTTACCAGAGAACTGCATATCAAACGATTACTGCATTTTAATTTGTGTGCAAATTAGGTCATCTAAAAATGCAAACCAAATGAGTTTCTCCCCATACCCTATTAGGGGTGAGTTTGACTATTCTCTCTGTGCAACTGCATCATGCCTTTAACCATGTTCTGGACGCCTTATGCGCCTTTTAAGAATATGTATATAGAATTGCGTATGGAAATGTAACATGGAAAATAGCCCAAAGCATAGCTGGAGCAAACAGACAGCAGCTATTTGGAAACAATCTTGAACCTATGAAGCAACAAAGCAAGGAATAAAAGAGCCCCAAAGAAACTAGGGTTTATCTGTATGGACAGATGAAACTGTTTTTTTTTTTAGACCTATATGCATGTATGATAAAAGAGTTGAATCAAACTTCAGTCAGTCAAGACTGAAGTGAAAAAACAAAGCTTCCAGAGAAGCTTAGATATTTTGTTAACTGACTTCTCAATTGCTTTTAGCATATAAAATATATTGCCTTCCCTAAACTGCCCATATTTCTTATCAAAAAATGGGTTTGTAACCCATGTAAGCAATTAGAATAAGGCAAATGAGAGCTACACCACAGAGCTTGTTATGAAATTTTAAATACATTTGTGTATGTTTTAATTGTATGTTTTATTTCATTTCTGTTAGTTGCTTTGTTCATGATATGTGTTAAACAAATAAATAATAAGATTTCCCTTCCAATCACATATTCTTTTTCTTGTATTTGTTTTCAAAGAGTACAAGTCATTTTCAATGAGTTTTTTCTGCGACAACTAGGTTTGTCACCTAGTTTTGCTAGAGTAGAAAAAATGATGTTAAACAATGAAATGTCCTGTGGATCTGAAGAGATAATTCTTCTACACAGTTTGTTATGAATCTGTGCAGCTATTTTTCAGTGAATTTCACCTAACCAGAGATAGCCAATTTTTAATCTTATTTGTCTTCCCAATATTCTGATCTTATAAACTTTATATTACATGCTTGTGATATTATTTATTTGTTTGTTTGTTTGTTTGTTTGATTTGTCCCCGCCCATCTCCCTTACAACGGGGGACTCTGGGCGGCTTACAACCACTAAAATCACAATACATAATTAAATTATAAAAGGTTTAAAAATTATAAAAGTTATAAAAACTAGAAGTTTACAAAAAAGGATAGAGATAAAAAGCTAAAAACTCCAAGAGGCCAATAGGGCCCACCAGGCCGCTAAGGGGCCAGCCAAACCCATTTCTGATATCCACCCTCCCTGCCCCAGGCCAGATGGCAGAGCCAGGTCTTCACATCCCTCCGAAAGGCCTGGAGTGAGGGGGCCTGTCTCACCCCCGGGGGCAAGATGTTCCAAAGGGCGGGGGCTACAGCAGAGAAGGCCCGCCTTCTGGACCCCGCTAGTCGAAATTCTTTTACCGCGGGGATCCGGAGCATGCCCTCTCTATGAGATCGGGTGGGACAGGTTGAAATCATAGGGGCGAGGCGGTCCTTCAGGTAACCTGGCCCCATGCCATGTAGGGCTTTAAAGGTGATAACCAACACCTTGAATTGGACCCGGAAGCAAACCTGTACCCAAAGCAGCTCACGGAGCAAAGGTGTTATATGGGTCCTTCTTCGGGCCCCAAAAATTGCTCGTGCGGCCGCATTCTGGACCAGCTGAAGCTTCCGGATACTCTTCAAGGGTAGCCCCATGTAGAGCGCATTGCAGTAGTCTATCTGGGAGATAACAAGGGCATGAGTGACTGTACGTAGGGCATCCCGATCCAGGAAAGGGAGTAACTGGTGTACAACCCGAAGCTGTGCAAAAGCCCTCCTGGCCACGCCTGCCACCTGCTCTTCGAGCAGGAGCCGTGAGTCCAGGAGGACCCCCAAATTATGCACTGGGTCTGTCTGGGGCAGTGCCACCCCATCCAGAACCAACGATGACAACGTCCCGGATACAGAGGAGCCATTAACCCACAGCCACTCCGTCTTGCCAGGGTTCAGTCGGAGCCTGTTATTCCCCATCCAGACCCTCACAGCCTTCAGGCACCGCGAAAGGGCGGTCACGGCATCACTTACCTCACCAGGGATGGAGATATATAGTTGAGTATCATCAGCATACTGATGATACCTCATCCCATGATGGCGGATGATCTCGCCCAGTGGTTTCATATAGATGTTGAAAAGGAGCGGAGAGAGAACCGAACCCTGCGGCACCCCACAATGGAGGGGCCGAGGATGGGACCTCTCGCTCCCTAACCACCGATTGGGATCAGCCCCGGAGAAAGGAGGTGAACCAGCACAAAACCGTGCCGCCCACCCCCATATCCTTGAGCCGTCCCAATAGGATACCATGGTCGATGGTATCGAACGCTGCCGAGAGATCAAGGAGAGCAAGGATGGTCGCACTTCCACCATCCCGCTCCCGCCAGAGATCATCCATAAGTGCGACCAATGCCGTTTCCGTTCCATAGCCAGGCCTGAAACCTGATTGATAGGGGTCCAGATAATCCGTTTCCTTCAGGACCCTTTGGAGCTGTGAAGCCACCACTTTCTCAACCACCTTCCCCAAGAAGGGGAGGTGGGAGACTGGACGAAAGTTGTCCAGTACAGTAGGATCCAGGGAGGGCTTCTTGAGGAGGGGGTGCACCAACACCTCTTTAAAGGGCGCTGGAAACACTCCCTCCTGCAAGGATGCATTAACCATCGCCTGGATCCAACCACATGTCACCTCCCGAGCTGCTTTCACGAGCCAGGAGGGGCATGGGTCCAGATGACAAGTGGTGGCCCTCACAGTCTGGAGGATCCTGTCCACTTCCTCAGGAACAACAGGATCAAACCGTTCCCAGATAACAAGGCAAGAACGATCCCTTGGTATCTCCCCAGACCCTGCACCACGCTCGGAGTCCAACTTGGAATGAATCCAAGCGATTTTATCCTGCAGGTGCTCTGCAAATTTCTCCGTGCAGCCCTGCAAGTGAACCACCAGATCCCCCTTACCAAGGAGGGACCTGGTGATCCCAAACAGGGCTGCCGGGCGGCACTCTGCAGACGCAATAAGGGCGGAGAAGTATTGCCGCTTCGCCGCCCTTATTGCCACAATGTAGGCCTTAATAGCGGCTCTAACACGTATTCGGTCGGATTCGGTCCTTGTCTTCCTCAAGCGGCGCTCTAGGCGTCTCGTAACCCTCTTCAGCACCCTCAGCTCCTCTGTAAACCACGGGGAGTGTCAGGGCCGACGTGGCAAGAGAGGCCGCAAAGGCACGCTCCTATCCAAGGCCCTGGCCGCTTCTCTATTCCAGGCAGCAGCCAGGGCCTCCGCTGGACCGTGCAGCAGGTCCACGGGAATATCCCCCAGTTTCCTCTGAAACCCTGATGGGTCCATCAGGCGCCGGGGGCAGACCAATCGCATGGGTCCAGCCTCCCTGCGGAGGGGAATGGCAAAGGAGAAACTCAGGGTCACCAGGACGTGATCTGACCATGACACCGGGGAAAGCTGTACATCTCCCCTCAGATCACTTTGCCATTGCTCGGACAAGAAAACTAAATCCAGCATGTGGCCACTATCTCAGGTTGGGTCCCGCACAATTTGAGACAGGCCCATGGCTGCCATGGTAGTCATGAACTCCCGAGCTGCCTCTGAGGACCGTCCCAGGGATGGCAGGTTGAAGTCCCCCAGAACCATAAGCCTGGGGAACTCCACCGCCAACCCCGAGACAGCCTCCAGCAGCTCAGGCAGGGAGGCTGCCACGCAGCAGGGAGGCTAGTACAGTAGCAGCACTCCCAACTGTTCGCAGGCACCCAACCTAAGAAACAGTGTCTCACAGCCAGACACTTGTGGAGTAATGCCCCTGAAGGCCACTAGAGATGGCAACAGCCATCTCGGATGACAACAGCCACCCCTCCTCCCCTGCCCTGGTATCTCGGCTGGTGCCACACCGTAAACCCAGCTGGGCACATTTCTGAGAGGGGCACCCCCCCCTCAGGCCCCAGCCAGATCTCGGTAATACATGCCAGGTCTGCCCCCTCCTCAGTGATTAAATCACCTATGATGGGGGCCTTGTTTTTAACTGACCTGGCATTAAGCAGCAACAGTCGGAGGCCAGGGCCCCTATGAACCTGCTGGCCAGGACCTGGGAGTGAGCAAGGAGGGCCAGAACACGCCACCAGCAACACACACCAGGGGTGTCTTCCCTGAAGATGGCCCGCCCCCCTGCTCCCGCCATAACGTCCCCTACCCATCACCACCTCGATACTGTAGCTCCCCCATCATCCCCGGGGGTACCAGGCCCAAATACCTCCAATCCCAGGCCCTCGGAGTTCCCAATCTGGAGCAGAGATTCCTCCATCCAATCACACATCTCCATTCAGAACCAGTCACTCCCAGGTGAGGGGGAGATCTCGCCCACGCACCAGCTCATGCTCTCGGCACAGGCTGAGACCCACCCCCCACCAACCTCACATCACAATCACACTCTGCCCCCCTGCACGACCCCTCTCACTAGTCAGCAAGGCGGGCATCCCATACACACACTCATACCTCCTGGCTCTCACCCAGCAGGTGGAGCCTCACATCCCCATACACTCCTAGAGTCCCCCCCAGACTCTCACTACCAGGGGGGAATCCCAAATACCCACTGGAGGGACCCCACGGCTCTGCACTGGCACTGGGTGGGGTTGAGTAGGGGTGGCTAGATCCTGGAGCCCCAATTCGCCCCGCTTAAAACAAGGACAATTGGGATGGCGTCTGGCACCCCCCCTGCTGCCCCACTGTTCCTCCAACCGAGGGATCTTCCTCTACAGTTAGGCAGCCGCCTTGCAACGGGGCTTGCTGTAATTCGCCGCACCGTCCGAGGCTCATTGGGGGCTGCTGATCTTACTCAGCCTGGAGTCCGCTGGGTCGATAGGCCCGCTGGGCCTGGGGTTGGGAATACCGTATCGGGCCCCACCAGAGTTCGTCGTATTCTGTTGGAGTTTGCCACGCTGTGCTGCGGTTCATCTAGGCTCCCTGCCGCTTGCTGCGCCCCACAGGGGGCAGATAGTCTAAAAGCTTGCCGCTGGTCGCCGCCCGGCCAAACTCTCTGTGCCAGCCAAACTCTCTGCGCCGCTCCAAAACTCGATGGGCCTACCATGCCCCACCGGCGCGTCCCATGGCCCGCCGCATCGACCCCACTCCACTCTAGGGATCGATGGGGCCAGTCGCTCCGCACCAACACCGCACCGAAAACAGCCAGGTCTGTCACCCATCGCTTGCCCGGTGTTGCCACTCTCCGCCGCGCTTGCTCTCTGCCGCGCTCCGCTGCTCCGCTACCCGTCCCAGGGCTTGTGCCTGGGGGACCCATCTGAGGGGGAAAACCCCTCCCAGGTCTCCCCCTGCACCCAATTCAGCCCTAGGAGATGGAAAGAATCCCGGGGGGGGGGATAATCTCACAATCTTCCCCCTAAAGCAGCGTCCGCACCCGGCATTTGCTGGCGGTCACCATCTTGGAAGCTGGTTATAAGCCAGAGAAGAAAGATTATGGCTATTCTTGATGATTACACAATCATTACCAAGCTTATTTAAGTTATATAGTCATATAGTCACTTTAACATTTTAAACTGTTTAAATCATGACTGTAGAAAAAGTGGAATTTGCTTCTGATGTTAAATACACTTGGGAAAAACACTAACTTCTTGTAGAAAAGGAAAATATCATTTCAATTAAAAAAAAAGCAAACTAAGCATTTGTAACTGTATGTGCCCAATTTATATAAAGAAAAGTGCTGGAGTGAGCAACATCAGTGTCCCTTTCATGCCCAAGGTGACCTAGGTGATGATGATGGATCTGTTAATCACTGTTACCTCATGTTCTTTTGTATTTAGGGCTCCCCATTCTGGAGAGCCCCAGTCTTCTGCCCTGATGATGCTGATGGTGATTAGATTTTTATCCTGCTTACATACACCCCCCCCCAAACCAGTCGTAGTCGCACCATTAGGAACAACGTGATGCTGTTTGATCCAACTATTAGAAAATGAGAAGATAATTTCAAACGTTCCAGACATAGACCTAAGAACATCTTTTCCAGAGAATGGCAGAACTGCCATCATTCGTTTTGTACAATTGAAAATGTATTTAAAAATTGGCCTCAATGAGATTTATCAGCTCTTTTCCTCTACAGAGCAGGACAAAAGGGTAAAGACTAAAATTCAGAATACATGATCTTCTTTAATCAGCAGAAATGAACAACAGTCTAGGAGATTTAAGAAAAATAGATCAGCTAAAGCCAACACTAAGTATATGCAACCATGACTGAATGTGGGCAGTCTGAAAAATGACAGCAGGTCAAAGATCTGTGCAGTTCTATGTCTTGCCCACTAGAGGCCATCTAGAGTTCAACCATGATTTTCAGAAGTGTTGCATAACAATAGGTTTCAAAATTAAAGCATTAATTTATTATTTCACAGTAATTTTTAGTTCCTAATTACATACGAAGAAATTGCCTCTGCTTTAATGTGCTACGTGACAACTAAATTCTTGGTAAAGAAACAAATATTATTAAAAAAAAAAACCACTGATAATTTCCATGGAACTCATTCATACATAGTCATCTTGATAAATAAATTACAAAATTATGTGACTCCATAAGCTGCCAAGTTGCTAACTGGCATGTGTTGATACAATCATGTAACATCAATGCTTTGTCAGCTATACTGGATCCAAAACCATTTTTGGCAACAACTGGACCTGTGGGTATTGACCTTTACAGCCCTAAATGGTTTGGGTCCAGTTTGAGTCCATCTCCTACCCAGAAGCTCTTTTTCTGGACTCTTTGCTGAATGAAATTAGCCCAACGGCCACAAGATAAAAAGCATTCTCAGTTGTGTTGCTTTTGGAATGACTCCTCAATGAGGCTTCCCTGGCATTCATACTGTTATTTTTTGGTGCCAGGTGGGGGCACTCCTCCATTTCAAGGCATTTTAGATCTCAAATTGTAAAGACAATGGAATGATTGTGTTTTACTTATTTTTAAAAGTCTATTTCCTGGGCTGATTGTGATTTAAATATTTTTTCCTTCCTATGTCATCTGATCATGAGAACATTTCTTGTTAGGCAGGTGAAAATAGAATGATTGAATCTTTTTATAAATTGAGAATTTAAAAAAACAAAGCTTGAAATGTATCAAACAGAATTTTCTATTCCACTGGTCAGGTATAACACACATGCTCAGTATTTTTACTGGGAACGGGCAATCTATCTGCTTTGCACTGCCTGCCAAATGCAGTAGCAAACACCCTTATTTTCAGATAGTTCTTATTTTCTGATGATTTTGGGTGGCCTTCTCACTAGTCTCAAGAATTAAGTCTCAAACCACAAACTTCCTGATTTAGCCCTTGAATCCATAACATACAGGTAAAGCATTGCCTTTATAAAAAGATGAACTGTATTTTACTGAATGGAAGTCTCATAGGCTATAGAAAGGAAGTGTTTGTCTATTGATGAAGAAGAAATGTGGAGTGCAAGAACTCTGAAAAAGATTCTCTGCTTCCTTTATTGTTAGGTTCATTAAGAAAGCCTTTAACAAAACCAAATGAAACGAGTCCTAAAACAACTGAGTTCTTCTGATTGGAAGAATACAACCATTAACATTAACCATGAACCCCTGCTATAAACCACTTTAGCCCATCAAATACAGTAGGATATAAATAAAAACAAATATGTATATATTATTATTTATTTATACATATGGATTTCTGTTTGGATTTGAAATCTTGGCACATAAATTACTTGGCACATAAATTACTTACACAAGATGAAATGCATTAACATGATGAGAACACCAGTTAGCATTTGGGCTAGCTCTTTGACAGATACTGATATAGTTATCCACAGGTGTTTTATTTAGCATACTAAAACCTTATTCCATATTAAATATGCTTACACTGCCAACAAGTGCCCATAATAAATAAGTACTGAGAACAGAAAGCATCTGAAAGTTAGGCACAAGCTGGATAGGTGTTGTCAGAGTGGGGCTGAGTGCTGGTTCTGTTTTTTTTTCTCCTTGCTGAAGTTCTCTGCAAGCAAGCAAGAACTCTGCAAACAAGCAAGGAGGAGGAGGAGAAGGAGAAGAAGAAGGAGAAGGACAAACAGCATTTCCTCAACCGTGTACCTTGTCCTCTCAAACTGAGCGCCTGTATTGTGGGTGGGGGGTGTGGAGGCAGGGAGAAGGCAAATAGCAAAAGCAGGTAAATAAGGTGAGCCCACTCATTCCACAAGCATTTTGGGAGAACATTTTCCCCAAGCTCCCTCCTCAAAACCTGGAGCTGGCACTCCTCAAGTTCAGTTGTGATCTTTACCAATTTGGTGCCCTCCGGCTGTGTTTAGACTACAATTTAAGAAATTTGGAGAACTGTAATCCCAACACATTTAGGATTTACTTCTAATCTGTGCCAGTTTTGCATGTGTTAATTCAGAAAACTATCCTATCTCTATCTCCAGCCTATTACAAAAAAACCCCAAAAAACAAAAAACCCCCCACACATTTAAATTCTTAAAAGAGAAACTTATTTTCTCAGTAAGCATTCCAGAATGTTTTTTTTCCAGATATTCATCTTAGAAGCAAGGGTGGAATATAAATGTGCAAACATTTAAAATAAACATTTTCATGATTGCAGAAGAAATGTCATAAACAAAACATATCTGAAATTATATATTTATACTTAAGCTAAAAATTGCCATATTTCTAATTTTCTACATGTGTCTCATGTTGCTGAAAAATAACACTATCAATCTCAATGTATGAGATTATCAATTCTGGAGATTTCTGATCATGCCAGATGGAGTACATCAATGGTGTGAAGACAGTTATCTCACTTCTATTGTGCCAAGAAAATAAAATAACACGAGGCAAAGACTTAATTCTTGGAACGCATCAAGAAGGTGAGCAACATACTTGTCAGTAATGCTATGTAAGACAAGAGACATATTCAAGAAAGCATTAAAAATGCGTTTGGAGCTCTTGAAAAATGCCCTATGTTTGAAAGAATGCAGTGAATATTTAACCTTGAAATATAATAAGTAGTAAAGACCAAATTTACATTTACTGGAAACATTCTAAAAATGCCCAATTAAAAATAATGAATTTATTATTATATACAAAGTTGCATTTTAAATCCTGGAATTCTTTCTCAGGTGACCGTGGTCCAAAGCTGCAATCCTCACATGGGAATCCGTGTGAATGAATGCAACAGGGCTTGCTTCTTGGTTATCATGGGTGGGTTGGCTATGAAGAATGTCATCTCATTGTTCAAGATTCCCCCTCTAATTTTGCAACATGTATTAACTGCATTGAGTTTGGAGATCTGAGGATGAGCACAGGTGTTCAGAAACTATGCAATCCAATTAAAAATCTTAAAAAGAG
Organism: Liasis olivaceus; assembly: GCA_030867105.1. Taxonomy (NCBI): domain Eukaryota; kingdom Metazoa; phylum Chordata; class Lepidosauria; order Squamata; family Pythonidae; genus Liasis; species Liasis olivaceus. Next base: position 89,169,790 of record CM061352.1, on the reverse strand, counting down.
AGCTTATTTTTGAGTCACCAAAGAAGTTACACTTAACAGGCTTATAGTCATTTGCTGCCAGAAATCCAATAAGAGGCAAGCAGTGCTATCCTTGTTATCATGCAGCTGTTGTGACTTTTCCATTTGAGAGGAAAAAGTTGCCTCCGGTGTTTTGGAGGCACGCAAGTATACAAAAGTGTTCCTTAGGATTGGATATAAGTTTTGGGTTATTAAAAACAGATGGTTAATTTTCGAATGCTGTATGAGTCTTAAATTAAAATCATTGAAGACCATGGAAAATATAAAATGAGGAAAGGCCCATTAACACTCTATAGGCATGATCATAATCTATACACGTTCAGCCTTGATTAGATAGCCAGAATCCTACCAATTAGCTGATAGGGAAGAAGAGAGAGAGGACCTAATCCATCTTCCGGGTCCTGACTTTAATAGATCATTACAGGCTTTGAGAATATCACACACAATATATAAATGTGCAGTACCAGCTGCTGAAAGAAAAAAAGAAGCTTGCAGGGCAGTAGACTCTGGGCTCTGTGATTTCTTCATCCAGCTCAAGTGTAGAGGCATCAGCAGGATCTACTGCTTTGACCAAAATAACAAAAGCAGTGTAATGCCATAAGCTCCATCCCTTTCATACATACATGTGTTGTTACAACATACACGCAAAATGGGTGGAGCTTTAATTGCAACCCTGCTTTTGTCATTAGTCCCCCGTTTGACCCCTTACAGATGCCTCGGCTCAGGCACAATTGTCCACTTATATACCATAAGGTCATCATGTTTAAGTCATGAATTTGTATTCACTGAACTGTAGGAAAAACTACAAAAAGAGGCTGCAATTTCTTTCCAATTATATTTATCTTGATATTTCTACACAGTTCCATTATTCTACATGGATAACAGCTGGCAAACATTTGGAGGGTTAGGAGGAACATTACAGTAATCAGAAAATACAATAAGATAGGAGTGAATGGTAGACATGGAACAAACAGTGGCAAAGCCAGATGGACTTGAACATTGGTAATTAAGTTCTTCTCAGTATGGTTAGCACCAGGTATCAAAGAGTCATTTCCGTGATGTCTACAATAAGTATGGTAAACTAGTAATAACTGTTTAATCTTACTATGCAAGATATTTGAAATATGAAATCCATCAAGAAACAGTTCTTTTAGTCCTGTTGTCCAACATATCTTTACATGCAAGCTGGCCTGTGGAGTTTAACACTGAAGAGGAATGCTAGGAAGATATATTTTTCCCCAAACCAATTTATTTCTCTAAAATTAGGCAACCTGCATAACATAACTCCCCTTTTTGAGACTTATAATGCCCTCTCTAATTGCAGTTGTCAAAAATCAGTGCTAGGGTTTTCCCCTAATAACAACAAAAGGAAATTAAAATGCAAAGGTTATTTGAGGCCACAGTCTTCAAAGCATTTATTCAACCACTTAAGTGTTTTCACCATTGTAGCTCAAGTCAAAACACTATTTAGCAATATCAATTTACAGCAGCTTGGCTAGTAATAATGGCAACAGACATAGGAAAAAGAGTTTTTATGTTTTAAAAAAACTTCATGTCATTGTCCAAGCAATTTTTAAAGTTCATGTAAATTTACAATATTTTTTCTAATTCTTCTCTTTTAACATATAGAATGATAAATACCATAATATTTCCCAAGTTGTGGAATACCATCCTCAGTATTATGAATGAAAGCACATTCTGATTAAACAGTTTAGAACTTGCTTCCCCAGAGATTTTAAGCAACACTAGGGAGGCTTTACTAGATGGTCCAAGTTTCTTTAAAGTACAGATAGTCCTCATTTAACGACCATTCATTTAGTAACCGTTTGAAGTTACAACAATGCTGAAAAAAGCTATTTACGACCGGTCCTTGCACTTGCAGTGCCCCCATAGTCACATGATTGTGATCTGGGTGCTTGGCAACCAGCTTGCACTTACGATGGTTGCAGCATCCTGAGGTCACATGATCACCATTTGTGACCTTCCCAGCCGTCTTCCAGCAAGCAAAATCAATGGGGAACCACGTGATTTGCTAACAAACGTGTGATTCGCTTAACAACCACCACAAAAAATGATGTAAAATCGGTGCAGTCACATGATGCCTCGCTTAATGACTGCCCTGCTTAACAATAAATTTTCTGGTCCCTATTGTGGTTGTTAAGCCAGGACTACCTGTACTGTGATTTTATGCATGCATCCAGTTAACATGTACAGTTAAAACTGCTAACACTTCATGCTATACTGAAGCAGCTTTATCCTTTTCTGGAACTGAATTTCATTAGAATTTCTTTGTAGAAGGAAAGCCATGTTAGTCAATGATATCTCCAAAACAGGACAAGTTCATTTAGTCTGAAAAGGTGCTACCAATTCCTCCTGATTATTGGAATTCTTGTGATCATCCAACAGTTTTATTACTGTATGTTCACACAACAGAAGTCTGCTTGGGAACCATTTAAGGCAAGCAGACTGTTTTTGAGGAGCTCATCCAGCAAAAAGCCATTGTTTAAGTTTACAAGCTATTTTTTTGCATTTGAATTCACCTAAATATTCATAGTGTTATAACTTATTTAAATTGTCTTATGTTTTGTGATCAAAACAGTGAGATAGAAAGTTGAGATTTGCATGTATAACTTATGATACTGAGGTGGGTTTGGTATTTTAAAAATCTGCTGTTCAATTTGTAGTAGTAGTAGTAGTAGTCAAATGTATTATGGTCAATGGACCCAACAAACTGCTTTATTTGTCAATATTCCACAGACTTCCTTTAGCAGTTCTTCAATCCTTCAAAGGCATTCAGGTGTATAGAATCAGATTAATCTATTTCTGATCTGTATCCACTGATAAATACATTCCATCCTTATTTTATGTAAATCTACAATTTTAAAAATACTCATATCTACTTTATTTGTGGGCCTAGTTTTTCATGTACCCTGCCCACATTTTAATGATAATCACCTAATTATCCTCCTGCTTGCAATGCATTTTTCCATATAGGTAGTCCTTGTTGAGCAACCACTTGTTCAGCCACCATTTGAAGTTATGATGGCACTGAATAAGGGGGACTTATGACAGGTCCTCATAGTTGCAGCCGTCGCAGCATCCCCGTGGTCATATGATTGCCATTTGTGACCATCACTGCAGGCTTCTGACAAGCAAAGTCAATGGGAAGCTGGCAGGAGGTCGCAAGTAGTGATCATGTGACTGTGGGATACTGCAACCATGCAGGATTCACCTAGCAATGGCAACTGGGGCTGCACAACTCCCACTGTAAGTTGGTGTGGCCACGTGATGTAGCGCCTTATGACCGTGTCACTTAGCGACAGAGTTGCCGGTCCTAATAACCATTGATAAGCGAGGACTAACTGTACATCCCACATTTTAATGTACTTTCTGCATACCAATATATATATTGAACTATAAAATGCTAATTTATATCAGTTTAAGAGAACATTATGTTCATTTTTTTCTGCCATATTTTAATTTTTTATTACTATATTTACTGTATTTTTTAAAAAGTCTCAAATACTTTATCTTTAAAACAGGATTTAGAATAGTTAGCTCAGAAGGCTAACTGGCACTGAAGTCAGGTGAATTTTTTTCTGTCTAGCCTCCCTTGGAGGGAGGGAATGCCATCTTAAACTCAGGTTCATCTTCCCTTCTGAATCAGGTGAATCAGGTGATTTTGTGGCCTCTGAGGTTCACAGGGAAGTGGACAGTGAAGCAGATGATGTTGAGGACACAGGGAATGGCCATGAAGAACAGGAGGAAGAGCCACTACCAAGGCAACAATCAGACAAGCTTTATTGGGTCCTTTCCAAGAAACTAATTTGAGAAAACGTCTCACACAGGCCCCTCCATAGTTCACACAAAGAAAAAGTGACGGAGGAAGGAAGCACATTCAGACGTGCAAGATTTTGTTACTATAGCTGTTCCAATATAGTTTTAGATCAATTTGGCATTGGTTTCTTGGTCTGTTCTACCTTATAGGGCTGACAAGCACATCAGTGGAGAAGGGATGATTTTTTTTTCTGGCCTTTTTTGTTTTCTTGTAGGAGTTAGTGGCTTTTGAGATACAAATTAGCTTCTAAATGGTATTCTCTAAGCTTGGGAATGAAAGGAAATTTTTAAAAACACAGCATGTTCAGAACATCTGGAATTTCCTCCATTACCTGGTAATCAGTTAACTACATCAGATCAATTTTATGATGGCCTTTAGCCAGCAAATAAAATAGAAATAAAAAGAGAAAAAGAGAAACAAAATAGATAAACACAAAGATGCATATACAATCTATCTTAAATTCTGCCAGAGGCTTGGTGCTAATTATCTACCCTTTGATTTGTTTGTTTATTTATTTATTTGGTCAAATTTATATGGCTGCCCATCTCACATGAAGTGACTCTAGGCAGAGTACAATAAAACCAGGAATTAAAACATTTTACAAACCCATTAAAACAATAAGAATAGATAAAGCAAGACCATGAGAGGGAAGATTTTACATATAATAAAACCAGTGTGCAATTACCTACTACCAGGGCATTCCCAGGCTTGCTGAAAAAAACACATTTCGAGGGCTTTCCGCAAGGCCATAAGGATGGGGGATGATGTTCCAGAGGATGGGTGCCACGGCAGAAAAGGTTCGCCTCCTAGGTCCCATCAGATGGAATTCCAGATGGACCAGCTAGACCATTTCTGTAATTAGCTTTACACTACTTTTGCCCCCAAGCATTGTGATCTTAGGTGTGAAATTATCCTTCCACATATAATAGAGTATGTTGGAGCCATCTCTTTGCCAATAAAAGCAGCTGACAAAAGATGGTGCTATTGCAGTACTAAAAACAACCAACAATGCCTTTTGAAGACTGGTGATGAAACAAACAAAGCCACTGACAAAGGCAGCATGGAGGAACTCATGAGTTAGGCGTCAAAGCAAAAATAGAAACACTGGCATGATTGAAGCCCTACTCCTTTGTATGTGTGTTGCACGTGTGACACACATAAAAAAGAATTGGGCTTCAATCATTCAGTTGTGGCTGCCATCTTGACATCCACCCCCATACTCCTCCCCAGATAAACCTGAAATCATCTTTCAGAAGCTTACATATACCAGTCTTTTTATGATGGCCTTTAGCCATCATGTTTTTGTTGTTTAAATGGTAGATTTTGAGCTTTTTACTCTTGTATTTGAATATGCTGTTAGCCCCTATAAAAAAAATTGGGTGAAACAGTTTTAGGATACAGACATGGGAAAGAGGGGCTACTAGGAACAGAGACAATAGGCAGAATGGTTCAGCTATAGAACTGAATTTTTATTTTTAAACCTTTATGAGAAAAATGATGTGTGAAAAGAAAACCACTGGGAACGATTAAACTCCTTGCTAATGTTTTCAGCCCTGTGTTCTGGAAAGGGAATGACATTCTACCATAATTGAATCATGCAGCACATACCCTTAGGTGATTATGTTCAAAACAGAAGCTCTCCAAATGTCATTTAGTAAATGAAAATAGAGCTGGATACCAGTAATAAACCAATACCCTCAAGCTACAGATTTTTTTTAAAGCTAATTTAATTAGAAATATACAGTTTGTGCTTTCTGCTTATGAGAGAGGGCAGCATTGAGGCACGAATGATTGATTCAAAAGTCAAGCCAAGAAAGCAGAATTTAGCTTTTACCAGAAAATTATGCAATGATCCAGATTTCTTACTACATCCAGGTTGAATTGCTACCTTATTTCATCTAGAATTTATTCACTAAACCAACAAATTCCATGATGGGTTATGTCAATATGCACTAATTACATATATTGGCGTACATGCCTAGAGCACTTTATCTCAACTTGGTGCCCCTCAGAACTCTCAGAAATTATGGCTTATGGCTCATAAGCAGAACATGATTATAACAGGACTCTGTGTGTTCACTAAATACAGCTACTGAAAAACAAACTGCTGCCCAGTCCTATCATTACTAGTAGCCATTGATAGCTTTATTTTAAGGTAGCCCAAATTGGCAGCCATTACATAATTGTGGAAGCAAACACCGTAGTTTAACAACATGTGAACAAATATTTCCTTTCACTTGTCCTAATATACAACCAGGCAGTTTTATTGGGTGTCCCTAGTATTAAGAGAGGGCTGAAAAGGGTAGATAAGCCACAGCAGCTTCTGGATATTTATTCATTTATTACGTTGGCTTTATTTATTTATGTTGCCTTATTTCTGATGACTCTGAGTAGATTACAAGTAATAACAGAAAATTAAACATAACAAAAACTCAGTAACATCGGTGCCACCATTAGGGGGGTAGTGTGATTTTCATAGGTCCCCAAATATCTTTCTGAAGAGTCATGCTTTCATGACCCTTTGAAAATGTAATAAGGAGGATATCTTGGTAGCCTTCCATCTCTCGTTCGCTCTCAGGAATCCTTCTCACAGGACAGTCAGTGCAACAAACCACAATGCTACATCACAATTTATGTCACACGCTAAAATCAAGCAAAACATATAATGGCTAAGTATCACGTGTGAACCCATCAAGAAGTATGGTATTCAAGCATCCAGGTGGGGGTGTGCATGGGCATGTATATGGCATCTTAAGCAACTTCTTCTTCATGAGGTGACATGGGTGTCCTCTACAGTTGGGGCATGATCTTGGGAATGATGTATTTGGTTTAATGTGCTCCTGACAGATGCTACATACACACCTACCCATGCTCCAAATTACATTTGGCCTTCCAACTTGGATCACTACACAGCCCTTAAATGCAGCATGCACTGCAGGAGAAGTTTAACTCTTCCCCTCACTCCACTAAAATTCTTAGCTCGATCTGCCTAGAAGCTTTCATGGACGATTTCTGATGGACCATGGCAAACCAGAATGGTTAAACTCCCTGTCTCATGCATCACAGTCTTTATCTGGATCAGGATGTTCCTGGATGCTTTATTCAGAAGAAAGAGAGGCATAAGTTCCAGTCTATATACACAGACTTAACATAATATGTAGCTTAGTCCAATAAGCTCACAATCTCTTAAGGCTGCTTTTAACTTTTAAAGAAATTTCAGGGAAATTAAAATTGTATGTTACTACATTTAATGCCTGTTTTGGTACTGATTTGATATAGAGAATTTAGAAATGGGCTTTGTATATGATAATATTCGTGGATAAAATCTATTTATCTGTGTGGTCGCTAAAAGTCAACACCAACTTGATGGGACATAATCAATCAATTTTATGCCATTGGTTTACAAGTTTGCTCTCTTCTGAAGGAAAGTATGAAATAGTTCCAAGGAAAGAACAATATTCTTGGAAAAAACAACTACAGTTTCAACTATAGTAACATGTCAGTAGTGAAAAGTGATGCAGATTAAGCATAAAGAAATGTTCACTGCACACTGTATTAGAACCCTACTGATCTGCTTGAAAAGTACCAAGCCCTATTATTTTTTTGATTGTTTGGAATTTGCCCTTTCTGCTGTACTTACTAGATACATGCTGTGACCACAGTGTTCTTGCAACAGATTTTAATGAGTTCTACTTCAGCCTCAAGCTATGGTTCAAATCAAATTAGGTAAGGCACTAATATGCTAAAGTGTTCTTCCCAGGTATTATTCTTTCATAAACATCTGGTTTGGATGCAAAGTTACCCTAAGCTCTCCAGCTGCTTAGAAAATTGGAAAGAAAAGCAGGGTTCTTAGCAATACTGAAGAATATAGTGAAGTTCCTGATAGATATGATTTGCATTTCATTTGCCTTTCAACACGAAGAATGATCTGTTCTGTATCTGATGGCCTCCTATCTGTCTGTGGGAGTGTAATAAGCTAGCCTCCACTGTTTTGTTCAGGATAGAGGTACTAGGAAATACCAAGCTCGCAAGTAGCAACATCAGTTAGGCTGTGGGTTCATGTACAAAGGGCCCTAATTGGTCAGAATTGGTTGATTGATTAGATCATTTGATAAATGAATTACTGAATCTATCTCTTTTGAAACTAGGTTAGAACCTGTGACTTCTACAAGATAGCTCATCAAAGCTAGGTTTACCACCCATAACCAAATCTCTGACCCTGTTCAGTGCTCTAGCTTCCTATTTTTTGTATTGTTCATCTGCACCTATTTGTTAAAACCTAGATGATGAAGGAATGGGAGCACAGGAAATACAGGGACACTAATTATAGTGAGACAAATCACATTAAACCAACAAACACTATGCTTTAATAAAGTTAGCCTTTAATTAATATGAATCATAACATAAACTTAGTAGGCAAGTTTTGGATGAGGCTGGTTTGTTTTATGTTGGTAAGCAACACCCGTGGCAATAATCTAGTACATGATTTGAAATGACATGTGCCATAATAGTCTATTATTTTATCTTCATTATAAGAGGCTTTGCTTGATCTTTCCTTGATCAAGGATGACACTACAGATTGTGTTGGAGTCTTTCATAGCAGACACTGCAGATATGGATTGTACAAGAATGGATTCCCTCAGAATTGTGCCAAACATTGGCGTAATTAAGAACACAAGAATACTTTATTGGATCAGGCCAAGGCTCATCTTAAACCAGCGTGTTGTTTCTCAGATTGGTCAACAAAAATGCTCATAAGCAGGAGATGGAGACATATCCCTTGTTTCCTGCAACTAGTTCTGGGAGGCATGCTGTTCCCAACTAGGAAATAACACTGAGATGTCAAAGACAATTGACCCTGATAGACCTGTCCTCCATTAATTTATCAAATCTACTTTGAACACCTTTGAAGTTAGTGGCCATCATTGTGACTAGAAAAGTTGCCAAGTTTGCCTCCACAGTAACTATTGTGCAACAATTATTGTTACAATTACTTCTTCATTATTTGATTATTTTATATTAATATTTTGTTCTTAAATTATATTAAGTCCCCTCTATAATATATGGTACATTGAAAGCTAGTTTTTGACTATAAATAAATAAATACATTTTGAATTTAGAAGTTAATTATGCGCTGTGTGAATAATGCTTTCATCTTTTTCCAATCAGCGTGTCAGCCCTACTAGGTAGGCCAGACCAAGAAATCAACTTCACAGGAAAGCTAAAAGTACTTTCATTGAGATTGACTGTAATAACAGAATCTGATTGTACTGTATCTCCTCTCTTTTCTTATACTCTTGTGAATTATTAAAGAACACTCTTTGGACACAATCATTCAACCAATTATCAGTCCATTTTCATAGTAGCATCATTTAGCCCATACTGTACTGTTTTATTAAGGAAAATATCATGACAGATGTAGCTTGCCTATCCAAGTGCTCACAAGCAAGCTGCTTGATAATCTGCTTGAAAAACTTGTCTACTAAAGACGTCAAGTTGACAGGTCTGTAGTTTCCTTTGTTCTTTTTCTCTTTATTTATTGAAGATGGGAATGACATTTGTTCTAGTCATCTGGTACTTTATAAGTCATCCAGGAATTCTCAAAGCTTACCAAGAGTAGTTCTGAGATCACCTCTCTATTTCCTTCTGTACTGTAGGATGTAATCTTGGAGTCCTGATTTTGTTTAAATTAGGTAAGTTCTCCCTTACTCTATCCCTTTCTATCTTAAGCTACAGTTCCCTCCTTCCTCCTGAAGCATGATGACCAGCTAAGGCTCAATTTCTTTTCTGATAGAAGATGCATCCAAAATAGGAGTTAAGAGGTTCTGCCCTCTCATACTCACTGTTTGCCAATTCACCCACTTTCGTCTTTTTGCAACAGACCTACTCTTTCTTTGGCTTTCCTTTTGTTTCTAACATACCCAAAGAATCATTTTTATTGTTTCTGACATCTCTCAGAAGCCACGATTTATTGTGAGCTTTAACTGATATAACATTCAGTCCCTAATTTCTCCAGTTTCTGAAGACTACCTTGTATTCCTCTTTAGTTATAGGCTCCTCATTCCATTATTTATAAATGCACTTTTTTCTTTTTCTCTTCAGCATTTAAGAGGACACTGTGCGTATACATGCTGGGCTGTTTAGACTTCTCCAATTTTCTCCTTCAAGGATTTGGAGCCATTGGGTATAACTCAGCTTCCCTTGGAGTTCATCAGAATCTGCTCTTCTGAAAACCAGTACAATGGTCTGACTTTTCGCAGTTCCTCCTCCCCTGGATATCATGATTTCAAGGTGTCAGTCACCTTTACTCTTCAACCAGTTAGTGAAGATTAGGTCCAGGAAAGCAGGTCTCCTTGTTCTTTCTTTCACCTTCTGACAAATACAGTTGTCAGCAAAAGAGGACCAGAATTTATTGAATTTCTGACTCTCAGCAGAGTTAGATTCCCAGCAGATGTCAGGATAATTGAAATTTCCTGTTATTACTGTTGCATGCCTCTTTGAAAGACTGATCATCTGATGGTGAAAGTCCTCATCTGTATCCTCTGTCTACTCAGCGGTCTATAATAACCCCCCACAATGATAATGCTTTTGTTTCTCTTTCCTTTTATGCTTTCAAGAGGACTTCCATGGTCTGACCATCTCCCTGCTACACTCCCATACAAACTTTCACTGCTTGCTTGTTCTGGCAGTGAGCTTCCAGAAGCTGCCTGTCTGGGAGAGGACTAGCTTGGACTAGAAGAAAAGAGAAGAGCTAACTATATGACAGATTGAAGTATTTCTTGAGAGGTCCCAATGAATGCATAAAGAGTGTCAAAAAAGAATGGCCCCCTGTTTTTTTTCACCAATAATACAGTAATAATAAAGAATTCATTCTTCCAGTTGGGTACTAGAATATTCCCTTTAAAAAGAGAATTTGCTTTATTATGATTAGAGCAGAAAGATCAACTCACCCCAAAATACTGTAGGCAATAGTTTTCATTTTATAACCACTCCAATTTTATATAAGACGTCAGTAACAGGCATAGTTTCTCTCTTACCCCAGGCAATAACACTGATGACCTGAACATGAAATTATTAGCAATCTGAATAAAAAAAAAAGACTTTCAGGAAATAACTTTGCCATTACTCAAATTCATAATACTCAATTCAGCTAAAATTCCCAACCTGCATAGCAGGCAAGATGACTGAAAGCAGAAATATCTAAAAACGGTTACGAACAAAGTGTTTTAAAATGTCACAGGAAATTTCTTTCCTTCAGAATGAGAAATCTTATGAATACTTCTTTCTTTCTTAAACAGATGCAACACTGTATACTTCATGAACTGCATGCACAAGAGCAAAGGGGGCCTAGTTCTTTCTCTATCTGATTGATGCTCCGGAATTTGCCACTGATGAAGCCAGGCCAGGAAGATCCAAGATTGTTTCAGGGAAAATCTGTGGCTCAGAGGCAGCGCTGTTTCAGGGAAAAAGTGTTATGTTTATTTCCAGATATTTGTGGTATCTCCAGATAGAGCTGTAAAAGCCCTTTTTCTGAAGACTAAGAGAATCACTGCTAGGGTTAGAAAAAAGTGGGCAGGTTTTATGTTCTCCAACAGGGGATGAATAAAGAAGCAAAGAAGTCAAAAATTCAATAGATGATCCTGAGATACAGGCTGCACACTAAGGGTGTAGTTAATGCCATACTATATCTAACATTCAGGGACAAAGAAAATGTTTGTTCCTCAGCTCTAAAAATGTGACATTTCTGTAATATCTTGTTTCTGTAATATGTGTGATGAAGACTCCTAGAGAAGTCATCAGCTCACACTAACTTTTGTCCTCTTTGGTTCTACTACATGTATATTCTCTACTACATGTATACTTTCCAATATCTTCAGATATTTTTTTCTTCATCGATCAATAGAGCTGTACTTCCTCAAAATGTTAAATATTATATTAAATTTAATTAGTTAAGAGAAAGGAGTAATTAGCCAGTCTTTGGCTTAAACTACCAACACATTATAAATGTCATTCTATTTTTTGGTTCAGACTTCTGAACTTAATAATTTCTGTAAACAGATCTAAGCCAAAAATCTAGAACACACTCTTCAGTTGAGTCATGCACATTCTTTCCAAATTATGATGATGCTTATTGCTGGAATCTTTTTCAAACTTCATTAGTGGGAGGAAGCTACAATAGAATATTACAAAGTCTGTGTTAAAACATTTGCTGTGTTCTTGACTCACTGCAGGTTACTGCAAACATGTCTAAATATGATCAAGTTATCTTACGGCATACATTTTCATGGTCTACAGTTTACTTCACAAGAGGCATGGTGTCTCATCCTGAGATAGTCCATGCATCTGACCCAGTGACTGTACTCCAAAGATTCTCATATTATAATAAAGATGTTACTCCTCACTGCAAGATAGACAGACAGACAGACAGACAGACAGGTATATCTCAAAATATGATCAATAGTTTAAGAAGCAAGATCCAGGACTAGTCTATCTATTGTGATTAGAATTTTTTTTATTTTTTATTTTTTTTTATATTTATTGAATTTGTCAAATATATCAAATACTAGTAAAGTGGCTGAGTCCAACTCTGAATGACATGTATATGTAATTTTTTAGCAAGATAACGTAGTGGTTTCTAACTGCCTTTTCCTGGGATATTTTTTCAACTGTCTAATCAAGCCTATAGTCCTGGCATCCCTAAGTACTGCCCATTACTGACTCAATTTATCTGAAGGCTGAATATTGCTTCTTAAGTGTAACTTACCCCAATCTTTCTACTTACAGTAGTAAATACATTAATTTCCATCCTCTGGAATAAGGCCTTGAAAACTGGACATATGGATGAGCCCATTCATGGTTGTATTAATTGTTATTAATTCTGTATTATTGTTGTTGGCTTTTTTCTTGGCTGCTATTTATGTTATTTTTAATTCTGTTAAATTGCTTTTAAGCATTGTTAGCTGCCCAGAGTTATGTATTTGAGATGGGCGGCTGTATAAAATGACCTATGATGGCAACTGGGATCAGAATTTCTGTCACTAAGTGATGCAGTCGTAAAATGCAACATCAAGTGAATGCATCGATTAGCGACAGCAATCCCTGCAGTCCCCATTGCTGTTGTTAAGTGAGGATCATGGGTCATTAAGCAAGCACCTCCTTGCAACTTCCTGCTGAGTTCCAACAACCAAAGTCAGTGGGGAAGCTGGTAAAAAGTTGCAAGTCCAGGTGGCTCACAAGCAGGCTAGCAGGCAGGTTAGTGGCTGCTGCTAGGTGGGCGAAGGAACAAGGGGCTATGTAGGTGGCTGGGGAGGCGAGGCATGAGTGCAGCAGGCCTTGGAGTGGCTTCTACTGGGTGGGAGAGGGTGTGTGAGTGGCCGGGGAGGTGCAGTACAAGTGCAGCAAGGCTCAGAAAGGGTGTGAGAGTGTGTGCAGGTGGCCGGTGAGGCATGGCGTGAGTGCATAGGCTCTGGGGGAGGGTCAGTGGCTGGAGCGACGTACCTCAGCAACTTGCGACCTTTCCTGCCAGCTTTCTCATTGACTTTGCTTGTGGGAAACTGGCAGGGAAAGTCACAAATCATGATCATGTGACCATGGGATGCTGCAACCGTCATAACTGCAAGACAGTTGCCAAATGCCCAGATCACAATCACATGATTGCAAGGGTGCTAGGATGGCTGGAACTTCAAGGACTGGTCATAACCATCACTTGTTCAGCGCCGTTGTAACTTCAAACGGTCACTGAATGAGTGGTCATTAACCAAGGACTACCTGTACATTTATGTGGTAGAATATTATAACAGATGTTACTGAAAATAGTAGAAAACTACTTTGTCGTAAATATGTGTCAAATTGGCCCATTTAAAAATGTAGCAGATTTCAGACAGAATGTATGCCTTACAGGATGCATAGATAAGCCCAGAATGGAACAAACACGGCCATTCAAAGAAAAAAATTACATAAATCTCATGGCTCCGGTACATTGCAAAGGGGAAACTAGCAATTCTTTAACAGCTAGGATTTTACTCCAAACTGTAAAAGAAAGGCTTGTAAAGTTGCTTTTTTCCCCCTTGGAGTCTGCCTTGACTCCTAATGACTACATGGTGAAGTCCATACAGTTTTCTAGGCAACATTATCAGAAGTGGTTTGCCTTGCCTTCTTCTAGCTAGTCCAAAGTCACCTGGTTGGCTTCCATGCCTAGGGCAAAACTGGAACTCAGGTCTTCCCACTCCCAAACCAGAGTGTTAACCACTAGGCCAAACAGGCTCTCAAATTTGCTTTTAGGTGGGGTTTAATAAACCCCCAAAATGATAGAAGTAATTTATATGCATTTTTATACCAACTATTTTAGAAATCAACTTAATATTATCTCATCTAAGTGAAGTGACGCTCAACTTATCAAAAAGTTAAGCAAAATCTAAGAAACGAATTGAATCAAAAAGATGGAAAGCAGGAAAATTAAGAAATAATCAAAAAATTATTTCATCCAGCCTGAATTCCATTGTTACAATATACAGATAAGAATACTGACCTACTAAACAGAACTACTGAAAAGACTACTTCTGAAATAAGCCCCACTGAGTCCAGTGGAATTTATGTCCAAAAAGTTCCATACATGAGTAATACACAAATTGCACTGTATCAAATATTATATAAATGTTTATTATTTTAAACTTTTTGCTTTACTATGGGTGGTTGACATCATATGTTTCCAAAAATCTCTGCAATATGAAAGAGATTTTATATATTATCAAAAATTCAACTACACAATTTTTCACATGTTATCATCTATCTGACCCAAACAATGATACTGTGAACAGCAGGTCCTATAGAATGATGTTCCTCAACATCTGCAATTTAAAGATGTGTAGGCTGGCTGGGGAATTCTGGGAGTTGAATTCCCAGAAGTTGTTGAGGTTGAAAACACAGCTACAGAATGCTTCCTATATAAATTACTAGGGCCACAGTCAAGATGAAAGAGAACACCTATATATTTAAACATGAACTTCTCCTCAAACCCTAGAAAAAGTCAAATTTTAACTGTAACTGCAATATACAAATGAGGGCAGCTGAACACACCTTCTGCTGCCTTCCCTGAGATCTCTATTCTGGAATACTTTAAACATGTTTGGGACTAGAGACTGTTGAAACTCCCAACCAGGGAAAGTCAGACTTGCTCACTCTCCTTTCTAATTGTCTGTTAGTAGGCAACTAAGCTACTGAGCCAAACTAACTGTTATCGAGGCATTAGGCATTCAAGCTGCTGTGTCTGCTTAGATTGCTTGGGGGGTGACTGTTGATGTATGTTCATAATATTTTCAATTATATTTTAGTTGTGCTTTGAGTTGATTGATGTTTAGGTATTATTATACAGTATAATAATAATAGTTACTGACCATTGTGAACACCATTATTTGGCCAAAATGATGGCTATTTATTGGATATAAATTCAATAAATAAGCAATGCCTGCCACCTGTTGAAATTATCCACCATCACTGTTACCACCATCCCAACCAACCGATTTTAAACGTAAAAATTTTGTAGCAACTTTAGTTCAGCCTTACTCCTGCAATTACTGTAGTTAGTCGAACACTAAATGTGGCTTTGTAGAGCTTTCCAAGTTGTAATGTGAAAGAAAGCCAACTGGCATAGCAAAAGGTAAGTATATCTCTTGAAAAAGTTAGCCAAATTTTAGAGAGGGTTGGACATAGTCTTGCTCACCAGAAGAGAGAAAGAAAACAAGGATTTTCACCTTGTAAGAGATGGGGATGTCCTCTTTGTTCTGTAATCCCTGAGTGTTGACTTTTATTTACTAATTTGAACCACTTTTTAAAAAATGTTACAGTTAAAGAGGACATCAAGAAAACTTTGGGGGCAAAAAGGCATTATAAAATAACAAAAAAGAATAAAGCTTTAAAATAAATTGCTTGATTTGCAAATACTATGCAGTACATCTATATTTGAAAAGAGGTCCATTTTAACCATTCCATAAAGTTTACCTCTAAATTTAGTAAATTTTGACACCAAATGTCAGTGTCAAATCAGTACTAAATGAAACGGCGCAGTGGGGACGTGTGTCCTCTGGGGTCACATTGAAGGACCTGCTGTGATAGAGATTTGCCCCTGGGGCAAAGAATCTTGGAGCTATTTTGCGCTACTTTTATAAAGTCTGAAAAAGTAAAAAAGAATGCTAATTATAATCTGGCTCATAATAAGCAGAATTGTTCAGCAGCGTGGGTGCAGAGTGTCAATGGAGCTATTCATTGCTTAGAGGCAACAGTACTGAATGACACAGTCAAGTCTATTTCTATAAACTCCAAAAGGCATAATAATTTTCTGACTCATCTAATATGAATTCTTGACAGTCTCCACCTTATTTACTTTCAAGAACACATGAGTAATCATTACTGAGTCCCCATGGTTCTTCCACAAGCAATGTCAATAAATACTCCACATCACGCATATTTACATCTTGTTCAGGATGTGCAAACTACCAACAAGGGTGAAGGCAGGAGAACCACATGGAGAAATGGCAGCATACCAATCAGGGAAAGTTTTAAAAATAAAATTTACATTTCATATTAGGTAAATATTTTTCAACTTGTGCAAGAAGGGAGGTTGATTCCAGATGCAAAAAAATAATGGAACTTTTTAGTAAGGACTAATGTATTTCCACTGACTTAGTAGTAGTTCCACTTGAAGTAAGTAAAGCTGTATCCAACCTGTTCCTTGTTTAAATAATATTAAAGTACAAATCTTTGAATATTTTCATCTAGGATTTTATTTTGTTAAATATTTAAGTGGTTTTATTTATTTATTTATTTTTTATTTATTTATTTATTTATTTATTTATTTATTTATTTATATTTATCAAATTTGTCACCACCCATCTCGTTGAAATGACTCTGGGTGGTTTACAGCAGAGATAAAATTCATTAAAATACTATATAAAAAGGCGAAAAAAATTATATAGGTGAAAAAAATAAATTAACTACTTAAATAAAATTATGTATAACAAATATGCTATTAAAATGTAGTGCTATTTAATAGCTATTTCTGCTATTAAAATTTAGTTTAAAATTTGGGCAACAATTTATGATTGCCCTGAGATCTACTGCTAGAATGTTACAAATATATAATAAAATTAAAACAAGCAAGAACCACATCCTACCATTAATTCACAGTAAGATTCTCCAGTAATTCAGATTCAAAGGCAAACCACACCCTGGAGCTTCAGGTAGATATATATAGCACCTGTCTGCAATTCCTTAAACCAAATATATCCTTTCCTTGGATCATGTGTGTGATCTTTGGAATAGACATGTTTGATTAAAGGAGTTTCATATAAATGCTATATGAGTGCCCTTGCCCACTCAAAGATGCCTTTAAATCCAAAATGTTGAAGAGCCATTATTTGTAATAATGGAAATACTTCTGTACTTCAACATAAACTTAGTTTTGTCTAGGTAGTCTTTGGTCTTGCTGACTGAAAATTCTGGAAGTTGCAGTTCCAACATAACTTATGAAAGTCAGGCTGGAGAAGATTATCACATCTTTGCCTACAGCAGTTGCTACAACCATAGAACCATGGAGGAATATTGTTGCCATCATCTGGATAGGATGATACTTTGACATTTTCTTGTAGTCACAACAGATCAGATAACAGATTCTGCTTGTCCTTGATGTTGAAAAGGAGCAGGATATTCAGAAAAATATATTGTTTATAATGGGCTATCTATAGGATTTCTTCAACAGCTCCAGTCTAGTCACTAGTGATGCCTTTTTAGAATTATTCAGAAAATTATGGCTGGTTGGATTGGTAAACATGTAGGAGATAGAAACATCTATTTTTCTTCTTCTTTTCTTTTAGGTCAGGACAGGGAACTGTTGAGTTTTGTTGTTTTTGTGACTCTCTTATTTTTTAAAAAATATGTACATGTGATGAATAATCAGTTTGCAATTCCTTTTGAACTCAAAACGTTTTGTCAAGTTGTATTTGCTTTTCAGGTAATAATAATAATGGTAATCAAATAAATTCACACAGAAAGAAGTCTATTTGCAATTACTTATAGCATGAAAAGTCCAGAAGAAAGTACACATCAGCTTCATATATACATACACTGACATGTACATGCTGCAATTAATAAACGTACCATAATGACATGATACTGTTGCCAGAACAACTCCTGCATTAATTTCTCTATTCTTCTCCCCAAGTTAACCCTAGTGGCAGGATATCATCATCACACTGCTCTCTGTGTTCCCTGTTTCACAGAATTGATTATTGTTACGAAAGGAGGGAATGCCAAACTTTAAATATTAAGATATAGAAAAATTTAATATGGATGAGAAAGCATGAATTTGGCACAGAAATACCATTTTTTGTTGACAGTCGTGTGAATGCACATATCATGCTAAACAATAATGCACTTTGATTTTGGTCCAAACAATGTATCAACTTAGCTGTTATGGGTTAGCATTCTGTGTGAATTAAGCCATGATATTTATTGTTTGTTAGAAAAGTCACAATTTTAAAATCCTGGTTTAGTGAAATTACATGTATTAATTAATCTCTAAGTGAACGGAAACTGATACAAGCTGAGAAGTGGTTGAATATTTCAGTAAGTCCACAGGCATGAATATTACTGAAGATCTGAAATAGTAGGAGGCAGGGGGATATCCAACATGCAGTGAATGCAAGGAGTTATAAGAACATTTATAAGCTAGAAAGTTCTGCAATGAAGAGTAGTAAAAAACTAGAAAAGCTTGCTATAGGATATATATCTAGCCTTCGAGTCAGTGTTGACTCCTGATGACTGCCTGGACAAGTCCCTGCAGTTTTCTTGGCAAGATTTCCGAAGTGGCCTGCCATTGCCTCCTTCCTAGGTCTGACAGAGAGTGACTGGCCCAAAGTCATCCAGTTGGCTTTGTGCCTAAGGTGGGACTAGAACTCACGGTCTCCTGGTTTCTAGCCTGGTATCTTAACCACTACACTAAACTGCCTCTCTACAGGAAATATTAGGTAACTACTATTTCTGCCAAAGGATGTGTTACAAAGTACTGACTGAAACAGTTCCAAACTTCTTCATCTATATTCATTATTTTCTTATTTGGAACCTATAAACAATTACACATAAATAGTAAGTTTGCATTCAAATTTGTGGCAAAATATTTTGTTTAAACCATGTAAGGGTTGTTTCTGTTTCTGTATTTAGGGATTTGTTGAAAAATACAATTTGACTGGGGGTGCCTAAACTTTTGCAAACAACTATAGTTCTATCCTGTGACATGCTTCACACATTATACTAACCATTGTTTTTAATCACTATTTATTCAATAATCTATAATTGACTGGGTTTACACAACATACTAAGATGCAAACACTATAGTATGGGACATAAATGGCAGGGTGCACCCAACATACAAAGTCCAAAACAAACAAATAAGACTTTAGCTTAGTTCACTGGCAGCATCTTTGTTATTTTACACAAAAATAATGACCCAACCACTCATAACCATAGTTGTAGCTTAAAAGTAAGAAAGAAAGATCACTGGAAGAAACGTTTTAAATTAGAGACTTTTTTTAGAGGATAATTCTTGAAGAGGCCTGAATGCAGGAGAGCATACAACCAGCTATGACTGGTCCAGCAGATATGATTCCTCCTTGGACAGCATAGATCCGTCTATACCGCAACACTCCAGGCTGTAGTAAGCTTCTGTTTGGAGAACTGCATATGTACACCACATTAATATGTCCTTGAAGACTATATTCCACTTATAGCTACTGCAGAATGCAGCCAAACTTTCTAGAGACCATATAACATGAGGCCTAAAAGAATGGTATTGACTGCCTATTCATTGCCAGTCAGGCTAGGGTTTTAGTAAATCTTTTACTAAGGAACTATACTGAAACATTTAATGGACTAGGATCACGACACTTGAGGAAGTATGTGCCTGCCTGAAATCCTCAGTGTCACACAGGTAGGAGAGACAGGTTTTGTGGGAACACAGGAGAGGTCCCTCTTTGCTTTGGAATTCCCTTCCTCAGGACGCCAGGGATCATCAGTTTTGGGGAGCCAGGAGAAGATCTGATTAAACCTCACACATTCAGAACCTAGCACCCATAGTGAGATGTCAAGTGCTCTGTTGCGTCACTTTTTATTATTATTATTGTGTGTGTTAAATTGTTACTGTTTAATCTTGTTTTTTTTTAATGGATTGAAAGCTGCCACAAGATCCTCTGGATAGTGGACAGTCTACGAATATTTTAAATAAATATTTAAGTCAGTCAGAAGTCTATATACTGTAGCTTGCAGTATCTTTCTCTTTGATCAATTAAGTGCAAGACCAAAAATAACTTAGCTACTGCCCATCTTTTTTACACCTGTGCAATGTCAGGGAAGGCTTGCAAAACCGCTGGCTTAACTTGGGCAGGTTTGTAGTTGCACAATGTGAGAAACCTTGAATTAAAGAACGTGCATCAGTGCTTTGCTGAGCTAATGCCAAACAAACGGTTCATGCCCTTCTTCTTACATTAAGAGCTTCATGACAAAATACGCACTTTACAAATTTTGTTGTGAAATATAACTAGACCGAGACTTTGAATGCTGGCCCCAAAATTTTGTTGTGAAAGACAACTAGATCAAAACTTTGAATGCTGGCCCCCAAATGGTGTGTTTCTTTCTGGTGACATTCTGGAAGGACTACAAAACTGAGTTGTCCCCTTGATCTTTGAGATTAGCACATAGTTCTGGCTTGTAACTTTGCTTGGTAGGCTATGAAAAGGTTTTTGGGGTTTGAAAGTGAACAGTTGCTTTCTTGCAATTTAAAAATGTGTTTATGAAAACTCCTGTGGTCTTCACAAAACCAGCATGCTAATGTTAAAATAAAGAGATAATTGAAAGAGCCAATATAATGGGTTTTACAAAGAGTGTTTAAGCCAAATATTAAGAAGCAGATAGGACAGTGTTGACTTTATGCATTACTGAAACTGTTAACTCTGAGCACTCTTAATGCTAGCCTGGATCCTAAAGGAATTTTAAGAAGTTCACAGAGAAAACGTTTACAGCCGTTCTTTCTTACTGCAGCATGCTGTGCCTCTTTAAAATTTCTCTCCAAGGATTCAAAGCATTCCTGAACACTGTGGAATGGGATTTGAAGGATGGGCGGAGGACAGAGAACTGCACAAAACTTAAAATAAAGGAAGTTTACATAAAGTACGTTTCTTTCTTCTCCACCGGCCTCTTAATAATACATGCTATATTCAACGATGCCATTTTTTGACCTTGGACTGAACCTCTTGGGGGTATGTGTGTGTCTTTAGAAAGCTATGTATATTATTTCAGAGTTAAATTACATAACTAGCATCTTTGTCTCTTTCTCTCCTTCGATTTCTCACTTATGTATACACATATTACCATTCCTTACTTTACAATCGTTTCTATGCTCCTGACATGAGAAATTAAAAAATGGCAATTCATCTGAGCAGGTACAGTTTCATCCTTAAAACTCATTTAAACTATGGCATCACTACAAGAATAAAATTGAGGGTTTTTTTTTACTGATTTGCTGCACTTGGGAAAGTTCTTGGAAAAGTACTTGGGAACAGGCAGAATTTTGTAGAAAGGATATCTTTTGACAGTAAACAGACAAACAAATAAATAAATAAAACAAGCCTTTACAGTCAAACTCATGTCTAGTTCATATGCTGAAGCTGGACCCGTGGACAGAGTGGAGAAGAAAATAGTATCAACCTTGAGTAGGCCTGTTGGCTCTTCTGGTATGCTGAGCCATAAAAGCCTGATGGCTACTTGCATTACTCATTTGCTAAATCTCCAGCCTCAAAACATTAGTACTTAAAATGTGTATATGAAATAATTAGAAAAGTTTAGACTGCAAAAAGCAATTCAATTCTTATATGTATTTTTAAGAGAAAGTTTGGAAAAGAGCATCACAGAGCATTGTTGAATATCCTCTGTCAATTCCTGGAGCCTTGTGGCCCTTCTCTTCCTTCTACTTTCTGATTCTGCCATTGATCTGTTCTGTGTGACCTTATTAAGGAACAGGCACAGCAGCTTCCATTCACTTTTCACTTCCTACTTAGGTGGATTTCCACAAACAGCATCTTTCCTAAGGACCTGAAAAATATGAAGCCTCCATATTGAAAACAACTTCCTTGGCACAAACATTTTGATAAAATGTTTCATAATGTCCACTCTCCTATTTGTAATCCTTACAATTCTCAATAAAACAAAAACCTTGTATGTCACCATGTGTAGTTAGCTTGGCCGGGTACCCACTGATGGCAGATGGAAAAGCGGAATTTCTGATAGATGAAACTAGGCAAGACAGTTGAATGACTTACATGGATAAAATATTTTAAAAAAACCCTCTTTTACATATACAGATTGACAAAACACCGTATGTTATTTCTTTGACTTTCCTACAAATCAAAGTCACCCTGGCACTTTCCATCCAACATCATTTTCTCTTGTCAACTAGTTACAACATTATAGTCTCAAATGTACCACTGTTTCTTGGAAATTGAAGACAAGTAATAACAATCTTAAAACCTCATTTCAGCTTTTTAACAGCTGACTCTACATAGTAAGTTCTTTGGCTAGAGTGGAAGAATGGATTTTTCTCCATGCTATCATATCCTCACATACAACATTTGTTCTGCCACAAAGAAAACTTCCTGGCCTGGACAGCAAGCCATTATATATATAAGATCTGCCATACTGGAGGCAACATCCAGAGGAAAGAGTTCAGAATCATCTCCACCGGCTGATTGTTTCTTCTACACTATCCAAGTTATTATATGCAGCAGGATCAAAAATTATCACTTCTATCAGTATGCTTTGACTCCAAGCTCTATTATACTTGTTTGGAAAAATGTTTCCCGGTATTTGTTTCAAATGAAACCTATGAAACTTCAAGATACATAAAATTCATCATAATGCTTTCCAGATAGAGCAACTCAATGCAACATAAGAATAAATATGTGATTGTTTTGCACAATATATGATTGGTTCAGATGTTTGGATAACTTGGTTAAGAATGGACTTAGATATGGTCTTAATATTCTACATTTCTAACCCAAAATGTCATATTCAGGATAAAAATAACAAAACCAAGCTAAATAAAAGCACCAGTGAAATTCATTTTGTACATAATAATGTACTAGAAAAATAAATAATCATGTATTAATATGCTAGCCATCTCAATTTGGTGCCCTCCAAGTGTATTGCTTTAGAACTAGCCTAGAGTGAGCAATGTTTCTAATTAAAAATGTTAGAAATGAAGCACCTTTTCATACTTAATTCAGAGCAGACAAAGAAAAGGGTCATTTGAGAAGTAACTGAAAAAGCCCTTTTTCTTGTTCTCATCACCAACATATTATTGAGAAGACCCCAAGAAACTGAGCAAACCTAGCAAGTCTAAATCATAATGAACTCTCTTTCTAAAACTACAGGACTTATATCCTTGTTTGAAAAGTGTATGTATTTTTCAAGGAATTAAGCCCTTTTTAAAGTTTTAATGTGCAAAAACATACAGCTTCCAAAATAATTGGAGGCATATAATAATAATAAAAATACCTATCATATGGTTGCATTACACTATTAGTGAAAAACCTAGATATGGTCTTGAAGGTTTTGAGGTCATTTTTTCCCCCCTGGAAACATCACCTGGAAACTCAGACTTGAGTTATATAGCTTGGAATACTGCACATAAACCAAAAGGAAAAATTGCTTTC
Organism: Liasis olivaceus; assembly: GCA_030867105.1. Classification (NCBI taxonomy): domain Eukaryota; kingdom Metazoa; phylum Chordata; class Lepidosauria; order Squamata; family Pythonidae; genus Liasis; species Liasis olivaceus. The sequence continues at coordinate 89,146,180 of CM061352.1, read as the reverse complement.
CATCACAATTATGCATGACATAATATCCTTCCTGAAAGCAGAGCCGCAGCAAGGACCAGCATCCTCTCAAAATCTCCAGTTCCTGAAACTACTGAAAACAACAGTTTGCTTCATTGCCAAGGGAATAATCCCCTTCATCAGCAGCTTGTTCTTGAAATATGCATGGTTCCTTAATAAATATAATAGGATTTCCCTTTACCCAATATACAACTTAAACTGTACAGCTATAACAATTTAGATCTGCACTCCAAAGGTCATAGATCTTGTGGCAACTCCCTATTAAATTCAATGAGATTTACTACTGAGTAAACATACACCATGTGCCCAACTAGGAAAATAAGAAATCACACAGAACTTTGATACTCAGTGCTGCTTTTCATGATTTAAAGTATGCTACTGCTATTTAGTTGATTTACTCTAGGCAGTATTACAGGTACCTTGGTTTCCAGTTTTACAGACAAGTGGGAAATATGGGGCACTTAATACCCTCTCTTTAGACATTTCACTTAACTTCTGCAGGTTTCTTTTTTATATGTATCAGCTTTCTGCAGCAAAGTTCCAAAGTCCACTTTGATTTTATGCAATGTGACAAATGACCCGTCCCATCAGCATCATAGTTACACAGATAGGGAAAAAAAAATTGACATGCCCAAAGAAACTGCTTGAGTGGCCTAGAAACTTCCACAAAATGTTTTATGCTTTCGAGCATGCCTTCTGAATCCTCTGGGGACATGGGTCCGTCTATTCTTCTTACCTCTTCTAAATTATTGAAATTAGGGCACAGGGGAATGGTAATCTATAAATGGAAATTATTTTTTTTAAATCTCAGCAGTTCCTTCATGTCCATATGGGAGACAATCTGTCAAATATGGTTCTCCTACTCCAAATATTTACAGCACAAGGGTCATTAAAAGCAATTAAAAACAGCCAATTGATTGGGGAATACTATGCAGATTTAGACAGCAGAATACTACTGGAGAAATGCCATCCAAACAGCCAAGATGAACATCACCTGTATTGAATCTTGAGACTTAAATTCAGCAGTACTTCTTCACACATGCAGATGGATAATTTAAGTTGAAGCTGAATGTTTCATTCTGGTTACTTCTAAGGACCAAAATAATTAAACTAGATAAATAGCACAATCTGAAATACTGACTAGATGAATTTAAAAAAGAAGAAGATTAACCCAAATGCATTGATCGTTTCAGTTAAAATCTCAAGGCAAGTGACTCACCCTGTTGAATTTTAGTCAGAAGATGATGGCGTGCTAGGATCCTACTTTTCCTGTATGGAGAGCGTCTTGCAGATTGATCAAATCGCAAGTACATCTCTTGGCCTTCTGTTGACACAGCATTCATCCAGTAGCAGCCTGAGTCTGACGTACTGGCCATCTGCCTAAACATCTGTGTCCCGTTTAGAAAAAGGGAAACAAAATGCTGCTGCAGTTTTCCTGGGTGGGAATTACCCAATCTAATTGAACTACCGAGAGGAAAGAAGAAAGAAGCCCAAGGAGCTGAAAAGAGCAAGCAATTTAAAAGAGAGAAAAAGAGGAGTGTCAAAAAGCTACAATTCAGGATTCCAACTCCCTCACATGATCGGAAAGGGCCAATCAGTCAAAGTCAAGAATGCAAAAGTACACAGCGTGCCTTACAGAGGAAAGTGAAGGCTGTTCAGGCACTTGTAACCACATATCACACTGAAAAGCAAATACAAACGACATGCCTTGGCACTGGAGAGCTATGATAGGAGAGTTTGAGGGAATGAGGGAGGGAGAGGCATTTGTGCTGTCAGAATCTTAAGAGAACTTCATACAAAAGTTTACATACAGCATTCTTTTGTCAGATGTTAGTAAAAATTTCCTCCAAATTACACAGGAGTTCCTTCTAAAGCTCCTTAATACAGCTTTTCAGGAATAGTCATTAAAAAACCCCCCAAACAACCCTAGACATATACACCAGGCTTTCCCCAGCTGGAACCTTACAGTATGTTGGGACTGTTACAACTCCCTGATTTCTTGCTAAGTTATTTTTAATAGATATGCCACATGTTTAGGATTGGAAGACAAGTCTGCTACCTGATACATCAGTTGGTTTGAAATGACTCTGCTACAATATAGGTCTACTCAAAACCAAAGTTAAGTGAAGATTATCTCTAGCTCTATGATGTTCTTGATTTTATTAAGTATTTCAACATATCTCTGTTGTTCTCTATTCTAATTCTCTGGAAGATATATGGTTGCATTCTTTATTAGATGAGTTCGGACATCAGAAGTATGAGGGGATGAATTATTCTATGTCAATCAATTACAGCAGATGTTCTTAATGTGCTATTCAAAACTATAGCTCTCTCTGAACTAAAAAGAGTCAAAAGGAATCTAGACATTCATAGATATGCCTAGATTTGCAGCTCATCACTTTTTCTTAGAGTTCAAATATGCATAGATAGAGTGGTGCAAAGAACACTCCTTTATGAAGACCATCCAAAATGAAATTAAAGAATATTGCTAGATATTTGATTCTTAACTATGGAGTTATGATCTATTTTTGATGATGGAAGGAGAGATCTACACCTTTCCCATCCATTATATACTCTAGCAGTTCCTGATGGGCATATTTGGTATTCTGAGAACATTTCATCGGTACTCTTAAACAGCTACCATTGCCACAGAGGGCATAGCCAGTCAATTTAACAGAAGGAAAATCTGTGGAATTGTTTTCTGCTACCTTCTTTAGCCCTCCAGGATGCTCTTATCTTTTTCTTTGCAGATAGACACACTTAGGTTACAATAATCCGTCATTTTGATTTTCTAATATCACAGCCTGACAGGCTGTGCTGGGCACATTATTACCTATGGTTTCATTTTTGGGATCCAAGCACTATAGAAATGCTCAGTGCAGAAGCCCGATTCAAATGCACTTTCCCTTCTACTGTCATTTTTGAGAACAAAGAACGATGATTGCTCATGGACATCCATGGTGAGCTCCTGCATCACAGATACACGTGGTGAGGGGAGAATTACAATTGGAAGGTTTAGAAAAAAAATAGAAAGCACCTCTCCCCACCACTATCCTCTGCAACCTCCAAGCTTTCATATCTCTAGAGGCAGGTGCTGCTCATCCATTACGTAAGATTGTAACTGCACAGATAAATGTCCAAAGGTTCAGTCCCATACAGGTCTGCTTGAAGATAAGTTCAACCTCTGTTCTATACAGCTTGCTCCCACATAAAGTGCACAGAGTAGCATCAGCAGATAAATCCCACTTTTTCCTTGAATTCTAATCTCTTGCTCCTTCCCAACTTATACTGAAAAGAAAGAAGTAATTATACATAGAGAAATAACAGAACATAGTTTTTTTTATGATAACAACTTTCTATTGCAAAGCAGTTAGTATTATAGAGATCAAGAACACTGACAATAAACAGGATTACATCAACCACTTAAGGTTTATTGAGATCTATATTCTTTTTATTTTATGTGCTTTTAGTACACAACTATATATTTGTATATACTGTATGTACAAATAAATATGAGAGCAACATAGCTTATAGAAATCCTAATTAATAAAATTAAATGAAAAGTTAGCATTAGTAACCAAAGCTTCATAAACAATCATTTTACTTACCTCCTTTATTCCTCATGAGAATATTACATTCTTCTACCCCAAAGTCAACAGAGTTTAAGCTTTTATAAACTTAAAAAAAAACCCACAGCTTTTACCCAGTTGTTGCTTTAGTGAGAAGGGTCATCCACATTTCCTGGTTTTATCATAAATTAGTAGGTAAAGGCACTGCAAATCAAGGATTACAATATAATATCTGTTTGTAGAGCAATGTAAAAATGCATTGCAAGTACATATATTCCAAAAGGAAACCAATTTTTTACCATTTTTTCCCTTGAAAGCTGACTGGTGAAGCATTTAATAGTTACAACCCAAGTTAATGTTCATGTGAAAACAACTAGAACCACCATCTGCCAAACCGACCACTAATATCAATATAGTTTCCATGCTATACTGACACTGTTCTTGTCATCAGTGATGCAAAAGTTATTACACTATTATTTTTAAAGCATTTAAGTCTAAACTATATTCATGGAGAAAAGGTAATAACTGTTTGATATATATCATTCCTTGCAACTGCTGCTCTTTAGTTTTTCTTTTATTTACTGGTATCTACTTTTTTCTATACAGTAAATCACCTTGGATCACAGATCATAGATCACTGCATGAAAGATAGTACATTAGTCATGATTACATTACAAAGTTAATTAACATCCCAGAACTTTGAATGGATGGGCTTATAAATGTATGTGGTTGGACTTACCCTTCTGCTGTCGTTTCTAAAAAGAAATGATAGACTCGAAGACTTCACTGATTTCTTTTAAATAATTGCCCTTCTATTCCACATGCAAATGTAAAAGGCTCCCGAAGACAGTGATGGCTAACAGACCATTTTTATTTCTTGATTCTGATACTATAATGTAGATTGAAAGATTTCAGACTTTTATAATAACAAAGCTTCCCCTAAAAAATATTCATTCACAGACCATAAAGTCAAACAGCTGTTTTTAAGATGCCACAATAAATTCCTGCGATGGGCTGTTTGTTCCTGTTTTCCCCATATAGTAACTTACATCCAGCATTACTGACTCACATTATAATACAAATGTCAAATTCCTATTCTGCAGTTAAAATGAAATGTTAAAAAACCCAAAGAAACATGGCAGACAATCGTGATGACAATGAGCTCTATAATGCCTACACTGTCATTTATAACTTTAATGGAATTATTTTATTGCATTTACGACTATTTTATTACTGTGTTTGCTTTACAGAACTAAAAATTTAGAGTTTTAAAATTACTGGGATTATTAAGTATTATTTACTGTTAGGTAAAGGATCAGACTAGAGGACAAGCTCAGTTTAGGATAAAGATGGTTAATAATTTCCAGAAGTTCACAGTCCTGGTGAGCGTTACCTTACATTGTCCTATGGTATTTCTGCTGCCACTTTTTTGAAGCTCACGGCCGCAATAGTGACACCATATATTTTAGTTCTTTGAGAGACGAACAGGGCTACTTCAACAATAACTGGACCTGCAGCTCTTGGAAGCTTACAGCCCTATTCATTGCCCCATGGTTATAGGGATAGAGAGAACTGTAACATAGATTGAGTGAATTCAGAGATCCTGGTTGTGGCCACCATCCTCTGGAACACCATGCTTCTGGAGATAAGGATGGGTCTATTCCTACTTGTCTTTTGGACTTGGGGTTTGCACTGAAGGCCTGCATGTTTCACAGGCCTTGGGGGATAGATATAATGTGAATTGCATCACAAGGGTGAGGTGTCAATCTTTGTGGATGGTAGGGATATTTATTGGCATCTGCTGGTTGTTTTCTTGATTTGTCTTAATCTGAATTATTACATTTTGGAATCATACACCACACAGAGTCTGCTTTGACTGAAGTGGAATGGAAGCCAAAGTATATAAATAAGTATTAATAAATAAAACACAGGAAACAACCAAGCCTACAGCCTACTGAAGGGTTAGGAGAGGCTCGATTCTCTCCTCCTGAATTTTAAATTGCTTTACAAACATTATATGAGGTTATCTTGGCATTTTTGGATCATGCTCCCCATGAGTGAATTTTTAGCCTGGCTACAGGCCTGAGAAAACTAGAATACTAACAGCTGCAGGAGCTGAAAAATAGGGCTTGACTTCTGAATAAGATACAAAAAACACAGGCAGTTGGCTGACGTACATGTCAAAAACTGCAGTGGGAAACAGCAAGAAAGAAAGGCCAGAGTGTATTTCCTAATTTTGCCTAAGAATCCAGATCAGAGGTTACTACAGAAAGAAAGGAGAAGGAGACAAGCATTTGTATTGTATAATCCCCTTCCCTTAAAATATAATGAAAGGAGATAATGAAACCTAACAAAACATTTGCTTGCAGTTTTTCATTTGATTACCTTCCATCATATGTTCCAACATTTCAAAAATGGATAAGTATATATTTAGCAAGGCTGCTGTTTGAGCTATCCCAACTCTTTATTCAGAGGTTTAGATCTAGAATCTTGGCTAACAGAATTTTAGCAAACAGAAGGACAAATGTATCATAGACTGGTTCCAGTATAAACTAAATACCGGTAGCTATTATTGTTGGTAAATTAGAGTGGTTGGGCACTCAGGCTCTATATCAGTGTTTCTCAACCTTGGCCGCTTGAAGATGGGTGGACTTCAACTCCCAAAATTCCCCAGCTGGCTGGGGAATTCTGGGAGTTGAAGTCCACCCATCTTCAAGTGGCCAAGGTTGAGAAACACTACTCTATATGGATGACAGCTACTTCCACAGTATGTGTTGTCTAAGAAAACAGTAGCAGAAACGCTTACAAAAAAAAAAAAAAAGCAGTGTAAATCTGAATGTAATTTTTTTTGTATTGTCGAAGGCTTTCACGGCCAGAATACGATGGCTGGTGTGGATCTTCCGGGCTGTGTGGCCGTGTTCTGGAAGTTTTGTTTCCTAACGTTTTGCTAGCATCTGTGACTGGCATCTTCAGAGGGCAGGGGCACAGACAGGAGCAGTTCTCTCTGTGCCCAGAACACGGCCACACAGCCTGGAAGACCCACACCAGCCATCGCAATTTTTTTTACTTGCCCACAAGAAGTTATTGGAGAACTTCTTTTTCTTGCTACTTTTAGACTCTATTTTTATGGTGGGTAAGAAGCATTGCAATGGACTTCAAAACAATGGTGAAATGGAAACAAATGTTATAATAAAGTTCTTAAATACAACAGAACTTTGAAAGCCAGGGAGCTACAGATGCAAGACAGCTGCTCTGTGTAAAATGTCTTGACAAAGATGTTATAAAAATAACACAGCTATTCAAAGAAATTCTTATTCATAAAACTCTGGGAGCACCAATCCCAAATCCTCAGCTTGGTTCAGCAGTCTTCAAATGAGGTTTCCACTCTATTTCAAGCATCCTTGCATTATCTGAAGAGATAAAATATTTCTCTTCATATTTAAAGCATGATGATCTGATCAGAATTTAACAAATAATATAATAATAAAATGTAAAACAGTTGTCTCTTTAGGGTTTATCCTAACATAGGAGTATGGCAATGGGTCCATAGGATCAGGAAAAAGGGCAGTGGCTCCCTATCACACAGCCAAAAAAATCAGTAACACATCAAAACAAACAATCCAATAATACACAACCCTATATATTGTGATATGTAATTTCAGAAGTATTGAGAAAACAGTGATCTTAAAGTGAGGGTATGATTAAATTACAGGATAATTGTATGCACATTTACTCAGAATTATGCCCCACTTTTGTGTTGGGAGGAGTTACTATTGGAAAAGTAACCTAAATGTAAATGGATTTCCATCATATTCAATATTTAGGATTATAGCCAGAATTTATATAAAATATTTATCCTGTACCTTAAGACAATTCCCAACAATATAAAAGCAAAATGAAAAAAAAACATATATTCACTATTAGCTGTAGGCACGATACCAAAAATGTATATGAACTTTGTATGGCTATTCTGTCAAGTTTCTGATGTTCATACTTTTTACTTTGAGCCACTGATTTTTCATTTCAGCTATCTAGAGTTTTTTCTACTTAAAATAACTTTTATGTAGTTTATGAAGATTTCTTTCAGCCTGAGCTAGTCAAAGGACAGTCCTTTCTTCACTATTATAATAGGTTTGACATCATAATCTATTTCCCAGTCTAAACAAGCTATCATTATCCTGGCTGACTACACTGTTCTAGGAAACCTGTTTACATTTCAGATCAATCTCACTGAAACACTTATAATAGAGGCTAAAGAAAATTCATATATGCAATTAGTACTGAAAATTATTTCCAGCTGGATGCAAAAGTTCTTATCAGCTAAGAATCTTCCAAATATGTTACATCATAAGATTCAACCATCATTATTTCAATCAGAATAGTCACATTCTATAAAATCCTAGAATCTGGAACAATTCTTCTATGAGACAGTATGCTGACATAATGTTCTATGCCTACCTGATGAGTCAGACTCTGAACTGGAGAAGCAGGGCTCGAAAGGATCTAAACTCAGAACCCAGTGAGATGTACTTGGTTGTCAGTTCAATGAAACATAGACTTGGGCACATTAGGAAAATTATTCAAAATAAAATACCAGTGTAACACCTTTATACAATTCCAATTAGAATGCATACCATACATTAAAGATTACTGAAAAGTTGGAAAAGATACCAAAAAAGGCAACAAAAATGATCCAAAGAATGGAGCAACTAAATGAGAAAAGGTTACAGAGTATGTTTGTTTTTTAATTTAGATAAAAGTCAGTAGGGCATGATAGAAATGAATACAACTGTACATTATATACAAAAGGAAGATTTTTTTCCTTCTCTGCAAATCAGGAAACCTGCAGTGAAGCTGAATAGCTGAAGATTCAAAATAACCAGAGAAAGTATTTCTTCAAACAAGGTTTCAGTAAACTATGACATTTGTTTGCATATGGTGCAATAATGCTGCCCACCTGGGCAGCTTCCAAAGGAATAAAATGTATCCTATTCATGGAGGAGAAGGCTATCTAATGGGTACTGTCATAACCATGGTGTAGCTGCACACCATATAAGAGGCAGCGTGGCCCTCAGTACCAGACATTCCATATTCTAATATGGTCTATTCCAATTTAGCTTTTCTGATGTTCTTAATAAAAATGTTCTTAATAGAAATTTTCTTAATAAAAATGTTTTCAGTAAAAATGTTCTTAATAAAAACAGATCAAAGTACTAAACTGAATGATTCAATAAATGTGATGCTATATCAGGTATGCATGGTAAATTGAAACTGAAAATATGTGAATCTATGATAGGCATATATAGGAGCTATTTTTAAAAAATCAAATAAAAAGCATGTTGACATATCACACTAGGTCCATGCTGTTACAGCATTTAAGAAACTGCTCTCTTAATTATTTTTTCTGCCAGAAGACAGCAGTACGACAGGCTTCTCTACACTGTCTCTCTCCAGATATATTGGGCACGTTGGCTCAGAATTATGGGAGTTGGAAGGACACTCTGTATCTTTAAAAGAATCTGTCAAGTAGACAGCAACATGAACTGCATTTGAATGAGAGTCTGAAACCTAAATGTACATTTTAAATCCATCATGTAAAATGTAATAATCCTTCTGAATCTTTTGGCTATTATGAAACAGCCCATGGTGAGATTACTGCATATTTTTCAACTTTATAACATTTATTCTACCAACTACTACAGTATTCTAGAGCTCTGAGTTATTTGCTTTATGTACCTGTATAGAACAAAGACTTACGTGTTAACCAACTACAGATCCTCGTATTTCATTTGCTTTCTGTTTACATTAGTCCCCCAAGTGCATTTTCCTAATTCAACGGGAATTTTCTTTAAAAAGCAATAAGAAAATACCTGAATATTTGAACAAAGGAATTCAAATCCATATAGATCATCTGACAGTATGCCTTCAAATTTTGGTCCCAAAAGCCCGATAAAAAGAGAAATTTAATCAGTGTAACATCCAGTGTTTCATAAACAGTGGCCCAAAAGAGTAAGGTTTTAAAGCTTGGTGACAGTCAAAGTGCAAAGTGATAAACAGGGGAACAAAAAATTCTAACTTCAGATATACACTGCGGAGCATTGACAGATTAGAAAAGCGATTTTCGAGTTGTGATATATATTCCCAGCACAATCAGTGTGTAAAAAATACATTAAATTCTATATGGGGATCATTAGGAAAAGAACAATAATTAGGAATCCTGATACCGATCACAAATCTATGGGGTGACCATACTGAAAATATGCATGTATGTCACAGTTGGGGCTTCATGTTCCTAATGAGAATACAGTATCGTGGAGCATTAAAGCTGCATAAACTAGGAAAATAATTACAAGATGTAGTGATGGCCACTAAGTTGGACGTATTTTTAAAAAATGTTGATCAATTCACAGATAACAGCTATTAGACATGATTTCTATATATAAACCTCCAGTAAAAGAGGAATTATATACTTTTTAAACCCAGGTGCTGGGAAAAATGAATAAGAACATGACCAATATTCTGCAATGCCAGCTGCAACATCTGGCTGGCCATTGTAAGAACAGAATGCTTAAAAAAATCAACCCCTACCTGGTAGTGTCATTTGGGGCGAGGTGCTGTTTCTTGCAATGAATGCATTTATTTCAGTGAGATAGCTGAAGATATATTATATATATTATATATATATATATATATATATATATAAGAGGGCATGTTGTGGACCCCGTCAGTGAGAGAATGCTAGCTGGCAGGGCCCAGGAGGAGAGCCTTCTCTGCCATTGCGCCCACCCTTTGGAATATTCTCCCCCAGAGGTGTGGCGGGCCCCTACCCTCCTGGCTTTCCAGAAAGGACTGAAGACCTGGCTCTGCCAGCTTGCGTGGGGCGATAAGAGCTTTAATCAATCCTGGGGGTGGGTGGTAGCCTGATGACATTCCCTGATCTATTCGCCAATTCTATCATTGCTTGGAATTTATTTATTATTTATTTAAGGCTGTTTTTATATTGTATTTTAATTGATTTTATCTTCTCTGTAAACCACCCAGAGTCACTTTTTAACGAGATGGTGGTAACAAATTTGATATATAAATAAAATACATAAATAAAAAATATTTCACTGTTGCAACAAAGACAATATTGTAACACCTTAAAAAAACTCACATACATTCCATGATATAAACATGCATATACAGTTTTGGGTGGTTTCACTCTTTTTGTTTCTCATCTATTGCTGATTAAAAACACACACATACGCCAAACCACTGCAACCTTCCTTGGAAGTGAGTGTGGGGTAAGGATCCGAATGCAGATAGTGCAACAATCACCATCCATGACTGTATTTTTAAACTTGGGAGGAAATCAATGTCAATTATGGTCCCTTGCGGGGAGGGTAAACTCCCCACTGTAAGGGCAAATATCAAAACTTTGGCATTAGATTTGGTGCATATAACACATATCATCGTGAAATGTGTTCTCTGTTGACGGTTAACAGAAATATGCATATGAAAAAGGAGGAATGCAAACAGTGAGGTTAAAAGGCTGGGAAATGCAAGATGTACCAACAGAGACATTTACAGCTTAGGGCTTTATTTTGAGGACAATCAATAATACTTATCATTTCTAAACATGTTTGAGTTACTTTTCTATCAATCTATTGATAATAAGTCCATATAGTGTCAAGCATGAGAGATAAATTTGAAAGGTAAATACAGTTGCACAGTATGTTGGAACACTCTTAAGATAAAAAAGGACATTATTTGTAAATTAAATTATTTCTTTTTCTATTAAAAAAGCCATAGGTCAATAAGAAGCTGTTTCAGAACTGATACAATATTAATGGCAATGCAACTGAGCTATAAAATGTGAAGGTAGTAAGCTCAGGGAAAATGAAAACGAAACAATGAAAGAATTAGTTTACCCAAGTAAACTAGCTAGATCATGTCTAATACACTTTATACAATTACAGTATGTAATAAGTAATTGTATGAAAGACTGCACACAGTCTGCACACAGTCAACAGAGATGGATGCAAGTAAAATTGCTTTCCTTGTGACAATTAGGATTATATGCATGGACATATAATGCTATCCAGTAACATATTTAAAAATAGGATGGGAGAGTGTCATCAGCCCAAGGGTCAGATTAGTTACCTGGACATAACTTACTGGGGACAGCCCCACTCTTCTCCCAAATCATCCCTTAGAGTCAAAGATCTGGCCACTGGATACCTTCTTCCATTGCAAAACCGCATTGTGTTTCTCTGTGCCTAAAGAATTCCATTAAATGGCCCATAACTCTGTGTCACTTGGCACAGAGTGGCCCACAGCAACAACTCTATGCTGTCTTCTCTTGGCAGAAAGGAACAGTCACACTGTTGGAGAGTTACAGTGCACTCATTCTCTGACACTACCTGAAGAATGGGATTCTCTTTCCAGATAAGAAAGACACAAAGAAAAATCCAAAAGGCAGAATCCAAGATGGATTGGGAGTTTATAGATAAGAAATAGGAATCAAGGGGAATGTTATACTTGCCATGAAGGTAAAAATGCTTTTTTGGGTACTCAGCAGAGAGATTTTATGATAGAGTCAAATGTTTCACTTCCACTCTCCAAACTATCCCTAAGGCATTCAGAGCAGGGAACTGGAAATCTAATCCCTTTAGGTCGAGTATTATAAAGTTAAGCTTTATCCAGACCCAACAGATGACTGTTCATCTTCTGCTTGAACATATTAATATCTCTCTACTCCATCCAACTGTTATGGTCAAAATCTCCTATGCTATATCTCTTGAAGGTAGGGAGGACTCAATAAAAAGGGAAGGAAGGTTTCAGAAGGATGAGATAGAGGGGAAAGGGTCTTTTTTGCTGTGAAAACTTTGTTAAGCCTGGTATTTCTGCCTGGGGCGGGAAATGCATTTCCTCTCTTGAGCTTTCCTGAGCCATTTATGGCTGGTCCCTGCTGGCCATGCAAATGCAACTACTGTATCTGGTCTAAGTTAGCAATGCAATCAATATGTATTCTGTCTCATACTCTGAATGTATACCTTTCATTGACTAAGAGAACTACATGTAGGGTCTTAACTGCCTACTGGCTTAGCCTTCTGTATCTCAACTCCTTTATAAAATATAGAGCAACTCATGACAAAGGCAAGTAAATGCTGTGTTATAAAAAGTAGCCATATGGGAATGTAAGTAGAAGAACAAAGAGTAAAAACAGACTGCTCAATATTGGTGTTGCAAACATATGAATATACCACAAGAGAATGAAATTAAGCTTTTTGTGCATTTTTTCCTGCAAGAACAGAAAATAAAAATAAGATGATTTAACACATGGATTTGGCCATGAGAAAGGCATCTCCTTGTCACTGCTTGTTAATGCCATTCCCAGAAACTCACTTAACACCTTCTATTTATTTCATTCCAACAGCCATGCATAGACAAAGAAGTTATTTTGGGGGCATGTTGTCTGTCACTTGGACAATGTTTTCTACATGGAGGTTATTTCAGACGCCAAAGGGAGAAAGGAGGAGAGAAAACAGCTGCTGAAAAAACTCATTTCATTCCATTTAATTTTCTCTGCTGTTGTTTTGTTCTGATCAAAGAATGTTGGTTGTACAAAGTAAAACTAATTACCAGGCATTTGGGGCACCCCTTCTTGTGCCTGAGTGAACACCTCTATCATTTCAAGACATGCTTGTTTAAATTTACATTCTCTCAGCTTGCCTTTGGATGTAGGCTATGCCAGATGTCAACCCTGGGAAAGTATGCTCAGGTTGGAGGTGAGCTCTGGTAGAGTTATTTGTTAATATAGGCTGTGGTAAATTCAGAGCTCTGCTAGGGTCCATTTGGTTGAATATATTAGACTAATTTCAGAGGTTGCCCCTCCCTTTGCGTTGGAAAGAGTGGTTGTTTGTATCTTGTTACCAGTCTAGAATAGGTTTTCTTATAGGGAAAGATAGAAATTGGATTTTAGAGTGGTTCTTGTCTAAAAATGAGGCTAACTAAAAATGAGGCATAACTATTACCTTGAGCTGCTAATGGCAATCCAGTTCTTGGAAAAATTCTGGGCAGAATTTATAGGACAAGAAAAAATGCTATAATTTCCAGTCTTCAGTTTTTTACGTTTTGTAGTCACAGATAACGGGAATGATCCCATTATGAAACTCTGCAGACCTGCTTGCCAGTTAGGGAAGACATTCAAGCCAATATTGGATAAGAGAAGTAGTGCCTATATTAGAATGGAGTATGAGCTTCTTACATTGGAAACATAAACTGCTCCTGAACAAGTGGTAAGGTGCAAGGAATTAAAAATACAAACTCAGGAATTAAAAATACAAACTATGTTTGAATAAAAATATTTATTCCCTGAAAAAACTAAGTGTACACCTGAATATATGGACTCCTGAAAATATATGAACCTTATACAGTATATGCATTGTAATGAAAAACATCATGGGCATTGTTCAATATTAGTCCGTAACAATCCCTTTATGCCATATATTCCTGTTTCCTCTGTTTGACTTCTACAAGTCAAGGAAAAACATACACAGACACATATCTTTTATGCTATTTCTTTTGGAATAAGCAACGTTATGCGGAGTGCAAGAAAGGAGAAAGAAACAGTAAGCCAAAGAAAATAAAAGGCATGGGATAAGAAAAGTAAAAGCAAACATAACTAAAACTAGTTTACACCAACACTATTCACCACAGTTCCATATACGTCTTATCTGTGCAAACCATCTGTGTTTCTACAATGTCCATACACTGCTTCATACATACATTACCTTTCATTCTTTAAACTTCTCATCTCTTTTCCAATGTCTCATCAACGCCATCCAACCATGAGTTTCTCAGTCTTCCCCTTCCTCTTGACACATTCACTCTTCTTTCATGTATTTCATGTATTTGTTTTGTAATTCAGTCTTCATACATTCTTTTTACGTGATAAAACAACCTCAATACAGGTAGTCCTTGTTTAGAAACCACAACTGGGACAAGCAACTTGGTTGTTAAGTGAAGTGGTCATTAAGTCAAACTGGGACTGTGCTTATGATCTTATTTCAACTTTCCTTTGCTTCATAGATCTGTGAAGGTTGTAAATGAGATGATTGGTCATAAAGTTACTTTTTCATCACCACCATAACTGTGAACAGTTTAGCAGTCGCTAAACAAGGACTACCTGTATACTTCTTTCATGGTGGTTATACACTTTTGTATTCAATTCATATTCATTCAGTGCTCATTCATGTCTGATGCAATCACTTATTTTACCACACATACTTCTTAGGTTCTTCATTTCTACTGCACTCAACTTTTATGTTTCTCCTGATATACCCAACTCTCATTTCCATATACTAAAGCAGGCAGAAGGACATTCTTATATACAGCCATTTTCACTTATTTCCACAAACATTAATTCTTCATAACTGACCATATATACCATCTGCCTTTCTATGAGCACATACATCTTCAAATTCCTCCATCCATTAGTAAACATTCTTCTATGGTACCCAAGATTTGCTCTATTTTTTTTGCCATTTATGCACATTTTCAGTCATTCACTCCATTTTTCTTGTCATGTTGGCAACCAATTCGTACCTCTCTTGTCACATTCATCAACCCCATATTTGTATAAAATATTCCATAATTCAAACCTATTCACTTTATCCTATGCTTGCTTTATATCAACACATGTACAATAAACTAATTTTCTCATATTCATATTTTTCAATGACCTGTTGCACTTTGCAGTGGATAATAAATCCAATAAATAAATGCATAACATTTGTTTCAAAACCATTCTTTGACATATCACTACCATTCCTATGCAAATCTCTAAAATACTTTTTCCATCATTCCCTCATTTCCCTTTCATTCCAAATCACTCCATAACCTTTATTTTTCATTCTATTCACTGTGCCTGAGACTCCTTGTTTAGCTCAAGAATTTATATTATTTTTCCAATCATGATCATTCATTGACATCCTCATCCTCATCAAGTCCTAAGAAAAACTGCTTGGAAATAATTACCATTATAATCAATCAAGCTTTCAAGTAAAATGATTTAGGTATATAATGCAATATATTGAAGGATTGATTATGTGCCATCAGTCAATTTCGACTCTTAACAACCATACAGATAGACTTCCTCCAGGATGACTGCAGTATGTATAAACCACCAATTCCCTATGCAGTGCTTAAGTGCATCAATGGAAAATATGGGCAAGAAAACTCAAAATATTACAGGGGAAAGAGGAAATGGAAGAAGAAGCTGTCTTCTATCTGAAGCTATGTTAAGTACAGGTACTATAGATATATA
The DNA here is from genome assembly GCA_030867105.1 of Liasis olivaceus. Lineage (NCBI taxonomy): Eukaryota > Metazoa > Chordata > Lepidosauria > Squamata > Pythonidae > Liasis > Liasis olivaceus. The sequence continues at coordinate 89,130,280 of CM061352.1, read as the reverse complement.
TCTTAGGTTTGGTTTAAAATAGAAGCATAAACCTGCCCCCACCCCATTTTATGATCCCCAAGCCCTCCAAAATCACACATTGAAATTTGGTGTCCAAACACTAACTCCCCTCTTCTCCTTCTTTGCTAACCCCAGGTAACACATGGAGCTTTACCATGATTGACCACTAGGAAGCATAACAGATTCATCCTTATTGGGACTCACCAGGTACACACCGCCATCATCAAATTAGTATTTGATCTTATGTGGCTCAACCCCTCCTCTACCAGGGACTGAACTCTTGGGCATTTGCACTTTGTACCATGCACCCAGTTCTATAAGCTTTAACAAAAGCTTGCAGGAGGAGCAATATGGATATGGACTATCTATAAGTGGTATATACTTTCCTTATTTTGAACTTTCAGCCTAGATAGATAGAGCTATTATCTTATATCATGCCCTCATACTTAAAGTACCATGACTCCCTTCCACCCAAGGGGGAACTTTTTCAGAATATATTCCTATGCTTTTACCACCAGGAGGCGGTATACAGCTGTGTGAGACTCACCCCAGGTAGGCAACTCAGGGCTGTTCACCCTTCCTGATTCTCCTGGGGTATGTGGTTATAGGGTTGGGCCTGGGCCATTGGAGCTGACGCCTGACTATGTGCTCCAGGGCCTTCCCTAGGAGTCTCAGGAGAAAGGGAAGTCATTGGCTTTCAGGAGGGAACATTTTCTGGCTAAACAAACATAGATGTTCAATTACTGCTGTACCATCAGTGAAGGATGATGGGAGAATCAGTGAAAAGTGATAGGGCCTCTACCAGTTTCCATCCCTCCTGGTCCCCAAAATAAGCATGTAGTTTATGGCTGGTGACCTGGATGTCTCTGTGCAGGAATCAAGTTGCTGTGAAGTTGGAGGTCAAACCACTCACTTATTCTAGCCATCAGCAAGTTCCTCCAAGGTATCTTACTAACCTCTGACTAGCAATTGGTAGCCCAGAGATTTTAAAAAGGAAGGAAAATGGAAAAGGAAAAGAAAAGGAATAAAAAGAAAAAGAAAAAGCAGTTGAAATAAAAACAAGAGCAATCAATCTGTGGTTGAGGTAGCCCTGAGCATGAGAATGACAAGTCATGCATGCTATCCAGAACAAGGTAGAGATGGAACTGAGGTGGACAGTTGTCTCCTTTCACAAGAACTGATATCAGAATCCTTTCTAGTTGTGCTGCTGCACTGAATGGGTAAAAGGTACCAACTTTTGAATATCATGTTACACTGCAGGAAAGTGAGAGCCTTAAATGAGCTACCAGTTCTGACAGCAAGAATGGGGATGGCCACTAGATAGCAGCAAAGAGACTGAGAGACCTCTAACCCTTTCCTGCCATCTAACATCTCCCACCTGACAGTCCTAATTAAGCTTCTGTTAGGCTGAATTCACCTACATTCCATTGAATTCCACTTTCTAGTACTTTTTCAAAAAAGCAAAAATATGAAAAACTCTACTCCTACCTTCTTTAGATCTACCTTCTTCGGGTCATTAGTGACATCAACTCATACTTTCTCTTTAGCCCTCAGATGTCTAATGACGATGATGATGTGTGACCCCTTCCTCTAGCCTAGATCTTGCGAGTACTGCAAGTACTAATACTCAAATACTCAGAATATCATGTTTTCTGCAGGCAGAATACATGCAGTCAAAAATGTCATGTTGTTGATAATTTATAGTACTCTGCCTCAGATGCAGGGAATTGTGCAGTCCTTGAATGTCATAATTTTACCATAAGCTGAAAATACAAAATTCCCCTAGTCCTTCCAATTAGGGTCCTTGCCAAGGACATCTTGACACGTTAACTGCACATACATATTTTATTGATGTGTCATCAAGGCTTGGGCTCAGCCATTCCCCTTCCCTCTCTTCTTCTAGGCTAGCTATGAGGAGGTCAGAAATGTTCACATATTTTAACTAACCTGAATGTAAAGTATTCTCTCCAAGCTGGTGCATGGCACGATAAGTATTAAGTGTTCTAGCAGGGGCACACAACTTTTTTTTAGCTTAAGGGCATCACTTGGGGAGGCATGCCAGGGATTGCACTCCATACTACAAGTACAGTGGTACCTCGGGTTACAAACGCCCCTCCTTACGAATTTTTCGCAATACGATCAGCTCCGGCCCCAAAAATTAACCTCGCCATGCGATCTCCACCCTGCACTACGAACCGGATCCGTGGCCATTTGCCCTGCTGCCACGTGGCCGCGGCTTCCTGTGGGTGAGATCGCGGTAGCAAGGAGATGTTCGGTGAGGCTTGTGGTGTGTTTTGTGGCGTTTGGAAGGTTTTTGGTGTGCTTGTCAGCATGGCTCCAAAGAAAATGCAGAGCCGTATGTATTTACATTGAACCTTATGGGGAAATTTGCCTCGCGGCGTGACCAAATTCGGAGGGCGGATTAGCCGTATTTACATTGACCCTTATGGGGAAATTTGCCTCACGGCGTGACCAAATTCAGAGGGCGGAACGGATTAACCGTATTTACATTGAACCTTATGGGAAAATTTGCCTCGCGGTGCGACCAAATCAAGTTGCAATCAGAGTCACAGAACGGAGTAAGTTCGTAACGCGAGGTACCACTGTACAGCCAAGACAGAATTGGGCAAGGCCAGGACTAAAATTGAATTTAATTAATGCAATCTAATAATTTCCCCTTTCATCACATGACAAATGACAATTTAGTGGCAACATTTGGAAAGGCTCAGAGAGTCATTAGCATGCTAAACCATACTAAGCCAGATTTCCTTTTTTAAAAAGAGGAATAAGAGAACAAAAAGATAATTGGCTAAAGCTAAACTGATGTTCACGTACGTTTGCTGATTTCTCCCTCCAGTGCAATTTTTTGCACCGCTTCCTAAGCCATTCTACATACCCCATTAATGGTTTTTAGGAGGTAGCAGCAGGGGTTAGAATGCCATGTTGTCTCTTCAGAGTTCTACCCATTTTACTCCACATCCAAACCAAAACCATGAAATATTGAAAATGTATGGAGATAAGAACTCAGTCTTTTATTTCTGTTATACTAAACCTGCTTTTGGGTAGTAAACACAAATATTTCATTACTTAACTGCAACATATCACAGGTATAAACAGTTTGCTCTCCCCACAAAAGGCTGCTCAATTTGGCTTTCAGTTAGTACGAATTGCTAGTGATGCGTTGTTGCCTCCTGGATATTTGGGATCCCCACATCCCAGTTTTTGCAACCTTAGATAAATAAGCTGAATTAGTGAGACGGCAGTGGCTCATGCTGGAGGGCTGCATTTGAGCCAGGAAATTTATTTATTTATTTATTTATTTATTCATTCATTCATTCATTCATTTATTTGGTTTCTCTCCCGCCCATCTCCCCTACAACAGGGGAAATATACACAACTACACAGGCATTAGATTAGTACTGTTCGTATGTCTTACCTGCCCTCTGCATTTCCCAGTTCTCCTACCACCACCGTTCCTCATTTCAATCCTTTAAGCTCTTCTTTGCTAACTTCCTAAACACTCCTTCATCTCCAGTAACTTTCTTGGAATATGATTATAGAAAGTGGAACTTTTTCTTTTACTGAACTATTTACAAAGTTATCATTATGTCATATCCGTGAAAATCTGTGGCATGTTATTAATCACTGACCTTTTGGTGATCAGGACAATTTTGATAGGATTGAACCTCCCACATACATTCTCTAGCTGTCTGAATGAAAGGACTAATCATAAGTAATCTTTTTCTTCCCAGAAGTACCCAAGATTATATAATGAGACTCTTTCAGAAGATCTCTCTTGGACAAAGGGCGTCTCTTTTCCCACTGGTGTGACAAGGAATTCACACATTAAATTCCTATTGAAGTTAACCAGAGTTAGTAGCTTTCCAAGTCCCCAGTGTACCAAGCAGAAAACAGAACAAAATATCCTTGGTTGGCTTCCTGAAAACATATGGATATAATTCAGTATCATATGTAGAGGGGTATGTACACAGAGTTCACAATGATGAATAGCACGTTTTAAGTACACAGCTCCCACGTTCCCTTTTGAAAATGATGTCTACTATAAAATACTTTTTCATTTTATATGTGAATAGCTAAACGGCAGAAAAGAACGGTTTTACCCGCTCTGTTTACAGTTATTAAAAAGTCAATCAAAGAACATACTAAATACTAACGGAAAGAAATCAAATCAATTTCAATATAATGCAGGCAGTTAATCATGAAGGTATTAAAGACCAGTATGAATGTATTGCCATTTATCAATTCCTTTGTATTTTACATATATTCTATGCCCTTATCAAGGCTTTGTTTTTAAATTATAGGTCATTCATTCCTACTGATATAGCTGGAAATGCTAATGAAAATCTATTGGATCTTGTAATTCCTTTCAGAGTAAATATTATTGTATTACATGCCACTCTATCACACTTTACACATCATAAAATTGTCATTGATCAAAATGACTTAGCTGAAAGGCATGTGCAGAGTGGTTTAATGTAGTGGTTAAGGCACCAGACTAGAAACTGAGAAACCATGAGGTCTAGTCCTGCGTTAGGCATGAAGCCAGCTGATGACTTTGGGCCAGTCATTCTCTCTCAGCCCTAGAAAGCAGGCAATGGCAAACCACTTCTGAAATCTTGCCAAGAAAACTGCAGGGACTTGTCCAGGCAATCAGGAGTCAACACTGACTCAAAGGCACACACACACACACATGTGCAGAACATCTCAAACAGGAGCGGAATTAAGCAATGCATTCTTTCTATGTCCTTCCTCCACATTGTGACTCTAATGTCATCCCAATGTACATAATGTCAACTACTGCATTATATCAATACATTCACTAAGCTTCCAAAATTCACAGTAATTCCCAAATCAATCTTTATAGAATACACTGCCTTTCAGTTTCTTTGATAATCTTAATCATTTATTAAATTATCATCTGTTTGTTTAGGAGATATAAGCAGAATTTCAGTAATTCTGTTGTAGAGTAAAGCTGCCAACTGATTATAAGATACTTTCTGATTAAAAAAACACAAGATAAAATACCTGTATAGAACAATTTTGTTAACCTATTACTAACATCCATTAAAAAGCCCTGAGCTGTATCTGCAAAGCACCAAAAGAATCAGTTAGGTTTTCTGGGACACACTCTCACCAAATTCCACCACTGAAAAGACTCTCTTTGACTATTTATCACCCTCCTTAAACTTTTGGAGAACTTGCAAGGATGTTCTTAGCATGCACACAAATTGATATGGAAGAAGGCATTTGATGCAATCGGCTTCTGTTTTCTCAAGAACTGGTAGCTAAAGTTGTAATAGTCATAATACTGCCAACTTCATATATTTAATAGAAATGATAAAAATCAAGTGATGACATTATAACACTAAAAACGTTCATGCTTAAGTGAAACTGTCACCTTTCACCTTGTTCTGCATCTTCAGAAAGTGTATGTATTGAAGTACATCAACAAGCAATAATGTTTTTTAAAACTATCTACAGCATCTACCATGCTTTTTTCTCCCTGATCTTATCTTATCTTATCTTATCTTATCTTATCTTATCTTATCTTATCTTATCTTTTTATAAAATTTATAAAATGTATATGGCTGCCCATCTCACAAAAAGTGACTCTGGGCACCATACAACAATTAATTAAAACAATAAATATAAAAACAGTCATTATTAAAATGTAAAAAAACCACAAGGCACAAGAGAGAGTGAATGTTAACCACAGTAATGGAGCCATGTCAAGATTTCACTGGCCCCCTGGGACCCCCAGGCCTGATGACATAGCCAGGTCTTGAGGGACTTCCAGAACATTAACAAGGATGCTGCTAACTTCACTTTGGGGGGAGGGGGAAGAATGTTCCATAAGGCAGGCATCACAGCAGAGAAGGCCCACCTCCTGGGACCCATCAAGTGTAGTTCCCTAGCAGCAGCATGTCTTTTCTACAGACCTGATGGGATGGGCAGATGTAATCAGGGAGCGGTGGTTCCCTCAGACAACCTGGCCCCATGCCATGAAGGGCTTTAAAGGTTAAAATCAGCACCTTGAACTGGACCCAGAAGCAAATGGGCAACCAATGTAGCTTGCAGAGCAGAGGTGTAACATGTGCTGCTCTAGAACCACACGTAATTGCCCGCGCTGCTGCATTCTGCACTAACTGAAGCTTCCAGATATTCTTCAATGGCAGCCCCATGTAGAGCGCATTACAGTAGTCCATTCAGGTGGTGATTAGGGCATGAGTGACTGTGAACAGAGCCCCCTGATCTAGGAACGGGTGCAACAAAGCTGTGCAAAGGCCCTCCTAGCCATGACTACCACCTGCTCTTCAAGCAGGAATCATGAGTCCAGGAGGACCCCCAGATTGCGCACTGGGTCTGTCTGGGGCACTGCAACCCCATCTAGCACCAAAGATGGCATAGTCCTAGAACCAGCAGGCCTCAAAACCCAAAGCCGCTCAGTCTTGCCAGGATTCAGCCTTGGATGGAAGATTTTCCCTGTTTCTGTAATTAAAATCTTTCTAATTCAAGAAAACAAATACAGAGCTTGGAAAGCAGGGTTGATGCCAAACCATCAAACAACCACAGAAAGCTTTAAAGGGAGGGGAAATAATGAACAAATAAATCATCTTGGAATTAGCCCCACTCCTGCCAGTTTGAAGTCAATGCAATCAAAAGAACTTCATGGTGTAGCTTAAGAGAAGAAGTTCCAAGTTGGAAAATCCTCATCAAATGGCCATCCAACATTTGCTTGAAAAACCTCCAGTGATGGAGCACCCACAACTCCAAGAGATAGGCTGTTGTACTGCTTAATTGCTTTCATGGTCAGTAAATTCCTCCGTCTTTTGAGTTTGAATCTTCCTCTGTAAAGCTTCAACCCTTTGGTTCATGTCCTACTCTTGGGAATTATGGAAAATAAATCCACATCCTCTTCCCTGTGATAGCCTCACCCTAACCCATCGAGTATTGGAAGACTGCTAATATCTCTTCCTTTGGTCTTGTCTTCTTTAGTACTCAGTTTTTTAAACTATTCTTCATATAATTTAGCCTCCAAGCTCCTCACCATTTTTGTCATTCTCCCCTGACTCTTTCTAATTCCTCAGCATCCTTCTTGTATTGTAGCAACCAGAAATAGACATAGTATAGTATTACAACTGCAGTCTATACAATACAGCATACAGTGGCAACACTATATTTCTTTTGATGCAATCCACTGGATCTTTTGGCAGCTGTAGAAAACTGCTAGTCCATGCTTAAGTCTTCACCTAAATCATACATATATAAAGCAGGGGTAACAAGTTCCTAGTATTTCCCAGATAGTTCTCCAAATAAAACTTAGGTTTCTTTTATTCCTGTTACAAGAAATTTTAAATAAAAGAACTTACGAACAGTATTTTGTTAAGTTGCTGTGAAATGTATGTCCCAAAGATATCTTTACAGAAAGTATTTCAATTTATAGTAAGGTATCTATTTGTACATATGTAGGATTTCTGACAATTGGTTAGGGACTCAAATTTCACTTAACAATAGTTGACCCATGTTTAAATATAACATGAGTGGAATGACCTATAGTATGAAATTAAAATTCAGTGCTACAATGAAAGTATAATGTGTGAAACCAAGGAAAGGTATGGCTTCTTTATAGAATAAATAAGATATTTAGCTTGAAAGTAGCATGCATCCACTCAAGGAGAAGCATTTTGAAAAGAAATTGAGAATTCCTAAGACTGAGAAGTGAAAAGCATAGTTACACATAGTTCCAATGAAGAACTAAAAGAAGATAGCAAAGAAACCAGTTCATCTCAAGAAAAAGTGTTGTGAAGACATACATACATACATACATACATACACACACACACACACACACACACACACACCTAGAATATTAGTGAACTGCCAAATGGCTGGACAGCAAGTATTATCCTTCAAAAGTACTTCAAAAGGGGGGAAAAGGAGAATGCAGAGAACTACAGATCACTCAGTCCGGAGGTGATACTGGGGAAGAGTAAAGCAGGTCATACAGAGTTTGATTTCCAAGGATTTTGAAAACTTCAGCAGCATGTGTACTAAAACTGGAAAAATACAGAGAAGATTAACATGGATTTGAAACTATAAGGCTCAACTCCAGGATACCTTAGGGACTGTCTTCTCCAGAAGAATCTGTCCAGCATGTGCACGCCTGCAGGGAAGGGATGCTCAAGGTCCAGCCCCTATGAGAAGTCAAGAGAAAATGGTTCTAAGGGCAGTCCTTGTATGCTGTGGAATAATGTGTCTCCAACTGATTTTCTACAAGGCAGTTAAGACTATTTTATTTGAAGGAACATTTGGAGGTGCAGTGTGTTGGGATGCTGTAATGACCAGGCATCCATGCTTATCTTTAAGGGTTTTTTTTTAGGAAATGTTCATTATGCTTTTATTCTATTGTAAACTGCCAAGAGTTGCCTGAGCTAGAGCAGTCCAATAGTAAACAACAATTTGGTAATTTCCATTGGTCAGTGTAGATCTACCAAGTCTTACCAAACTAACCTTATATTTTCCAATCTAACAAATTTGAAAATAAATTATGAAAGAGGGTCAGGACTCTGCTGGTCTGCCTCTCTGTCAGATAACTCTGAACTGAAACTGAACAGAATGGAGCCAAAGCCAGCAAAAGAAAGATCAAGTTTGAAAATGGGCCAAATGAAGAAAAAAAAATCCAGCAGACAGTAGCTCTGAATGATGTAGGCTAATCCATTCTAGGCCTCTTCCTTATTTGTTTGTTTATTTCCACCCAGAGCAGAAACTATTTTTAAGATGTTGAAAAGACTTCCAGAAACCACGTTCTGCATGCTTTCCTTCCATGTCTGAGTGGGAAATTTCCTTAATAAGATGATATAGGCATAATATATCTTGATTTAATCACAGCGTCTGAAAAACTCCCCCATGATATGCCATTTTGCATTCTTCTAGTGTTATGTAAACTTGCCAAAATAAGAAACTCAGACTATTTTGTCATGTATGTCTGTAACCATCTAAAGTACAAATATCACAAGCTGAAAGGAAAGACAAACTTTGTTTTGGAACCAGAAAGACTGAGAAAGAAAAAGAAAGGTAAATAAACAGGAGAAATAACTACAGTTAAGGTAGAAGAGAAGACAAGAAGAAAGAAAAATAAGAATTTTAAAGAACAAGAAGCTCAAGGACAAATGTGTTATCCCTGTGGCTTCAAAGACAAACTAAAGGCAGTTTAGCAGAAGCTGTTCCTAGTCATTGATACACACAGGTGGAGTTCCCACCAAACAATCTTAAGCTGTAGAAGGTCTAGGACAGGATATTGCACAGGCACATAACCTATGTGTGGGGTGACAGATGGATACGGAAGCAAAGAATTGAAAAATAACATGGAGAAACATATCAGAAGAGTCCAGTTCACATTTCGTGGATATAAAGAGACTTATCAAAATTTATTCTTAACTGCTGTGGCCACACAGAAATTGTTCCTAAACAAATAATTCCAGAATGTGACCATAGTTAAGTAATTACTACACCTCCTCTACTAACGTTACTCAAATTCTGATACAGGTGATTTAAAAACAGCCTTGTGCTGTGGTCTGAATGCTCTGCAAATAGGAGGTGGGCAGCAGAGTTATACAGAGCACAGCTTCTACAACTATTGGGGGAAAGCCATGGTAATCTACAACAGCAAAAAATCTGGTTGGAGGAGTCTGGTTGCTGCTTTTTTTGTGAGCTTCAGCCTTATGCCTTTTAATAATAATTGTTATTTGGAAAAGGTGCTACCAGACTCCGGATGTTCAGCTTCTAGGATGGAAGCAGAGGAGGCAGAAAGAAAGTAGCAGATTCCCTACATACCTATATAACAGACCTTCTGGTGCCGACAGGTAGTAAATATAGTCCTTGAGTTGAGGACATATTGTAATAATAATCCAACTAACCAAAGATTTACCTTACTCTTAGTGCTAACAATCCAGGGTGTCCTAAAACTCGCTGCTTGATTTCTACTTGTCCGTGCCAATAGCAGCGCATAGTCATCCCAGCTGTGAACTCGCAGCGACAGTATAACAGGGAGCAATAATCCACCAGCGGAGATTTACAAACTCGACCAGACACCCCCACCCCGCCCCTAGGTGAAGAGGCTGCAGTTCTAACGAAACGATTGCCCCGGTTGGATCGCTCCTCCGATTTCTGAATATTTTCAGGACGGCAAGGCAAGCTTCTCAGGGGAATCACAGCGGCAGGAAACGCAAAACGCAAACCCACGGCGTCATTTGGGCACCCGGGAAGCGCAAAAGTTACACCGTACCTCAAACTAGAGCAAGCAAACTCTACCGCCGCCCAACACCGCGGACACTTGAAGAAACAGGTAAGGTGCCCGTCCCGCGGGAAAGACTAGCGGACTGACCCCGACTGACCTGCCAGCCGCCTCTCGCGGAGATTTTTCCAAAGTAAATCCCAAGCTTTGGCCGTGGAGTCCCGGAGCTGCTCGCTGAAAGTCCTCCGGAGCTGGGCTCTAGCAGCTCTTCCCCTCCAGCTCATCCTAGCAGCGCCCGCCTCGCATGCCCGTCGCGCCGGCCTCGGGTTCCACCAACGTGTCCCGGAGACACTCAGCCGCGCGAGCAGCCGCCGACGCACTAACCCAAGCCCGCCGCCACTGCCAAGGGGTTCGCGGCGAGCTCCCTTCACGGCTGGCTGGCTGCTGCTTCCCGTTGGCGGGCTGGCCCGAGCTCTGGAGTCCCGGCGGGGCGCCGGGTGGATGTGCAGCTCGCCGCGTCTCTTCTCCACTGCGCTCTCCGGTTGCCTCCTTCCAACGTGTCTTGCTGAAACCGCCCCTGAGGGGGTCACCGCCATAGCGGTTGGGGTCCTTTCCTTTAGCAAGCGCCTCGCGCCATTTCCAGTCCGAAATTCTCTCCCCCTGCCGGGCTGAAAGCTCCGCTGGAGCTTGGGACCCGTCCTCGCAACCAAGACTTTCAGTCTTCCCAGTTGGTTAGAAATGTCCCCAAACTCAAGATTCAGGACACACAGGGATCAGGGAGGACAGGCCCGGCCCTACGTTAGGTGAGTGGTCAGCAGTCCATGCGCCATCTCCCAATTATAAATGTTCTGGAAGCCAACAACCAACCTAAAATAACCGGAATCTGAGGAAATTTCATGTGAAAGCAGAAAGATCTTGTGAAATTAATCTCTGGTTAGATTTGGTCCATTTTCTTTCTTAAAAACCAAATTAATTTTTTAAAATTGATCCTAGGATACCAGCCTAGGTAGTGGACTATGGGCCTTACCCCATTGCTATGTTAAAGTACAGGTGAAACTCGAAAAATTAGAATATCGTGCAAATGTTCATTTATGTCAGTATGGCAACTCAAAAGGTGAAACCAATATATGAGATAGACGCATTACATGCAAAGTGAGATATGTCAAGCCTTACTTTGGTATAATTGTGATGATTACGGCGTACAGCTTATGAAAACCCCAAATTCAGAATCTCAGAAAATTAGAATAGTGTGAAAAGGTTCAATATTCTAGGCTCAAAGTGTCCCACTCTAATCAGCTAATGAATCCATAACACCTGCAAAGGGTTCCTGAGCCTTTCAATGGTCTCTCAGGCTGGTTCAGTAGGAATCACAAGCATGGGAAAGACTGCTGACCTGACAGTTGTGCAGAAAACCATCATTGACCCCCTCCATAAGGAGGGAAAGCCCCAAAAGGTAATTGCAAAAGAAGTTGGATGTTCCCAAAGTGCTGTATCAAAGCACATCAGTAGAAGGTTATGTGGAAGGGAAAAGTGTGGTAGAAAAAGGTGCACAAGCAGCAGGGATGACCGCAGCCTGGAGAGGATTGTCAGGAAAAGGCCATTCAAAAGTGTTGGGACTTTCACAAGGAGTGGACTGAGGCTGGAGTTAGTGCATCAAGAGCCACCACACACAGACGGATCCCGGACATGGGCTTCAAATGTCGTATTCCTCTTGTCAAGCCGCTCCTGAACAACAAACAACGTCAGAAGCGCCTTACCTGGGCTACAGAAAAAAAGAACTGGTCTGTTGCCCAGTGGTCCAAAGTCCTCTTTTCTGATGAGAGCAACTTTTGCATCTCATTTGGGAACCAAGGACCCAGAGTTTGGAGGACGAATGGAGAGGCACACAATGCACGATGCTTGAAGTCCAGTGTGAAGTTTCCGCAGTCTGTGTTGATCTGGGGAGCCATGTCATCTGCTGCTGTTGGTCCACTGTGCTTCATTAAGTCCAGGGTCAACACAGCCGTCTACCAGGAGATTTTGGAGCACTTCATGCTTCCTTCTGCAGACGAGCTTTATGGGGATGCTGACTTCATTTTCCAGCAGGACTTGGCACCTGCCCACACTGCCAAAAGTACCAAAACCTGGTTCAATGACCATGGGATTACTGTGCTTGATTGGCCAGCAAACTCGCCTGACCTGAACCCCATAGAGAATCTATGGGGCATTGCCAAGAGAAAGATGAGGGACATGAGACCGAACAATGCAGTGGAGCTGAAGGCCGCTCTTGAAGCATCCTGGTCTTCCATAAAACCTCAGCAGTGCCATAGGCTGACAGCATCCATGCCACGCCGCATTGCGGCAGTCATTGCTGCAAAAGGGGCCCAAACCAAGTACTGAGTACATATGCATGCTTATACTTTGCAGAGGTCCGATATTGTTCTATTTCCAATCCTTGTGTTATTGATGTCATGTAATATTCTAATTTTCTGAGATTGTTAATTTGGGGTTTTCATAAGCTGTACGCCATAATCATCACAATTATACCAAAGTAAGGCTTGACATATCTCGCTTTGCATGTAATGTGTCTATCTCATATATTGGTTTCACCTTTTGAGTTGCCATACTGACATAAATGAACATTTGCACGATATTCTAATTTTTCAAGTTTCACCTGTGTTATCCACCCATCCTTGAGTCACAAGCATGAAATTAGTTGTCCCCATTGCTGGTCCCTGCATCTATTGCTTCTGTTTTGGCTTGCTATCAAATGGTGGTATCCTGATTTGGGGTGCAAAAGGCATGTTAAGGAAAGTGATTGGTTAAACCCTCAGAGTTTGCCATCCTCCCTGCTTCTGAATGTCTCTTAGCAGGCAGGAAAACATCCAGCAATCAGGACAGTGATGCAGAAATGGGACTTGAGGTGTAAGCTTTGAGAAGGGGGATATCCTGGTTTACTGAGCATGGAAAACCAGGAAAAGGGTCTCCTTGCCAACTTCCAAGCTTGTGTTCAGCAGCCTTGTTTTGAGACTTTTAGTGCTCAGGGCAATTTTAGTACTCTGCACAAACCTAGATTGTGGAGGGGCAGAATTCTGAAAGTGTTCTTTTCAGGATATCCCCCTTCTTTGGTAAAATCATACAGTACTCAAAATTCAGCACCTTTTCAGCCGGCTTGGGGAGGATGCCAGAAAGTGGGAAACAGTGGCATCTGTTACAGTGGTGCCTTTGAAAGTGGTATCTTTGAAAGAGCGAGGTATGAAATCTCCTGCTTTACCAAAGACTTGCCAAGATTACTGATTTGTTTGAGATGTACCAGATAAAATGGGGTAGCACTATCATGCAATATACAGTAGCTTTATGCTGGACAGTAAGTATGTTTTTGCTGTTCATCAGGTCACTGAGAAGTGCATGAATGTGAGAATGTTTCTTGCATGTTCGTTGATTTAGAAAAAGCATATACTAAAGTGCATAGGCTTGAATTGTGAAATGGTATGTGCAAATACTGAGTTGAAGGCTTCCTGCTGAATTCAATAGTAGCAATTTGATGTAGTGGTTAAGGCACCAGCCTAGAAACCAAGAGATCCTGAGTTGTAGTCCTGTCTTAGGCACAAAGCCAATTGTCACCAGGAGTCAAGACTGACTTGGAAGCATATGCACAGAGTATAGAATGGACGTACAGCGTGCATGAGCGGAATACTTATCAAATTGCTCAACATTAAGCAGGCAGCAAGACAAGGATATGTGGTGTCTGCTTGGCCATTTAATGTATTTATGCACAAATATATAGGAATGCTTATGGTGATGTTAGAGGCATGTCAACGGAGAAGTTGAATGTGTACATATTTTTGAATACAGATGATGACTTGCTGGGTGAGAAGCCAAATCATTTGCTGTGAATGTTAAATAGATTGTATGATGCAACAAGAGGTATGGATCTGAAAATTAATGTATCTGAGACTAAAGTAAGCAGTTTTTGGACAGTGAAAATAGAGTATAAGTAATATATAAATACCCCCTCCCCCCAAAGAACACATGTGGTGAAGATGGGGAAAGTGGAGGAGAAATGCTGAGATGTGAAAATGAATGTTTGTGAAAAGAAGCAATGGGAATGGGTTATTTAAAAAGTCTTGTGCAGTAAAACAAGATTAGATAGTGTTCAGGATTTAATTAGTGCTGAATGAATATGTTCTGAATACAAAAATGAATGATTAGTAGAAAAGAAGTATGTTCAAGTGGTTTGGACATACAGAGAATGAATGAGGACTGAATCAGAAAACAAATACACAAACAGGAGTGAATGGGTTGAGAGGAAGGGAAAAAATCCTGGTTGAATAGAGTTGATCAGATCCTCAAAAAGAGACAAAAGTGAAGTTTAAAGAACAAAAAGCAACGTATGAAGCAGAATATGGATATAGCTTCCTTATTACTGGCAACCTTCAGAACAAAAACTGTTGTTTAGACAAAGTTTCAATGTGATGACAATAAATAAATAAAACACAAACAACTTCTGGATAAACTGCCATGGCTGAGTTTCTTTGGATCACTAGCAATAATAAGATATAATGATAAAGAACATTTCTTTTATGGTTAAACAGAAACAAGAACATTCCCATAGTATAAAAGCAGAAGTCTGGAACTGGCATCATACTCATTAAAAGCGGCCAGGAGGGCTTTTGCACAGCTTCGGGTTGTGCGCCAGTTACGCCCTTTCCTGGATCGGGATGCCCTTCGAACGGTCACTCATACCCTTGTTATCTCCCAGATAGACTACTGCAATGCACTCTACATGGGGCTACCCTTGAAGAGTATCTGGAAGCTTCAGCTGGTCCAGAATGCAGCTGTGCGAGCTATTTTTGGGGTCCGAAGAAGGACCCATATAACACCTTTGCTCCGTGAGCTGCATTGGGTACCGGTTTGCTTCCGGGTCCAATTCAAGGTGTTGGTTATCACCTTTAAAGCCCTACATGGCATGGGGCCAGGCTACCTGAGGGACTGCCTCGCCCCCATGATTTCAACCTGTCCCACCTGATCTCACAGAGAGGGCATGCTCTGGACCCCCTCGGCAAAAGAACTCCGACTAGCGGGGTCCAGAAGGCGGGCCTTCTCTGCTGTAGCCCCTGCCCTTTGGAACATCTTGCCCCCAGAGGTGAGACAGGCCCACTCACTCCTGGCCTTTCAGAGGGATTTGAAGACCTGGCTCTTCCATCTGGCCTGGGGCAGGGAGGGAGGTCATCAGAAATGGGGTTGGCTAGCCACCTCGAGGCCTGGTGTTGCTTCCATCAGCCTCTTGGATTTTTTCTCTTCCTTCCATTTTGTGTAAATGTGTTTTTCTTTTTATAAATTTTAATTCTGTATTTGTTTTAATTTGATGTAAACTGCCCAGAGTCCCCCACTGGGGGAAGATGGGTGGGGATAAGTCTACTAAATAAATAAATAAACAAATAAACAAACAAATAAATAGTTAGATACACTGCCAAGGAATTGACTGGATGACACAAAAAATCTCTTGTACATATAGCATGGTATTCCCTGTGACATTCTATAGAAGCAAAAGTTGGACTTTAAAGAAGCAGGATAGGAAGAATATTGATGCCTTTGAACTTTGGTGTTGGAGAAGACTCCTGAGATTATCATGGACAGCCAAGAAAATAAACCAATGGATCACTGAACAAATCAACCAAGAGGCACAAATGACCAGGCTCAAATTATCCTACTTCAGATACATTATGCAAAGATCCAGCTCTCTGGAAAAGGCTCAAATGCTGGGAAAGGTGGAAGAAAAGAGAAGAAGAGGATGACCAGCAATAACGTGGATGGACTCAGTTATAGTGGTGATGACTACACTGCTGGGAGTCCTGAAAGAACAGGTTAGAGATAGATTGTCATGGAGAAAATCTATCTATGTGGTCACTAGGAGTTGAAAATGACTTGATGGCACATAATAATGATAAAAAATTCAAGTGATACTGCAACAAATTTTAAAATATATTTTGGATCATTAACATACAGTGTTTGAGGAGATGGATTTTCATTTGACCTACTCTTAAGCCATGAACTTTCCTTTTCATCTTCCATCCATGTGTTAATCAGATCTCATTCTGTTTAGCTTCTGGGGTAGTGCTTTTCAACTTCAACTGCCAAGTGCTTGGCAACTTTAAAATGTGTGGACTTCAGCTCCCAGAATTCCTCAGCCAGCATGCTGGGAGTATAGGTACAAAGAGTCCTCAGTTAATAACCACTCATTCAGTGACCACTCAAAGGTGCAACAGTGCTGAACGAGTGATACTTACAACCAGTCCTTGAAGTTCCAGCTGTCACACCACCCCTGCAGTTATGTGATCACAATCCAGACACTTGGCAACCAGCTCACATGATGGTTGCAGCATCCCGTGGTCATGTGATCGCCCTTTGCAACCTTCCCTGCCAGCTTCCCACAAGCAAAGTCAATGGGGAAGCCAGTAGAGAAGGTTGCAAGTAACTCCTGCAGCTTTTTCTCCCAAGGAGCCCTGCTACTGTAACAGAAATGTTGGAAAGATCCTGGGAGATGGTTGCAAAGAGATGCTGTCTAGGGAATGGTCAGATAAGAGAGGGCATAGCCCACAGCTGCATAGTGGGTAGAGCAAGAAGCTTAGAAGGGACCCTCCTTAGCATCTCAGGCTATAAAGGAGATGGTGGGAGATTTGTACTTTCAGACTTGCAACATTCTGTTAATGTAGCCTGGCGCAATTCTTTCATGACCAGTACCCTAAGAAATGCTGTCCTTGACAACTACCAACCTTGCAGGAGTTAGGTGCTGACCAAGATGAGCAGGAAGAGTTCTTCTATGGAGTGGTGGGAGCCTCAGAGATAGCAAGAGACCAAGTAGGAGGCATGGGAAATGACCCAGCTCCTTCCACATCAGGCATACAGGACATGGGGGTGTGTGTGTGAGACCAACAGATTCCCAATGGAGGGGTGGCTATCACCTCTACTGGCACAGTTGATTTAGGGGAAGCCTCATGTGATCTCAGAGAGTTACTGGCAAAAGAGGGGACCGACACAGCTACATTTCATTCTCACAGCCCATAATCTGTTTCCCCTGGGAACTCGGGGGGGGGGATGATTCTGAAGGGGACGGTGATGTAATGGTATGTGGGAAAGATCCAGGAGGTGGGGAGAAGAGATGCTGCCTAGGGAATGGTCAGATAAGAGAGGGCAGAGCCTGCAGCTGCCTAGTGGGCAGAGCAAGAGGCTCAGAAGGGACCCACTCTAACTTCTTGGGCTGTAAAGGAGATGGGGGGAGATTTGTACTTTTAGACTTGCCAGATTCTGTTAATGTAGCCTTACAATAAAGCCGAATCAGCTCATCTGGTCGTGTTTCCTGTCTGGGAAGGCTGACAGCTACAGAGTATGAGATCCCAGGGGTCTTGTACTCTGTAGTGCATGCTTACACTGCAGGGCCCCCTCCCCAGCCTGCCTGCACTCACATGGTGCTGCAGCAACCACTCCCCAGCCCGCACACACTCACTGCAGCACCCCCTGCCTCACTCCTAGAACTCACCCGCCCTCTGGCCTGACTTTGACTTTGCTTATGGGAAGCTGGCAGGAAGATGCAAGTCACAGTCACATGAGATCCTTGCTTA
The DNA here is from genome assembly GCA_030867105.1 of Liasis olivaceus. NCBI lineage: Eukaryota > Metazoa > Chordata > Lepidosauria > Squamata > Pythonidae > Liasis > Liasis olivaceus. The sequence goes on along the minus strand of CM061352.1, from coordinate 89,112,424 downwards.
ACTACCTGAGATTTTCATTTAATGATGACAATGGGACTGACGGGGTTGCTAGCGCTAAGCGATGCAATCATGTGACATCACACTTTACAACCACATGGCTTAGCAGTAATTCCACTAAGTAATTAGTAATTAGTAATTCCAGTCCCAATTACCGTTGTTAAGTGAAGACTACCTGTATGCATGTATACATATGATGGGGCTCATTATGAATTAAATTCTCATTATGAAGTAATTTTTGTGTCCTTAAATTGAGAGACACAATGTTAAGCCAAAATTTAGCAAATGGATCTATTAAATCAATGTTAATTAATTTATGATCTATTTATTTAGCAAATGTATATGCTACCCAATCACATATTAGTATTATTTATTGATTTGCATAACTAGCAATTTTTTTTATCTCTGAATCCTGAAAAGCTCTAAGTAGCTTGCAAAAATGCAATAATAAAAAATAAAAATATAACCCAACTCATCAACATAGATGAGCAAAAACAACAGCAATAAACATACACATTCTACACATACACTCAGACAAATAAATACTTTTTAAATGAATTTGCATGGGGGAACAATAGCCAGAAGGCATTGTCGATGTAAAAGGAGTAACTTTTTAGTTGGTCAACATCTTTAATCAATTCATGTAACTAACTAAATGTTACTGATCTGTTTGTAACCTTCATAATCCAGAGGCACGACCACTGTGATTTGTTCTACATGAGGCTACCCCTGAAACTGCTAACTGGATGGTGGGAAGAATGTCGTGAATATCATGTTGTATTATGGAATTTCTTAGGCCTCTGTCCAGGCATAGATCAGAAAACTCCTTTTTAACCATTATATCTGTAGCATTAGGACCACACATTTTAGAGACCATCATTTAGTATATATTCCATCATGTTATGTCTTGAGTAAGTCTGGTATTGTGGGAAGGAAATCAAGTCCTCCTGCCATACAGTCTTCCTGCCATACGCAGGGCAAAAGATTAAAAATTACAGTAAGAATGAGCTCAACACAAAGATTAAAATACAGCTGGAAAAGCCAAGAATGAATGTTGCTTCCAGGCTGAGCTTAGCTGGAGGTCTCCTCGATTAAATAAGATAAGATCCTTTCCCTGAAAGAGATTATGTTTCAATCAGCAATGCTAAACAAGTGGAAATCGCAGCTCAGCAGGGTGCCTGACTACAGAGTGCTCCCTCTTGGAACGCAGGCTAAGTTTTTCAGATTCCGAAAGGGCCTGCTTTTGCCTGCTTTCGAGGAACAAAAGCAAGGTTTCTCTATGCAAAGGGCTTCTGGGGAGACTTGGCATGGCTGCCTCCCAGGGCTGACTCTGTATGTTGCACTCTCAGAAATAAACCTCACCTCTGATTCAAGCAACTGCCTGCGTATTTTATTCCCGGCTTGGAAACGTTCCTGATAAGATGTCTTTCTAACAGTATCTTCCTGAAAAACTGAGATTCCTAAGGAAGGGTTTTAAGTTCTTAAAAGATTAGTGTGCGTATTGCAAGGAAAATCAACACCTCCATAAGATGTGAAAAAATGTATACTTTTTATTCCACTTTTTATTCATTAAACTTTCCTTGTCTTTTTCCTCACAACAACCTTGGGAAGTAGCTTAGGCTGTCAGATAGTAACCAGTTCAAGAATAAGAAATAATACTTGTGGCATCATAAATACTATCAAAGTTATTATGGATCATTAGCTATAATAAATAGCATATAGAATGAATGAATGAATGAATGAATGAATGAATGAATGAATGAATGAATGAATGAATGATACTGGCCCTGGGTAATCCAGGGAGGGATTAGTAAAGTCAGCAACACAATGCAAGTCAGGATCTACACTGGAATCTCCTTGATGTGTGAGGCACAAAACTATAATTTGGCAAAACAAATAGCCTCTCAGATATATGACAAATAGTACCGCACAACGTTATTTCGTGAACCTGAAACACACACTTCATAACAGGACAAGGAGGAGGTGACAGATACCCATATATTTTGGTGCAATATGTTTGCTGCGGCTGGATGTTTGCTGCAAAAGTTGCTTGTTTTATAGCCCAATTTTCTGCCTGCAAACGTGGGCAAGATTTAATCATCCTTTCTGCGCGTTTGATACACATTTATTTGTCAGCGTACCAAAACCAAACAAAAGAGAGGCACGCTTACTTGCCCACCGGTCCCTTGGAGGAAGCAAAGACTGAAAGAAAAGCCTTTTATCAGGGCTGTTTTTCCCCTTCACCCCATTCCATTCCCCAAAGAAAAAGCTACTGCTAGATTCAAGAGAGAGCATCTCCTGCCCTGGCGAACGGTAGGACAAACCTGCTGCTGGCATTTCTTCCTCTGACATTTCAGCAGGGCATCCTAAGAATTCTGTGCAGTCCAACTTCCAAGAAAGGGCAAGGCAGCACAAATACCCCAAAATTCCAGATGAACTACATCCCTGAGAAAACTGCATGGGATTGAGATTTTGGTGTCCTTATAGGATTCCCGGCAGACCTTTTAGTGGCCTACAACTTTTATCCCTCCCACTCCTGAAATTCATGCAAGCTGACAAATCACTTTCCTGTTTCTTGTCCCTTAAAAGTTTCTGAGGGACTCTTCTAGTTAATCCCAACTTACCATATCAGCATTTTGAAACACACATTACTGGAAGCATCACTTGCCCTCCAAACCCATTATAGAAACAGATGGTGGGTTCAGCAGTATCCTCAAGATCTTACTCCTTTTATCAGAATGACGAAAGCAGTGTTGCATGGCAAACTCCACTACTTGGAGCACACATGTGATGTCATAATGCACCCAGTGACTGATATATTGGATGGAAAGGTACTAGGGTAACAAACTGGAGAATGTGAATCTGAAGTGAAATAGATGTCACCACACTGAGAAAAATCCATGTGTAGCCCTACTGTGAAACTTTTAAGTCTAGTGCTTTAGTCCAACTTGGTGCCCTCCAAATGTGTTGGAAAAAACCCAAACACTCTGTAATTCCCAGCCCTTGTAACGTTTAATTAGGAATTGAGACTGAAGAAAAATTATTCATGCAGTTTTGAGCTGTATATTTATACATACATGGAACATAAACAGAAATAGCCGGTGAGGAATCAAGGCTAGAGCAGATCTTTCTAAAAGAAAATCAATTCAATTTATTGTAAATGCACCATAGAAGGATCAGAAGTTTTTTTCTACCTCTAAAAGTCTTTTTTTCTGACAACATTTTTAGTAGGCTCCAACAACACATGTATTCCATTAACTTTAAAAGCATTTCACTGTTTATAGTCATCAGGAAATATCAATGCCTATGTTATATTAACAAGTCAGCAGTAACAAATGTAATCTCAGTGTTTCAAGGGTTAGCTGAGAACACTACTGTATATTGTAACACACTTGCATGCTTAACAGCATAATCCAATTAAGACTTGAGCATGTAAATTGGTTTACTTTATATCAAAAAAAGAGAATTCTGGAAAGGTATAAGGAAAGCTGTTTCTTGAACAGAAAACATACCAGCTCTACAAGTAAAATGTGAGTGATGCTCCTTAAAATTCCAGTGAAGATGTTCCTTCTGGTAGTGTTGTTGCAGGCTGACAAAACATTTCTATACATGGCTCATTGAGACTTTTCCCTTTTGTTATTGAACGTACTTTCCTTCCTTGGTACATATTTCTGGAATGGAACTAATCATTTAATAATTTATTAGAAACTAAACAAAAGTGGCAAAGAAGACAAAGGCTATTCCATTCTTCCCAAGGGGCTGCCCTCCAGATGTGTGGCAGTGACTTGCTACCAGAATTCCCAGCAACAGAACCACTGGCCATACTGTTTTGGTGTTTACTAAAGGGCAGTAGATCATGCTGGTCTATTTCCTAGCAACCATTTCTGCATAAAAGCTATGGCTTTTCTCATTCTTTCTTCCAATGTCACAACTTTATCTTGTAAAAATAACTTCTAATTTTTAGGACAAGAAATACATTTGTCAATATGTGCTTTTCCCCCTTCAGCACCCAAATGCACTTTCAATGCACTATAGATATATCATAAGAACATAAACAGTGCCCTGCTGGATTCGACCCTTGCCCATCTAGTCCAGTAGTCTGTTCTCAGTGACCAACCATAACGGAGCCCACTAACCTCCCAGCAGATGGCTTTCAGAGGCAGTCACACTGCAGTCAACATAGCTGTGGTATGACAGGCAAGAGAGTCACTTCATCCAAATTATTGTTGAGGATATATGGAATTATTTTACAAAGGTAAACTATAGGCAGTCAACTTAGCAGAATAATTTGGAGTGGGTCTTTCTCCTATATGTGTAAAGAAATGAAGGTCCCATTGACTAGGAGCATATAGTCAGTCTGAAAATGGCTCTCTTCCACTTTCTATATCACATTATCAATATTCTGAAAAAATGCACTGGAGCTTAATTTTACCATATTTTTCCTTCAATCCACACAAAACTGAAGTTGCTGCTTTCTCCTCCCTTCTATGCTGTTTGACTCACTATTGACATATAGACTATACATTTTTGAGATTGGGATCAGAGCCCTTTTGGATGCTAAAGTAAAGGAGACTTAATTTCTCTACAAAGCCCCATATAGATTGATATTAAATAAAGATAGTAGCTTATTGAAGCATGCAAAGCTGAAATGCAGGATTTCCTTACAGTTTGCCCCAACTCATTGCAGCTTTGAGACATAGACTCTACCAAAGTTTGGAGGGTTAACATGTAATGCTATGGGTCTTATTTGTCTCCTCCAAAAGATATACACGTGGGAAGTCAACAAGGTAAGGACAAAGCAGATCCAGCAATATACATAGAAGCTGAGGCCAGGAGTACCTTGCTTTGTGGGAAGTAGGAAAAAAAAATATCCTTGTTGCCCTATTCCTAAAACCCTGAGCTCTGTTGTATGAACCTTTTAGTATTTTTTAAAAGAGGAAAACATGTTTTTGTTCTCAGCACAGGCAGGAGAACATGGCTGTTTCCTCACTTGCAGTTTATGCTAAGAGTCAAATTCCTTGTATCTCCAAAATTCTCTTTGCTCAAACAGCACTGGTTTTCTCACACCTGCGGGCCATGATTTAAATGGCATGATTTATGTCAATTCTTTGCCTTCCTGATTAAGTAGATAGAGAGCCCTGGTGCATAAACTGTATTATGTTTCTCCAAACATTTTGGATATGTGTTCATAAGACCACCCCAACTTTGATCAGTTACTTGTAGATTCATGGGGAAACTGCCTATACCTTAGGAAGGACAAGTAATCCATGCAATGAACTATTCGTCAGCTAATTTAGTTTCAAAATATTACCCCCATCCACCAATAAGGACTGCTGTCTGTTAAAACAGCAGAGTCAGAATACCATTATCACTATTCTGGCAAGACAGTATGTCGGTACCACAAGAACTTGGGTTACGCTAAGAATCCTAAGTGAGAAAAGGTTTTGTCTTCTTTCTGACAATATAACTTAGTCCAAATGTCTGGCATATAAATCCAGCAAAACTTCTTAAAGTTCTTCTGTCATTTAACACCTGTACAGATCCTAAATGTTTGTGTAGTATATTGCTGTTCACATCTTACGCTCTTTGAACATAATCCAACCACTGTGCAATTCCATAAAATTCTGTGGAGTTATAGAGAAAGCAAAAACTAGCAATGGGAACAACAAAAAGCCAGATCTTGTATGCCTGTATATTAACTGGAGTTAAAAAAATGAGGGTGTTGATGATAAGCAATGGCAGTGGTGAAAGGAATGTATCTCCTAGTTCCTTTTGGACAGCTGACACTAACTCCATTGTCAGATAAGTCTTACTGACTGTGGGAAAAACAGAGAAGCAAAACTCACACTAGCGTTCAAGTAGCCCATAATGGAAAAACAGATCTGGAAATCTTAACCATATCTGTTCCCCTCTCTCTCCTTCCTCTCCTCCCACTTTTCCAAAGACGCAATGAAAATAGTTGGCAAAGTATTTGTCGCTTCAGTTCCTAGTCCAAACATGTATCTTCTCAAGTGATTTACGTATTTATTTTTTGGATGGGGGTATTACTTTCAGGAAAAGTGTGAGAGGGGTGTCTACAAGTAGATGCTTATTTTCTGCCAAAAAGACAGGAGTTGTTTCTCGGCATCATCAAATAGATTATGCATTTTATACAAACAAGTAATTTCAGTGGGTCTTGGGTTCTTGGAACACCCATGCTGTATAAATCCAGGTAATAGAATAGACAAACTGCAAATCAGTGTGAGTTTTAGTGTTAGTTCTGCTGACAGCAAGAAAAATAAACCTTCAAATAGATGTAAAAGAAAACATTTCCCCCCCGCAATTTTAAGATCAAAACGTGTGGAATATATAAATATAACCCAAGCCCTTTCAAATAAATGCCTGAGGGTTGAGCACATTTCCTTTGCTGCTGAAGGAATACCTTAGAGGGGAAGTCAATATCCAGAAACTGTTTGAATACTATACTAGAAACTAGAACATTAATACAGTTCACTGAACAGCCTTTTGTCTTTTTTTAAAAATAACATTCCTGAGCCATATTGTACGTATTCTAAGTTTTATGTATTCTGGATTTCTTCACTATTTTCCTCTGTTTGGGGACAGAACTGTCTATGCTATTCAATTATCCTGTGGACTCTAAAAAGGCTTCTCCTGAAAGCTATTAGACCCTTCACAAATGCTGATGCTAACCCAACCAATTTCTGAATATGGAAACTCAAAACTATTGGAAAGAAATACAACAAAATGTTCAGAAAATTCTAAATTTGAAGTGAAACCACAAATATCTATAAATGAAAAAATATTGCAACTCACTACGATTGATGCTGATAGCTGTCAGGACAAGTTTGGCACAATATTGGAAAAGAGAAACTTTGTCAGTGATACAAGACTGGGAGGCCAAAACTGGAGAATATGCAGCAATGGTAAAGCTAGCAGTATTTATCCATAATAGCAGTCTTATCAAATGTAAGCAGGAATGGCTCCTTTATATACTACATATCACATGACAAGGCAAATTTAGATATTTTGATTTCTAGGAAAAGTAACAGATGAAATGACTTTGAAAGATATTAGTAATAAACCCCAATGTTCAATGTAAAGTAGAAATATTTAGGTGAGCAGTTGGGAAGTAAATAGAAAGGGGCAAAAGCATCACTAAAAAGATTTTCTATAATGTTTTTGCTCTATAGTTGTTTTTTAATTTTGTGCTTTGTGTCTTTAACTTTCTAAAAATCTGTTGGCTTAAATTGAAAAAGGAAAAAAAAATGAACACAGTATGCTAATCTCCAGTGTACTACTAGACTGCTTCTTATTCCAGCAAAGGAGCAGAAACAAATGGGGATGTTATTGTGGGGATAAGATTAAGTAGACCATTATGTACTATATGCTGGTTTGAGCTCTCAGAGAATATATTGGATATAAATGCAATGAACAAATAAATCTTAAAAAATCAACAGGACTCATTTTCAAGTAAACATGGATATTGCTGTGGTGCACATAATTCGTTAAGTCACTAGGTTATTCAAATATAGTGAGTCATACATTGTGCTACAGTCTTTCTAAAAGTCCAAGCTATTTCACTGGAAGTAATGTATCACCTATTAGCATCCATAATTGAAAACAAAACAGTAGAAAATTTGATATAATCTATTATATCCATATATTTGTCAAACTTTGAGAAGCACTATGATAAAGTACAGGTAGTCCCTGAGTTAAGAACACTCGGGTTACAGGTGACCCATAGTTAAGAACAGAGCCTATTGTAGCAAAATTTGAGTTAAATACACAATGATTTGAGTTAAATACACAATGGTTCGCATTCATTACACAATACTACTTTTACAGTATTATACAGTAATACTGTTCCGGCTTACATACAAATTCGACTTAAGGATAGACCATGGGAATGGAACTTGTTCTTAAATTGGAGACTACCTGTAGTTAACGAATTAGGCTTAGGTAGCTAAGTATTGGACTAGACCAGGGAGACCCAGGTTTAAATGCAGTTTTAGCCATGGAAAGTCAATGGACAGTCACTTTCTCTCAGCCCAACCCACCTTATGAGGTTGTTGTTGTGAGAGAAACATTACAGGAGGTCTGCCTGTAAGTTGCCTTGAGCTCTTGGAGGAAAGGCAGAACATCAATCTAACAAATAAAATTAATGACCAACTTTACACAGATATTTTTCGTAATATTTCTTTCTGTTTCTCTTCTACCAGGGATAAACATAGCTTCTCTGGTTCATATTTGGCATGCATATCCAGCAGAGGCATCTTGTGTGTGTGAAACAAGTCAAGATGGGTCATGACTGCATAACTGAAGCTGCCATCTTGACTGTTTTGACTACTTGACTACTTGAGAAGCTCCAATGCCCGGTTTTTCGCCAGTGTTGCACTTCACCTGCACTTTGACAACTGTGATTGCTGTCAGACTATGTCTTCAGCTGAAAGCTTCAAAATATATTTTATTTATTTATTTATGTTTGTTTATTTATTTATCATATTTATATCTGTACATTACAGCTGCTTGTTCCTCTACTGTAGTTTGAGTGAATAAGAATTAATTAATCATTCAGTTTTATGCCTCTCCTATCCTCCATGTACATTATCAGGATGCTTTATTAAAAACAATACAAGTTAGGGGATTTAAAATGAAATTTACATATATTTGCATAACTGCAAATATATCTTTTGCATACATCTATTTGCATAACTGAAGGGATAGCCATTAGTAAACAAACTGTAATGATAGTTCTTTGGGCCCATCATTCAGAAAAAAATGTTTGGATGCTCTGAAATAAATCCTTCCAATGCTATTTAAAAGAAACTATTTTACTCTTTGGGAGGAAAGTTGAATAATTATCATTTTCCCTCCCGCTGTCCTCCAATGATTAATAACATTAAAATGTTTAAAAGGTAACACAAATAACTAGCCATCTGTTGCTACTTAAACTTAGACCATTATGGGCTTACATGTTTCTGGATAAAATCATTCATGGTAAGTAAGATGAATTTCTAATTATTTTTATGAATAATTTTTATTAAAAAATTTTTACAAAGTTTTAAAAAACTACAGAAACATAGGGAAAAAAAAGAGATTATAAAAGAGTAAAAGAAAAAGTGAATAACAAAAAAGCAAGAAGATATCTAAAGAAGCAACTTCTGATCTTCTTTGCAGCAGTTACAATCATAGAAATTACCATGTCAACCATCCCAAATTGCATATCATAGTTCTTTTCTTCCCATAAACCTTTTTAATCAATAAATCCTGAAATCATCAGTTCATTTTTATCCATTTTCAGCAAAAAATCTATGAAGGGTTTCCAGTCTTTTATAAAATTTGTTGTAGTTCCCTCCTTAATCAAACAAGTCAATTTAGCCGTTTCTGCAAACTCAGCCACCTTCACAATCCATTCCTCCATTATTGGTGTTTCTGTAGTCTTTCATCTTTGTGAATATAATAGCCTCGCTGCAGTTACCATATATAAAACAATCATCCATGAGCCTTTTCTAGTTCAGTGTCCAGAAGTCCTAATAAAAAATGTTCTGATTTTATCTGAATGTTGAATTTTAAAATCCTCTACTCCACCATATGTATTTGTGTCCAGCACCTTTTCGTTTTTTCACAAGTCCACCATGCATGATAAAATGTCCCTTCGTGAATGTCTAATTATTGTCACCCACCTCAAGATGCATCTGCCCAAGAAATTTTCCTTTGTTACCTCAGGTGCCAGGACAAAACTTGGAACGCATAGTGAAAGCATATGCTTATGAAAGCATGTGGACATGATTTATTTCCTATGGATTTAAAAATCAATATGCAAGAGTTAAGTGAATTTACACATAACTGATTCTTCAGCTATTAAGTGAATCGCTCATGTTTCTTTCTTTTCCAGAGGAAAATGTTTCTTTCTTTTCTACAGAAAACATAAGAAATGTACATGCTGTTTAATACCATTTATCTGAATATTAACATTACTATGAGGATATCTCATTCAGGTGGTCTGAGCATCTGCATGCCTGAGAAATGCTGGAATTCTAGTGGCGTTGACTCTTTAGCACCTCATGAATTTCTCAGTGCAAGGGGACAGGAGGGTGCAGTTACAGAGATACATGTAAAAAGGGGTGGGGCTTTGCTTGCATGGATGTGGCCACTATATGGACTTTTTAAATATTTATTTATTTTATTTAAATATTTATTTATTTATTATATTTATTATTTATTTATTTATACATCTGTATGCCTCCTGACTCCCAATGACTCTGGGCGGTTCACAAGTAAAAACATTTTTAAAAAATACCAACAAAAATAAGGAATAAAAGATAGCACGATGACAGACACCAGACTGGAATGGGAAGAAGAATCCAGTGAGGCTTCACTCACTCTTGCTAAAGGCCTGGGAGAAGCGCCAGGTCTTCAAGCCCCTTCAAAACACCAGTAGGGTGGGGGCCATCTCCATCTTGGGGGAGAACCTCCTTCCAGGGGGCAGGTGCTGCTACAGAGAAGGCGCACTTCGGAGGTCCTGATAGTTGCCATTGTTCAAGCGGAGGAACTGGCGCATTCCAACCCTGCCAGATCGAATTAGCTGGGCAGATATCCTCCCCATGGATACACCACGTGAAAGACTTCTGTGATAGCTGTGTGATAGATTGATCCAGACCATAACAAGACACAACAAAAAAGGCTGCTGACAGACTGAAGCTCAGTGGGCATCAATAACCTGTTTCTTACATTCATGCCGTTTGTGAAAAGAAAACGTGTCAGAATCACCCAGGATGTTTGCTTTTTCCCTCCCAGTCTATTTTTGTTTTTATAAAGAGACTTGCTGGGATTTGATTTTTTTTTTAATCTCAAAAAGTTGCTCCTAGCAAGATTGGAGCAACTGCAGTATTCAGTCTGGTTTTTGAAGAGTTAGTAAGCATAAAGAATAGTAAAACTACTGCTTATTCCTCCTCCTTTGACAAGAAAGCAAAGCAATGATTGTATCCAAAAAAATCCTTCCCATTAAAATCTGAGCCAACAATCCTTTCTTGATAATATTCTTAAACTTTTTCATAATGTATGTCATTATTAAGATGCACAAGGCATTACTTATTACACAAACACTCACACATTTTTAAGTAATATATTTGATGTTCCAGGTATTGCATTTATGGAATTCTGTATTGAAATAAAATCCATTCCAAGTGTAAGGTCACCTTTCCATTAATTCTGAGTATACTATAAAATATTTCCCTGAGGAATGGGAACGGCTATATAGTATGTGCAGCTGCAGCTTTTCTTAGAAAACATTTTAAGTATTCTGATAAACGTATTGGAAGATCTTTTGGACTGTTCAAGAAATGGCATGCTGAGCGTGATGGTTTCTTTTTAAAACCTTAATGAAATACAAACAAGGCAGGATGCTCTACAAAGAGAGACACATTTTCTTTTAGAGAAAACAGAGATAGATTGCTGCTAGAGAAGGAGATACTGAACTAACTTGGCAAACTTTTATTGTAACTACATTGGATTGATTGTTCATAGAAAGCAAAGAAGAGATTCTGGCCTCAATTCTCAAACTTCTTACTCTGGTGAGACCTGACCTGAGCTGTGTAAATAGCTTGAAAACTGTTGAGTCCATGGGGCTCTCTGGGCTTGATTGTCTTCCTACAGACCTTTCGTTACCCAGCTAGGTAACATCTTCAGTTTGAAAACTGAAAGTGGCAAGAAGAGAGGATGTTTATCCCCTGCTGATCCTTTCTTCTTCCTTAACCCTACACTTTACTTTCACTATATGAAATTCCACTAATAATACATTTAAAAGTAATACCTAACTAAAGAGACAGAACCAATTAGTTTTAATTAACATATTAAACTGCATGAAATAGCAGAGGACTACAACAATAGCTGAATAATATTTTTTTAAAAAACTTTTCTTTGTGCAAATGGTGTGTATATACTGCAACAGACATTTTCTGTGAAGAAATACTCCCTTTCATATAATAATAAAAGATCAGTACATTTTCTGAGATTTTTTAAAAGGTTTTTTTTTTTTAATAAACATGAATAACTTTTAAAATAAAGCATTACCTGATTAATTGGCTGATGTATTAGATAAAGGTTCTCAGTTGTCTTGGGCTGGAGAACTAATTCAGACTATTGAGAAGTCTCAAGAAAAAACTTAAAAAAGAAATAGGGAAGAACTGTCTCAAGCATACTTATCTTTCTAGAACTGAGCTGCAGTTTTCTGTGACCCTTTTTTCAAGTACAGTCTTTTTATCTGTTAAAAGTAATATCCTGAATATGATAAAATTGCCAGGTATAAATGCTAAACAGGACTATGCCCTTGAATCTATTGTTCATTTTAACAGCTATATAACCTTTTATACCTCATTTTCTACAAAGCCATTTCTGTTTAATGTGGCATAGATATGATATATTAGTCTGGTTTGCATGTAGTAGTAAACCGCAATTAGGCTAATTGTGATTGGTGTGAATACTTCAACTGGTTCAGGCAGCAAACCAAGGTCAATTTGGGCAATAAATATAAATTTAAAGCCATGGCTTGAGATTAGTTCCTAAAGTCTGGCTTTTAAAACTAGCTTGTTGTGTCTGAGCATACATTAAGAGTCTTGGACTGTTTCTCTGCCCAACCAAGTCTTTCACCAGTTCACAGAGATGCAAGGCAACTGCCCCAAAAACCAGTTTGTCTGCATGTTACCTCAGACCCTCTAATTTAATCCTGCTCAGCACAGACTGTCCTAATCATATTAATTACTGTAGCCACTGACTTAAACACTAAAATCTTCTGCATGGGTGCAACCTGATCCAAAGAAATCATTCCTTTGTGATCTGATGGACTAGAAGTTGCATCTTACTGAGATGCGATCACTAGGGATCAGCAACTGTCTATACTAGCTAAGCTGCAGATTTTTTTAATCCTTCAATGTGTTGTCATTTTAGCCTCGGTAGACTATTTCTGAGGCAATCCACACGGTTATAGACTGAGAAGATTTACATTTCTGCTGTATTGTACTGTGAGTCAAATCCTCTTCTATATCTCTTCCACAATAAAAGTTATGCTGGACAATAAAACAACTTGGAATAAGAATTTCATGCGGTCTGATAAATTAGATTTGTAGATCAGTAAAAGCTAAAAAGGTGACAACCCAAGTTAAATTGCACTTGTTCTTATTTCCTCAGTTCCACGTTGCTTTTCTATGACGGCAGTATTGTTTCTATGTCCAGCTTGTTCCAAGCACAAGGCAGAGAATGGGATCTGAATTCAAAATATCAAATCACAGTTTCTCTTCCATGGCACAACAAAGGGGAACTAGTGATGATAAGAAAAGTACATCAAAGCAAAAGACATAAATCTCCATTATTTTCCCCAAACTCCACAAGCACATGCTCAGTTAAACACATACACCCAATCATATACTTACGACAACCTCTAAAACCTCACAAGCATATAGGAAACTTAAAAGCCCCATTCTTGAAACAAACAAACAATGCAAGAACACCACTTCTCATGAAAGTAAAACAAAATGCAGTGTTTTAAAAATTTAAAAAATAACAGAAACACACCAGAGAGAAAGAGGCTCACCACAACACAGGCCACCCACATTCCTGCACACAAAAACACAAAAACAACGGACTTCATGCATAAAGGTAAAAAAGGCACCCAACAATATATGAAAACACACTCCTACAAACACAATGGCAATAATTTTTTACTGCTATTAGGAATGTTACATATCAAGTGGATACTGTCAGAGATAGAGGGAAATGAACTCTAGAATTTGCTAGACAAACTTTGATTATGCCTATCTGAAAAATTGATTATAACGTATTTTTAAAAAAGTTAAATCTTGGTTTAACAGGAGAAAGTGCAGTCACTAAAATGATACAAATAGTTTTAAATTCATGCTCAGTAAACTTGAAACTATTTTCAGACAGTCATGCATGCAGCATGCCATACCATGAAAGACAATAATTTTTAAGCATATGATAAGATTTGATTTGTCAAATTCTTAACATGGCTGTTGCAGAACAGTGCAATAGTCAGATGACATGTAAACCTTTGCTGGTTGTACCATGTTTCTAACTTACTACACACCCAAATGGGTGCTTTCTGTTCCCTAGTTTACTTTGGCATGTATTACTTAATATTTAATTCTATCCAGGAAAAAAGAACTTTCCGGTTTTCTTTTCCTATTTTTCAGTTCCATAATGCCTCTCACATTTATTTTCTGATATATGTTTCTTGTCATTTTTTTAGGCGCTATCAATGTTTGCTCTTTGAATAACAGCCCATCAATTATAAGTAGTTTTAAGAACTGAAAATTCAGTTTTGTTTTGTTGCTACAGCATTTTTTTTGAGGTCATTTATACCTGGAACTTTATGCCATAATACAGTGGTACCTTGGTTCATGAACTTAATTCATTCTGCGACTCTGGTCGCGAACCGAATTGGTCATGAACCGAATCAAATTTTCCCATAAGGTTCAATGTAAATACGGTTAATCTATTCTGACCCCTACGAATTTGGTCGCCAACTGATTTTTGATCGCGTCCCGAATCAAATTTCCCTATAAGGTTCAATGTAATTACGGTTAATCCGTTCTGAACCATATGTTTTTTTTTTTTAAACCGCAAAAATATGACACAAAGTACAGTACAAAGAGAGAGAAAGCTAACCTTGCTCGACGCGACTTCTGGCGTGGAGGACAGGAAGGCGGGTGGGGAGGCGGTTACTGCTTGGAGGGAGAGTCCCCCTCCCTACAGGAAGCCGTGACCACGTGTCACGGCAGGGAAAATGGCCGCGGATCCTGTTCGTAACCCGATCCAGTGTTTGCGAACGGAGGCAAAATTTTGCGACCGGAGCTGTTCATGAACCGAATGTTTGTGAACAGAAGCGTCCGTGAACCGAGGTACCACTGTATACTGGATAGTTTTTTTCCCAGAAACTCACAAGGGTATTGGCAAATTATTCTGTATTGTCAAATATGTTTGCTACCCCTACTTTTTTTTACTTATGATTAATAGTTAGATGAAGCTGGAAGAAGAAATATCTGTGAATCCTTGGAGGAAAAGACATTTATGTTTTCTTAACAATGCATACTAGAGTTTGTAATAGATTTCTGCCACAATGGGGCTTTGTAGATGAACATGTTAAACTCTGTACTGCCACATATTAAACCCACAATTTACTTTTCCACGTGTGATAGCTGGTTAATGATGGAATTTATACAGTGTGCTAAGCCATGGTCTATTTGATTGTGATTTGACTGAATAAACCACAATAGGCTGGGTTTACCCAGTATGCCAAAACCAAACCAACCATATTATTAGTGTATATAATTCAAAAATAAATTACTGCAGTATGTAGATGAACTGAACCAGGCCTTTTTGTGAGGGCTGAGAAACATGACATCAGTACTCCAAATCTACCGTTAAAAACAAAAAGTGTTCTACTTCATTCATTTCTGGCAACAGATGACCAGATTATTCTTCTCGTTATCAAAATAACTACATACAGGAGTTGCTTTGATCTACTTCATCAGTTACTTCAAAATCAATGCCCCAAATTGCCTCTTGTTTCCCTTGTATACTATTTTTCAGAGGGCTTCTCAGGTTGTTGGGATAAGCCACTGTTTCTCAACCTTGGCCACTTTAAGATGTGTGGACTTCAATTTCCAGAATGCTGGCTGGGGAATTCTGGGAGTTGGAGTCCACATATTGTAAAGTTGCCATGGTTGAGAAACACTGCAATTAGCTGTCAAATTTCCTAAGAAATGCTTAACAAAGGATATCGCCACTCCACCAGAGCTGCTTACCTGCTTTTCCCCTGTCCAACTTCTGAGGCAGTATCTGTAAAAAAAGACAATCAATGTTCTTAGTTAGCAAACTATTTAGTTTTGCCTAAACTAAACTAAATTTGCGTAAACTAATGCCTAAACGAACAAGTCTGTCTGTGGAAATATTCCAAGGTAAAAGCCCTTCTAATTTCAGTGGCTGGATCAATTCACATAGTGGGCATAAAACCAGAGAACGCCTTCCTCTACATCTAACCAAGTGCATATCGAGAGGTCATGTCACTGTAAAGCAAGGCATCCTCTTCAAAATGAAAGAGCAAGGAATTGGAACATTTCCACTTCTGCACTGCTGCTCTCAAGGATGGCAACCCCACATAAAGTGCATTGCAACACTGCAAATACGAGATTACCCCATAGTGTGCATAACTGTGGCCAGATTATCCCTATCTAAGAAAAGTTATAGCTCTCATCCCAGCTAAAGATGGTAGTAGATTTTGTGTCTTAACAACTCTTAAAGCCCTCCATGGCACAGGGCCAGGCTGCTTGCAGGACTGCCTTTCTCCTATTGTTTCTGCCTGTCCCACTAGATCAGTGTTGTCCAAACTTGGCCACTTTAAGGTGAGTGGACTTCAACTTCAATTCTGGGAGTTGAAGTCCACTCATCTTAAAGTGGCCAAGTTTGGACAACACTGCACTAGATAGTAGAGAGGGCGTGCTCTGGGTTCCTTCTATTACACAATGTCATCTTGTTGGACTCTGGAGTCATGCCTTCTCAATGGCAGCACCTTCCCTGTGGAACAGCAGCCCCATGGAGATTCAGATGGCCCCAACCTGTTAGCCTTTTGCAAGGCATTGAAGACCTGGCTGTTCCCCTAGCATTTGGATTGGGGGGAGATTAGCTTTGCTACTCTTAAAGGTTAGTAGTTAACAGTTCATCCTTCGGTGCTGGGGTGTGTGTTGTGTTGGGGAGGGGGTAGTTTGTTTTTAATTTTGTAATCTGCCCAGGGTCACTTATATGAGATGGGCAGCCATACAAATGACATAAATAAATAAACAAACAAACAAATAAACTGAAAATATTTGGATTTTAATGAAAAAGGTATTAAGAAAAGGACCTTATATCAGTTCCCAAAGGAGGTTAAAATGATTTATAAAAAAGTGATCAGAATGCTTATTTTATACATAGAAATAACATGTATATTATTATATATTATCATTACAAAATACACGTATGGAACACTACCATTTTATCTAATCCATATGGAAGTATCGAATCTAAAGCACAATAAATATACATGGCAAAGATAAAGGTAAGTCTTTTTGAGCTGAGGTTGACTTCTGGTAACTTCATGGACATACCCACATAGTTCTCTAGGCAACTATATAAAATAGTCTGCCTTTGTCTTCAACTTCTTGGTCTGAGGAATCCAATAATTCTTGCCTGTTTCCCTTCCAAGAACTAACCAGGTCCAAGCCTGTCTAGTTTAAGATTAGCTAAGGTCTGCTATCCAGCAGGGCATATCTACATAGGTCTTAGTAAAGTGAGGGGGGAAATGATGACAGGACACCTGCAGTTTTCAGCAATACGTACACACACAAGTACGCAGCTATATTTGCTTTCTAGTTCAGTGCCTCAAATGGTATTTAAAGACAAGAGCACAGTATCAAATGCTACTCTTAATTTTCCTAGATGCAATTAAAATAAGCAGCAGAGGGCCATGCATTAAAATACTGATTCAATTTTCTTTCTTGCTGAGATTTGAAATCTCTGAGCCCATCTACCACCTCCAATTTATCCAAATAACAGAACAGCAACAACAGTAACTGCCTCCTACTTTGTATTCATTTGTTCTGGATGGTCAATTTTGCCAAAATCTTGAGAGTCAAACTAGACCCAGTAGGAAAGTAATATTTAAGTTGGGGGAATTAGTATGTGGTCAGAGAGGTCAATGTCACCTGCAGGTAGGTGATGGGATGATAAGGTGACTTGATGCTTAGGTAAGAAATTAATCTTGACTTCTCAACTGATATTAGTCTTGAGAGAAAAGCTTCCATCATTGTCAAACGATAATAGGAGAGGGTCACAAGTTTTAAATTTTTTTAAAAAGCATGCACAGTATGCATAATATTGAATTTATTGCTAAGATTAAGCAGCAGTGCAGGATGTTGTAACACTATGCCTTGATAGTGATAGAACACTATGCTGATTCTCCAATTTCATGCATCTACTAGATATCTATTTAGCTTTGCTTCTATCATGGGAGTCATAATAGTTTATAGGGATTTTCAGGTGTTCTTCCACACACTGATCAGATGCTGGCCAGCAGCATGAACTAAATCTCATGTTGTGGGATTCTTCCCCAAAGCTGCTAGCTGGGCACAGAATGGAAAACATGTACATTAATCGTTTGAACACATAACTTTTCCTCATTGCAGCTAAGAGCAACTTTGGGGTAGGACATGGTACAAAGCCAAAAATTTAATCCATCTCTCTTGTAGCCCTGAGCCAAATCCCTTCCCAGGACTGTTCTGTTTTGTTTTTACAGATAGTGCTACAAACCTGAATCTCATATATAATACTTGGCTTGACCACATTTTCATAGTATGTATGAGTTGGAAGGGATTTTATACATCATCTAGTCCAAATCCCTGCTCAGTGCAATAATCATCTAAACCACCCCCAACAGGTAGTCATCCAGCCTCCCACTGAAAACCTCCAGTGAGGACAAGTCTACCACCGCTTTTGTTCCATTGCTCAGCAGTTCTTATTCCTCCTAATATTCAGCCTCAATCTCATTTCTTAATTTCATCCCACAGCTCCTTGTCCTTGGTTTTAATAAAGAAACAGCTGCTGTGATGTTTCCCACCACCTCCTTCTATTGTGGCTCCACAGAAGATGATGGGAGCTGTGTCTGATTAGAAGTACTGGATCATAAATAGCAGAAATAAGAATAACAGTTGGGTTCATGTATCATACCAAGCCATAACTTAATTTGCTTTGTGTGAACTCATTCAGAATGGCTTAGCATTATGTGTGAACCAGACTAATGTAGTCTATTCAGTAAACCATCGTTAAAAATCCTGGCTTAGTGTAATATACAAATCCAGCCAATATGAATGCATATCACCAAAGATGTGACCTCTTTATCTAATGACCTTTTGATCTTCTATGCACGAATAATAATAACAATAACAACAATAACATGATACTTTCTATTTAGATGAATTAGCAGATGAAAGCAGCAATGAGTGACTTAAAGTCCTGGAGATGCAAAATTCAAGTTCCTTACTGTATTGCCTTCTTCTCATGTTATTGTATTCATAATATTCAACCTGCACATGAACATTCATTTTGCAAAAAGGTTATCCAAAGAGATTCTGGAAGCTTCTAGTCCATTTTCATATACATCATTTCAATTGCTTAAAGCATGTAATCTCACAAAACAAATCAGAGTTGTCCTGTGCCTGCCTAGAATGATGAATACCTAGAAGGGCTCTTGGATGTTTCTCAGCAAGGTTGTTTGGCTTCACTTAAAAAATAGGTGGAAAGGAAAGGAACGTTATCTGCATTGCAGAGTGCTATAAAATTATTCAGTCACTCAGCTGCTTCCCCAGGGAGCAAAAGGCACTGAGCTGGTTCATTTTAACAAAGATGTGCATCTGAAAAATGACAGAGGCAATTTAAAAACCATTTCTAAGGAAACACTGTATTTTCTCCTTCGCTTTCAAAAACCAAGTCCATCCTAAGCAAATTAAATGAACCATCCATTTTTCCCCTAGATAAATTTAGGACAGCAAGTCTTAGCAAGATGAGGGATTTCAAGCACTTTTGAAAAATGGATTTACTGCTGAAAGCGTACAGAACATTGCAGGTTTAAATGACTGGCTTTTAAATAAGCTCCTTTCATCCTCAGCTCGTACAAATTAACATCATAAGATCAGTACTGGCTGTGTTATTTTGATGCCTGGTCAGACAGATAAGCAGATACACAGAATAACCCAAGTTATAGCTATGCTAAAGAGGAGGCAGCACCTAACCAACCTTAGCTGGTTTTAAGAAGGCTTAACTGGGTTGTACTTGGTTAGTATCTGGAAGGAAGACCACCAGAACATCCCAGTTTATACTGGGAAATCTAAGAACATCCTGGAAAAAGGCAATGTAAAACTATTTATATGCTATTGTCAAGAGAGGCAATGTAGTACAATTGCTAATGTGTTGGACTGGGATCTGGAAACTCAGGTCAACCACTCTTTTTCAACCAAACCTACCTTTATTGTGGAATAAAGTAAAATGAAGAAGGAAATGCTGTCTTTGCTGTCTTGAGCTCTTGGAAGAAAGGCATGGTATAAATCTAATAAATAAAACAACAACCACATGGAAGTATTTATATGGTCACTAGGAGTTAAACTCTAGTCAAGGGAGAGTTTATTTATCCCAACAGGTGCTATCACTATGGCCATGGCACTACATGTTTTGGAAAATTCACATGGGAAATTTTCTGCTAACGGATATAAACTGTTAAGAGCATTAAAGGTCAAAGCAGTTCTCAAATTATACAGGTAATGGAAGCAGAAGGCCCCTGTCTAAAGGAGCAGATCTTCTGACTCCACTTCCACAGAGAGAAGTCCTACATCCCCAAGATTCCCTTGGCCAATTCTCACTCTTATGTTGCTTTTGTCTCTTCCATATGGCAGCAGTGATTTTTTTTCATTCACACAGAGACAAAAATGCACTCACAAGCACTGTATCTTACATCTGACTCTTCTGTTGATTGAGGATTGCCTTATTTTCCAAAAACTCACAGATAATCTACTGAAACACACACACTACTTATCAGGGAACAATTTCTTAAACCACTGATGACTCAAAAATCAGATATACCATCAACAAATATGACAGCTTTGAATAGCAAGTGCTATTGTTATTTATGAGCTACTCTTCATACCTCCAAAGTAATTCACAACTTAACATATTAACTGAACACATATAAACATAATATACCTTTAGCTTTATTTTTCTTTAAAAAAAAACCCAGGTATCATAGAGTATCATAACTGATAGATTATAAAAAGAGTCTAAATTCTGATATTTTTCTGTTATGATTTTTACTTTGGTTTCATTCTGTATTGAATTTTGCATTCTAGGAATCCCTTTTGTGACTGAAATAAAGAAGCAAATCTATTTAATGAAGCAATGGTCAGCAAGTGTGCATGTGTGTGTATAAATTATTACAGAAAAACATTTTAAATTAACTTTGCTAGAAAGTAACATCCATCTCCAAATATTAACCCACATTATTCAGTTAGAATTCCATAAGCTTAGAGCAGCTGTCAGACTAGGTGACTCAAAAACCATAAAAAGAACATATATTGTAAAGCAGTAGGTGAAGGTAGTTCTTTTTTTTGTTTGTGATCCTTTTTTGTGTGAAGGATCACCCTTGGCCTTTGAATGGTATGCTAGGATCAATGTACTGGGCAAAACCAGAAGAAAAACATAATTGTTTTAATATAAACTGAATCAACAAGCAGCACAATTTTTGAAGAAACTCTTAAGCCTGTACCCAAGACTTTGGGAGCCAGAAGCTGCCTTATGGCTAAAATCTGTACCCCCCCCCCCCCCGGTTATAGAGGAAGTTAATCTGACCTTATTAGGCTGTAAGGAGGTATCACGTGGGGTTCTAAAAAGTTTAGCTGTGGGTTCTACATGCTTCAGCATTTTGTAAATGACTTGAATCAGGACATTCAGTGCTTATGGAACAGCATCCGTCTGCAGATTCAGATATTAACCTTCCATAAGCCATTGAAAACTTGGTTGTTCCATCAGACATTTGGGCCACAATGTCAGATGAGCTCTGCTGGTTGGCTGGATGATTTTATTGCTGCTTTTTGTGGTAAATTGGAAGTTACTTTTCTTGACCCTAGACTTGGGTTATGTGGATGATTGGCTGTTCAATATCATTGTTGCCTGATTTTAACCTCTTGTATGCCACCCAGAGTGATTGCTATGAAATGGACAGAAATGCTAATTGTTTAAATAAATAAATAAATAAATAAATAAATACTAGATTTGAAAAGAGACAAAATTGAGTTACCTTAAAAGACAAGAAAAACATTCAAAATGATCTTGAGAGTAGACATACAGTGATCTGGATTCAAAGGGCAAAAAAATGTTTTACAGTGTACGTGTCAAGGGGATCTATGTAGCAACTTCTTGGATCACCTTAAATGAATACATTTTTTTTCTGGGATTATGTGTCAGCTGTGGAGGGCAGCTATGTGAGCCCAGGAAAAGACATAGCTGCTTTAAAGTGTTCCATCCTTACATGCCATGCTCATATATACACTGAATCATATTTTTCCTTTTGAATCCAGATCTTCACACAGCTTTGATAGGCTGGAGAAATGAACTGAAAATATTAGAAATGACATGCAATGGGAACAAATGCAAAGTGATGTACTTATGAAACAGAAATCAGATATAAAGCCTTGGTAACTATACCCATGAAAAAGTAAACAGTATGACGTGGCTATTAAAACAAGTAATGCAATTTTAAGTCATAACAGTAGAAATATTGTCTCAATTATTACAAGAAATAACTCTTTTACTTTACTTTATTCATAGCTGATCAGACCCTATCTTGAGTACTGTATCCAGTTTTGGGCATTGTGGGAGTTAGATTTCACACAGTCAGAGGAAAACAAACTATTATCAGATTTATCTGTTACCTAAGCAAGCGTAAGATATCAGGTGGACCTCCTGCCCAAAAGAAAGGTTCATCCATCCAAATGCATAGTTTGGATGGAGAAAGAGATGCAAGACTTTGAACACTGTTTCACTATAAATAACTCACGCATCTGACATACCACAATTATTTTATAATGGCTTCTTAGCTTTTCTGTAATAAATTACCTCACCAGAAGTTCATGGATTCTTGTGTGCTGGTTTAACTGGTTCAAATTTAGCCTACTGGGAGAAGCTGGATGGCACCACATTTTAGAAGGATTCAGATAAACTGGAAAAATTTCAGAGAAGGGCAACAAGAAGGACCAGGGAATAAGAAATCAAATCCTATGAAGAGAAGTGGAAGGAATGGAACATTTAGCCTTAAGAAAAGAAGATAGGAGCTAATGATAAGATAGGACTCTTGAAAAACATTAAAGGATATTACACAGACAAGAGTAGGAAGTTATCTTGTACTATCCTAGAGGGCAGGAAAGGAACAATAGATTTAAACAAAAGGAAAGCAGAGTCCAGCTGAATATTAGGATCAATTTTCTAACAATAAAAATGGTTCAACAGTGCAATCAGTTACCCAGCAAGGTGGTGGGTTCTCCTTCCCTAGATGCATTGTAGCAGAGGCTGGACACTCATCTATGGGTATTCTTTAATTTAGATTCCTGCACTGAGCTTGGAATCAGTGGACTGAATAGCTCTTTCCAATGCTGTTATGATATGAAAATCCAGGGGCAAGGAAGCTCCAGTAGCCCAGCCAGCAGAGCCAGTAGTGACAGACGTGGAAGATAGCAACAAATGGAGAGCCATATCTTACATATCTGCACTGCATCAATGATTTGCCATTCCCTGTTTTTTGTAGACAACCTATACTTTTTAGGTCTACAAAGTTACTAAATCATATTGATGCTATTTCATTTTTACTCATTTTTAACTTGTTAGCTAGAACATTTTCAAATTCTGATCATGGACTCCAACTTAGACCCTGCTCCTCCAGTCCTGCTGTGGTCCCTTAAAAAATATACAGAGGAGACAGACAGACAAACAGATAAAATACATTCAGTATATAATGAGTAACTTTCTCTGGAGAATGCAAAACAACCAGTCAATGAATGGAGATAGGCCTCATAGCAAAGGTTCTAAGAGAGAGATGTTGTATATATTAGATCACATATACTGACATTCTGCCCTTAGAATAATTAGAAATATCCTGTCAGTGAAAAATAATAATAGTTTGTCCAGTACATGGCAGTGAATAGAAGAACAAAATAGCATGGACCTCTCCCTCCCTGATTCCCCTCTAACTTTATGTGCACAGGAAAAAATTTTATTTTGTTATTTCCTTTTTATGTCATTTAAATGCTTATGCATCAAAACAAATAAACAGAAGCAATGATCATCCTATATAGTTTGTTTAGTTAGATATAAATAAAAAAATGCTCTATCATTGTAGAAAAGCAATCTATGAAAAGGATTAAGGAAGGCAATGCAATCTGGTAATATACTGGCTGTTAAAAATGCCCTTTATAAAGCATTTATAAACTTCCCAATGAAGATGAATAATACATATGTTAATGAGTGGCTAAATCAATGGTTAAATATAGACAGAGAGCAGCCAGTTGACTGGCTGATACTGAGTCATGGCTGAAAGAGAACAACCAGGTTCAGTCTCCCAGAACAAGAGAACAGGATGCAGCAAAGAGGCATCTTTCAGATTTCTTTAGTAAAGTAGCCTAAAAACTTTGCCTTTTGTCTCTGTTGACAGCACTCTCTTGCTGTATTTTCTTGCAGGAACAATGCTTAGTCTTGCCATTTTGTTGCACTCTGTGCCAAATGAAGACACATGTCAAGAGCACCTGTGCTGTTTGGCTTTCAGTGTGTTCTCACTGAAAGAATCCCCCCCAGAATAATAAATAAGGTGTTGGACCGTGTGTGCCAGAGATGTGTGGTTGTCAAAGAAGTCTCTTGTGTTTTTTTAAAAACTTTCCAAAATGAGGAAACTCTTCCTCATCTTTTCATCTCCTTGTCAGCAAATGCCTTAACTGCTCAATTTATTGCATCACAGAGAATACTTAAAGGCGCAGGAAAAATAGGACAGCAATTTATGAATTTCAGGCAGTAATAATCACTCTGTAACAGCCCACAGGTAGTTGCCTACCTGAGAGAAAGTTTTGTGCGTTCCCTTGCTTTGCATTTACCATGGATTTGGTTTAACTTCTCATCTTGATTGCTAAAATGATAGAGAGCCTGATAGATGCAACCTTTCCCTTCTAGCCATGGCATTGACTGAACATGCAATCTGAGTGGCAGCCCAACTTTGAGAATTGGATTTTTTTTAAGCAGCTACTTAAAGAGCGTCAGTACAGTATATATTGCTCAAACTCCACTTTAATTAATTTTTAAAATTAATGCAATATTTTCAAATGCCTATGTGGTTGATAAGTATAAATTGAGGAAAGAAAAAACAATGGCAGTCACCAGGGCTTGTCAATGGCTATGTTCACAAAACATCTTAATCATGCTAACCACTAACCAAATCATAGTTCTTTATTATTAGATTACGCTAACCTGGTCAAGAGCTGTTAATATGAGAAATACAGAATCTGTACCTACTTTCTTCATTCATGCCTGGTACCCATTTCCATCTCCATTTCATTTCCACAGAAGATTGGCTGAGCAGTACCTGATGGGAGAAGTGCTTTGAATAATGACTGATTCTGAGTTAGAACCCTCCCTCTCTTGACCCTGAATTGACTGGAATTTGGGACCCCACACAGTGCAGTGGAGCTAGAAAGAACCCAGTTAAATGTACTGTGTGAATGCAGCCAATGAAAGGAGAGGAAAAGGATATGTGAACCTGAGTGGAATGGGATAATCAATTAAGGTGAGGGGAAGCAGAGATGTAATGAATAATCCAATACTACTTCCAGAAGGGAAATCCTCCCTTGTCAATACAGAAAGGTCAGGATTGTACTAGGTAGAGATACTGGGGATGAGGATGGCATATACTGTATGTCTCCACATCCCAATCTGTGTTTTTCTCCTCTTTTCCACAGATTCTATGAATGCCTTCATCAACTAACAATTCCACAATAGGGAGAAGGAAGCAATAGCAATGTTAAAGACCACAAAGAGGCTGACAGGGAAATTTCACCTGGAAAATGAATGGAAAGGGAGAAGGGTGGTTAAAGAGATTATACCTTAGAGGGCTAAAGAAACTACTTCTATCTGCGATCACACGAAGATCAGATGAAAGGTTTACAAATATAGTATCCTGGCCATTAGTGGAAATAAAAAGATCCACAGACAATGGAGACGAATGATTAGCTTAGTCACTGTTTACTCAATCCAGTTTTCTGGGTTTGCGTACTACATTGAATAATAAACTAACCACAAGTTAGTTCTTGCTGCATGGTAAAGTAAAACATGGTTGGCTAGTTTAATGGTTAGTATGAATACAAGAAAAGTAGCAAAGCATACAAAGCACCTTTCTCAAAGTCTAATGGATGGGCATGTCTCAGAATGAGAAGTTTGGGTGAAGATCACTATTGTTGATAAAGACTAAGCAAACCATTGTTGTTCCATCCAATAATATACTTGAGTTCACATCAGCACAGTAACTTACATGGACTCCTGCAATATAGAGCTATTTCTTGCTAGTCCATTTAGTTTATGAATGGAAAAGAATAAAGGTTTCTTAACTTCAGTGATATAAAACAAGAACTACTAGATGTCTTTGATAGATACAATGTATTTTTCTAATCCAGAGATTTGGACTTTACTATACAGGGCTATAAGTCTGAACTTGCACATGGTCCCATCTCTGGTAAATCCAAGATTCTCTGCCAAATGATTAAGCTTCCCATTTTCCACATATAAGCTTACTCTTTATATAGTACTTCTCTTCTGGGAGGAAGAATAGAATTTTTCCTGATTCAGTGATTAATCTTTACGAAAAAGACAAGTACGTGGTATTGGAGCCAAGGTCTTGTTATAGAGAAATTGTCAAGGGAAATCAGCAGTTGCAATAAGCAAAGCAAAGGATCATGTTTGGCTACCTTAGGATAGCTTTGCTTAAATTGATATCCTCAGGATATGTTGTCCTATAATACTCATCATCCCTATCCATCATGGTAAACTCAATACTCAAGACAGTATTTTCTGGCATGAAGGCTGATACAACAGTTGACTGAGGAAAGTCTGTAAGCTCAGGAACACACCATGTATTTTACATGCATAAGATTTACTGTTCAGTCCTTGGCATCTCCAAGTAATGTTGGGAATGACTTATGGAAAACGTCTCCTAGTCATTAGATGTATCCATACAACATCTAAAAACATAAACTGTCATTTACAAGCCTCAATGGCTAGGTCTCCATAACATGCAAAGTCAAAAACAAACCACATATTGGCTTAGCACAATGTATGAACTCAGTCAATAGTTTCTTCAGTGTGATGTGTGAATCAGCAAAAAGCTGACCACAGAAGAGATAGCCCCTATATTCCAGTGACATTCTCTTTGATTTTCCCAGTAGTTGTCTGGGAAATGTCATCATCTCCCTGAGAATTCTATACTTGTGGGTCCTGCGGGTACATCGGCCTTCCTCTTCGCCTTACTCTCTGAGGTTATAAAAGGTTAATGCCTTCCAAAGTGAGCTGCTGTGGACTATATTCTTTTTCATTGGCTTTCTCTGATAAATGGAACAGATTTTTATGGAAGAGAAAGAAATTGGTTTTCTCAAAAAAAATTGTCCAACCCCAAATAAGTTTTCAAAGAGGGAGGCAGAATACTCCCCTCTATTACTCTCTTAAATAGAGTTCATGAAGGCCCCATATTTAGTGCAAGTATGAGTTTATGAAGACCCCATCAAAGCAAGTATTGAAGAAAAAGGAATGCACATATATGCAGAGAAATGAAAATGGAAAGGCAAGTCAGGACTTAGCTGGAAGAGTCATGAAAGAGGCACATCTGTTAAGAATGGGTTATGGATATTCTCACAAAATGGTTGGGCATATTGATGGAATTGCCACTTCACAAAACCGCCATGGTAAATTACTCATTTATTTTATGAGGTTGCTACTCTCTACCTTTTCTAGCCTGCCAGGGTGATTTTTTTTTTCCAAAAATGCCAGTAAAGCCTATGTAAATATTCAGTCCTGTATGATATGGTCCAATAATAATGGTCTTTGGACAACAGACTTTTAGTAATAAAGCAGTGGTGTGCAACCTACAGCCTCTGGGCCAGAGATGTCTGTGTCCCAGGACTGCACTTCTGAAATGTGAAAATTGCTGAAGATAGATAGATAGATAGATAGATAAATAGATATTAGAAAAGAGTAAAATATGTGCACTAAAACTCCATAAGACCTACTTTTCATTAAATAGATCTATGTTCCAGTGCTTTAAAAATGACATGAAAATTTCTGCCTCTACCCCATTTGGAACTAGGATTGAGGACATCCAGTTTCAAAACCACTGTCAGCCACAGAAGCTCACAATGGGTGACTTTGGCCCAGCTGCTATCTCTCAGTGCAGCCTACCTCCCAGGCTGTTCTTGTGAGGGAAAAAAAAAAAGAAAAATGAGGAGGGAATAATATGCATGCCACTTTCAGCTCTTGGAGGAAAGATGAAATAAAAATCTGTGAAATAAATAAAATAAGAGCTAATTATGTTATATTTATTTTTGGATAATTTTGCACCCTGCATAGTATTGGATTAGACAGTATAATGTTTAATTAATTTGAAGAGTTAATAAAATTGCAGGAATATAATAAATCAAATACAAAAACAATCATAATTACACTTGGATATTCAAAACTGATGCTGCAAATGCAAATAGTTCAAAACAGAGCCATGTGTATTTAATTGCAAAGATTTATAAAGGTAAACATGAAGATCTGAGCTCACCAAGAGGCAATTATCATAAAAATAGGTTTTTTGACAGAAATATATTTTCAATACAGAAAACAGGAGATGATCTCTGGAAAATACTGATTCTCCTGTTATATAGGGCATTATCCTTAGGGTCCTTTGTTTTAATAACAACTGTCAAACAAAGTCTGAGGAAATGAAAAAAAGAGAACCATCTAAGAAAAACCAAGTCACTATACACGTAAATAAAAATAAAATGCCAAGGGTCAGGATTGTACTTGTAGTTCCCACGCCAAATCGTCCAACATCAACACCGTGGTTTGGCTGAACATTATCAGGAATGGCTCGCTACACACATTCCCATGACATGACTCACAAATGCTTCACTTCCTGACCATACTTCCTTTGGCTCTCTAACCTAGGTCAGAGTTTAGCTTAATTAGTAGTGATGTCATGCATCTTTGGCTGATGGGACAGACTGTGGTACCTAACCTCTAAGGCAACAGCAACATTTAATGATAAAATGTGACTGCTTTGTTATTTGTTTGGCAGCCTTTATAAACCACTCCAATCTTCAGTCTTTGGGCGGTTTAAAAGTACTAAGCAGTTAAAAACATAAACAGAAGGAAAACTAGACTGGCACTTAGAGGCTTCATCCTGCTGAAATACTAGTTTTAAGTATCTTCTGAAGTGTTGAAAGAATAAGGGTTGTATGTATCACTGAGGGACACATATTTCACAGTAATAGGTCTGCTACAGAAAAGGTTTTTCTTCTGATCAGTACCACATTTATTTCATGGGAGGGTGGGTGGAAATTCAACAAGCTTTCTCTTGTGGGCTGGACTAGACAGGCAGAGTCAGTTTGGTAAAATGCTCCTTTAGGTAACCTGGCTATACCACTGTATATGATTTTAACCAGCACTTTGAATTGGGCCCAGAAACCTACTGGTAACCAGTGTAAAATGAGCATGATTTTACTATAACAGGTTTCTGGGCTAGGAGTTTGCCAATTCATTCTCCACCAGTAGGTGATGACACTCTCACTTCTCAAATAAAGCTTCCAGTGTAGCTGATTCCACATTCATTCTGAAAATAAAATTAAAATCAGGGTATATCCTCCTATGAGGTTTGGAGCTGTAAATATTTGAGATATGTTATTTTAGAGGAGATGGCATTCAGGTAATTACTATAGTCAGCAATAAGGTTTGTTTTGTTTTTGAAGATGTTTTGTTAGGGAGTAAGGAAGGAAGCAAATTGTATTTTAAGACGAATAAGGTTTAGGAAGGTATTGGGTGTTATAGGATGTATGAAAGGAAAGGAATAGGTGATTAGGAAGGGATGTTGGTAGAAGAAAGACTAGGAATGGTGGAAAAGTGGTGCAATGGACTGGACATAGGTCCATCTATGGAATTTGGTGGAACCAATCTAGAGACAGCAGTGGTGGCAGAAGATGAGCAGAACTGGTGATGGCTGCTCTGGCAAAGGCAAGTACTGGGAGATGATGGACCAGCATGGCAGCTACCACTGTTGATCAGGAGGTTGTATGAGAGAAGGTGGTCTGGCTAGAAAAGTCACAGGCATTCTGGCTGCAGTATTATGGCAACATTTGGATGTCCTACGCCAACCATCATAAGAGCAGCAGGCAAGACTTGGATAAGAGCTCTTTATGATGGTTATAAATCTCACCACAGTGCAGGAATGCAAGAGCTAAGGAAAAACAAGGTTTGAAAGGATGAAGTACTCCAGCATCCCAAATGCTGTGAATGACTTAATTATTCATAGAGAGAACGCCAGTGCAAATATATTTTCTCTGATACCAACAACAGAATGCTGGAACCAGCACAAGACTGTTATTCGACATATGCATTTTCATGTTTGGTCTTCCAGTGTAAGAATATGTCATGGTGAGTTTCAGCCTTGCATGCTTCCTACTCTTCTTTTCTTCTCCTTTGCATATCAAGATTGGAAATTTAAAGCTTCCATTTTCAGGTTGGAACAAGCCAGTACCTTCAAATACGTATTTGGCTGGCTTTACATAGAGCATTAAATCATACACCACAAAGCAGGAGTCATAGAAGATGCCGAGCCAAAAACAAATAAATCCTAATATGCCTTAACACAAAGTATGGATATTGTCATGACTTCGCTACGGTAATAGTCATAGCAACCTTTTCATTTATAGAAAAGATAATACACTGTGACCATTGACTGTATATGTACATACCAATCTTCACCAACTTATTTTCTTTTTGTTAGCCTTCTACAACTTGGTGCTTTCCAGACAGCTGTGATACAAGAAAATCTGGGTGCTGAGTCTCTGATTCAGGATGACCAGTTTACACTGTGAGGAGTGACTTAGTATTTCATATCCTGAACTGGGTCTGCTAGATACCCCTTAATGTGAATGGACCATTGTGCCTAAGACATAGGCTCCCCCCACCCCCCCCCCCACCGTTCTCTGTAGTTCAGAGAACAGTTCTGGAGGAGTCCTTCATTGGAAGGAGTCTGAGAGGTCAAAACATCTACAAAATCTATTTAAACTCTTTTAGTCTACACAAATATATTGCCCACCTAAGGGTCAGATTGCTAAACCTACGAATGTAATAATGATTTACCCTTTGGCCTGTGCATTAAAGCTTAAATCCTCCTGTTGCTACTTCTGTTTTACAGCTGACTTTTTAATGAGCATAGTTCTTTGTGAGTTGAGTGCAAAAGCAATATTCTTTCCTGAGCCTAAATCTGTCATAAAATAGTTACATAGACTGCATAGCAAGCTGCATGGTTCAGTTTCATTTTATCGCTCATAAAATGAAACTCTGAGAAGTGTTTATTGCATGACTTATTAATGACACTGCAAATTGAATTCTTCAGTGGTTGTACAATCACTGAATAGGGTACCTATTTTAAATAAATAATACTTTTATTAGAAATCCTCTGAGGCAATGTTTATTTTTTCTTTGTCCTGTTAGTAACTTATTTGCTATTGCTCTGTTAAGATCACTATTTCCTGAAGATCACTATTTATGCAGAAGAGGAATAAACAATTCCTTTTTTTTCCAAATCAGGTAAGCATATAATTTACAATAAAATTCTGCCTAAGCAGAATTATTCTGCATACATAAACCATGATTTAAGCCATGTGAAATATCTGTAATTCTTGAATTCAGAATTTAGTAGCTATCCTTTTAAAACTTTTCAAATTTTATTGTCAAATCTATTAAATTACAGATTGCTGCTGTTTTCTGCATAAAGTTCTACTTCTAATTCTGCTAGAAAGATGCAGCAGAAAAGCTACAACATGGTTTATCAAAGGTTAAACTTCGCCACTTCTAAAAAGTGACTAGATGAGTCCATACATTATACTAAGCCATAATGTGGCTTATTTGGTTATGGCTTAGCTTAGCATCATATGAGAATCAGAACATTATGATTTGTTTAACTATCATGTTTTTTTAAAAAAAATCCTGGCTTAGTACTATGTAAAGATGAAATCACTAAAATGTAGCCTTAAGTTATCCTTTATTTCTCAAATTCTGCTCCATAACTGCTTTACAGGGTTCATGTGAAGAAGATTCTCTTGCATCTGCAGGCACTGAGAAGAATATAAAGCACTTACTAGTGCTATATAAATGGGAACAGAAAAGTGATAATTTGCTGTTGTTTCCACATTTTCCTGCTGAACTAAATTTAATTCCAACTTTATCTTGTTTATCAAATGTGGGGACACTACATTTAAAGTCCTACTTCTTGTGCATTAGCATCAAAATCTTCCTTGTCTGCTCACTTTCAATGTGAGAAATTAAGCTCCAGTCTGAAGGGGGAAATCTGTCAATAGATCCTATATCCTCCCTCTCCAGCTTCTATATCTGACTGATTTTGAACCGGAGAACTCTAGTCCTCCAAAAACTTTGGAGCCAAAGAATAAAAAATTATTCTAATATGTAAACAGATAATGAGATTTTAAACTAGCTGGTGGGTGGGTCTTTAAAAAAGCAACACCAATAAGAAAGGCAAAGGATTTGCGCTCCTACCTGCCTTGGTTTTGTGTTTATTCTGCCATTCTCAAATATGCACTTTGGGAGCTAAGTATATCCTCCAGTTATGATGGTTCCCAATTTATATTTCTAAAACTCAGCATATTTGCCCCATAAAGGAGAGTGTAAAACCAAAATTGCATATTTATGAAGATGCCTAAGTCCATGCCATTCTTCAGGGAAACGTTTGCTGAAGATAACTGGCAGGTAGGAAAAACTGATGAATCCTTCCCATCCATTCTTCTTTAAAAAGATCTCTTCCTGCTGCTGTAGTCATGCTGGGCGGGCAAGTGCTTGACAAAGATACATTTCTGGTTAAACCTGTAGTTTGGTTAAGCATGTCTGTATAATCTATGATCTACACTGTAACTGTTGGGAAAGAATTGATTGCACAAGTTGTATCCATTCCTCTTCTGAATTTTTCAGCTTCTGATTTAGCATCTGCAATTTCTCATCCCATGACTTGGAAAGAAACAAACAGATTCTTTTTAGCAGGATGGCTTCTGCAATTCCATGTAAGGCAAACATAGCAGTGGTTGCCATCCAAACTGAAGGTACAACTTCTGTAGTATATATGAAGCCCTGATTACCGAGAGCCTAGGAAGGAAGTATAGCTCTCCAGATGTAGCTGAACCACAATCATAGCAAACTAGCCACCATGACTCATTTTGAAGGATGTTAGGAACTGTAAATTAGCAAGATTTTTAGGGCCATATATGAGCCAGCCCTGGATTACATGATCAACAAAAAATTATTGACCCATATTTAGAGCTGAATTAATGTCCATTCCAATATTATATCCACCTAAACACTAGTACAACAAACTTCCATGGATCAAAGGAAGGTAGAGAATTCTGTTCTTTAGGAATAATAATTATTCCTTACCAAAACTAAGGAAGTATTTATAATCAGTGATTAGAACTGTAGTGGAGACAATCTGTAAAGGCATCTTGACATTCCAGAACTATCTATGCCTATTTAAATCAATGTGGATGAAAAGAGGGATAGAAGAAATCATGTATGTTTGGAGAATGTTTTTTGCAAGACAATAATGCCAACTTTCTTAAGTGAAAAGTAATTTAGTTCTCTTCTTCTTACTTGAATATTTAGTTATCAATATTCAAATTCTGTAAAACGTTATTCCTTCACAGATAAAAGTTTTCACACATAAAAAGGCTGACAGCAAAATTTATAATTCAATAATAATCTGACTTTAAAAAGCTGTCTTTTATGAACTGGAGCAATGAAAACTGCCTTGGTATTTTGAAGGATGCTTCACATAATACTTGAAGAAGCTTAATAGAAAAATTCAATTAAACTGCAAATAATTTTCTATTGAGAGATAATGTCTTCTTTGATAGCACTGCACATACCTCTTTCCTTCCCCCTACCTTTCATATGTGTGTACATGCATGTAAATTTTGGAGAGAAGTGCACTTATTGGGAGCTTGCATTTAGATAGATAGACAGACAGACAATGTTTTCTTGTTTCCCTAGAATTACATATCTGCTGATGTGGTCACAAAAAACGATTTTTACACATTGCTGCTGTTCAGACCTTGGAAATATCAATGCCCACGAGAAGCGGTTTAGCATTTTTATGAAACGACTGAAACCACATGAGGTACAGCCACATAGTAATTGATAGAATAAGTATCCCCATAGTAAATATATAATGAAGAGGGAATGTAGTGAATTCTCAACAGATGGGTAATCAGTATAACCAAGTACACCAGTCCCAGAAGCATCCATTGTGATTTACTGCTAAAGCGCACAGAATGCTTGCCTTCTCAAGAGGATAGCAGGGGAATGGGATATAAAAAGAAACATTATTTTTGATGAATCATCTAAAAAGGCAGTACATTGTCTTCTTTCATAAAGAGAAGTATTAAACAAAGAAGGACACTTCAAGGAATTATAGCCCTTAATGTTAACTTAACTGTGAGTTTCTTCAGTGGGAACTGGCTTTACAGATCAGTACTAGGCTACAAGGTCATCACCATAATGGTGAGAGAAATAGAAAGCATGAGCTGAGGACACTGTATTAAACTGAGTTGAAGCCAGTAACTTCCTATCAATGCTGCATTCCCTCAGAATCAATCTGTTTGGGGCCACATGCAAATAGTAACAGGCTTGAAGGAAATACTGGATGGACCAAAACCACAGGTAAGGGAGAAAAAGCAAGCTATTTTGGTTCATTAACTAGCGTTTATGGCTTAATGTGATGTGCAAACAACTATGGATTCTTTAAACCCTGGTTAAAAACAACTATGGCCTAACAATGTTTAAATCCAGTGGGGTTGCAATGAAAACAACAAAGTAAGTTTTAATTTGTATTTTCTTCCCAACGCCAGAGTAATTTAAATACATACAGTAGAAGATGAATTTATCTTTATTTTCAAAACAGACATCTCAAAAATACTGAATGTTTTAAACTTTCATGTGGCACTATATTTGTCCACCATTTCCACCACATGGTGCTAAATTTATCTACCATTTGTCTCTAGATTTTGGAAATACATTCATCTTTGATGCTGTTTTCTTAGAATTAAATAGATCATTTTATTTAATGATCAATACTTTAGTGTAACTACCGATGCTTGGGATGACTGGTCTGTTCAACTTTTTCAGAAATTAAAAAAAAAAAACCTTATAAATATATTGCTTTCCTTATGAAAAAGACATCTTTATAACCTGGGTTACCTGATCTGGGCTGCAAAATTCTGCCTGATCATTAGATATAGCAGCCAATTGTCTGGATCGCTGTAACCTTATTACAACTGAGACATATGTGCTCTTCCCTTTTGGGGTAAGAAGTATTATCCTGAATGTAGAAAGGGATAACAAACAGTAGGCTGAAGAAATGAAAAGCATGAGATAAGAAAAAGAAAAGAGAAGTGTCTGTTAATAACAACATTTAGAAATGGTTCACGTTCTCTGTTCAAGACAAATTTCAGCTTGGCTGCACAAAGAGTCTGTCATAGCATTGTATTATACTTCTCTACTGCTTGCTCTTTTTCCACCAAATTTCCATTACATTCTCTGATGTAGTTTAGATTATTCTGGATAGAAAATGTGCCCCCATCTCAGGCTTCCCTGATCTAGTGCCGTCCTGTTGAGTTCAACATTAATTTTCAGCACTCTTGGCTAGTATGACCACTGTTGATTAGGAAAGACTATTCTGTGTTTTTACACACTTGATATAATCACATTTATGGACAGAAACATGAGAAAATGACAGAGATTCGGAAAGTGTAATAAACAATATGGGTTCCCATATCATACTAAAGCAAGGCTTGGTTAGGGTCACACATTATGACATAACCATATTTTACAAACCCTGAGAGCTGGACTCATTAACAGACTAAGCCATAGTCAAGCTAGTCATCACTTAGCATACTACAATATGTAAAACCTAGTCACTGCTTTTGTACATGACAGATGCATTTATATTTGCAATACTTTAAAACCAACTATCATAGAGTCATTGCTACTATTAACGACTGCTTATTATAACCTTTTCATTATCTTTTCGAATCTTTGTTCACAAAAATATCACCTTTTCGATAAGTGGATGCAAACAGAGAGAGATATCTTGGCTTTAAACTTACAGTAGGCTTGACTTAAAGGACCTGGTATTTTGAAAATATTTAAAATTGGATTCATAAACTCATTGAATGAGTGTTTAATGGCTTTGCTTCCACAAATTGGCACTAATTGCCATTTCTAGCTACTCTGTTGTGTAGAGTACATTACAAAGTCTAATCATAAATTAACTGAGAGCAGCACAACTGTAGCAACATCACAGCATTTCCTCGTGGGATCTCTTCACAGTTTTAAAATCAGTTCTGGACCTTTATGTACCCTTACAATTGTCTGTGTTGAGTTACTGAGCCAATTACTTTCTGTGTAATATATCTGAAAGAGAGAGAGAGAGAGAGAGAGAGAAACCCGAAGATCTTTCCATTTGTAGCTATGAAGTTCTGCACTGCTTGTGAATGGTTGGCTTTCTCATAGGTGGGAACCCTTGGCTATCCCGTTCTTGGTTTCCAGGCTTCAGTTGCTGTAATATTCTTTCAAGGTCTTTAAAATGGAAAGGTGTTTGCAGTTCCCCCTTCATAGCAGCCACTCAAATTTGTTTTGCATAGTCCAGATAAATGCATATCACACAGCTGATTTGTCTTTAAAACAAGCCAGGGCTGTTTTGGTTCTTTGCAGGTTTTTGCAGTTACTCCCATGAACAAAGAGGCTAGGGTAAAATTGTGAAGAGTTGAACTGTTCCCCTTTTCTTACAGAGCAATTGGCCATAAAGTACCAGGCTTCTATTTTCCTTTTTGTTTTTGTTTTCCCTAGGTGATTTCTTTTGGAAGGCAGTGGAAGGGTAGCAATTTTTCCATGGCCTTTTGTGTGAGATGGTGAGGAGATTTTCGTTGCTTCACAACTTTCTTTCTTTCTTTCTTTCTTTCTTTCTTTCTTTCTTTCTTTCTTTCTTTCTTTCTTTCTTTCTTTCTTTCTTTCTTTCTTTCTTTCTTTCTTTCTCCTCACAGGTAATTTCAGCATATTATAAATGATGATTGCCTGTAGGCATTATTTACAATATATATCCCTCTTTTCTTCACTTCTGCCACCAAGCAACGTGAACATTTGGTTACAACTATAGAAAAAAGTGCCCGATTGCAACATTTCTAAGTTGCTATGCTTTCATCAGAGCTAGCCTTTAAATGTAAAAAGGAATGGTGGCTTGGTGGCTTCACAGCTACCTCTTTATGGTAGTTCCTTCAAGTTGTTTACCAAAGGCCAGGCAAAAACACAAACAGGAATGCTTTAAATGTTTCTTTTTGTCTCAAGTGGGGTTTGTTGCTCTGGAATACAGTTGTTGGGGCAGGGCACTGATTGAATTATCCTTTTTGTAGTGTCCTACTGGTCAGACAGAAGGAGTGCATTGACTGGCTCAGATGGTCACCTGCCTGCTCTTTGTGTTTTGAGGTCTGCAGTACTGGAGAAAATCACACAGTTGGTTTCAAAACTATTTGGAGCTATTGGGAAGTGGAAGTGGTGCTTGTGGAAGTGCCCTCCATTTTTTTGAGTAAAGGAACCACAAGAACACTAGCCGAAGCTGGGTAAAAGCTGGAGCACTAGATGAAGCTGGTCTTCTCTAGCTCAGACAGGAATATTCCCAAGCTGCAAACCTGCTCTTTGAGAGGGAGGACAATTCCATCTATAAATAGGCTAAATATCATTTTTTCAGGTCAGTCTTCCCTCCTACCACCAGTATCTCCAGTCTGTCTGTATTCATTTCAGCTTGTTCCCCCCATGTCTAGTCCATTTCTGTATTTTGATGCTGCTGTTTTTATTAACTAATAAATCTGTAATGCTTAAAGTAAATCACTGTACAAACATTAGAAGAACGCAAACCTCAGTGTTCACAATCTATTAATCTAAAAAGAAAACGAAGATGGGAAGAGAGCAAAATACCACATAAATTCAACACAATGTAAAATCCCAGTTACCTGCATTATTAAAATCTAAATTTTAAAACTGTAATTCAGTTACATCTGATAACTGCATTATTACATTTTTAATTTTGCTCCTATAGATTAGATTAATTAATATAGTATAATCTCTTCTGTTGCAATAGAAACCCAGTTCTGAGTTGCAGTTTTCCCTCAGGCCCACTGGATAACATGAGGCAAATTGGAATTATGTATGTTCCAAGCACAGGAAATGTTTGCTTTTTGATTGCCAAAATGATATGCCATCATGGCATATCATTTTGGCAATATGGAATAACTACTGGTTTTAACAAAGAAGTAATCACACAATTAAGATGAAGGATTAAAAAAATCTCTTGCACCTTTGCACAATATTATTATGAATCCAAAATAGCAGTCTGGGCAACCAGGTCCTCAAAATATACAGGACTGTTCACTGGGGTCAAAGATTCACATCGTGGCTTTGCGAAGCATGGCAGTATGCCAGAGTTACGAAGATATGCTGAGTTGACAAGGAGATACACCAGTGCAAATATTTGAGTGTGGTCAACAAGCTGTGTCGTGATTTAAAAAGCAAAAATCCATACAAGAACAAATACAGTAATGCTGTTATAGTTCTATAAGGAAATAAGGAGCCTGAGGAATAGGACCAACCCAGGATGCAAAATCATGTAACATATACAACATGTAGTTCAATGATCAGGTTCCATTGCCACATTCTGAATCAACCAGTTTCTCAGCACTAGAATGTTTTGTTCAAGTTAGTATTAAATATTAGGTTGGATTAGCTAGGATGAACTAGCAAGGCTGAAGAATTTTGGATCATAGCACTATAGCCAATCAACTCCAACTATAGCATATTCCATTTCTGTTTCTGCAGCTAAAGGCCAACCAATACTGTCACACAGTTTTGCTTCAATTAAACATATTAAAGACTGCAATCGATGATGTGCAACAGAACACCAGGAGGACTGGAAAGCAAGATTTTGTAACTCAATTTCTCTGATGGGTTTCCTATGAAAAATCATCCCTTTCAGTTTTTCCATGCAAAGAAAATTCACCTGGGGAAAGATTATATTTAGCAAACAACAAAACAGAGCAGCAATAAAAACTTTCTAATCTCAGGAGAATTAAAAAGTTCCTGGCCCCAGGTGATCCTTTACAGCAGCCTGGAATTTCTTGCTTTTATTTAATGTCTTGCTGGGGAAAAAAATTACCCACAGTCCAGTATCACACATAGCTTGTTATACTGTGCAGGCTACATAACATCTAATTTAGACAAGAAATTGCAGTGTAAACCTAACTTTATTTTCAGAGCATTAGGATGAGTTGTGAGGTGTCCAATCCTCAATGGAAAGTGTACCCACTGAAGTCCCCCTGCAGATATCTCATCAAACTTCCACTTGGATGTCTGTTCACTCGGACAAAGGATCCGACAAAAGCAGGTGTGGGGAGTATGGGATATGAGTACAGAGGATTCTCCTGAACTCTGTTTTTACTATTTGTTATAGACAACTGCTGAAACAACAAAAACACCTTGCTGCTTGCTTGGGTGTAAGAACAAACACTTTGCCACCAACAACGAAAGACTTGCAATGCTTTATGCAAGACACCAGGATTGTATAATGGACTACTGTTGATAGCTGATCAGTTAGATACTCATTCTGGTCCTTTTATAAAACTTCAAATAATAGATTCACCTGAGATTTGGCTGCAGCTCCCACGGACCTCCAAACATTATTACCAGTTCTAATAATGTGACTGAAAAGGACAATGATTTAATGTGTGATACAGAGTAAGTACTATTAGTTAGCTTGAATTCAAATGAATGTAAAAGAGAGGTAATCAAGTTTAACCCACTTCTTTTTGGGGTATGAAGTATAGGGTGAAGGCACAGAAGCCAGCTGGGTGACTTTGTTGTTGTGGGGAAACTAGAGGCAGAAGCATTAAGTATATATGCCACCTTGAATTGCACAAAATAAAGGCCGGATGTAAATCTAGTAAGTGAGTGAGTGAGTAAGTAAGTAAGTAAATAAATAAATAAATAACAGCAGCCCTCAGCCTGAAAAAGCCACACACCTCTTATTGTAAACCACTAATAATAAAAATCAGTTTCACTATTTAAATCTATGTTAGGCACTTAAGGATAATACTAATTATTTATTATTAGCTATAATCTTGATTGTTGAGAAATGTGAGCTTTGGCGTGCATTTTTTAGCAGTTTGGGATAAAGAGGGCTCTCGCAGAGGCTAAAAGCAAGTTAATCAAACTGCCATTGTTCGACAATCACTGACATGTGCACCATTCTCTCACCATCTGTTTATGCCTTTTGTTAAAAGGAATCCTAGGAGAAGAGGAATTTCTTGAATTTCCAAATTCAGTTCTTTCAGTTTCTTAATCAGGCACAACATAGAAGCTTTCACACTCCTTTATGGATTGGATATAAAAGTGTGCAAAAATAAAATAAAATAAATAAACATGAGGATTTGCACTTCAGTTTTTTTCTCCTTCCCAAATTTGTGAAATATTCATACTCTTGTTTAAATAAGCATTATAACTGATCTGATCTAATGTTACTTCGTCTACTGATAAAACATGAGCTATCACTTTGACTGTGTTGACACACACATGTCTAGAGGTGCACCAGTCCTTCAAAGCTTTAAATTAATTACTAAGTATTTTACATGAGTAAAATGATTATTTTTGCCTACCCCTACCCTTAAAGTCTTTTGCTTAATTTTAGTTCTATTTTTAATTTCTGGGTTTTTTTAGCTTTTCCAACTTCTATACTTCTCAGCTGTCTCCCCCCATCAGTTTTCATGGGTTTATCAATGCTTTTGTAAAAAAAAAAATGTTGATATTGCTAATACTATACACTACTTTGGGGATTCCAGTGGAAAAACAGAATGCAGATTTAATAAATATGTTTATCCAGAACATCACTCTTGATTCTTTTTGTCAATCAACTTCCTACTTCTAAAGTATTCTTCATAGTTATTAGTCTTGATTATAGTTGCCAATTCTCTGAATGAAACTGTGTGAGTGGGAGGGAGTAAGATCATACAGAGAGATAGAAATAGTAGTCCCATGCAGATGTCTTTAAAACTGCCGTTAGTTGGGTCCATTCTAGAATTAATTTCAGGTAAGAAAGAATCACTTAGCCAAGATTATTCTGTAAGTTGAATTACTGTTCTTATTTAGTTAGCTGCTACACCAGTTTGAGTGCAATGTTATTCTGGAAAGATGTTACATAAATATATTAGTCATCCAGGTCTGTTATGTTTCAACTTTAAGTTTCAATTATTTGATATACGTAAAAAGTCAATTAATTGAGTTTGGCAGATGCTAGTGGTTCTATTCCTGAGCCTGATGAAGGTAAAGGCAGCTTTCCCCAACATGGTGCCCCTCCAAATTTTGGAGGCTGTAGATTCAACATATCTGAAGAACACTAGCCTGAAGAAAGCTGTTCTGTCCTACCCTGTTATTACTGATTGCTTTTGAATGGCTATGTTCACACAAATCATTGAAGTCAGGGTACTGATTTTAAACCAGGGTATTATATTTTAAGAAGCCATAATCACCATTTTATTTCCTCTGGTTATTCTGCATATGGGTCTGGTCAGGTGTCATCTTTGACTCGTCAGGATAGGGCTCCCCTGGACATAGCTGGTGCACAGTTTGGGAGACCTCCTGGACTTGTGGCTCCTGCTCAAGTAGAAAGTGGCAGCCATGGTTAAGGGGCCCTTTGCACAGATCCATCAGGTTAAAAACAAACCATTCTCCAAACCATTCATTTTAGGAGGAATTAATAGATGGGAAAGGCTAATATAAAAAGATGTTCTTTTACAAGATGCCTGAAATCCAGTATTCAACAGGACAGGCACAGAATGAAGAACGTCTGTCTCCATGTCACCAAGTCATAATTCACAAACCATGGCAGAGAAAGCAGGACCTTCCCTGAAGATTATAAGCCCTTAGGAGGCTGATGGAACTGGAGACATTCTTTTACTTAGTCCCAAGTTGTGAATTATATACAGTAACATCTTGAATCTAGCTTGGCAGCCAGCACAGACTTTATTTTTAAATTTGGTGCAGTGATGTGCATGATGTAACAAGCTACTACATTTTTTACTAGCTGCAGCTTTCAAATCAGTCCCAAGGACGGAGCCACATAGAGCATATTACAGTAATCCATTCTTGAAATTATTCATGCAAAAATCATGGTGGCAATCTATCCTCGCTCAGAAACAGATGCAGCTGGCATACTCCCCTGAGCTAGGAGTTGGCACTAGCTATGGAAGTATCTAGATTTCCAATGACAATCATCGCCCTCTCGATTTGTAAAGGAGCTATCTGCCATAGTTATTGTAATCCTTGGCATCCAAAGAAAGCATTTTCCTGAGTGGTCACATCTGCTATCCCCTCAACAGCATCATGACCTATCCCTTCACACAACAACACATTCATCACTCTCTGCATCCGCACAGTTAGCCGCCTTCAGCTAGGGTGAATTAGCCACAATGGGGAAAATGTCAAGAGAATAGATGATAGGGTAAACTGACATAAACATATTGTTCACGTCCTGAGACTGCTTGTCTCTA
Source organism: Liasis olivaceus (assembly GCA_030867105.1). Taxonomy (NCBI): domain Eukaryota; kingdom Metazoa; phylum Chordata; class Lepidosauria; order Squamata; family Pythonidae; genus Liasis; species Liasis olivaceus. The sequence goes on along the minus strand of CM061352.1, from coordinate 89,069,894 downwards.
AAAGTGGACAAAATGATGATCTGGATCCCTTATTGAAACATATTAAAATGTTTAATATTTAGATTATTATAAAGATGAAGAATTTTACCCTTGATATGCCTTGCAAATTTATCAGAGCAAGCTTCTGGAGATATATGACCACAAATACCTGTATTCACTGGGTAGTTACTCATTGTGATATGTATGCATATGTGCATGTATGTAAGTTTGGGAAGGGATATATCTCTAGTTCTCATCAGCATACAGATAGTCCTTCCTTACCAACTGCCTTGTTCAGTGACCATTTGAACTTATGACGGTGCTAAAAAAATAACTTTACGACCAATGCCTGCATTTATAACCTTTGCAGTGTCCCTCAGTCATGTGATCACCATTACAGTCAGTTTGTGTTGTCCTGTGCCTAACTTTTCTCCCCCCCCCCCATCCTTACAGAGCAGAAAGATTAGAGAGGAAGGGATTACAAGAGAGTAACCAAGCACACAGTGGGGAATACACCAGCTGCTTGTGTAGCACACTTGTGGCTCCCAGCCCCGAGAGCACTCAGGGCTGCCAGTGCCACCACATTCCTTTCTATGTGTTTCCCCAATTGTGTGCCTGCTTACTCTCTTGTAATCTCTTCCTCTCCAATGAATGTAAATATAAACATTAATTCTGTTCTTGCTAATTATCTCAGCATTGGGGTGAGCATTCCAAAAGATGGGGAAGAGAAGAAAAGGAAAGCATAGTTGTGGTCATATGATTTCCAACTTAGCAACTGCTTTGCTTAATGACAGAGCTGTCGATTCCACTTGTGGTTGCTGAACGAGGACTACCCGTATACTCCACTTGCTTAAAGTTCTCTCTCTCCCTCTGTCTCTTCCCCCCACCCCTGTTTCCAAGATATGTGTGGGGCTTCTCTATTCTTTTTTCCTTCTTGTGCTGGAAAACTAGTGTAGAGTAGTGTGGGGATAAGAGTCTGGCCTTACCATGTGTTGATAAGGTTATTATAATAAAAGAATCTGTTGTGGCAGCAATGTGTACAATGGGAAAAAAAACCTTAACGATGGACTACAAATCAAGCAGGTAAGTTCATTCCTGCATTTTCATGCTTACACTTAAGCTTTGCATCCTCTGTATTGCTCTTATTTCTAGACAATATGCACAACTATGCACTGCAAATAAGTTTATGTCACTTCTGAAATCTAACAAGGCTCTTATGTACTGTCAATAATAGGTAGCTAGTATCAACATTTCAGTATGAGAAATAGGGATATTGTTACTTCAGTGTACCTTGCAATCATGTGCCTTGTATAGTATAGCTTTGTTCCTCCCCCCAGGCATATACAGTGGTACCTCGGTTCACGAACTTAATTCGTTCCGCGACTCTGGTCGTGAACCGAATTGGTCGTGAACCGAATCAAATTTCCCTATAAGGTTCAATGTAATTACGGTTAATCCGTTCTGAACCATATGTTGTTGTTTTTTTAAACCGCAAAAATATGACACAAAGTACAGTACAAAGAGAGAGAAAGCTAACCTTGCTCGACACGACTTCTGGCGTGGAGGACAGGAAGGCGGGTGGGGAGGTGGTTACTGCTTGGAGGGAGAGTCCCCCTCCCTACAGGAAGCCGCGACCACGTGTCACGGGAGGGAAAATGGCCGCAGATCCTGTTCGTCACCCGATGCGGAGTTCGCGAATGGAGGCAAAATTTTGCGACCAGAGCTGTTCGTGAACCGAATTGTTCGTGAACAGAAGCGTTCGTGAGCCGAGGTACCACTGTACTCTGTTTTTCAAGCCCAAAACACTTATTTTTCATATAGTACAAAGTATACAAATAATGATTTCTCTATGATTATTTCATATGTTTATAGCAGGGGAGATGTGATGGAGGACTTGGATGAGGAGGTTCAAGGTCATGGGGAGAAGCATATTCTCAGCCCACAGCCTGAGCGTGTGAAAGCAAAGAGGATGAGACTGGCACCACCCTAAGGAATTCGTAGTGTTTAGTTGCAGACTTTGGGAGTTAATCTGGCGAGATTCTGTTTAGCAGGTGTAAGCTAATAAAGTAACTAGCAATTCTAGAACCATCTTGTGGAGTTTCTTGGGCTGAACCTGACAGGACAGAATGTTTTGCAGCTCAATTCTGGAAGAGATTTCAAGGCCATGTTCCAATTTTGATGGCACCAAACTTAAAGTGGATAGACCCCCAAGTGAAAAGACAAGTCCAAAATATGCAAGGGCAGCAATTGTACATTAGTGCACATTGGGACTCTAGTGCTTCTAAGCTGAAGGAGAAAAGATACTACAGAGCATGCAGGGACACTCACATAACTTCTGTCAGCAACTTCCTGGGATTACCCAACTACCCTCCATGGCTGGTACACAATCCCAGGAAAACACATGTTTAGTTTAAGGAGTTGCATACAGTTGTGCCCCTCCATGCTCCCTAGCATCTTTTTCCTTCAAGTCCAAACAACATATTAAACATAAACTTGTCACACACAGTAACAAATGTAGGGCTACTACATTTGGGCTGCAAGAATCCAGAGGAACACTAGATGGCAATAAGGAGACAGATAAAATTAGCTATTTGCTTCCATCTGGTGGTTACTTAAGATTTTGCAGTCCAGATCTGGTAGTATTTTGGGAACAAGTCCTACCATCCTGACTTTTTTTCCTAGCCAATAAATCATCATCTCAGGAAACACATATAAACATAATATTGTCTAGAAATACATAGTTATACATTATTTGTGCATTACACCAAGTGCACTCACAAATCTCAGTTCTGTAGGGAACAGTCAGCCCTACAATACAGATGAAAGGCAACTGGTTAAGGTTGTTAATTTAATATTATCAGGGTTTCTTTGCTTTTCATTGGCTGCAAAAAGATCATGATTCCAGAAACAGGTGCAAGATAAATCCTCCATTCATAAAATAGGCATCAAATATACATGTTCAGAAGATACCCCTGGAGGGGAAAATATAAGCAATGACAACCTGAGCTAGAGGAATAGTGTGAAGCAGTTCAAAGAAAGCTTATTGGGTTTAGTCAGGGGGCTGGAATTTTTCCAGGTAGGGTTTTGCTGCAGACAATACTTGTTGAAACATGGTAGTTCCAGGAAGCTTGTGATGAAGTAGATTGACTCTAAACCCAGCCCCTGGAAACCTTGGTATAAGGGGTTGGCGTGTTGTACAAAACCAAGTAATTTATTAAGTGAACTACTACTTCCCTCTTAATAGAAACCATTCTGAAACCTTATCATTTTTGCTGCATAATCTTATTCTGCACAAACCCTGTACTTTTACTGTGAAGCATGCCGCAGGAGATATGAAAGCTGGCCATAAATTTAAACATGAATTGCAGGAATGTGGCAAGAATGAGTATTTGTAGAATAATTGGTTTTAGAGGCTAGCCACATCATCTCTTGTAATTAAAAAGCATTGCGGTATCAGCTATGAATACAGAAGCAGATGACAGAATAGCTATAACATCCTCGCTTCTTATTGGTGTTCTCAGTGTTTTTTGGTCCAGATGACTTTACTAAGTACAACTGTTGGAGCATAAGCCACCCAGTTATGACACTATTTACTGTGCCCCTGGTTAGAGGGATCATTTTGGAACAAGAAGAATTCTATGCTTGCCAGATAATCTCAGCCCTAGCGCTACCCTTTGTTCTATGAAGTGCATGGACTGAAGGACTGATTGAAAGCTTTGCTTCAAGAGACTGTATGGATTAGACATTTGGAAAAGACAACAGTGGCGGTGAAAAGCCATGGGGAAAAAAAACCCAACCAACAGTGTTGTTGTTGTTGTTCAAACAGTGTTCTCTCAGGCATATCGTATCAGGGCTGCAAAAATCCAAATGACCAACTGAGGGGAAAGAGTTTTCTGCATCTTTTTCCTGCTATCCAGTAATTATTAGGGAAGTTGCTGTTCACACATGGTAAGGTAAGAGGCATCACCTTTTTTGAGCCAATAGGCATTTCATTAACTTGTGTGGGGCAGCATTCACAAAATGGTCTCCTAGATGTGTGGTAGACAGACACAAAGCACTGACATACCATCATGCAAACTCATGTCTTTATCCTCTCCCCCCTCCCCACATTTCCTTTCTAATCTACTCAAATTACTTTTGAAATTGTGCCCATCTGCTGAGGAAAGACAATCAGAACACTGAACAGGGGTATTCTTGGAAATAAAGAATGGAGGCTAGCATTTTACTTTGCAGTATGTCAGCTTCCAGATGGATGGATGGATGGATGGGTGGATGGACAGACGGACAGACAGACAGATAGATAGATATTGAAAACTCAGGAATGGAGGTGGGAGTTTGTGAAGAGAGGTGTCCGTGGACATACTGTTGCCTACGGGTGCCCCTTCTGGGAGCCCTGTCGTTATGAAATGGCATCCTTAAAGTTATTTTGAAATCAAGATTGGCAACTGCAAGTGTAAACATGCAATCCTTGGTGGTAAATTGGAAAGGGCAACTGCTGCAGTTCTCTCCCTCCAAGATAACAACAAGTAACAAGAAGTCCTTCCTTGAGCTAAATTAAGAGGAGCAACTTGCTTGTATAAAGACTTTCTGTCCAATAAGTAATTTCCACACTTGAATACGGTTATTGTAGTGATAACAACCTATAGCTTCTCCCACAAAGTGGCAATAGTGTTAATTGGAGCCAATGAGGTGTAGTGGACAGGGTGTTAGACTGGCTAAGAAGACACAAATACAATTTTCTGTCAACTGTGAAATGACTACTTTAGTGTAACCCACCAGCAACTTGGCTCCCTCATTGTAGCTTTACCTAGGGCTGGTGGTAAGTAGTCCTTTTAATTTTTGACAGTGCTAGGAAGCCTATTCCTTACTCATGTGAAAGATTTGTAGACCTGCATCAGAATGACAGCACATTTGAGCAGGAGAGGGCAATTGTTAATAAATGCACTTGTGATTAGACATGTAATAGATATCAGAAAGTCAATCAAATCACAATTCCTGTTGGCTTGAATGGTTTAGCTTCATATGAATGCTGAACTTCAGAAAATTCATTCACTCCATGCAAACCTATCTCTCGCTTCAGGTGAAATTCTCTCATTTGAATCTCCTGACGTGTTTAGAAATAATAAACAAAGAAACAAAGAAAGACTCTGTGTCTTATGTCACAAACCCATCAGGACCATGCTACTTGAGTTCAAAAATACCAAGGTAGGGTATTAGGCTGATAAGGCCATCAAGAGGTATTGGTCCAAGAGGCAAAAGTAAACACATCCTGGTTTCTGAGTAAAAAGAATACAGAATATGGACAAATCAGAGAGAAATACTGTAGTCACTGTAAAATATCTACTAACATGGTTGATACATAATAATATGTTATCATTACCTTTTATATTGCAAGGACAGCTTTAACGATTTTTTTTACCATTTTCTCCTTGTTGTAGCTTATATTTTACCTGCTCTTGCATGTGAACATTTTAAAGTTGTCTGAGCATGAAATTGAGCAAACTCAGGGAGGCAGTGAAAGATAGGAAGGCCTGGCGCAATATGGTTCATGGGGTCACGAAGAGTCGGACACGACTTAACGACTGAACAACAACAACCTTGTTGTAGCTTATATTTTACCTGCTCTTTCATGTGAACATTTTAAAGTTGTCAGTTGCCCTGGGAAAAGTTGGATTTCCAGAGTGATGTGTGAATTTTTTACATAAACGTAACAATTGTATTCAGACACTGCCTTCACATAAAGGGAAGACTGATTGACAAACATACTAAGCCATTTTACTCCTTAACCACAGTCCGAAAAGATGATTTATTGAAGAGTAGAATATTTTAACCATGGTCTGGTGTGTCAGCTGAATCTGGAGTAATTTACATCTGCCCATCCCATCAGATCTGGCAGAGAAGGCATGCTGTGGATCCCATCTGCTAGAGAATTACATTTGGCGGGTCCCAGGAGGCGGGCCTTCTCTGCTACGGCACCCGCCTTGTGGAATCTTCTGCCCCAGGAAGTGAGATTAGCTCCATCCCTCTTACCCTTCCGTAAGTCTGTCAAGACCTGGTTATGTGATCAGGCCTGGGGCTCCCAGGGGACTGGGGAGATTTTATGATGGCTCCCTTATTAATTTTATCCCCTCCTGTTTTTGTGTGCTTTTACTGTTTTTATATATAGTTTTTTATGTATTTATTTTTTAAATTGTTGTATGCCGCCCAGCGTCATCTTGTGTGAGATGGGTGGCTATATAAATATGACAAATAAATAAATAATTTTTTTATGATTAATCAACCATTACTACTCCAGAAAAATTACATTGAATGTGAATCTTGCAATTGCATCTTCATTGTTCCTTTTCTATTTTTCACTTTACAAGGTTGAAAAAAAGCCTGTGAGAAGGACTAACCTACTAACCTCCCCCTCATTTCTAAAAACAAATAGCAGTAAAACAGAATGCCAGTGGATGCAAAGTTGCTACGATACATGGCCCTGATGTGTGAAGAGGTAGGAAGCCAATATAGGCACAATTGATTTTCTATGGGATGATTGCCAGGTTAACACTAAGCACAAGTTCACTGTGTCATCCAAACACTGTCTAAATCTGGCAGCTATCAGAAAGGAAAGCAGGCAGACATCATTCTGCACTTTTAAAAAAGTGCCCAGCTAGTGTTCAATATTCCTACTTAGATATTGCAATGTTTGATTTTTAATGAGTTTATTTCCTTTCCTTCTGTTTCCACAGCCTGCAGCAAAGTGCCATTTCTTTAACACAGATTTTGACAGGCAACAATGAATTTCATTATCAGATTGTCTTCAAAGACATTACTGTTGACAGATGTTACAAAGATGACAACCAAATAATTTAAAAAAAATACTCTGACTTGACAGAGCATGAGTTATTTTTGGGTTTCCCATCTTTACCTTTCCTACTACTAATGCACTTCATTATGAATCTAATCAAATCATGTCCCTACGGACTTCGTTTATTTGACCTGCCAACACCAGATCTGAACTTACCCAACCCAGAAGTTTGGCTGTAATATAACAAGAGGAATAAAAATAACTAATGTTCTCAAAAACCTGTGAAATTATATATAGGATATTCAGCATTTTATTATCCTACTTTGACATTTTTTGTCCAGTGCACATTTACTCAGAAAAAAAATCTTGCTGAGTTCAATTATATTCTTCCTCAGTTTCTTTGTTACTGGGGTTAGCCCAAATTTCCTGGCACTTGTCTTTGAATCTAATTTTGCCTACACAGTATTTGGGGGAAATGTGGATTCCTTTTAAAAGCTGGTATGTGCTAGGATTTTTAAGGTTTCTGCTTCTTTTGTAGATCCCCCCAATAGAAATATTGGATACCTTGATTCCAGTGCATACATGAACAATAAATGCTCATGCACTTCCTTCTGTGCTCACCCCCCTTTTCTCCAGGAGGAAATACTGTGACTATGTTTGAATCCCAAGTATTTGAGAAGACTAATTTCATTGATACAAAACTTTCTAAGAAAAACAGCCCTTCTCTAAAAAAATGGGTCCAAGCAGACCAATTCTCTTTAGAAACAGCCCTTAATGCTCTACGGCAACCACACTCTCTCCCATCCACTAATGTGTCCCTGCTGAATTAGTATGAGAAGCCTAGAGATTGGATTTTTTGGTCTCTGACAAATCTTTACAAACTCTGGATTCCGTCCATAGTACAGTAGATTGAAAATTCAAGAGTGCCTGTTATTTTGTTGATAAAGCTGAGCATAGAGCAAATGGTACCAGGCTTTCATAGTCCTCAGTTTTCAAACTATGCTGATCTAGCAATCTACTGACAATATACTGTAATAGCTTCCTCAGTTTCAAAGAAAAATCCTTAATTGCCTATAGTATAGGTAGTCTGAGTTATTTAGATCAACTTATACAAAGCAATCTCCCTGAATCAATTCACCAAGGGAAGGGGGAATTTGGACAGTTGCAGAAGAGACAGAAGCAGAGATGATGGGTGTTCCTGTTGCTTTGAACACAGCTCTTTGGGGAGCAAATGCTGTGTTCTTCATACCTAAATCCTGCAGGAGACCTTCTTGCTCAAAAAGGAAAGGCCCCCATGAGGCCCTTTTAGCTTCCCCACCCCCTTGCCTTGGATTTAATTGTGCATGGATATAGTGATGTATATATTTATTTCCATAATCAACACTTTTTGGTTGCCATTTGTGGCTTTGGACTGGATTTGTGGTTTGAGTAAACAACTGCAAGACACTCTGAATCCCTAAGGAAGAATTCCAGTGGCTGAAATGACTACATTCATGTGTCAAGCAAGAACATGAAGCCCAACTAATCTTGGGAGGCTGTTCCTGTTGTGTCTCTTGTAGATTATTGAAGGTGTTAGAGCTCGAAAGGTCCTGCCCCAAACTTCGTTAATAACAAAAGATATTAAAATGAATGAGCAAAACAATGGGAAAAGAGTCTTGAGTGTTGCTTTGCCAGTTTAGTTACAAAATGTCTTTGTGAACAATTTCGTCTTCCAAATTTAGTGAAAATCACATATTTTTCACACTTTACATGTAAATATGCAGTTTGGAACAAAAAATACCCACAGTGAAAAACGTTTAAAACTTCCTAAACCATTTATGCTGTAGCTTCCGTTTTCTCTAAACACAACATTGTTTAGATGTAGAGCAGAAATATTAATATTACTCTTTTTCAATGGCAACTAGCATATCCTGATGAAACAGGCAAAGTGACAGGAGCTTAATTGTTGGGCAGAAAAGAGATGGCTACTTCGACTCTCTGTTAATTTTTAAAATTATGTTGTGACTCTTTAATTATGTATGATGTTTGACTTTATGCTACCTTATCTATAGAACTAGGCAGTATATAACATTTTATATGAATAAATACATTAGGAATCCACTGACCCATTCTTTTGCTATTTTGCCTATGTGTAAGCAGTGTGTGTGCGTGTGTGCATGTGCACACACATTAGATAAGCCCCTGCAGTTTTCTTGGCAAGATTTTCACAAGTGGCTTGCCACTGCCTGCTTCCTAAGGCAGGACTAGAATTTATAGTCTCCCCGTTTCCAGCCTGGTGCCCTAACCACTACAGCAAACTTGCTCTTCTAAGCACATTTGCCATTATATAAGAACGTCACCCAAAGTCACTGTATTTCAGAAGTCTAATTACTGCAGATTAAATGGATACAATATACAAACGTGAAAAGACCTGTTCACTGTGATATAAGACATCAGCGGGCAATCTCTGGGGTGAGAATAAGTATTAAAAATACACAAATCCTGATTTTGATTTGTGACATATTGGATTTTGGATGATAAAACAGCCATCTTTGGATTTCCATTGATAGCATTTTTTCAGCTATATGCCAATTATTTTTATCCAACAATTTTCAATATTTAGGAATGCACATCCTACAATCTGCAAAACAAACGAGTCCCACGTATGTCATATATGCAAGTGTGATGAGGCCAAAAATTAAAAAAAAAAAATAGATTTTTTTTTAACGTGTCGGAAGGCCAGAAACCGCAGGCAAGGACGTAGCCGCGATCACGGGAAGTTTGGTTTATCCCGCTTAACGGTTTAAAAGGTAAAACCTCGGTCTACCCTTATTGTTGGAATGAATTCCCGAGCACCCCCGGGGAGATTCGGTGCAAATGCATCCTAGCAACACTGCAATGCTCCCTTGGTTGATCTGGGAGTTAAGTCTCCGTGGACACAGGAAAACAAGCCTCGGAGGATCGTGTGCCTCCAGCGCCGGGGCCGAACAACCACGCCTGCCCCGACAGCTACGGAGAGACTCGCCCGTCCCGGGCTGCCTCCTTGTCACTGGAGGAAAGTGACGCCACTTCGCCCATTTCCCAATCTACTCCAACGGCCTTCGCAATTCCTGCTATTGCAACAATAACAGTGCGTGGGCAAAACCTCTTCCATCCCGCTCGTGTTCCCTCCAAGGGCACCGCCCTGCAAGCCTCCAAGAACCTGAACAGCAAGCCTCCCAACTGCGCACGCGCACACCTCTATCTTCTTTTTCGCCGGGTGCCGCGCCGCCTTTTCCCTCCCCTCCCTCCTCAAGAACGGATTCAAGGATGCTCGTACGCACGCGCCGACATCAGCTGACGTAGAAGAGGACGCGGCGCCCCCTTTTTGGCTTATTGAGGCTGCAGCGCCATCTGGCGACCTGCCTCACTCGTACGGATTCCAGCGCACGCGTACTTCCTGCGGATGTTGGCGGACGCGCGCCTGCTGTGGCGCTGTACGCGAGCTTACGTCACGGTTACGTAGGAGGCGGCCGTAGTAAGGGCGGTGAGAGTAGTTGCTCTCTGGGAAAAATGGAAGGAGGTGATGTTGAATTGAGACATAAATTGGATTTTAGGTTGCAATACCGCACTCTGCCTTTTCCAACCCAGCTACTGCTCAGATGTATTGGAATTATAGATCCCAACATTCGAAGTCCAGATAGTCATACTTATGTGAGAATAAATCATTAATATTCAGTTATATATATATATATACACGTGTATAGGGTTGCACAATAAGGATGCAAGGGTCTATGTCTGGGTTACTGTGGTGGAAAAGCGGCAACCAGAAGAGAGAAGCTTGTTTCGTGTGGAAACGTAAGAATCATACTGAAAATACTCCATACTTGATTACTATGGGAATGCAATGCAAGGATAGAAGAATAAAATGGAGGTGCGGTAATGTTGGTTTGATAAGAGCAGTTTAGGATGGAAGGATAATTTACTAGGAAACAAAACTGCAGAATATAAGACAAGTTCTGCTTTATAGACTGGGAAGTTGAAAAACATTGAGAGAAAAAGAAAATAGCAAACTACTTCGGTTGCAAAGAAAAATACATAGGTGTGTCTATGATATCACTAGGAGTCAAGTTTGAGAGTTTTGCTCTGCTATTCTGATTCAGACCGAGGTCCAGGATACTATTTTCTATTTGAAGTGCTCCAGAACAGCAGGAAGATAGCAGCCTCTCGCCCTGCAAATTATACTCAGTGGCATCCTGCCTTTAAATGTGGAAGTTCTATTGTGGCTTAGAGCCATTAATAGAGCGACTCTCTGTGAATGTTACAGCCTTTAGACTCATGGGTGGTAACTGATTCCATAGATGTACATGAAGTGTGTCTAATTTAAAATCCAGTATCTTTTTCTGCTCTGAATCTAAAGCTAGTTTCATTGATGATTCATCTATGGATGTAGGCTAAAAAATCCTTGGAAATCAGAACTTTAATAACGATGATGGTGATAGTCAGGGAAGAGTACTTACATGAAATTAAAAAGTAAGAAAGAATGGCCCCAGATTTTTGTGTTTAGGTCATTTGGAGAGATGAAATGGCTTTACTTAGAAAACTACATTGTTCTGATATTATCCTAACAGTTAGTACTGCATTTTGTGCTGTTTATGTTAGGGATAATACTTCAGATAATGTCATTTGGAATTGGTCCAGAGTGATTAAGAGTCTGATGAGGAATTGACTTCTAGAGATTCTATGGGAGTTACTAAAGTCATGAATCTGTTATCCAGTAGGTGGCAGCCATGCAGCCTATTCCTGCTCAGGTATATACAGTGAAAAAGACATTAAATGCTGGTGGCAAAAGAATGCAAGACTCCCCCATTTAAATCTGGCTGGATTAAACTGATTCCCCTAAACTGATCGCTGCTCACAGATGTATTGGTGATAATGGAATCTTATCCTTAGTGAATTCTCCTTATTTGAAGTCTAATTCTACTACGTATAGTTATTATTAGATTTTTTATCCCGCCTTTATTATTTTTATAAATAACTCAAGGCGACAAACATACCTAATACTCCCCCCCCCCGCTCTGATTGTCCCCACAACAACAACCCTGTGAGGTGAGTTGGGCTGAGAGAGAGAGATACAGAGAGAGAGACTGGCCCAAAGTCACCCAACCAGCTTTCATGCCTAAGGCGGGACTAGAACTCACAGCCTCCTGCTTTCTAGCCTGGTGCCTTAACCACTAGACCAAACTGGCTCTTGAAATGAAATATATTTCTTTGGGGAGGAGATGCCACATGTACAATAGCTATAATTGTGAACCAGAATTATTTAAAAGTTCAGCAATAACTGAATAGGTATAGCACAATGAACAATATAGCAAAATGTCTGCAGAGGTTTTGGATTTGTTTGTTTGCAAACTTCCTAAATTAATACATGATTGGGAATAGAAGCAATCTAGTTGGATTCATGGTTCACTTGCACTACCACTCAATGGAATTATGTACATAGTGTATTTAGAATAAATTTTTATGCATTCAGAAATCCTTTAGCGCTCATGAACCTGGCAAAGTTATTAAAGCAAGAATTCTGCAACATGCTGATTTTGTTAAATGGTTAGTAAAAAATGGTCATTGGTATAGCATGTAATATAGACTATATTTTAAAATTATCTGATGTTTGATTTTCTGACAGTGCCTCTTTAACGGATTATTATATGATTCACGTTTATTGTTCCTTTGTGTTTGCTTTTAGAGTACAGTCTGGGTTAGGGGCCTGTAATGTCCAATATATAATACATCTATAATAGCAAAATGATAATTTATTTACAGAACTGAGGCTGTAAATGAATAACTTTGATCAAGAACTACTGTACTTAGAACTATCACAAAATATTTCCACAGGATCAGTCATTCCTAAAGTGTGTGCACACTGTAAAAGAACTGTTAGTATGTCATTAAAAGTAAATATAGCTAATTTGAAGGCTGTTGTTTTAATGCCTATAGCTATGCACAGCCCCTTCAGCTCTAAACAGAAAGTATACTTTCTTCAGAATTTGATTAGAAATGAAAATGGGTAGAAATGCATTTACAACAGTTTACCACAAATGTCTTTTACGTGCTTCTGCATGCTTGAAAAATAATAGGAAAGATTCCTTGAAATCTAATGCAGAAAAGTGGTCTTTAGTTACCAGAAGGACAATTATAGAGGAGCAGATGTACTGCTTCACTAGTTGTGGAGTGCAAATATGAAAGCTAAAGCAATAGCTGTTAATGTGACCCTGCTTACAGGTAGTCCTCAACTTACAACCACAATTGGGACCAGAAAATTCATCATTAAGCGGTGTGGTTGTTAAGTAAGGCATGTGGCTGCACCTGATTTTATGACTTTTTTGTGGTGGTCATTAAGCAAAACACCATGGCCGTTAAGCAAATCCTGTGGTCATTTACTGAATCATGTGGTTCCCCATTGATTTTGCTTGTCAGAAGCTGGTTGGGAAGGTTACAAAAGGTGATCACATGATCTGGGAAGCAGCAACTGTTGTAAATACATGCCGGTTGCCAAGTGGCCAAATTTTGATCATGTAACTGCAATAGTCATAAGTGTGAGGACTGGTCATAAGTCACTTTTTTCAGCACTGTCGTCACTTTGAACAGTCGCTAAACAAATGGTCATAAGTCAAGGACTACCTATATTTGTTCATCTTGAACCATGGGACATCTGTTTTCACTACTCATTTATGATTAGTATATCACTGATAAGCCTGGGTGATCATGTTCTTGTAAAGAAGCCTTTTATTATCCTTCAAACCAGTTGTGCAGCTTTAATTATCTTTTCTCACATCAGAGGAAAAGAGGGCAGATAGCAAACAACTTCTTTTGTATCTGATTAAGAAATATCTTTAGTATTTCAGCTATATGCTGCAGTATTACTGATGAAGGAAAATTAAACTATATTTTTAAATAGCATTATATATTTACATAGTATAGCAACTTAAAGCTAATTGACTTATTGAAGCATTAGTTCTTGTATGGAGTTTAGTTTACTTGTAAGGAGGGCAGTTTATTGCAGCAAGTGAACTAAGGATCTATGTATAAAGGAAGAAAGCATAACTTACTCTGAGCAAGAAGACTGAGGCCTGAGTTAAGTAAAAAAAAAGTCAAATTGGCCTGGCTTCACACTGAATGAAGGGAAAGATAAGCAATAGAGGTAGCACTTTAATTTATAGGAAAAATAGTGTTGAAGGTTCTTAATTTAGGAGAAGCTTTTAACTTTGACAAATGAACTAGGGGAATGATTTTATTTTAATAAGAACAATCTTTGTAATTTCTTTAAAGTTTACTAAATCAATTATCTGTGGTACACTGTATAGTATCCAAAGCATTACGTATAGGTGCTAATCATTGTAAAAATCTGCTGAAGAAAAAGCATTGAGAGCCATGTTTTCCATTTGTTTGAGAAAGTATGGTGTCAAACAAGGTTAAGCAATCTTTTTATGCTGATGGGCACATCTGAAAGCCTGGGCAGATGTTGTGGGGATTCTCACAAAATGACAATGTTAACTCAATTTTGAGTTGTCTGATTCACCTAGAAAATTTATATATATATTTATTTATTTATTTTATTTAATAGACTTGTCCCCGCCCATCTCCCCACAATGGGGGACTCTGGGTGGCTTACAACATATCATATGAATGTTCATCCCTGCATTATTTTGTTAGATTTTGTTAGGTTAATGGTCTGAAATAAATCTTGTCACTGATAGATAATTGAACTAAACTGAACAATACTTTATAGCTTGAAATTACTCTAGTATCTATGAGTTTTCCATAAATCTTCTGACCTTCAGGCATATTCCTCCTGCTCCCATACATACACAGGCTATGTTATGTTATTCCTGGAGGTATTTTTCCGTTTGTAAGATGCAGCTTATGTTCACATTATATGCTTAATATACTCAATCCTGTTTTCCAGGTTTAAATGATAAAGGTAACCATAAAGATATGCTGTTGACATTCAAACGAGATTGGGGTGGATTAAAGTATCCCTACCTGTAATCAAGTCATGTAAGAGGTGGGCTAGACTTTTATTGGCCCTGTAAAGTGTTTTACAGTTAGAAGATAAAAGTAGTTAAAAACAGTTACCATCCTAGACTATAGCAATCATGACAAGCTTGGTTAAACCTATCTTTTTATATTTTGTGACTAGGAAGGTAGGTAAAGTAGTATTTCAGATCAAGGTACTTTTTCACTTTAATATTCAGAATTTTTTGAAAGTAACAGGATAGGAATCTTAAGCAATACAAAGACCTCATTCAAATGTAACACTGTTCTAGAAGGACATGTTAAGATGGGAGAAATTAAAACTGTCACTGTTGGGGAGAATGAATATTTTGCCAAGAATGATGTTTTTGTTTCAGACAATACTGTTTTGATAATGGATCTCCATTTAATGGCAAAAAGATATATCTAAATTTATATGGAAAGGGAAAAAATCCAAGAAGTAACATAAAGTTTGTTACAAGATGCAAAGGAAAGAGGAGGATTGGGTTTACTAGATTTGAAATTGTATTTTGCTGCTTGTGTTTGGTCTGGATGAAGGAATGGATGTTGCTGAGAAGCAAGAGACTTTTGCTGTTAGAAGGTCATGACCTGAGGTTTGGATGCCATGGATATTTATGGTACGAGAAAGTTAAAATTAATGTGGACTTTAAAAATAATTTTATTAGATGTGCCATATTAAGAATATGGAATAGATATAAACCCAGGTTGTGCCCGAAAACACCTTTATGGATCCCAGTTCAAGAGCATCCCAGTTAAAGATAACTGACAGACAAAGATAAATGGTTGACATACCAGGACTTAATGGAAAACTATCAAGGGGAATTTAAAATTAAATCAAGAGACCAATTAATAGCAGAAGGATATAGTTGTCAGTGGCATTTCCATTTACGGTTATTTGAAAGATTCAAAATGGACAAAAAGACTTTTGGCATGGAGCAAAGGCAGACAAAATTTGAAATACAATTGTGTACTGATGATAAACATGTAATTGCTAAAATGTATAAACTTTTCTTGAAATTTGAAACTGAGGCAGAACAGGTTAAAGAATGTATGATAAAATGGGATAAGAATTTGGTTATAATACACAGATGGGTCGGTGGGAAAATATGTGTTTAAAAGGTTGAAATTTACATTGTGTTATGATCTTAAAGAGAATTTTTATAAAATGATGTATCGTTGATACATGATGCCATAGAAATTATCTAGAATGTATAAATGTATACATTATCTTGAATGTATAAAAGCTCTTCAAATGTATTTTGGAAATGTGAACAACTTGAAATTTTATCATGCTTGGTGGGCATGTAAAAAAGCTAAAAATATTTGGATTCAGATACACACTTTGATGCAGAGGATTTTAAAGATCAATATTCAGTTGAAGCTAGAACTTTTCCTTTTAGGGCTAATGGATAAACGGAAAAAAAATGGAAAATTATTTCAATATATGATTACTGCAGCGAGATTACTATATGCACAGAGATGGAAGGATTCAACACTACCCACTATGGAGGAATAGTTTTTGAAGTTGACAGATTTTGCTGAAATGAATAAATTGGCTTCTTTGATTAGAGACAAGTCATTATCTACATTTATTGATAACTGGAAGCCTCTTATGGACTTTTTGCATAAAAATGAACTTGTGATTTATGGTTTTGATGATTATATAGGATAGATTATAGAAAGAAGAAGAAGAAGATATAACTTTAGAGAGAGGGGTTAAAATATATCTGTGAAGAACATCAGAAGCCACTTTATATCTTTTTTCTTTCTTTTCTATTTTTCTTCAACTTTTTTCTTTTTTTGTACTTCTTTCTTTCTTTTCTCACTTTATGTTTGTGTTAGTTTTTATCTTTTTGTTTAAAAGTTTCAATAAAAATTTATATATATATATATATATATATATATATATATATATATATATATGTATAATTTTTAATGTATATATAAACAAACATAACACTATTCCTTGCTGTAGTTTAATTGTGACTTCATATTATATCTGAATGTACTCGTGGGGGGAAAACACCATAGCTTATTTTTAAATAACTATCTATCTATATATACGTACGTACATACGTGTGTGTGTGTGTGTGTGTGTGTATTTGTTTTTCTAAAACTGGCAGATTATTCAACATATGAAAATAGCTTTGGAGTACAAGCATGAACAGGTTTGGATGAGAGTCATGATCTCATGGATAATGTGTGGCTATTCAGATCTTAAGCAGAAAATGTGCTTTGGAAGTAATAGCTGTATCTGTTGATACCACCTTAAAGAAACCACACAATCCCAGGAAAATGCACATTTAACTTGAAGTACCCGAAGGATATGACAAGTCATTGTGCCCTGTCACCATTTCTTTAATGCTTCCTTATGTCAATAAACAAAATTTTCCTGGGACTGCATGGCTATTTTGTGAGCCCAGAATAAAGAATATAGCTTATTTAAAACAGCACCAAGTCAATGTCCCACTGAAGCATCTTTTCCACATTGAATCAGGAAAGCTGTACTTGATGCATGCATGTATTTTGCAATATTCTCTTGAAAGCTGCTAAAGCTGTAATCATTTAGTAAATCATTTTACAGTTTCATCTAGAAACATCTAATAAGGCTCTGCGTGCTTTGAAAATGATTGCAAAGAAATACTTTCTCTGTTACTTGTTAAATTAGCCATATCTTTTTTAAGGTTTATGTTATCTTAGAAAAAGCATGTGTCTGCTTAAGATTCACTTGAGTCTTTTCATTTGAAAAGACAGAAAACCAAACCCCAAACAAAACCATTTTAAAGTAAGGGTAATAGGTTGTTTGTCTGTTTAGATGAATAGAGCTGCCTATTCCACAGGGAGATGCATTCTTCTAATGTTCAGGTTTGCAGTCACTAGCCACTAGTCCACAGCTTTTCATGATGATACCAGAATGATTGTGCCATCACACAAATGCCATAATTTCATCCTTGCACCTGACATTTAATGCAAATATAGAAGTTGTAGCATTTCCATGGTGATGTGGTCATGCATGTTTTGTCATATGAATAAATGTTTTGGGTGAATGTGGAATAGATATATATGATTTTCTGTATATTATGTTTGTGTGTCCTCTTCAGTATAATTCCAGATACCATGAAATCGACCATTAGGCTAGACAGTTAGTGTGGATATCATAAACTATTTGACTTGTGATATGTATATGCTATCTACTCCTGTACTACCTATTCTAACTGGTAAAGACTCACTGAAATAATTCCAGTTCTTTGTTTTCTGAAATTATTTTAACAAGTAACAAAGGACTTGATTATGTGGGGGGCAGTTTATCTCTGGTTGTCTCTGCCCTCTCTATACAGTTCGACAGGGCTGGTGTGCTCCAAGTCCCATCAGTTAAACAATGGCACCTTATGGACCAGGAGGCATGCCTTCTCTGTTTTAGTGCTTACCCAATGGGAAAATCTGCCCCCACCCCAATTTGCTTCGCTCATTCCTGTTGGCCTTTAAGAAGGTCCTGAAGATGTGGATCTTTCCCCCCTCCCTCCAGGAGCTGTGTCAGGAAGTCAGATGAGCTTGCTATATGATAGAAGTCATTCTTCTGTACCTTGGCACAGTATGTTTTACAGTATTACATTTCATTATTTCACATTTTCCATTTTGAATGTTTTAACCCTTGTAACCCTTGTTAGCCACCCAGAGTCATTTGGCAAGTGGGCAATCATATACATTTATTAAATAAAATAGCAACAAGGGTTGGCATCTGAGTTGTTTTGCATACCAGGTATGACCCCTAACAGTAACCTACAGTTCTCTCCAGATGTTTCTTCATCTTAAAGGAATCTCTCTATAAACAGGATTAGGTTTTGTGATTATGTTACCTGAGACACTGAAGAAGCTGCTTGGCATCTGGATCATTTATCTTCATGTTGTGTCACTCTGAGAAAATGGGGTCTTGTTTTAGAGCAGTTAAGCAAACTGGTTTCACAGAATGCACTGTTGCTACCTTGCAGTTGACAAATACTATTAAAATGTTTAGTAGGAATAGTTTTTGAAAATTTAAACAGACATTCTTTGGGACCACCTCACCTTTCTTTGAGAAAGAATTCTTGTTCATTTACTTCTTGAAAGTAGCTATCAGTAGCAACTCCAAGGTGAAGGTGTGTGGGGTCAGAGGTGAGCAAGCAGTATTGCAGATGGCTGGAGGCAGTGGGAAATGGATGATTTGCTTCTGTTCTGGATTTGTTGCTTGACGTAAATAGTTCATATTACCTAATAGGAATCCATCTCTGCCTATAATAGAATCTAACTCTTAGTATCTAGGACTATCATGTTAGTACAGTGGAACCTCGGTTCACGAATTTAATTCGTTCCGCGACTCTGGTCGCGACCCAAAATGGTCGTGACCAGAATCAAATTTTCCCATAAGGTTCAATGTAAATACAGTTAATCCGTTCCGACCCCAAATTTGGTCGCCAACCGATTTCTGGTCACGACCCGAGTCCAATTTTCCCTTAAGGTTCAATGTAAATATGGTTAATCCGTTCTGAACCATGTTTTTTTTTTAAAAAACCGCAAAAATATGACACAAAGTACAGTACGAAGAGAGAGAAAGCTAACCTTGCTCGGGAGGGAAAATGGCCGTGCTTCCTGCTTGGAGGGAGAGTCCCCTCCCTACAGGAAGTCACGACCACGTGACATGGGAGGGAAAATGGCCGCGGTTCCTGCTTGGAGGGAGAGTCCCCTCCCTACAGGAAGCTGCGACCACGTGACACGGGAGGGAAAATGGGCACGGATCCTGTTTGTCACCCGATCTGGCGTTCGCGACCGGAGGTAAATTTTTGCGGCCGGAGCTGGGCGTGACCCGAATTGTTCGTGAACAGATGCGTTCGTGAACCGAGGTTCCACTGTATTCTGAAGTTAAGAAAAAGGTTACATCTGTTTCATTGAATATAAATATCCTTATGTTTACAATGTAAAAGTATGCTTTCAATATTCTTTGTATCTGGCCAAATTTTCATGTCGCAGATTGTCTTTTCACAAAACTTGTAATTGAGTAAGAGGGTATATGGACTGTGCACAGCATGATCTTGACTTTGATTTTATCTTGATATTTCTAGCAGAAATAAAATTTAACATTGCTCTCTCATCTTATTGCTGTATCCAATGACTGCATAGATTTAAAAATCTAAAACATGCACAGTAACAAAAACGAAAGGGCATTAAAGCTCATTTCATCTTACCTGAAAATGCTTTTTGGGGTCTTTCAGTTTCTTCTTGCTGGGATCTTTGTCACAGAAAAATGGGAAGTTATCTTTATTAATGTTGCAGCCATAATTATCCTGTTTTGTTTGAGAAATGTAAATTTTATGCTGACTGACTAAAACTGCCCCACTCATTGGTAGTCCTATGAAAATATCTTCATCCTCCTTATCCTCATGATCTTCTGAAGAAGTTTCTGGGTTTGTCATCTTATCAATAAGAAATTCAGAGTTAATCCCAGCTTTTAAGTCTGAAGAGGTGGTAGCCTCTTTTAATATAGTGGTTTCACACGTTCTGTCTTCTTGCTTATCCGATCTTGGATTAGGATGAAGATGAAAAATGCTGTGTGCTGAGTTGTCTGTATTGTTATAATTGGTAAAATATAATAATCCACTATCTTGTTGTTTTGCCTCAGGCTCTTCAGCATACAACTGGTCAGTGACTGTAGTAAATTCCAAGGCCTTCTCACCATGTGTGGAATGAGATATATGTGAAGGACTTGAGCAAATTTTCAAAAAATTTCCATGAATTTCCACATCTGTTTTATCCTTTATCTTCTCAGAAGATCCAAGGAGTTTGTCAGTGTCAGCATGCAAAGAATAAGGCAGTATTTCTGTCTGATTGAATTTTTGAACTTCCATTCTTATAAGTTCTGCTAGACAGGGCCAAATTTTATTTCATTTTTAAATGTCCTGTGAATCATAGTTTCTTACGCAGTGGAATCTTCTGTTTATATATTAGGAGTTATGAAAAGTATCCAACACTTGTTATTCCTGAAATTAAAAATACTGTGTAAAAAGCTTTACTATGTTTATACTTCTAGTGAAATTTTTAATTTTAAAGTTGGAATGTCAAGGTTTTAGATAGATCTTGCAATCTGTTTTTACCAAAAAGAACACGTTTACCTAGATGCTATAACTGTTCTTCAGAACAGAATACAATTTGTAATACACATTTTAGCTTCCTCAGAATATTGAGCACTTCTCAAAAAGCACTAAAGCTGTTTTTCAAAGTGACCAGGTTCATACTATTTTAAGCCATGGTAAAGGTTAACTATGTTTTTGAATAAGCCACAAAAACAGGGTTATTGTGGTTTATTTAAAATCAAACCACATCTTCATGCAATGTGTAAACTGTGTGGGCCAGGAGTAGGAAACCTGGTACCCTCTAGATGTTTTGGGCTCCATCCCCCTGAAGCACCAGTCAGCATAGTCAATGGTGACATATTATGGGAGCTGTAGCAAGAAAATAGACTGTCTTCCTCTTGTTCAGGCAATGCCTCACGGAGTATTAAAATGCAGTAAAATGACTGAATGATAGCTCAAAGAGATTGAGTTTAAATTTAAGAATTCCTAAGCCAGTTAAATTGTCAGAGCATACTAAGCTTGCATTCTTTTCTCTTCCCTTCCTCAATTCATATGCTGACTGTAGGACCATGATTTGTTAAATCCTTCTCTCCCTGTGATATTTCAACCAGAAAACTACTTTCTGATAGTTTCACTTAAACTACAGTTGCTTAGTTTGAACAAATTGGCAGGCAATTTGTGGGGGGTACATCTTTGCATTTGTCATGGAAGAGAAGGGAAAGGGGAGTGGCTGAGTTCATTGCTTTTCCTTATTTCATCAAGCCAAGATTTGCTGTTTTGGGAACATAATGCTTGTGTGCAACCCTCAAACTGCAAACACAATTAGTATATATACTGTATGCTACAGAAAGCATACATTATGGATGACATGTTTTCAAACCTCTGTGTACAATTGTCTGATAGGTCCTGTGGAAAAGTACAAGAAGTCTGACTTCATTAACTAAAATACTTTGGCCTGAGTTTTGAAATGTGAATGCTTCCAGAGCAATTGAAACAAGCGTAAAGGATCTCAGAAAAGTTTGCAATGAATCTCAGTAAAGATAAAATTGCACTGGTTTACACTAACTATATAAAAATAATTCAAAATAAAAATAAAACAATGATCTTACTCTGTCAGTGACTTATTTAACTTGTGGGATAGATATTAGAAAGTAGAATATTACAGATATGGATACACTAGATATAGCTATAGGGTGTAGATTGATGTAAAACTAGTTGTTTGCACATTTGTACAAAATATACCCAGACATCTGCAGGATTGCCTAATCATGCCACTGTATTACATTAATGCCCTATTCTAGCTTGTTACATTTCCCAAATTTCCATTAGAAATTACAAAATTCTGAATGATACATGAAGATACCATAACATTCGATCATAAAAGTATTTTTTTTTTAAAAAACTAGTAGTGCCCTAATGTTTATTTTCCCCCCTTTTTCAAAGGCAGGCCAATTATTTTCTACCTTTTTTTTGTAAATGATAGTGTAATTTTAGTTACTATATTTTTAAAAATGTTTTAATGACAGAATATGTATTAATAGTTTGAACTCATTGTTAAATTTATTAATCATGTTTGAAATGAAAAACCTGACAGAAGAATCAGTATATTATTTTTAATAATTAGGTCTTATATTTATCTCTGACTATCATTCATATTTTATAGTTACTTTATTAGTATAATTAGTTACAACATGTCATTGTAAACCAAATAAAATACGGAGAGAAAAATATGAAGAAAATAGTAATGTATTTATTGTGGATAGTTTTACCTGTTCTGTTCTGCAATTTTTCCATGAATGCAATAGCAGGAACTCAGCCGCTAGAAGATCTTCTTAATGCTGAGGCAGAACAGAATGGGACATGAGTAGATCTTTAACAAAAGACATTTCAGCTTGCTTGTTTCACAGGAACTCTGTCAATAGAAATATGTGTGAGAATCCCTGGGGCTAGAACAGCCTTCTGCAAGTACTGGCCAAATTATTCTTAGGAAAAAGACAGAGAGAAAGGGAAAGAACAAATATGCTTCAGAGGAAAAATGGCTTTTAAAAATATAATTCTGATCAGATTCTTCATACCGCATGAGGTTCTTATATTCTGCCTGTTTGCTTCTGAAGCCAAATACAATAGTTTTGTTTCTATCAGGATTTGAGCAGACTGAATTAAAAGGCATTTTCAGACTTTCCTTAACATCTAGCAAGCTTTAAAGAATCATATCAAAAGCCAAAATGGGAATTATGGAGCATTGGTACCAGTGTTGTCTTGGTATCCTCTATCTAGGTAATGGAAAAACCCTCTTAGAGAATTGACTATGAACATTATCTTACATGGGCTTGCAATTAGGAAGAGACATTATACATTGCAAAAACTGGAATGGGATATATAACTCTTTAAACAGACTGGTGTTTCAAAACATTCAAAATACAGACTGCGGTACACTGGGTGATGTTAGGCCAGACACTAGCTCTCAGTCAAACCTACCTCATAAGGAGTTTTTTGTGGGTAAAATTGAAGGAAGGAGTGCTACTGTGTAGCTCTTGTAGGACATACATCCAACAAATAAATAACCTGGAATTCCATATCACATATGTTGATTTCAACAGACTTGCTGATGAAAGTATATATTCAGAAGAGCAGGTAGCAAACAGGCATTTATGGGATTTGTTCATTAATTTTGGAAGGAATGGGTGGTTTAGGTTTTTTTTACTAGAAAGTAAAAAGTTGTCTTATGGTATGGCTCTCCATTTGGCTAAATTGGATGGCTTTTCCTGTTAATGCCAATGTGCTGTGTTATATTTCTCCCCTACTATTTATACAATTTGTTAAAGAAAAAAAAACACCTAGAAGTTGTGCCACAAAAGCTCAGGAAATGCTTAAAGTGGTAGGCGCTTTTAAAATTCTGATTTGCTATTTAAATAAAATATTATCTGAGCTGCATATTATTGTTGAAAGTCATTTCTCTATGAAGATTTTCATTCAACTGTTGCTGAACTGATTTTTGTCAGAGTCTGCTTTCTTGGGCACCAGCCAAGACCCACCGTAATCTTGTTAATTGTTCCTTGCCCATTCCAAGTCTGCAGAGACAAGCATGTACAGAAGAGTAGTTGTCTTATCTTTTCAGAGAGCCCTTCAATGCAAAACTTTACAGATTTACTGTATAGCCAGTGGCCCAGCCTTGCTTTACCCAACTGGTTTCCCTAGGGCAGGAACTGGATTCTTTTTCTTTTATACTTTGTTCCCGTGATTCCTGTTATGCTACCATGAAAGTGTCCCCAAGAAATGTGCACATTTGAACATTCAGCTACAATAATTAATGACTTTTTACATTGTCCTATATGTTTATATACGTTTATTATGTCGGTTTTGCATTTGAGAGCTGGAATATCTGGGTATTGCTGGCATGGTTCCTTTCCCATCATACACACGGTAGTCTAGTGAGCTACTTTGGCACCGAGAGCCAAGGAATGTAATGCAAGGCTATAAGTGAATTCTATGCAGAATACTGTAACAGTTTTGCACCTTCTAGGCTTCTATTTATTTCCTAGCTTCAGATATTCTTAAAATCTTGCTAAGTTAAATATTAGGCTGTTAAATTCTTTTTTTGTACTTTTCTTTGTATTTTTCCCTCCAAGTTTCCTCTTTGTCCTGATCACAAATTGGTTCATTTTGAACATAGCTTGGTTGGTCTCTGTTTGTTGTTAGGTACAAGAAATGAGGTCTCCTTACGGGATATGTTAGCATTTAAGTCTTTATTAAACGAACTGTTTGGGCTGGTGTAGACCTGCTCAGAACCAAGCACAAACTGGCTTGCATTAAATATATTTTCTAATATTAATAAAAGACTATTTGGAAGAACAATTGCTTACTCCAAAACCTTTAAACACCCTAAAGCATGCTTAGTTTGAGTCTCTTTATAATATTTTTAAGTGTATTGTAACATACTGTTAAGGAAGATAATTATTCATTCATTCTGTTGATACAGTCTCTCTGGGTGCTGTATTTGTAGAAAGGAGCTATAGAGCTGCCTGATGTTAATCCAGTACTGACAGTGACATACAGTATAGCAATTTTAGTAATTTTTTTCTTTGAAATTTGAGAATGATTAATTTCATGTTAATGGCCCATCCTGACAAGTGATAAGAATTCAGGTGCAGTTCCAATCTCTTAAATCAACAACAAAATCAGGCTTCTGAATTGGATATGTATATTGAGCCTGTTCTGGTACCCAGGATGGGACATAACTCCTTTGTGCATGTGCAAAGGTGTGCATTGCCACCTGGCCCAGATGGGACCTAAACAACTACTAAAGGCTCAACAACTTCTAATACCTGTCAAATCATATTTCTTCCTTAACTTCCATATATGCAATATAGCTCTTTTCTCTTTGTCCCATCAATTTACCATTAGAATTAAGTTGTACAGAAAAGCTGGCATTTCTCGGTTTTGGAATCAGTTATTCACCAGGCACACTATAGCTGGACTATCTAGACCTCTTTTTATCTTTCAAACATGTTTACTGACTTGGGTAGTAGTGATGGTGGTAGAAACAAGTTGGCAGAACTTGACCTGATGCATTCTTTAGAAGATATTGTGAGTTTTATGTCTGTACAATTGCAGTATATAAATGCAGGCTTTATCTTCATTGCCCATTCCATTCACAGTGATCATGTGGAAAGTTCAGTCTTGCCTCTTGTCTTCATCCATGGGTTGAAGGTACAAACAAAACTATATCACTTATGAAGGCCAAAGTGTGTCCTAATCAGTTCTAATCGGTTCAGATTAGCATTTCTGTTTATGCAACAAATAAGACAATTTACCAAAAACAATAATATCTTTCATATTTTTTTATTCAGCCTCTGTAGCTGCAAAGCTCTTGTTCCCAGCCTAATGTTTATGCTCTGAGAAAAAATGTTTATGATATGCAGCTCAGGCTGTAATAAATATCAATGCTTCTGATACTGATAATATTTATAGTATTGTTTGTGTTCTCTGACTATTAAGATTATTTCTTAAATATCCTTCCTTAAAATGTCAGCCTTGGGAAATTAATGAAGTGTTTTATTTCAAATATATAAAGTATTCAGCATTGACACAGCATGAGTGGAAAAGCTTTTGACATGAATACAACTGTCTTTTCATGCTCAATGAAGGTAGAATGTTTTTAAACAGTAGACCATATCTACTTATTATTAATTTTAGACTGCCCTGCATAAGAAGTTGTCAGGATAGTTACAAGTCATGAATAAAATCAATCATTTTAAAAACGTAATGAGTACTAAAATAGAATAAGGCTAACCACAGCTAAAAAGAGCAGAACAGAATAAAAGCATAAATAATCTTTAAAATTTAAATGGGTAAGGAAGTCTTTCTTCATGTGGCACAGTCTAGTGAATTTGGCAGTACAGTAGTCAAATTGTTGAAAAAAATAAGTCTCTTCTTTATCAAATGGTAACAGTGGTGCCCGCCCTCTGGAATAGTTTAACCCCCAAGATTTGGATGGTCCTGACTCTGTTGGCCTTCTGCAGGACCTTGAAAACCTGGCTTTTCCCCAGGCATTAATCCAGGGTAGAGCATGAGTCCATCTGTAGGTTTACCTAAATTTATTACTGACTTAATGAAAGTATAATTATCAAGTTTAAAAAATGAAGCTTGATAATAATCTTGCATAGGAAGACCCTGTAGAACTTGTTTGTATTGCCAATCTTAAACCACAAACATAGTTTGCACCATATGAGCATGTGTGAAGCACACATCTCTGAACACATGGATGGAGAAAACTAGAGGAACTGTGTTCTTGCCCCTGAATTTGGTACTTCCTTGTTTCCTTTGTTTAACCCTAAGATGAAAAATTAATAGTAATCCATATTACTTCTGATAGCTCAGTCCCCCTTTTTTTGGATTGCCGTGTATTGCCTGTGGAAGGGAAGGGAGAAATGTTCTATACAGCATCAAACATAGTATTTCCACTGGCACTAACTACACGCAAAAAAGAGCAAATCACATCTTCCTGGAATTTAAGATATCAGTACTTGGCAGATTATTCCTTTATATTGTGACATAAGCAGTAGCCTAAGATTAATACTTACTCTTCTACAGCCCATAAATTGTGCATTAGGGATTTCTAGGTTTCAGATTGCACTTCTCTGCACTTAACTGTTTATAAGTAACACTGCAGCCGTTACCACAGCAGCATTCCCAATACTTGTTCTGATTGGCAATTACATGGAATGAGCAAGTTAAAACATGCTGATGCAGACTACATCGAAGCATGATTTCACTAATTTTTGTTTCGAAATCTAGTGAAAATTATCTTGAGTGTAACAACCACATACCAGTAGATTGGTAGGAGAATTAAATTTAAAATGCTAATTCAGGATCCTAATCAGGAACAAACCTCTACTCTTGTAAACATTTATTTTGTGCCTATGTCATTAAAATTAACAGTTCTGAAATGACTAAGGTTTATACATTTTCACAAAAATAACTGCTCTGTAGGGCCTTGTAATTCAACAAAATAGAATCTGTTTTATCCCCAGCATTAACTTTGGGATGCTACCAATAGTTGATTTTGGAAATTGCCTCTTCAAAACAACCAAAAATCAGGCAGATAATAGAGTCTGGGACTGGAAAAAATTGTCAAAGCAATATTTATTTTTATTATATATCAAATTTGTCAATATCATTTACATAGATCATTTATATAGATCTGGAAGGGCTAGAACAAGGGTGGGAAATCTGTTGAACAACAATGGAAACTGTATATGAAAATATCAAAAATAAATTAAACCATAATAGTATTACCATTGGAACGTCACACCATGGAAAGAACATTCAGATAAAAATAATGGCAAAGACGACTAATTTCATAATTTCTGGCAGAGCTGGCTCCTAGCATGTGCTAGTTTTCATGTTGGTGATTTCAAATAGAGAAAAGGGTGTTCAGTGTGTTGATATCCACATTGAATGGAACTTATAATATGACATTCCAGCCCATAATATGAAATTCAAGCCCTGCCCATTTTGGGTAAGAGAAACAGGACCTCCCACCTGAAAGAGAGGACTGTGCAACCCATTGCATAGCTGAGGCTTGGGGGGAAGAAAAAGGCACAAAAAGATGAACTGCGATTTCACAATGAATACACAATGATTTTGATACACAGCAATCACTGCATTCTTTCATCATTGACTTCTTGTTTTTTCTGTAATAAATTACTCCCCAGAAATTCGTGTGTCCTTGTCTAGTAAATTTCAGCCTCAGCCAAGCCTTACAGGAAGGAAATCTGACATGCTGATAGTCACAAAAATATTGCAGGTGATTCCTAGTGTGGACAAAAATAAAATAAAACGTCAATAAATAAAATATTAAATGGCCCAAATCTTTTGAAATCACAAAAGATAGAAGTTCTTGCCCTAAATTTCATGATAGTTGTTGATTATAGCAAATGTAAATTTATTTATTTATTTATTTAATTTGGGGGTTCCACAGAAGCCATTTCTGAAAATCATGAATCATGGTGCTGTCAGGCTCCATTTTACTCACCCCTGCCTTATGTAGTGGTCCTCATGTGTTCAAAGGCACATGGTAGTTTGCATTGTTCTTATGCAAAGCTAGGAACAGCTGATTTAGAAGTTAAGTAAATTCTGGATACAAATGCAAGGCTTTACATAATTAGACTGGTTCCATTTCCATTATCCACTAGAGAGAAAAACAGCAGTAGTAGTCCAGGTATGCAGACCTTGCATGTTGCATGTTTAGATGACTATCTTCATAATCATCTAAAATTTAGCAAGGTGGCTAAACTGAGTCAAATTGCTTTGGCTTTGAGTAGACATAGCTACACACACTTTATCTCTTTCTGTCTGTTTCACTAGCTCCTGACGTCCTTGTAGCAATCTGTTGCCTCTTCATGTTCACAGTCTCCTACAGGTGCCTCCCTCACCTGCCTCTACAGGTTAGGAGACTAAAAATATGTAATGCTGCAGCCATGCTGACAGGTGCTATAACTAAGGGCACTGAGCAAGGGTGAACATAGGCACATACCACAGGAAAGCATGCACTGGCTGGCGAGACAGCTAAGAGCCTGGAAATGATCTCATCCTTCAGCACTGCAGAGATAAGACCCTAACAGCATTTTGGGAAGAGGAATCTCTGAAATAACATTAAGAACGAATCTCTTTCTGATGAGTCAGAAAGTAGTGTAGGCCCCCAAATTCTCAGAAATGTTCATTTCCACAGCCATGTTGTGAGTCAGATAAAAACAAGCTACACCTGAATTTATATCATCAGCTACCATAACTAATGACTAATGCAAAGATTCCAAAAGCATGTGCAGTAGGTCATCTAAACGTGCCCACCTAATATCTCCATATATGGGGCTTCCAAAAAGTTTCCAGGAACATTTGACCAAACTTATTCAGAATGTTCTACTGAAGTGGAAAATGCCTTACCAGGATTTCTATTTCTATGGATGATTAAAAGCATTTTAATCAAACATAAATATTCTGCAGAACAACAGGCTCAGTGTGCAAAGATCTTTAAAAGAGCCTTCTCTATGGATTTGCTGAAGGAACCATATAATGTACATCAGAGGGAATCATATACATTTATTTATCATATTTATATAGCCACCCATCTCACACAAGGTGACTCTGGGTGGCATACAACAATTCATACTTCCTTACAAAAATTTAGCTCTCACAATTTCAGGCTGCTGCCTGAAGAAATTTTTAGAGCTGCTGGCTGCTTACTTTGCTGCTGATGGAAATCATTCAGTCCTTTTGTTATTGTTAGGCACTAGCCTGCTGGTATCCAAGTCGTGTGCATTCTTAAGCCTGAGTAATTAAATGTCTTAGACTTTAGCTTGGAAGTTCCCAGTTATTCTCCTTGGTGCCTCTGCACATAGCAATGGCCATTAGTGCTTTCCCTCCCTGTTGCATCCCTAACCCAGGAGAGCCAGTTTGGTCTTCTGGTAAGGCCCCAAGCTAGAAAGCAGGAGACTCTGCGTTCTAGTCCTGCCTTAGGCATGAAAGCCGGCTGGGTTTCACTCACTCTCTCTCAGCCCAACTCACCTCACAGGGTGGTGGTTGTGGGAAAAATAGGAGGAGGAAGTAGTATTGGGCATGTTCACTGCCTTGAGTTATTTATAAAAATAATAAAGGCGCGATAAAAATCTAAACCAACCAACCAACCCCAAGACCAAAGCTCTTGTTCATGTTACAGTAGTTTTGTGGATTGCATCCTGCAATAGGCTTATGGAATTTGCTTCCTGTATCTTATTTCAAATGTTATTGGGCTGATTCACTCATCACCAGAAAGCCATAATTTAGTTCATTTTTGGGTTGGCACAATGTTGGATCAAGATACTAGTGCTGGTTCAATAATCTCAATTAAAAAAACAATCCTTAGCATATCATTATGCATGGATATAGCCATTGTCCAATATGACGAAGAATCTGTGAACCTTAGAGTACGTGGATTCACAAACAAACATAATTGATTTAGAAATAATATTCAAAATGCCTACTTCAGCTCCTATTTATGGTAAATTATAATGTATTTCATTGGTAGGCAGTCTGAACATAACACATGGAAAGGTGGGACATATATATAAAATAGGAAGTACAAAAAGAAAATTTATTGCAGTTCACTATTAAGTAATATCAAAAAATCTATTTTATGGTGTAGCCACTACCCCATTCAGAGTAGAGAATAAGCATCTCTAATGTCTGAAAAAGTATTTTTAAAATACCACTGTATGAACCACAAAATGCAGTAGCTGCCCACATTAAAAATAGTTAATGTAAAAAAAAAATGCAAACAACAGAGGTCACTGGTAGCAAAGATCAGTCATACATCTGTACTTCTTCCTTGCATATCAATCCAGCTTAGTTCAGATAGACACTCCTGCTAAATAGTCCACAATTGCTACAATATGGAAGATCAAATTTAATTGGGTATAAAATTACACAATAATTAAATTGTCTGTAAATGTGGCACAGTTAAATTAAACCTAACCAAATAATGTCTCAGACACAAAATGATAGCGTAATATTGGCGCCATATGGTTGTCATTTTCTCTTTCACATAACTGTCATTTTTCATCCTTGTCTACTGCCCATGTTGACTTGCAAGATCATACTTGCACCACAGCCAAACATTTCTAACAGCTGGCATAGTGCTCTTACACTGATGTAAGGCTGGTTAAGTACCTGGTAAGACTCAGAATGTAGTATGTCCCTAATCAAGTTTGGAAACAAATAATCAGAGCAGCTGTTAGAGTTTGTACTTTGTAAATTAACTTCTGCACCAGATTCTAATAAGATTTCTTATTTTATCTTACCCTTATTTTGCATTCTTATAAAGCAATAATACAATCCTATTTATCTTTACACAGAAATGCACGCCACCACATTTAACAGGAGTTGTTTTTGTTTCCAGGTATTTCTAAAACAGTGTTTTTCAAACTTGGCAACTTTAAGATGTGTGAATTTCAACTCCTAGAATTCTGGGAGTTGAAGTCCTCACATCTTAAAGTTGCCAAGTTTGAAAAACACTGCTTGAAATGGATTAGGTGCACTTTAAATATATTCCCAGGTTGTTACATGCAGTATCTGTTGTTGACTGAAGTAGCAAAGTACATTCTATCTTAAACCAGCAAAAAAAACTAGAGGTCCCTTTGTTTAGCCATCTCTTCTGTACAATCCTCTGTGCTTCATCTAAACATATTTATTTAGCATAAGCTGTCATTGTTGTTAACTAAAAGGTCAGCTGAAATAATTGGATTATATATTTCACAGTTAAGATATCTAGGACCAAGATATAACTCTGTAATCTTGAGCACATTTGGTGAGTGATAGTTTGTATTTAAAAGCAAATAGATCTAGGAGGCTAGAAAGAAATCCTTCCAAAAATGCACCCCCTCCCAACTGTTTATGCTCTATAAAAGCATAAAAGCATGCCTCAAATGTGGAGCTGAACAATTTTTCATAGAAGGGATCTACTTGGTGGATTTTGTGGGGAGAGACAGTATTTAAGAAATTTCTTTCTCTGCCTTTTTTTTCCTTTTTCTTTTTTCTATCTATCCCCTTTTTGACCTTTTGATGCCATTAAAAAAATAAATAAAAATGCACTAAGGCCACAATACAGGTTCCATTCGATTTCTGTCTCAAAGTGGCAGGAAATTAAAATTCAATAGTGAAATTAAAAGCTCCAGATGCATGAGGGGGGCGATCAGGGTCTAGATATAGTTTGTTCCTGATGTCATCCATCACTTCCTTCTCGCTGAGGCTAAACAGGTAATTCTGAGAGTCCTGCAAGCAATACATGAATTTGTAGCAGCAGGAGCAGATCTCCTTGATTGCCCTCAGGCTTTCTGTATAACAAATAGATACAAATCCTGGCAAGGGAAAAAATCCTGAGAGCATGTCTGCATGTATCAACACTGGAAACCCTTCAGAAGGCAAACAAGTAACTTTTATGCAGCATATTTTCTACTCCGTGAAAGTATTACTTTATATGTCAACAGGTAAATCATATTTATGCATGTAATTGAAAAATAGATTTCTCATTGATATGGAACATTTTTTCCTAAAGAGATTACTTTAATTTATATCGGTTATATAATAAGTAATTTAGAATAATATATGTAGCCTGCAAAGCTTGTTCTGGTAGTTCTGCTTCATGAATAAAAATTGGAAAATGAAAAACAGAGTGGCAGCTATTTATATTCAGTAAATAACTTGGGCTTTATTTTGGCTGATGCCTGCTGTCCTTGCATTCATCTTGGGGCACTTGTTGGAGAAACAAAAGGAACACTACAGGGAACATTGTAAAATGGTGTGTATTTACTTAGCATTTCCATTTGCTTGATTTTTAATGCATGTTTTTACAGTGGAGTCTTAATGTTGTACCAGCATTGAATTTATGAGGCAATTTGTACTAAGGAGGGACATTTGACATGTTTTGGGCAAATACTTTCAGATAGCATAGACTAAAGCCACTTAGAATGTTAGTTTAGGATTATAATCTGGTTCTATATTGCATAAGAATTATACCTGATTACTGGTGAGATTGAAAAAAGGTCCAGTCAACAGATAAAGTAACTTGTCTATATACAAAGAATAGGAATAATTAATAACTCTGGACTTCAGACAACTAAACCTTTTTAAAAATATCTCCTCTTCTGTTCATTTTAGGAAAAGATGACAGTGTAAAATATGAACACTTTCTTCCTATGCCCAGTAAGATAAATTCCTGTTGTGTCCTTCAAAATCTTCCCGAACATGAAGGGTAACAGCACAGCCATCAGATCTAAATAAAATGGTGTCTATGGCAAGAAATGTCTTTGGGTGGTCCATGAAAACTAATGTAGTATAGTGGTTAAGGTGTCACACTGGGACAGGAGAGACCCAAGTTCAAGTTTATACGCAATCCAAAAACTTAGTGCATGGATCTGGGCTTACTCAACCTATGTCGGAGGGTGGTGGTTCTGGGATAAAATTAGGGAAGTTTGCTGATTTCATGGAAAAGGCAGCATATAAATGCAATAATACATGCATTTGTTCAGCTTTTTAACCCTATTTAATTGTACTCATAACCTGTTTTATGATTGTCATCTACATCTGATCACTGCAATGCAGTTTGCATCCACAGATATGAATGTAAGCACATACCTCCTTTATAGATCATCTGTTAGCAGCACTGAATGTCCTTCCATTTCTTCTTTCCCTTGTGTCTGAGGAAAGCTGGGATAAGCATAAAGTGAAATCTATCAGGCCTTATGACTACCATGAGGATGCTTTATGATAAGTGAATGCATCTGACTTTAACCCTGTGTTCCTAAGTCTAATTCTCTTTCTCTCTACAGAATTTCACACACAATAAGTAGTTTCAGCAGCCAAATGCACATCTTAGTAGGAGTGTTTTAGTTGCACTGTTTTCATTGGAGCATACATCTGAATCGTCATCTGGGTTTATGTCTGCAATGTGGAAAGATTGTCAGTGTTATGTCCCTTTTAATATGTGTCCCAATATGAACATTTGCTTTTAGATACCATGCAGAGTAATATAGTTTTATTTCTCAGTAACAAAAAAAAAATATTTATGTGAGCTTATTATGTATAAAATCTAAAACTTTATTATATAGAAAACTATTATGATGTAATCCTAGTAGTATAATAATAATCCTTCTATTAAATGGGAAATGGGGGAACGTATCATATTTCAGAGGTTGCTGAATTATAGTGGTGATGATGATGATGATGATTACTGTTATTATGTTTCCCAGGGACTCCTGCCAACATTGCACTGAATGTTGCGAAGGACCTATTTTCACTACTGTACGTTAAGAGTAGACGTAATGTATGTATTTCCATAACCAGGAAATACTGTTTATGTATTATACATAGACCTGGGAAGGAGGAATTTTTGGGAATATTTTTTTTCCTGCCAGATATGGCCCATTTTTAAAGATGGTCTATCCTTTGCCAGGTTCTCCCACTATACCACGTTGGTGTCATTCTGTTTAGTTTTGTCATGTTGGCAGAAAGACACAATCCCAAACCCTTTACATAATTTATTTCCAACATTATTTTGGCTTAGAAAGAATAAAAAGTGTAATGTGTGACCTCTGCAGTTTTCTATGTTGTTTTTCTTCAATTGACCAAACATAAAAGATGAATCCAAATGCCCAAATTCTGAAAATGACCTATTTGCAACAGCCAGATGCTCAGTATAACCGAAGATGGGACTATAGAACTATCTAGACCAGTGTTTCTCAACCTTGGCAACTTGAAGATGTGTGGACTTCAGCTCCCAGAATTCCCCAGCCAGATTCTGGGAGTTGAAGTCCACACATCTTCAAGCTGCCAAGGTTGAGAAACACTGATCTAGACAAAGACTAGAAAGAGGAGTCTGCTAATAGTGACCAGTCTTTTCCAGTGGGAAGCTGGCAAAAATAACCTCAGTAGGTCTCTGGCAACACCTGACTTTGCAGGCCAAGAAGATGATAAGCATTTGGTTAAAGTCTTCCCTAGAAAATTCTGAAAAGCTGGAAAAGTGTTCCAACCAGCAGCAAGGAGGGATTAATAATGCCTTTAGCATGGTGATGGGAGGCAGGAATAGCTTGCATGATCTTGACCCCTCCCCCCTTTGCATGTCTGGTCATTTATCTTGTATCCATGTTTTTCCTATGCAATGTCTAGTCTACAGATATTTAAAATATACAATTCCATTAAAGGCACATCAATAAAAACAAAAACAAAAAAAATTGCACTCTACCAGTTGAAACTCATCTCAGCATACAAGCTAGCTAAAATACCTAAAGCTTGCCTGATGAAATTATCTTTTCCTGCTCTCACAAGATTTCCCACATTTGGGATCCCTAATTAGGGAATGATCACAAGGAACAACTGGGGTATCCATGCACCTAGAAATGCTGGAGCAGAGGCTGCAATGTGAGCTCCTTGCCTTCCCACATTTTTAATGTTTATACACATTTAGTCTTAATGTTAGAGTGGGATTTTAGTGTCACAGGGATCTGTGTACTTATTTGTTAAGTACTTGTATGTAGATGTTGCAATATAGAGAAGCTTCTTAACAGCAAGAAGCTATGAGAGGGTACAACAAGAAACAAAGCTTGCTAAAGTATATATGCTGAAGCATTTCCATTCATGCCTAAGACTCAGAGTGAGGTTAAATTCTGTCCTTGGCCCCAGCTCTAGTAAATATCTGTAAGCACTAATTGAGCACCAAAATTGTTAACTATGAAGGTGAATCCCAAGAATTTGAATTCTCAGAGGAATAATACAAAAAAGGATGACTTTATAATTTCAATCCTTAAAGAGGGTTGCTTTTTTTTCTATGTGAATTGGGGTATCCTAGAAAGCACAGTACTTTTTATATCTTTTCCACCGTTAGGATAATTTTTTTTTCTATCACAACCTATTAGCACGTCTATGTAATTTGTTTAGATGGATGGCAACCTTGGGTGACCAAAGGCTGCACTTAATGTTTGGGAGGGAGATGCGAGCCCTTCAAAGCAAGTGGTAGGCATATCACAAATATAGATAATATTAAAGTTTGGAAGGATAAAAGAAAATGTTATTTTAGTTGTGATGCTTACTTAATCTGTTTCCAACCTCCAAATAGCAAGAAACATTTTAACCATCATGGTCCAAGGGCTTCCAAGGGCCACACAAAGGGAATTAAGACTACGTGTGGCTTGGGAGCTGCAAGTTGCCTTCCCTATGTTAAAGAATTAAATCTGGTGTGATAAGTTTGCATGCGTGTATATTTATTACATTATATTACTGTATGTGCATTTGCTCAGATGGACTCTTTGTGGACAAAATCTATGGAGATGACTGGGGCAACTCTTGTGATAGTATCTAAGATTCTTGTATCTGTGAAATCTGAGGAAGTGGAAAGAACCCTTTTTAGTATGAAGTCAATCACAAACTTGTTCTGGCTTGTTCAAACTGCAAGTGAGGGAATTGGTCCCTGGATCTGAGTAGTAGTACCTGCTGTCTTGAAGCAGATGGAGGCTATATCAAAGAAACTTTGCTCAGTTTTTGTTGGCATGAGATGGGTAAGGACAAGTAAATATAATAGGATATTATTTTATACATTACATTCCAGTGGTCTAGCAAATATCATTAGTGATCAAGGAAAAATAATTCTATAAAAGAGCAGTCAGGAGAAAATATCCATATGTGCCTTCAGTCTAGGTCATGGATGAGGCTTACAAATGATATTTTTATTTATAATTTTCTTATTCAGTTTATATTGACCTTTCTACTCAAGCTGACTAATAAAATAAAGAAAAATAATAAAAAAGAAAACATATCTTGCAATTAATGCTAAAATTAACAATTAAAAGCCTGGAGGAAGGCATGCAATTTTTACTGATTTCTAAAGGTGGAGTCCTTGGGGTTCTCTGAGCTTGGTTCTTTTCTTGCAAATGTTTCATTACCCAGCTAGGTAACATCTTCAGTGCTAAAATGGGATGGGGTTTGCTCTCTATTTATGTGCTGTGGCCTGCCTTGCCAGTGCTGGTGG
Organism: Liasis olivaceus; assembly: GCA_030867105.1. Classification (NCBI taxonomy): domain Eukaryota; kingdom Metazoa; phylum Chordata; class Lepidosauria; order Squamata; family Pythonidae; genus Liasis; species Liasis olivaceus. Next base: position 89,032,954 of record CM061352.1, on the reverse strand, counting down.
GGGTGGGGTTTTTTTGTTTTGCTCCTCTGGTAGTTCTTTGATTTGCTGCTTGATTGTGTGCCTGGTGGTGATTGCTGGTGAGGTGATCTTCTGGTCTTTTGTCTCTTTTGAATAGTATGTAGATGTTGTTAATCTCTATGTGTCTGTTAATTGCTGTCTTGTCTGAATGCCAGATATTTAGAATGATTTCTAAATATCAAGAGAGTGGAACCAAATGCAAATCCTGAAGGAGTATTTCATTGCATGGAAGTAACACAAGAGAAGGTCTTTCACACATCAAATAGATGAGTCTCTGACAGCATGGCGGTCTTCAAAAGTCCTCTCCTACAAGTCTTAACAGCCACACCTTCATAATCTGAGAGATGGTCTCTCAGATAGACAAGAATCAAGCTGCTTATGCTTTAAGTTCCTGGTGACATTATGGCCTTGCCCATGCAGTTCTTCCTGCATATGTATCAAGAGAAAAAATTGATTATAGAAATACCTTCAGTTGTGTTGATCATATCAAACTATAGAATGTGCTTAGAAAGATGGAAATCTCAAAGCATCCTATTGTCCTCAAGCAAAATGTATACATGGATCAGGAATTCACAGTCCAGATGGAACATGATGAAACAGTCTGCTTCTGGGATGGCAAAGGAGTAAGACCAGGCTGTATACTCTCCTGTATACTTTATTCAATCTGTATGCCGAATATATATTGAGGGAAGCATGATTGGAAGAAGATAAGCGTGTTTTTAAAATTGGAGGAAGAAGCATCCATACTCTGCACTATGCTGATGACACTACTCTGATAGCTGAAAATGAAAATTATATGAAAGTTCTAGTAATGAAAGTCAAGGAGCACAGTGAAAAAATGGGACTAAGATGAAATACAAAGAAAACCAAACTAATGACAACAGATACAGCAACCAGCCTTAGAATTGACAACGAAGACATTGAAGTGATTGATAGCTTCTGCATTTTAGGATCAACTGTTAACAGTAAAAGAATCAGTAGTCAAGAAATATGCCACAGACTAGCACTTGCAGACTTCATTACTAGTGTAGCCATGAAGTTTATAAATGCTGGGAAGGATGGAATGAAAGAGAAGAAGACAACCAGCTACAAGGTGGATGGACTCAATTACAGTGGCAATGAGTGCACCATTGAAAGAACTGGAGGATCAGGTTGGGGACAGATCATCCTGCAGAAAATCTATTTATGTGGTTGCAAAGAGTCAACACCAACTTGATGGCAAATAATAATAATAATAATAATAATAATAATAATAATAATATCATCATCATCATCATCATCATCATCATCTTCATCAAGGGGAAATAGCCTCCAAAGAGAAGACAATTGGAAATATATGCAAGCTGCTGACAATTGAGCCTGAACCTTTTTTTTCAGTAACTACAGCCACTTCCTCATAGCTACATATAATGTCTTTTTAGCATCACTTCCAGCCATCATGGAGGCATAAAAAAAATCTCTCCTCGTTATTGTTAGGTAAACACACAATGCTTAGATGACTCTGGAAGATGCTAAGTAGCTAATGAGGAAATGGCTAATTTCAGTAGTAACAGTAGTATTGGTAGTAAGTCTCAAGTGCTCAAGTATGTTATGCTGTTTTTTTTCTATAATCTCTTCATATTGTAATCAAACTATAATATCCTTTAAAATAACATTTCATTTTTAAAACAAACAGTATAGAAATTATTTCCCTTGATTTCACTCTCTCCCAGCATTACTCAACATTAATTTTATAATCATCCTCTACTAGTATACTGTTACTGAATTACAAATATTATGGTTTCTTATAGTCAGAGATATAACTCTGAATTATAGATATTCCTAACTTGTTTTTAGGAATATCAAAAGTCATGAATATTGGCAACTCACTTTGGGATCTATTTTTACCTTGAAAAGTAGATTAACGTTTTAATATAAAAATAAAAGCCCTTAATTTTGGCCCCTTTCACCCAGCCTACAATATTGCTTTTTTGAACTTTGTAACATCATTGCATTCTGATCATTCCTATTGTAAGTCTGTTTGGTTTTAGTGATAAAGCTAATCTTTATTTTCCATCCATTCTTGAAGTGTAATCACAGTCTGGAGATCTGCTGTGATTAAAAAAAAAGATTAGGATTAGGCAGAAGGAGTGCGCTGTGCTTCACTGGTTCTGCTCTTTGACCTAAAGATGTCTAACTAGATCTGACTGAGCCACTGGAATGGGGTAGCTGAAAATGGCAATGAAATATGGTGCCATCATAAGGTGAAATTCTAGTGATGGGATTAATAGAAATGGTATTTTATACAATAGCGGCTTAATGACGCTGAAAGTGCCGGCCAGAAATGGCTGAAAGCTTCAGCGGTTCGAGTCCAGCCTCGCGTTAACAAGGTGAGCTCTTGTTTCTATACCCGCAGCTTCTGCCAACTCAGCAGATCGAAAACATACGTGAGTAGATAAATGAGGACTCCGGTGGGAGGAAAAATGCTGGCAGCGGCTCAACAGAGAGATGGGACAAGTTGCCGGTAAAAGCGCGAAAAACCGCGCTCGTCCGAAAAAGGGGCGCGAAGCAACGGAAATCCCGCCTCCTGTGCTGCCAGCTGGGCTGACACTCTAGGAATTAGGCTCTGGCAAAGTCTAATTCCGAAACTAGAAAGATGCAATTGCCTTGAAAACCGCTAGGGGGCGGTCACTGCAGGGTCAGTAATGACTGTTAAGCAGATAAAAAAAAAAAAAAAATGGGCTGCATGCCTAAGTGCTCTAGATAAGCATTAGAACAGGAAGTGGAAGTAAATATAATTTCAGGATGAAGTTGTATTTCTCATCTATTTCTTTTCTGTATTAATACAATGAAGTGCATTGAGAAATATAGTTAAGTGATGAAGTGTTTGCTTTATATGGTTCAATCTCCTGTATTTCCAGGTTGAAAAAAACTGAAACCTGAAATACTACTGAGTTGCTGCCTTTTTATATAAACAATATTGGTGTAGATGGACCAATTTTCCTTACTTGCACCTATCATGGCACAAACATGAGCTGTGTCCTCATGAAGTTGCCTTCATCTCATCTTCAAGCCATAACTGAGACAGCCTTAACTTTCTTAACAGTTAACTGACCTTAACTTTTATAGTAGTGTTTGCCATTTAAGCAAGTAACAAACCAATGTGGTACATTCTGACGTGTTTCATCAGTCAGGTGATGTACTGGAAGGCATGTGCGAGGAGGAAATTGATATGGGAGATCAAGGCTATCAGGAGGGAGGGAGTGCATTCCAGGAGAGGGGACAAGCAAGTGCTTTCTCAGCCCGCAGCAAGACCATCAGAAGAAGAGACTTAGACTAGCCCCTCCCTAGAGTCTAACGGGGTATATCCACTAGTTGCTTTAGCATAGATTTAGTCTGGCGAGATTCTGTCTATGGTGTGTAAGCAAATAAAGGAGCTGTACTGGACTCAACTGTTTCCTCATTGTTCTTGGGCTGAGCCTGACAGGTGATCCCTACAAAGTGACATCAGCTCAGTTCCTATTGGCCACTTTAGGTTGGCGTGGATACACCTCCTTCCTTCTTCCTTGGCCATTCTGCCTTGGTCAGCAAAAAGGTATGAAACTTTCAAATTCTCCCCCTGTAGCCATCACATCTCTGAGCTCTGAGGGATTACCTAACTCAGAACTTTCTTTCTGCCTCAGCCCCAGCCTGTGTTAAGGAGAGTTATTGGTGGATGTTTCCCCACTGGCTGCTGAAGGCAATTCCTATCCTTAAAGTGCATGACACACCAATTGGTATCATTATGCCTAATGGCAGGATAGAGGACAACACATTGTATTCTGGAATAGTTTCCTCCTGGCTCAAGGACTAATGGATAGTACTTTAATTCAGCTGTGAAAAAGAGCCTGCAATGTAAGGCAGCCTTCTTTTGTAATTATGTTAAAATGATCTCCTTTTTCTTGATTATGCATCCACAGCCATATTGTCACTATATCCTACCTAAAGCATATTATTTCAAACATATACGGCACCTCTAAAATATTTCCCTCTTCCAGCAACCAGAAACAGTTCATCTTCAACACAAGTGAATCCCAATTCATCCATACAGAGGTGGTTGGCAGCCTTTTCTCCAGCAGTCTTTTGAAATAAGCTTTAAAAGATGTTATTCAAGAAGAGCGTTGACCCTTTTATTTACAGTAGCCTCAGATTAAAAGATGTTGCATATCTCTGCATACTCTGGGACCAAGAATTCCTTTTCAAGCACTTAAGCTACAGACTAGTCATGCATTTCTGTTTGTTTCTCATAAAGATAATTCATAGACATGCAAACTCAAAGGCCAATGGCAATTTCTTAAAGGACTTTAGAAGTAGCAGCTGCACACTTTCCACCCACTTAACATCCAAGCATAAGAATATAAGAGGCTTATGTAACAGCCCCAAAGCTCTTTTTTTATCTCTTTCTCTCCAGAATGAAATTATTCCTTTAGAGGATTGCAACCTCAGTGTTTATAAAAATACTAAGTGTATAGCTATTGTTACTAATGAGGCCAGACAGAACAGTGGCTAGGTTTACACATTGGCAAATTTGACTTGTTAAAACATTGTTAAACCACAGCAACCATTGTGTAAACCAATAAGCTGTGTTTGCACAATACAGTTGATTGCAAACCAAGATTTGCAAATGTGATGGTCAGGTTTATACAGCACCTTAAAGCAAAATTAAACCAATGGCTTAGTGCAATATGTGATCCCACCTACTGAGATAAGTCAATAGGTATTTAAATGATGATTTTGCCCTGTATTGAATCCAGACCATTGATCCAACCATCTTGTCAGCAGCTTCCCCAGTTTTGCCAACTAAAATATTTACTGATTATTGATATGGAAAGAGCATGGTCTCCTACTGAGCTAAGACATTTCTTAATTGGTTCATGGTCCTGATATTAGTTGCATGAGTATATAGGATTAGGTTTATCAGGCTCGGTCTGAAAGTTTAGGAATGTCTTGTGTCCAGGAAAGGGAATAGATGTAGATAACACCATGACTGAGTATAGTAGATTTATATATTTTGTATTCTATTGTACCAAAGGCAGCCAGCATAAAGTATAGAGATGGGGGGGAAAATTCATTTGGCTTAGAGTTCAATTTGAATCAACCAAATTCATCTTCAAGAGCCTGTTTGGTGTAGTGGTTAAGGTACCAGGCTAGAAACTGGGAGACTGTGAGTTCTAGTCCTGCCTTAGACACAAAGCCAGCTATGTGACCTTGGGTCAGTCACTCTCTCTGAGCCCTAGGAAGGAGGCAATGGCAAACCACTTCCAAAATCATGCTAAGAAAACAGCAGGGACTTGTCCAGGCAATTGCCAGGAGTCAACACTAACTCGAAGGCATAAATAAAATAAAATAACCTTCAATATACTAGCTGGAACACAAATACTTTGGTTTTCACATTTTATCAGATGCAGGTCTTTAAAAAAATATATACAGAAATAAGTCTATTATGGAAAACATACTGTATACAAAACACATACAGAGAACTATAGGCTTGCTGAGTGAATAGCCTGCTGTCTGCTGCTGTTGTCCTCTTCCAGTGAGAGGCAAGGGGAGGAGAAAATTCCAGGGAAGAGAGAGAGGGTTGGGGGGTTTTGGTTTTTGGTTTTTTTTGGTCTCTACTGGTCTGGCAGGCTAGGAAATCCTGAATGCCTCACAGGATTGTAGAATAATACAGCCCAGTCAGGAAAATGCAACATGGGCCAGTCAGGAAAATATATCCCCCAAATGTACCCAGATGGGAAAATGTGTCCCCCAAACCCTGAGAGAATGGAAACCAGTAAAGTAAAATTGGCAGGGAAAATATATGCAGGTGTGCAAAGGATCTTTTAGTTCTTTTCCATGCTGCTTTGTTCAGTTTGCGTAGTTTTAACTATCTTCCCATTTTCTCTCTCTCTATTTCTCTGTTGGTTTTCCCACCAGATTTCCCAGAGATTTCCTGCTTTGATGTTAAAAATTTCAATCTCGTGATCTGGTGTAGGTGTTTTTTCCCACATCCTTATTTTGTTGCCTTTCTCAAACAAAAATCTGAGGTACTAGAATAATAAAGTATTTGGTTCGCACTAACACCACACACCCTAAAAGTGCTCTCCCTCATTTCTGTCTGTCCTATCCAGTCCGGCAGGACAGGCACACTCTGGGTCCCACCTGCTACAGAGTGTCAGCTGATGGGGCCCAGAAGGACAGCCTTTTCTGCTGTGACACTTACCTTCTGGAACATCATCCTTCTGGAGGTCAGACTGGCCCCGACCCTGGTGGCCTTTCATAAGACCTTGAAGACCTGGTTCTGTGTTCCTGCCTGCAGCATGGGTATGTGATGGAGTCCATTTCCTTGTTGGGCAATCAATGTTTTTCATTTCCCCTGCCTGCTGTTTTATTTTTTGTATATGTACTGTATATGCATGTGTTTTTGATCTATTTTGACCATTTTTAGCCACCCAGAGTCATGCATTTGAAATGGGCAGCCATAGAATTCTAATAAATAAATACATAAAATTGAAAAGTGGAACAGTTTATTTATACATTTATTCTTGGAAAAAAGGGATTACCTATTCTTCCCAAGCCAGATTCCATATGAGAGGGGCATCTCCCCATTGAAGAACAAGTGTAACTATCTAGCTAAGTAGAACCCTTTCATCTGGGGAAATGGTTATTACCAGAGCTGCCGGAACTCTGGTTAAAAAAAAGTAGGACAGTAGAGATCTCAAGGAAGTAGCTGATATGTATGTATAAGTCTTCTCCCTGCTCGTTTTTTTTTTAAACACTGAAATTTGCAAAGTGGTGTCAAAACACAACTTTTCTAAAATTTAAAAATTTGGAAAAAGAAATATACCGCTTTGTCTCAAAGGAATGTCCTTGAAAATGTCCATATGATGTCATGAATGTACACATAAAAACTAAAGAAGCCCAACCTTTAATGTTGCAGTAAAACATATCTGTTTCTTCACGTTGTTGTTGTTTTTTTAACATATTCTGACAGGATCCTGGCACAAGGTAGACAAAAATGATTAGTTGTCTCAAGACATCAAAATGTAAATTCTATCAAAGAAAACAACATATAAAAGTATGTTTCTACATAATTGGGTTGATAAATGATATTTATTTCAAAACTAATGTTTCTGTCATTTTAAATTACAGCTTTTGGAGGCTTTATTCTACATCATTTAACATTCATGAATTACTTTCTTGCTGCATTTTCATCTATAAACCTGTATCCTTAGCATAAAAGTAAAGAATGCCAACAATTAAAAAATGTTTCATGTTTCTCATTTACAACAGATTTGTAATCAGATCTGTAAGTTGTCATCCCGCAAGGACTATAAAAGATGATAAAGAGAAGAAAGGAAAACAATCAAGTCCAAACACAGTCCACTGGTTTTGCAAGAGCCAAATAAGAGAGGTTTTATCTATGCTAGGTGCTTTTAGTTGGAAAGAGAAGAAAACATGGTGACATATGTAAGACACAGTGTACAGTACACAGTTACCGTATTTTTCCATCAATAAGAGGCCCTTGTGTACAAGACGACCCCCACTTTTCTAACCCAAAATTAAGAAATCAATATTTTAAAGATAGTGCAGAACACATTTTTATTTAGTAATTAGTTAACATTGACCTGATACACTCGGTGGGAGGAGGTCCAAACCGTCTCTCTGCAGCTCTATTTCCAGGCTCTTTTGCATAACTGATTACATTCAAGCACGAGTGAAACTGCCGATAGGGTGTCTCTGCAAACAGCCTTCCTCTAATTGGTTTGTTCAGCATCAGCTGACGTCAGTTACATAAGGCTCGTGATTGGAGGAAGTCTGTTTGGGAGACAAGCTATTTCACTCATGATTGGAGGCTAGCAATAGGAGGAAGCCTGCCTGCAGAGACAAAGTATGGGCAGTTCTGCCACCGTGCGGTTCTCTCCTCAGCTGACTTCCTTGAATAAGACGCCCTTCAATTTTTAACGTAAGGATTTTAGAAAAAAGTATCATCTTATAGTCAGAAAAAAACGGTACATCCATTTTCTTGATATAGAGCTTTTGGAGATGTGGCTCCAGCAGCATTGATTCTTTGCACCTTTTATCTCATGACTACTAAGGGTATTAGGAACAGAAATGTCAAGCAAGGGGTGCCTCTTTGCTCCTCTATTTCTGCTCTGCTTTCCTCTGACTGGAGGACTGATAGGCAATTCCATTCAGTTAACTTTTTTCAGGAAGAACAGAGCATTTCCTCCCTCCCTCCCTCCCTCGAACATAGGTCAGGAAGCTCAAAGATGCAGGCTTTATTGTATTGGAGCAGGTAACTTTCTTAAAACTGTTGGACCTTAAGAATGGAAGATCTGAAGAACCTCTTGGACCATAAGCATTTATCTCTACTGTTAATGGGCTTGCTTCTACTCACAGATGCTTTTGAGAAATCTCAGAATCATCAGCATCTTGCAAATGAGAGCTAGTCTGGCATAATGGTTAATGTTTTGGACTAGAAACCGGGAGACCTGAGTTCTAGTCCTCCCTTAGGTTTGAAAAGCCAGCTGGGCCAGTCACTGACTCTCAGCCCAACTCATTTCAGAGAGTTGTTGCTGTGGGGAAAATAGGAGGTGGCAGCATTCCATATGCTGCCTTGAGTTACACAAAAATAAAAGCAGGATATAAATCTAATAATAACTCAGCAACCATAGAATTAGGAAAAAGCAAGAGATTTGAGATACAGCTGATGAAAAACTACCTGGAATGTTTTACTTGGTGGCAAACAATTATAATTTTGGTTAATTTAGAGTATAAAAAAATACAAAGGCTATATGGGAAAAGCTGAAGGGAGTACATGAGAAAAAGTATATTACAGTGGTACCTCGGGTTACGAACGCCCCTCCTTACGAAATTTTCGCGATACGACCAGCTCCGGCCCCAAAAATTTGCCTCGCCATGCGACCTCCGTCTCGCGCTATGAACCGGATCCGCGGCGATTTGCCTTGCTGCCACGCGGTCGCGGCTTCCTGTGGGCGAGATTGTGGTAGCAAGGAGACGTTCGGTGAGGCTTGTGTGTTTTGTGGCGTTTGGAAGGTTTTTGGTGTGCTTGTCAGCATGGCTCCAAAGAAAATGCAGAGCGGGCTTGGCAAGAATAAGGGTTTGAAGAAGAAAGTGACGATTGAACTGAAGAAGGAGATTATAGAAAAGCACGATCGTGGTGTTCGTGTGACTGATCTGGCCACGGAGTACAAGATAGTGAAGTCGACCATCTCGACTATTTTGAAGAATAAAGATGCCATCAGAGAAGCTGATGTGGCAAAAGGAGTAACGATGTTAACGAGGAAGAAGACACAAGTGCTGGAAGAGGTGGAAAAGCTGTTGTTAGTGTGGCTGAATGAGAAACAGCTGGCAGGTGATAGCGTGAGTGAAGCTATCCGTGAAAAAGCCAGGAAACTGCACAGTGATATACTGCAGAAAAACCCCTCTACCAGCGCAGCAAATGAGGAATTTAAAGCCAGCAGAGGCTGGTTTGAGAAATTCCGCAGGAGAAGTGGCATCCACAATGTGGCAAGACATGGAGAGGCTTCCAGTTCTGACAAGGCTGCTGCAGAAGCCTACAAGGAAGAATTTGAGGACTTCATGAAGGCGGAAGGATACGTCCCTCAGCAAGTGTTCAACTGTGACGAGACAGGGCTCTTCTGGAAGAAGATGCCAAACAGAACCTACATCATGCAGGAAGAAAAGGCACTGCCAGGGCACAAGCCCATGAAGGACAGACTGCCCCTTTTGCTGTGTGCGAACGCAAGCGGCGACCTGAAGATTAAGCCACTACGGGTGTACCATTCCCAGACCCCTTGTGCGTTCAGGGAACAGAATGTGAACAAGGCCAGACTGCCTGTCATGTGGAGGGCCAATGCGAGAGCGTGGGTCACAAGGCAGTTGTTCATGGAATTGCTGCACGAGGTGTTCGCACCCAGCATTAATAAATATCTTTCCGAGAACCAGCTGCCTGAAAAGTGCCTTCTTCTGATGGACAATGCCCCGGCACACCCTCCAGCCTTGGTGGATGATATGGACACTGAGTATGACTTTATAAAGGTCAAGTTCCTTCCCCCCAACACGACACCTCTCCTGCAGCCCATGGACCAGCAAGTGATCTGCAACTTTAAGAAGCTCTACACAAAGGCGCTCTTCACCAGGTGTTTCAATGTCACTGAGGAAACATCCTTGACTCTGGCAGAGTTTTGGAAGAAACATTTCAATGTCCTCCACTGCATCGGCCTCATTGACAAAGCCTGGGAAGATGTCACCTGCCGGACCTTAAACTCAGCCTGGAGGAAACTGTGGCCAGAATGTGTCGCTGAACATGACCGTGAAGGGTCTGATGCAGAGGTAGTGGAGGAGATTGTGTCCATGGGCAAGAGCATGGGTCTGGTTGTTGATGGTGCAGACATAGAGGAACTTGTTGAGGACCATGAGGAGGAGCTGACCACGGAAGAACTTGCTGAGCTCCAGAGTGAGCAACAGAAAGCGCTTGGTGAGGAGCATTCCACTGAGGAAGAGGAAGACAGGGAGGAGGTTAGCAGTGCTGAGATTAAATCCATTATGAAACAGTGGAATGCGTGCCAGGACTTCTTTGAGAAGCACCACCCCAACATAACTGTAACGAACAGAGCGTTGAACATGATGAACGATAACGTGGTCTCTCATTTCCGGAGGGTTATGCAGCGCAGGAAAAAACAACTGACTTTAGACAGGTTTTTCCCCAGAACTGGGAAAGAGGCAAAGAAGAGAGGACTCTCCCTCCAAACAATAACTGCCTCCCCACCCCATTCTCCCTCTTCATACTGTGCTGTACGTACTTTTTTTCATGTTTTTGTGGTTTAAAAATAAAATGCATATGTTTCAGAACTGTTTGTATTTACATTGAACCTTATGGGGAAATTTGCCTCGCGGCGCGACCAAATTCGGAGGGCGGACGGGATTAACCATATTTACATTGAACCTTATGGGAAAATTTGCCTCGCGGTGCGACCAAATCGAGTTGCGATCAGAGTCACTGAACGGATTAAATTCGTAACCCGAGGTACCACTGTACTTTAAAAGTACAACATGAAGGTTTTGAATTAGTGGCAGAAAAGGTTAGGTCATAGATAACAATCCCCTTCTCATTTCTGAGTTCTTGAAATGGTTGCAGAAGGCATACATTTTTACCAGATTAGGTTATAAAGGCCTCCTACTGAAACAGACATTCACTTTCAGCCCACACTCCACACAGATACCGCCCACCCCTCTGTTGTACAGGATAATGTTCAGAAGTGGAACATATTTTGGACTACCAATACAGGAATGGCAGGTTGGAATATTTGATTTATGAGAAGGGCTACCCAGACATGTACAATCATAAGAGACATTAGATACCATACATACTCCTCACCTCCATCAATAATTCAATTTACATACCCAGATGTGAAATCCCACGTAGCTGGCAAAACCCAAGGAAGCAAGAACAACATGTATTTTGGTAAGGTATCTTTACTGTTAGTCTCAGGTAATACAGAATTTTGAAAACTGCAAGAACTTCAGCCTCAGTGAGTTAATTACTATACAATGAAGTCTCTGTGAAGCGCTCTCTCTCCGTACCTGGACTGAGTTGCTTATTCTAAGATAAGCATTTAACTTTCCCACAATCTCTCACTCCAAACTGCCTGGCAGGCATGTTCTGCCTCAGCTTAACTTCAGCTAGTACTAACTCTGAGGGGGTGTGGGGTGTGGACTGGGGAAGGAGTGGACATCTGTGCAACTCATGAGAGACAGAGCTCTGCCTGAAGCTGACCAAGAGAGTTCTGGAATGGGAAGAGCTTCTGAAAAAGAAGTAGACGAGGTGGAACCTCCTCCTTGCTGCTGGGTTCGAAGCGTGCTCCCTCAGTACATATCCCACGCTTAACACACTGAAGTTGATTCACTGGGGATGATGATAATAATAATAATAATAATAATAATGAACAGGGAATCAGTTGGGGAGGTTTACTGGCCCAGGCATACATAGAATTGCCAGATCAGTAAGACCAGTAAGAAATGCGCATGGCTGCAGAGTGTATTGTAGGAGCACACTCACTGCAGTCAGCAATATTTGAACTGGTTCTTACGTAGTCATTGCCTATTTATTAATACACAGTATATTTGTATATATCTTTAAAAACATGATGTATACTTTTAATAATACCACCTATTGAAGACTGCAATACAGGTATTCCTGGGTTAAGAATGCCTGGTTTAAGAACGACCCACAGTTATGAACAGAGCCTATTGTAGTAAAATTCGAATTAAATACACAGTGATTTACACAATGGTTCAAGTTCATTACACAAAACTATTTATACAGTATAATACAATAATACTGTTCTGGCTTACACACAAATTCGACTTAAGGACAGACCTTGGGAATGGAACTGATTCTTAAACTGGGGACTACGTGTATGTAGAGATTCTTGATGGATACAAACGTACTACACTCTGTGCTTGTGTCCCCCTTAAGTTTTTATTAGTTGTTGCTTCCCTATTTAAGCCACTGGCAATTTTTGCCTAAACTTTGTGCAACATGCATGAGAAATGTATAATCAACTTAAAATGCTGCAGACCTAATTTCCTGTTCAATGAAGACAATTAGAGCACACTGCTTGAAAATATTTAGTCTTTAAACAAAATGTAATCATATTAATAAAATCATAATCTATGTAGCACGAAAACAACTGGACTGTATATATTTAATGAGGGTCAGATGATGTTGCTACTGCTGTTCTTACAGTAGTTGCAATCAGGCACTGAAGCAGAACAAGGAGAACTATGCCATCTTGTGGCTTGATGATTTCTATCAATTATTGCAAAGAATGGGAAAGGAAAACCACTGTACATTTATAATATGCCATGCAATATAATCTCACGTGTTTACTCAGAAACAAATTTCAACAGCATTAGCAGGACTTATTCCCAGGACAATTTGCATAGGATTTATATCCTGTGGAGTCCTTGGTGCTCTCTGAGCTTGGTTGTTTTCTTGCAGACGTTTTTTTACCCAACTAGGTAACATCATCAGTACAAGTGAGTGTGGGGTTTTCTCCCTGTTTATACACAGTAGCTTACCCTGCCAGTTTTTTTTTTTTTGGGAGGGGGGTTTCTCCTTGGTAGTTCCTTGATTAGGGTATTGTTTTCTGTTTGACTAGTTGCCTTGTGTTAATCCCTGCTTATCTGGGCATTGGCTGCTGGAGAGGATGTGTTCTGGTTTTTTTGTTTCCTTCTTTTTTATTGTCTCTTTTGAATGGTGTGTAAATATGGTTTATTTTTATGTGTCTATTGATGGCTGATTTGTCTGAATGCCAAGCTTCCAGGAATTCCCTAGCTGTTTTTGGAGTTAGCTTGGTCTAGGATGCTAACAGTTTCCCAGTTGAAACTATGGTTAAGTCTCTCCATTTGTTGTGAGATTAAGGAGTTTTCATTGTGTCTTCTGACTGCTAGTTGGTGTTCATGGATGTGCTCTGCTAGTCTTCTGCCTGTCTGTCCTACATAGTGGTGGTTACAGTCATTACACTGTATGTTGTAGATGACTCCTGTTTTTTCTTCTTGGGCTACTGGGTCTTTTGGTTTACTTAAGATGTTTTTGAGGGCTTTAGTTGGTTGGTATGCTATGGTGATACCATGTGGTTATAATAGTCTGTTGGTTGTTTCTGAGATATTTTTGATGTATGGTAGTGTTATCCTTTTCACAGCTATTGTTGGTTGTGCTGTAGTGGGTTGAGTGATCAGGCACTTTTTGATAAAGTTGCATGGGCATCCATCTTGTTGGAAGAGGTTGTGTAGGGGGTCTGTTTCCTTTTTCTTGTGTTCTGGGTTGCTGCAGTGCATTTCTGCTCATATAAATGTTCTTACACAGCTCCTTTGTGGGAGGTTTGGTAATGGACCACTTGGTTAGCGTGGATTGTTTTTCGATAGAGTCGTGTTTCTAATTTGCTGTCATTGTTTCCTCTGCTGATGAGGAATGGTAGTGTGTTGTTTTCTTCTTCCTAGTCCCATTCAGACAATAGCCATCAACAGACACACAGAAATAAACCATATTTACGTATCTTTCAAAAGAGATAATAAAAAAGCTAAGATGGAAACAAAAAGACCAGAACACATCCTCTCCAGCAGCCAACGCCCAGATAAGCAGGGATTAACACCAGACAAACAATCAAGCAGAAAACAATACCCTAACCAAGGAGAAAACTATACGTCCACCAGCACTGGCAGGGCAAACCACTGTATATAAACAGGGAGAAAACCCCACACTCATTCACACTGATGATGTTACCTCTTCTATTAGATTTACATCCTAAAATACAAGGGCTATAAACTAATTCTTAATTCTTAAAGCCTGTTGGAATTTCTGTTTTAATTAGAATAATGGGTAAATTGGATAACTTTACCTGTTCTATTTCCCCAGGTGTTCCAGAGAAGTAGCATTTCTTATGTTTGTTCCCTTTGACAAAAAAGTTCAGTAGAGATTAATGACATTTTTATTATATGAGTTTATTTACAAATACAAGTTGAGCAAAGATTTTTCCATTAAATAACATAAACCATTAGTTCACTATTCATGTTTGCTATTCAAGACTACATTTACTGAATTACCCATCAGTAGTTGCTTGAAATTAATTTGTTTTTCCTTTTATTTTCAATATGCCTTTACAGGCAGCTTTTGGCAGCTGCTCTAAAATTGTAAATGAATTCCATTCAGTGCAATTTTCCATTTTTTCTAACATTAATGCACACCCTTGTGTGTGAAGCCCTGAGATGTCAACACATCTGAAGTTCAGAATGCATGCTGCTATTCCTTCTCTTATATTCCTTTTGTGCCACTCCTCCAAATGTAATGTAAATGATGAACTATTCTTATTACTGGAACATTTGACAAATCTGTAAGGAATATTTAACACAGAATTAATTTTTATCTTACCACAAATCTGTAGGCATGAATTAATGTTTTCAACACATTTTGAACTATTCACAGCATATTTCAATGGATACTTTGATCATTAAAGTGGCCATATGATCCCACTTTTGAGTTTGAAATTGGTCTTGGAGTCTTTGAAGCACAGAGTTAGTTATGTCTAAGTCCAGCCTTATTTAAATATTAAGTAACATAAGTATGTGAGTTGCTTTCAGATGTTTTCAGTAATCAACAGGATACTGCTATGGTATCTGTTAAGTAAGACAGTGAAAGGGTTCAGCTTTATAGTAGTTGAGAAGTCGTGATGGAGTTGGGTGGCCTTATAAATTTAATTAATTAAATTGATCTAGAGTTGTTTCTTCATAATCAAGGCCAAGTTCTTCTATCTGACTTTTGTCAATTCTTTTTCCAGTAGATAGAAAATATCTGGGATTATTCAGTTTGCCCAGAAACTGAAACCCTGAAAGCTTTGACAGATAACCACTACCATTTATTTTGACATGGTGAAAAGAAATGAAAACATTTACAAATGGAAAGAATATGCTTAAGGCAGGAGTGAGCAGACCACAGGACCCCTTTGGAGATTTTGTCGGTGTTCTACTGCACTGTCAACATTTGCTGGTAAAGCACTAAACTGCTGGAACACAGATCTTTGGATTTTTAGAGCTACAGAGGGAGCAAATGGATGTACTTTACTTTTAAAAAACCCTTACATTTTCTAATGAGGCTCAAAATTTTAACCCCATCCCAAACCATGCTTCCCCATAGACCTTGTCAGAGAGCATTTCCATTTCCCAGAAAAGAAAAAAATGCAGCCCTTGGCACAGGAAGGCCGTTGAGTGGAAGGTGCAGTGTGAATGCAGGAAGGCCATGGAGTGAGGGCATGGTGCTGCACGAGCACAGGAAGGCCAAGTGGTGAAAAGCGCAGTGCGGCATAAGTGCAAGAAGGCCATGGGGTGGAGGACGTGGCACTGCGCGAGTACAGGAAGGCCAGAGGATGGAGGGCACGGCACGGCACAAGTGCAGGAAAGCTGGGAGGACTTATCAGAGTGACTGGCTTGTGAGAAGCTAGTAGGGAAGGTTGAAAATGTTGATCACGTGATGTTGTAATTGGGGTGCTGCGATGGATGGCTGGAACTTCAAGGATTGGTCATACAATCCATTTTTTCAACGCCACCATAACTTTGCATGGTCGCTTAACAAATGGACATAAGCTGAGGACTACCTGTATTTTTGTTGAATACGCTCTATTGAATCTACTGTAATCTAAATTCTACTGAAATTTTTGGTACTGTTATTAACTCTGCTTCCCATTGTCTAGGCAAACATACAGTCCTTTTCATGGTACAGCCTTTCTTGCCAACCAATTTATGCCCCATGGAAGGGTCCTTTACCCTAGGGTTTAACCCTAGCCTTAGCCCTTCATCTTCATTTCATTAGCAAACAAGAATGGATGTTTGGCTCATGGCTTTTAAAGAGCAGCTGCTGCCTCCCTTGGCCTGAAGTTGGAAACCTGATATATTAAAACATGGACCTGTCTCATGTAGTCAGTGTCACTCTTTTTTACTGTATCACTTCATTGGGATGACATCAGCCTGACAGCAGCGTAACCATCTGTCAATTATAAGGGGATATTTTTTCTCTTGTAATTAGCAGTCTTGAAGCTATGCAACCATCATGATATGAGGAAAGGACAATAATTCTAAACTGAAGTGACAGCTGACTGAGACTGAGACCATCAAGGAAGACCAATATTACTGTACCAAGATATGCTCATACGTTTTTAACAAAAATATACATACAAGTGCCGAGGACTGAGAATTAAACATGCAATGAATATACAGTGGACTCCAGTGACATAAATACAGTCTAGACAGGGGTAGCAGTCCCGATACCACAATTTTGGCTTGTGGTCTGCAGCAGGGCCAGCATGCACCCACAGAGTTACCTGGCAGTTGCCTACCACAGTGCAATAGGTAGAAGCAGAGTGGTAAGTGGAAACAGACTGCAGGCAAGAGCAGCCAGCCTTGGGGCATATTGATTAGGACAATCATTAGATGGCAGCAGAGATACATACATTTCTACCTTCTACTTCCATCTAGTGGTTATCCAATTTCTTCAACTCAGATCTTGTAGCTCTATACTGATATGACCTGCCAGTACTGTTTTAACCCTAGGAAAATGCCCTGAATTGCCATTGCTGCCATTCCTCTCCAAGATCAGACTCTGTGAACAAAGGGTGTGCTTCTTTGAACATGGTCAGTAACTCTCTAACTGGTTCAGCTGGGAGGCCCATCTAAGGAGATTGCCTTGGCTGCCAGAAAGCATTACTTATGCCTCTTATTGACTGTCTTGAGGCAATCATCTTGCATATTGTTTACAATATTTGCATTCTGCCTTTCTCTATAGCTCAAGGGAACATGGTTATATTTAAAGTTAACACAGCTTTTCAAAATGCAGGCTCTATACTTTAATCTTTTCACCATACTCCCCAGGCTTTAGTTCTGCTCATCTGCATAGCTATGTGTTAAACTATATCAGTCTGATCGTCTTTATTTCTTCCTCTGGAAATGTTTTGATTGGCTTCTATCCTCTGCTCCAGAAAGTAAAATGCACCTGTGTAGCATTGTAGAGAAAGAGCTTATTACAGGGGTTATGTAGGGCCTCAAAAATCCAGATAATAATTGGAAAACAGCAAAGATTTCATTTTCTTTTTTTTTTTTTTTGCTGCCATACAGATTTTTGTATCCTATTATCTTGTACTCCTACTCTAAGAGAATTTTCAGCTAACATGATTGTCTTTAAGTATATTTACATCTTAACAGCACCCCGAATATTTTTAGAGCTACTGAAGAATAATTTTACAGTTATTTAAGATATAATAGCTGTATCCCCTTTTCCATCTGCTATGCAACTAAATGAAATCTAAATCAACCTTCAACTTGATAATAATGTCCCTTACTCTTCACTTTAACCATTCATTTTCACCACCTTTTTAGACTTGCAATAGTCAAAGTAGCCTGAAAAACTATGCCTTTATCAATGAAAGCTGACCCTATTAATTAAGCAACACTATACATTATACACTTTTCTGGAGTAACTTTCATTAATAAGATCTACTTTTTAATTAGATAGGAATGGGAAGCTTATGGACTTTTGTGTAGGAGGAATAAACCCTACTAAGTCAGGCTTACTGAATAAATATACCTAAAAATAGTTGGTAATACTACATTTCCTAAGTAATATGTTTCATTTGGTTAAATGGCTCTTACTCCCTTGTAAGAAAATATAAAATAGCAACTGGTTTCATTTTAAAATTTCACATATTACCCTTCATCAATGGTCCCAGGGCAATTCACAAAAGCAAAATAAAAACAAAAAACTAATGAAACTGATTTAAAGTCTGCAGCCCTAATGATGAAGTTGTTGCCTAAATATATTAGGCCTAATAATAAATGAAGAGATTTCAGCACTCTCTTAGGAGCCATAGGTGATGAAGGAGATGTACTGAAGTAAATGATAGAGAAAGGGAGGTATCCCACCTCTCAGTACAAAAGATATTTGGCCTGATGCATTTTCAAAAATGTATTTGGAATACATTCCTCCCTCCGTAGCCATAGGTGCTGAGAATTTCAATGCAGTCTAGTTGCTTCATCCTTCCTCTGCCAGCTCAACTGATTTCCATGCTAGCTGTGAAAGTGGGGATGTGTCATTCTACAAATAGGTTGTGTTTACAGGGCATAGATATCCATGGTTAACTTACCCATGGTTTACTCAACCTAATTTACTGGATTCACATGACACACCAAACAAAGCAACAGCAATGTAAATAACTGTACACAAGTTGGATTCACACAATATACGAAGCTCTTTAACCATGTAATAGTAAATAAAGCATAATCAGCTAGTTCACACAAGCTAATCATGATTTACAAATCATATTCTCTGGTTTCTCAAGACATCGGAAAACCCATATCAAACCAAATCACACCATAGCCTAGAATGGCTGGGTTTGCACAGTTTGCAATATAAAATGGTAAAATCCTCGAGTTGACCTCCGCTTCTGGTGAATTGTTGGAAGCATTTCTGTATCTTTTTCCAATACTCAAGTGGTTTGGAACTGCTTACTGCCGGATCCCCATTCCCCATTCTAGCCCATATCCCTAGGATTTTCTACTGTTTCTTCTCCCAGTGCTAAGCAGTTTGTGTGAATCCAGCCCGGGAGGTTAATGTATTGCTCAGCGGATCATGCGATCTAGGAAAATTGGCTTGTATAAGTTAATCACGGATGAATGGGTAATGCGACACAACCTATGAGGATGAGCCTAGTTCACAGGCTTATTAAATAATTTTTCCTCCAAGTTAAAGCGCAGTCCTACAAACATCACCTCCACGCAGGGAATTTTCCCCATCATATTTTTCTGTGCTCTGCGCAGGCAATGCAGTCATTCATCAACCTTCCATTCCAAGAGCGGTAGCTTGCGTCTTTTCTTTTATCCCATCCCAGCCACCGTACTGAAAATACAACCCCCGTAGCTGACATAATGGCCGGAAGACAACGAGCGCAGGAAAATTGAGTCGAAAGCTCAAATGGAGCGCATGCGCTGTTACGCCATTCCGGTGCTGAGGAGCCTGTACTGGGCGGGAATTCTGGAACTGTTGTGGTCATAGCGCGCGCTTTTTCAACCCGGTTCTTTCACTCCTTTAGGTTTTGGTCGGCGGATCGCAGCCATGAGCCTCTGGGTGGACAAATACCGGCCGACCTCGCTCTGCAAAATAGATTATCACCGAGAGCAGGCGGCGCAGCTTCGCAACCTGGTGAGAGGCGGCAGTGTCTGGGCTCTTTCCTATATGGGGAGGAAGGAAGAGGAGAAATAGCACCTCCTCGCCCTTTATGCATCCCCAGCTGCATTTCCTTTTGTTACTTCTTCCTCCTCATTCTTTGGCAACCGCTATGCCATGCTGCTTTTACTGGCTGTTTCTTAGCCATTAGAGGGCCTTTTATTCTCTGGGGCCACTTTTCAGCGGAAAGCAGCGTTTTCCAAGCCAAGAAATTATGATTAAAAGGACTGTATCTAACAGGAATATATATATAACAACGTGTTGTAGGTGCAGAGACAGAAATCTCCTTGGTTGCCCTGTGGGATGACCTGTGCTGGGAAAAAGACAGAGGGAATGAAACCTTGTTGGGTCTCCTGGATCTCTTAGTGGCTTTTGATAGTCGACCATGGTGTCCTTCTGGACACGCTGTCAGAATTGGGATGGCTCCACTCTGCTTGGCTGTTTCCATGCTGGTGGGTTATTCTTCTCAGGGCAGTTGAGTTATAGAGTTCTTCAGGGCTCCATTTTATCCTTTATGCTGTTTAACATCAACATACAACTGACAGGAAAGGTCATCTGGGGATGTGGGCTGAGGTGCTGTCAATATGCGGATGACATCCAGCTCCTTTTCATCTAACACAAATGAGACTGTTGGTGTTCTGAAATAATGCTTAGGCAGAGTAATGGACCAGATGAGGGCCACTAAGCTGAGCCTTAATCCAGACATGATGGGTTTACTGTCCAGCTGGGTGGTACCTGTTCTTGTCCTGAAGGACCAGACTTACAGTTGGAGGGTGCTCCTGGTTCCATTGCTGTCACTAGAGGCCCAGGTGGCTTCAGTGG
Source organism: Liasis olivaceus (assembly GCA_030867105.1). Lineage (NCBI taxonomy): Eukaryota > Metazoa > Chordata > Lepidosauria > Squamata > Pythonidae > Liasis > Liasis olivaceus. Next base: position 89,012,322 of record CM061352.1, on the reverse strand, counting down.
CGCAGAGTGCCTTCTATCAGCTTCAGCTGATATACCTACTATGACCTTACCTAATCAGAAGCAGCGTTTCAGCAGTCATGCTCTGTTAATTTCCTGGTTGGATTATTGCAATGCATTGTACATGGGGCTGCCTTTGGAAAAAAAAAATCTGGGAACTTCAGTTAATTCAAAATAGAGCAGCTAGACCGTTCTCTGGGACTGACTGATATGTACATATTATGCCAGTACTTTGCATCTATACTAGCTGCTGGTCCATTTCCAGATCCAATTCAAAGAGCCTCAACAGGAGCAGGTTCTCTGATGGAGTGCTTTCTCTCATAAGTACTTTCCCTGACTTTAAGATCATTTAATGAGACCCTCATCCAGGCTCCCTCACCAAAGGAGATGAGGTGGGCTTCCATAGGAGAGAGATCTTTTTCTGTGGTGGCAGATGACTGAGAGGCATGCACACACACACACACACACACACACACAGAGACAGAGCAATTAAAAGAAGAGGCAGATTGTGAGTGCTCAGAAGATAAATAAAATAAAACAACCTATAGAGGCTCAACCACCACTCTGCTCCAAGGCCTGGGATAATAGCTATATTTTCAGTAGCTTTCTGAATGTCATCATAGTGGGAGCTGTATGAATCTTGGGGGGCGGGGGGAATGCTGTTCCAGGTGCCGTGACTGAGAAGGCATGCTTCCTAGGTCCTGATAGGTGACACTGTCTTATCAATGGGACCTGATTTCACCACCCAGGCAGAAACAGTTGATGTAGGTGGTTCCTCAAACTGAAATCAACTTTCTTGAAATTTAAACCTATTGTTCTTTATCTTGTCTTTTGGAACAACTCTAAATAGTTCTGCCCCATCTTCTAAACATCAGCCCTTCAAATACTCAAAGACAGGCATTGTGTCTCCCTCTGTCTTTTGCTGCAGGCTAAACATATTCAGTGTCTCCAATCTTTCCTTAAAAGTTTTTCCTTCCATTCCCCTTGTCATCTTGGATGTTGTCCTTTGGACTCCCTCTGGTTTGTCTGTGTCCTTCTTAAAATGCGGTGCATAGAACTGGATGCAATAATGTATATCTGGTCAGACCTACATTATGCAGAACAGAGACAAAGAATTACGTCACTTAATCTTGACGTAGTCCTTCTGTTGAGGCAGCCTAAAATTGCGTTTTATTTTTATGTAGTCACATCACACTGTTGGCTCATATATAACTTTTGACCCACTAATACCCCTAGACTCTTTCTGCATGTACCACTATTCTGTATGGTCCCTCCATTTTATGCCTTTGATTTTTCTAACCTGTTATTATCCTATTACCTTTCCTAAGTAATGGGACCAACCCCATTTCCTTCCTTTTACTATTGTCACTGCCAAAATTCTTTTTGTTGTTTTTTGTTTCCCTTTGTGAGCATAATTTCCTTTTGTGTTTTAAGCCTTCTGATGTGCTTTTCATAGAAAGTAAGAAAGTATACTTGTTGGTATACATCCTTGATTATACCCAACTGCCATTTTCTGTCACGTCCATGTCCTATTTAACTCTTAGGTGAGTCGAATACCCTGTATGTGTCTACAACAATTTCCTAACCACCTCTCATCTTTTTCTGATTGGCATGGTGTGCAACTATATTTCCAGGATCTTATTTTTGTCAGGCTCCCAACCTTCTGTGCTCCATGGTATCTAGTACTTCTCTAAGCACTGAAATCATTTACTTGAAATTTTGTGTGCGTGTATGACTGTGCTCCAATGTCTCTTTCTGTAGTATCTTGATTATGTGGTTCCATCCTCATAAGGTTCCTATTGTTTCAACCAGCTGTTTCCAGTTAGGATCATATTTAGCAGATATTGTCTCTTTTTCAGCCTTCTTGAGAATGAAACCCTTAGCAAGACCACTGAGAAATTTTTGGGACTTTGCAGTCTTGGCTGAATTGGTTTTCTAACAGATCTCCAAGTAGTTGTAGTCTCCCATTATTACTATAGTATCTCGTTATTATTGTAGTTCTCCTTCCTGAAAGGTTCAGGAGTGCAACATCTACCCTTACTGTGTGGCCTGGTGGTCTGTAGGACCTTTGTACAGTAACATCTTCTATTTTCTCATTTGTTGTAGTCTTACTAGGCCATTGTGCTAATATGCCTTGAATATATGTATGCACTTCTTTCATGTATAATGCCATCACTCCTCCACTTTCACTGCCTTATTCCTTTTGTATAAGTTACACCCTTCACAATCCTTGGTTTCATGTGTACGTTTTGTTCTACAGGATTCAATAATGCCTACTAAATCATATTTGTCTTCTTGCACATTTCTATAGAGACACATGAATCCTTAAGTCACATGACTTAAATTGACCTATGCCTTCCTGTATTTATGTGCTCATTATTGGTACACTCACATCCTCTAAATAACCCCTAATCGTTTTCTCAGCATTGATATCACACTCATTTTGTGGACTGTCTTCTGTAAATGAATAGGCCTTCAAAATATTTTTCCCAGATCCCATGCTATGCAGCCCTTCTCTTCCCAGGAATCCTTCATCTGGGGAAATGTGTTCCCTCAGTGAAGAATGCTTAATAAATAAATGAATGCATTTCCTGTTATTTTAATGCAAAACAAATTATTAGAAGCATTTTAATTCTTTGTTTTACAAACTTCAGAAGATTTAAACTCACTTTATTTGAAACATGAGAACATCCTAGATTGGCAGATAAATGTTTATAGGCAGTGTACCTGTACACATAAAATATATAGAAAAATAATTTCTTTGTGTATACACACAGGGTATAACATAGCAAAGTAAACATGTAATATAACAAAGGTTATAAACATGAGATACAGCCTGCAGTATTCCTAATTAAAAGCTGAAATGGCATACAAACTGAAAAATTTCATTTAGGATTGGAAAAGTTTTCTGCTAGAAATTTTAGAGAATCTTTTTTGAAAGGAGGAATTATTACTGCTTGTGTTTTAGAAACTGTGCTTCTATTGTTGCAGCCTAAGGTTGCTTAATTATGTTATACTCCTTCCCAGAGCTTATTTGCCTTCTTCCTGCCTTTCTGACCCGAGCCTACTACCACCTGGAAGGAAACAATTAATAATGCACTATTATTGTCCGTCACACAATCAGCTAGATGTTTAGACTGGATTTAGCATTTTTATTCCTCCTATCAAGTCCTTCCAAAGGACCTGGGATGGGCAGATGTTGTTCAATGGTGTTAAAGGTATCGCAGGATATAAGCTGTGCCAAATAAAGCTGCCTTTTGCAACTGACTGATGGTGATTTTGTCAATGCCGATGGTCTTCAAGTGGTGCTTAGGTGTTTTGGGATTGCACCTAAGACTCCTGTTACTATTGGTAGTATATTTGCTTTCTTTTGCCATAGTTCTATTTCTATGTGCAGGTCTTTATAGTTTGAGATTTTCTTCAGTTGTTTCTCTTCTATTCTGCTGCCTCCAAGTATTGCAATGTCCACTATCCAGACGTTTTTGTCTTAACAGTTGTTAAATCTGGGGTGTTGTGTGGCAGGTGCCTTTCTGCTTGAATTCTAAAGTCTCAGAACACTTTAGTTTCTTCATTTTCTATTACACTGTCTGTTTTGTGGTCCCACCAGTTCTTGCTTGGAGGCAAATGGTATTTCTTGAAGATATTCCAGTGTACCATTGTTGCTACTTTGTCATGCCATTGTTTATAGTCAGTCTGTGCGATCTTCTTGCAGCAGCTAACTAGGTTGTTTCTTCAGCTTCTTTGCAGAGGTGGCATTTGCTGTCTGTTGCTGTCTTCTCAATTATTATTATTACTATTATTGTTGTTGCTGGTTGCACAGTCAGCCAGATATTTAGACTAGATTTGGCATTCTACATCAGATCAACACAGCCATTGTAAGAGTGTAAATCAGAGGGTATAATTTCTGTTGATTCAAAATCTATATCGCAGCTTGATAACATGCTTAGTGTTGTACTCCAAAATTTATCAATATCTGTTTGGCAGGGGCTAGGTGGGATGGGGGTGTTCAGGAGTTTTATAAGATAAAATGGGTACCTGAAGTATCTGCATGGATATCTTAAATATTTTATATTATTAAATATTTAAAATCCCCAAGCCTGCCAAAATTCAGTGCCTTCAATGCTTCACCCAATTTGGAGGCATAAAAGAGATGCTGGGGGTCCCAGGGCTGTGCTTTTGATATAAACAGTACTGAAGTATGGACCAGCATTTATATTTTTAGGTACTCTAGCCATGTTCAGCATCTAGTGATTATTAGTAACATTACAGATCCACTGCAGATAGCCTGACTTGTGGATATATTCAAATCCAAGTCATTGCCTATTAGAAATGAAATGTAAGATCCAATGCAATATTAAGTACACATGCTTGATTCCCACTGGAAAGTAAAAACAGTGAACTCTTATTTTGGACTATGGCCAATATGGTTAGATGATGAACTATTTGAAGATGGGGATTTCCTTCACAAGTATAGTTCAGAGTTTGAAAGTTCTGTAAAGTAAATCTCAAAGCTCCCCTATTTGGATTTTGAAAGTGCTCTTTGTGTTTTAATCTCAGGCAGGGCATAAAATCTTTTCTTAAAAGGTTTCTTTATGAGCATTTATAGTTATGTTCTCCTTTCAGCAATATCCATAAATTAGAAAGCATAAGGTTCTTGGGTTGGAGGGTGTACATTTTTGACATGCTTAAATTACAGCATCTCTCTTTGTAGCTATTATTCACTACAGTTTGCTATTTCTTCCTCTCAGATTTATTCTGTCTGACCCTAGATGGTATTGTTCATTTTGAAATCTTGTTTATGGAGAGATGATACATCCCAGGATAACTGTCTGTTTATGTCTGACTTGGAGCCTCTGTACAAGGTTGTGTCATGCCAAAGATGAAATAGGAACACCTTGTATACTTCTACAATAAAATATGAAAGTGCTTTGTTGCAAAGCAAAGGATGAACTTAAACTGCTTTGGAGTGAAAGTAATTCATCTTAAACAAAATTCAAACTTTGCCTTTTATAATCTAAGACAGAGCTGGTCCTGGAATGTAAGGTCTGGTGAACCTAGTTTTAACTGACTTTGATACAGCAGTCTGAAAATAAAAAGACATACTCCAAATCAAAGGACTTCAAAGTATGTCTTGTAGGGAGCTTCTGATATTGGTAGTTGTATTTTAGACCTAGTTTTCAGCTTGCATTAAATCAAGGCTTGGTTAGGCATGAATTGTTGACTAAATGGTAAATGGTTGGGTTGTATAACATGCTAAAACCTAAACAATGTTTTACAATTCACAATGGCTGGGTTCACAGAATTTACTAATCCCAAAAAATAACACAATGTGTTTACCCAGTTATATAGCTCAACATAATTAATTTTGTCCCGTGTATAAATTGCCATGGGAATATAAGAGCCTGTATCATGTTGAAGCAGGCTATTGGTTCATTTAGGTCATTGCCAACTAAATTATCTAGAATTTACAGTAGAAGTGTTTTCCAGTCTTGTTAGATATGATTGTGACAGATTTGGCCTAAAAACATAACTTCTGCTACTGAGCTCTAGTTCCTCACTTTTGGTGGGTTTCAGATAATTTTGTTAGCTTCAGCTCTTCTTTATATTGCTTCTTGATAATGGCCTTCATGCTGGCATTTAACATTATTTCAAACATCTGTTTTGGGTTACATTCCATAAAATTCCAAGAATATTCATCCTGGTGTGCCAGGAATCTCTTGGGCCTTGCAGTATATACTGACAACTCTCAATAGTGGTATATCCTCTTGAACTCTATATAAATGTGTCCTTGTCTTATGAATAAACATCAGTAATCTTCAAAATATAATTGAAGCAATCTGAAGGCTTGGTGGAAATTATGTCTGGTATATAATCCAGTTTTCTTTATCTTTACAGTGCAAACTAAATATAAAAGTAATACCTTTGTATACGTTCTGTTTGACAGGTTCAGTGTGGTGATTTTCCTCATCTGTTAGTTTATGGGCCATCAGGAGCTGGAAAGAAGACAAGAATAATGTGTCTACTAAGAGAGCTGTATGGTTCTGGAGTAGAGAAACTGAGGATTGAACATCAAACTATAACAGTAAGAAACATCAATTTTGCAATCCACACTTTTTTTTAATCCAATATTTCTGATTCCACTATTTCTGCATCAAGCAAAGTTTATTTCACATCTGTTATTCCTTCATTAACATCTTTAGACATATTCTATCCATAGAAGCAGACATCATTACTGATATTGTTGATATTGTGGCTACTAATTTCTGGCCCCGTTCTTCGAAGATCTCCTTTAATATTTCAAATGTTATAGTATTTTGGATCATTTTGTAAATCCCAATCCTAAAGGCAAGGTTTTTTTTCTTTTTTGCCTGGACTTTAGTCCCCTCTAGTGTCCAATTTAAATCATAAGGTCTCTTATTTCTGTTATGACTTGCAGTAGTCAAAATAATTGTGGTTCTCATGAAAAGCTGTTTATTTTATATAGCTAATTCCAAAGTGTTATAGTAAAAGTTTCAATTTTCCAAATTTATATGGACTTTTAATTCATTTATAACTTTCTTACTTCAAAATCTTGTTTAGTTTTTTGCCGTTTATTTCAAGTTCTTTAAGTTCTTAAACTTATAATTAAATTTTCTTTTGTTCAGGAATAAAGATACACTCACCAGGTGACTTTTCAGACTTATCATTCTGAAGACCTCTAATAGCCTTAAGATATTTAAATAAACAATTTCCAAAAGTGATTAGAAGTGAGGTTAAAGGACACTTAGTGCCCTTTAAAAGGCGCTGGCCATGGTTGTGAGCTTGATGATTAATCCCTTAGTCTCCCAGCACTCAGACCTTCTGGAGACTGCTATCCTGTGGTTTTCTCACGAGGAGCAGCCATCTGGAGCACGTGTGGGAGATCTCCCATCCTCTCCTTATCTGGAGAGGTTCCAAAGAACTGGTCTATTCACCAGTTCTTCAGTCTTTGCCACAGTCATCTTCTCCACTCTCCACTGAGATGTGTTTGGCTTGCCCTGACTCCACTGGAAGTCTTTCATGGCTGATTTCTTAGGAAAAGGAATTATCCCAGGTTCCTTTGAACAAAGAGGAAATATGATCAGTCCTAAAGAAGCCACCTGTACATCTTCTAGGTCAGTGGTGGGTACTTTGGGATCCATCGTAATTATTGGAGCTTTAAGTAACCTGTATGGGTCTTTATGCCACTCTAAATAGATCCGATGCCCCTATCTCGAATAGAAAGAAATAAAACATTTCCAGCAATTCTGAAGCTGACAGGGCAGGGATAGGAACAGTTTTCTGGCTTTTTTCAGGAAAAAAAAATGGAGAAAGAGAGAGATATACATAGACACAGACAATTTTTAAACATCCTCTGCAGATATAAATGAATGAATGGAAGCTTGCACCTACCCTTCTTTTAGTGCTTGAGGTCTGCTGGAGGACAGAAGCGTCTACCAAACTCTAGCAGCAAACCTATGAGACCTGAAGTCTAAGTCCTTCTCTTTTGAAAATAAATGATAGTGCCCCCTCGAAGAAGAAATACATTCTTAGGTTTCTATCTGAGAACTCTACTATGTAATTTGTTCTCAGTGTACAGTGTACAATTGTAATTACCTGATACTGTTAAATCTGATATAAAAATCTTCCTAGGTTTTTAGGTAATTTTGGAGACTGAAAGCTTTTTAATCTCTCTAGATGTCTATTCTTTAAATTTAAAAAGAAAATATTAGGAAATACTTTATAATCCATTTTTTAACATTCTTCCAATTTGTAAGAAAAATTGCAGAGAAAATGGTTTTACCAAACTCTGGTAATTTCATGATTTGGCTAATGTAATGTGTGAGTGAATATGACAAAAAAAAATTTAGCAGATGAGGCAATTTTAACATATTATGCCAATCCATCTAATCTGTATTGGCTTCTGGTTGTCCTTCACAGCTTGGTATTTCAGTACAAGATGTAACATTTAGACACGATGATCTGGGTTTTTTTTAATTGTTCTTTTTTTTTTTTTTAATGTAAACTACTCAGAATCATTTGGAGTTGAGTAGCCTCTCAATTGTATTAAACAAATAAATCTCCTTTTGTTTCTTCCGAAACTTAAATATTAGATGAACATGCGGCCCTTCCGATTTTGCTGAACAGCATCTTACAGTATCTGTCACTATTGGCCATACTATCTGAGGTTGTTGGGAGTTGTAGTTCAGCAAAATTTGGGTGACCACATGTTCAAATTGTGCCATATTGTTGAATTTGATGTTTTTCAGAATATGTATGACTTTAACTGCCATGCTGGTTGTAATTATAGAAGTTTAAATTCAACACATCTGGAGTGTACTGCATTGGGCAACGCTGCCCTAAAGTCATCTGTACAAGAGACCAGTATAGATGGAGAAAGAGTATTCTTGGCATTATCACTCTAAAGATGTTTGTTCAGCCATAACACTATTTTTTGGTGTTCGATTTAAATCTGTTTTGACGATTGTTTTAGCTCTGATTGTTTTAGTTGTGTAACGTTTGCTTTTTTTTTTGGCTATGCACTGAGGGTTTTTTTTTTCTAATAACAAGTTTCTGATGTTATATTTTTAGGTTTTAGTGCAGTTTTCTGTTTTTGAAATGACCAGTGCCTAGGGAATTTGAGAGACATCAGTGAATAAATAATAACTCAGGGTTATACAATATAAACCAAATGTGCAGTTTCTAAATGTGCAGTCAGTTCCAAATGTGCAGTTTCTAATCTACATTGGCAGTTAGAGCACATTTTATAGAAGTCATCGACCATGCATGCAGTTGAACAGGATCTTGGAATCAGCAAAGCCATTCCCCTACTCAGTACAAAATACAACTGTAACATTCCTGAGAAATGGCTATCAAACCTTTGCATAAATGTCTCAAAGAGTCCACCACCTTTTGTTCACCTGTCAAACAGCTGTTTCCAGTAGGAAGATTTTTCTCTTGTTGATTTGAAATCTGTTTCCCCATAATTTGCATACATTGTTTCTAGTTCTGTTTCTACAGCAGAGAACAAGGCATATATTTGAGTATTGCAATCATGCCTCCCCTTTATATTTTCTTCTCTGGACTCAATATATCTGTCAGGCCCAACCCAAGAACGATGAGGCAGTCCAGTCCAGTATAGTTCCTTTATTAGCTTACACCCTAAAGACAGAATCTTGCCAGACTAAATCTATGCTAAAGCAACTAGTGGATATACCCCGTGAAACTTGGCAGGGGGGAGGGGGGCTAGCCTAAGCCTCTTCTTCTCACAGTCTTGTTGCTGGCTGAGAAAGCGCTTGCCTTATACCCTCTCCTGGAATGCACTCCCTCCTGATAGCCTTGATCTCCCATTCCAGTATCCTCCTCGCATATACCTTCCATTACAATATCTAACTCTTTCAAATGTATCTGATGGAGCAGTTTATGTATCTGTCAACACTTTGCCCAGCCTTCCCCAGGCATACAGGTAGTCCTCAACTTACAACCATTCATTCAGCAACATTCAAAGTTACGATGGCACTGAACGAATGGTTATGACCAGTCCTCGGAGTTCTGGCTGTCTCAGCACCCCTGCGGTCATATGATCACAATCAGGATGCTTGGGAACTGGCTTGCACTTATGACTGGCTGCAGCACCCCATGATCATGTGATCTCCATTTGTGACCTACCCCACCGGCTTCCCCAGAAAGTCAACGGGGAAGCCAGCAGGGAAGATTGCAAGTCGCTGGGGTAAGTCTCCCCCACCCGCATACCCTCCCCAGCCCCATGCACTTGTGTAGTACTGGCCACTCACACATCCTCTGCAAACCTCGCCGCGCCTCCCTTGCACTCCCATGCACCCTCCCTAAGCCTCGCCGCGCCTCCCTCGTACCCTACCTGAGCCTCACCTCCCTCGCACCCTCCCTGAGCCTCCCCGTGCTTCTCGTGCACCCTTGAGCACATTCAAGCCCCGCTGTACCTTCCTTGCACCCCCGCGCACCCCTTCATTTACTCTCCCACCTGGCAGCAACCACTTACCTGCCTGCTGGCCTACTTGCAATCTTCCTGGGACTTGCAGCTTCCTGCCAACTTCCCCACTGACTTGGTTGTGAGATTCAGTTAACAGGGGCTGCAGGGATTGCCATCGCTAAGCAATGCAGTCGGGCTTTATGACTGCATTGCTTAACAATGGAAATTCCAGTCCCAATTGCCTTTGTAAGTCATTGACTACCTGTACCTCACTTTGTCAAAGCTGTTTTTAAAATGTGATGCCCTAAAGGATGTTGTACTTCAGATACTGTTTGACAAATGCTGAAAATAGTGGGATTGTTATTATCTGAAAACTGCTACTATAATGTAGCCTGTATTTGTCCTGCCAAATGTGTTGACTTGGTTAATTTAGGCATTCAGCTCTACAGAAAATTTAATTAGCAAATTAGTACTAAGATTTGCACTATTATCTTTCTTTTTCCTATGATATTGGAAATAATTTGGCCTAGCATTTAGTTTAGAATTTGTGCTGTTTCACACTGAATCAGCAGTTGTGATCAAGAGATCAGTTAGCTTTTGCTTATAGTTACCAGTGGTTTCTCATATAATAGTAATAATTTGATAAAAAGATTTTTTAAAGTGATATCTCAACAGACAGAATGAGTTATTTTGCATAGTTAGTAGCTTGGGGAGTAAAGCAATCACCAGTAAATATATTATTAAAGAGATTCCTTCTGTCACTTCAAATTTGGAATGATTTTCATTTTAATCAGCAAAATCAAAACGTGTCAGTATTTAATAATTGGCATGACTTGAAGCTCAGTGCTTCAGTGTCTAAAACATTGTGCAAAGTGAATATAAATGGTTGTTATTATAATTCTTTATTTAGTTTAGCTTTTGCCATTTAACTTAATTTTTTAAAAATTAAGTAATATAGTATTATGGTGACCTTCCCCACCATGTGCATTCCACTGCTACTTTCCAGTGCTTTGACCGTTTAATTCCAAGGGTGCCATTGTGGAGAAAACTGTGCACTGAAGCATGCAGTGTCTGTGCATCTTAGAAGTTTGATGGAAACCAGATTTTAAAGCTTCTCTTCATTTGAAATACTGGCTGTTCTTTGTGTTTGATGCTTCCTTGCTGTTCCTCTATCTAAGTCCCTTTTCCCACCCAACTCTAGAAGAACTTGGCAGACAGCTTTTCATCACTGAAGTTCAGAAGGAGTTTTTATAAAATCAAGAGGAAAATAATTAATACAAGCAATAAAAAGCAGTGGAAAGGTTATCATTTTTCAAACTAAAATGGAACAAAAGGCAAAATTACTTCAAAACATATCATGCTTGACATGTAACAATTTTAAAAAATGTACTATTTGTTGTTCAATAATGTGAGTTAACTCTCATCAGTATTGATCTAAAATTCATTTGCTTAGTATCACTTTTTTTCAGGCACCTTCTAAAAAGAAAATTGAAATCAGCACTATTGCAAGCAACTATCATCTTGAAGTTAATCCAAGGTATGTTTGTAATCAGCTCTGAATATCTAGTTATGGGGTGCAGGAGCTATGCAATGTTTAAAGAAACTGCAGTTTTAGTTATGGTTTTTATATATGATATATTGATTACCATAGTTGTCTTAAATGATACTCATTTCACATTAAAATGTTAGCACACTCCAACATAGAAGGTAGTAAATTTTAAAGATTGAAATTCCCAGTAATGTTGAAGTAACATGGGAAAAATATTTGGGTTGATGGAAATTTGGAGGAAAACTGAAAGATATGCAATATTAATATATCTCATAAAATATATTATAACTTGATTTGTATATAAGATTGTTATATAAATTAAAAAGTATAATTTATTGAAACAAAAATTATTGAATTTACTTAAAATATTATAAATTTTTGTTGCAAATGGAGCTATAACCTACTGAAATCTGAAGAATATAGTCTGTTTAGGAAAATTATGCAGGAAAAACTAACTATAATCAACACTGTAGTGAAGCAAAAAAGTTGCATATTCTGAATTTTGTTTTCCAGTATATCTGACATATTCAAAATGAAGTAATTTTCAGGAGGGAAAATGGGAAAACAAGACACAATGGATATTATAATGTCCAGTCTGATAGCTTCTTGGAGACTAAGGATGTATAGCTAAAGATTGCTGGGGTATTCCATCTGCTATGTTATTAGTGATAGCTATGTCATTGGTCTGCACGTTTACAATCCATGCTTATGTAAGAACTCCATAAAGGAGAGAGTTCTGCATGCATTTTCATGGGTATAAGCCCCACTGAGAGAGCCAGTTTGGTGTAGTGGTTTAGGCACCAGGCTAGAAACAGGAGAGTCTAGTCTTGTCTTAGGCACAAAGTCAGCTGGGTGACCTTGGCCAAGTCACTTCCTCTCAGTCCTAGGAAGAAGGCAATGGCAAGCCATTTGTGAAATCTTGCCAAGAAAATTGCAGGGGCTTGTCCAGGCAGTCGCCAGAAGTCAACACTGACTCAAAGTCATCAGAAAAAAAAAAAGCCCCAATGAACTCACAAAAATTTTATTTTGCATAAACATGAATATGCAGGAATGAGGATGTTGCTGAACTTCAACTCTCAGCATTCTATTAGTCATGCTGTCTGGGGATTATGGGAGTTGTAGAGTAAGATCAGACAGAAAAATCTTGCAGAAAAAAAATATTTTTTATATTAACTTTCAGTGATGCAGGGAACAATGACCGGGTTGTAATACAGGAGTTGTTGAAGACAGTAGCACAGTCACAGCAACTTGAGACAAGTACTCAGCGTGATTTTAAAGGTCTGTAAATTATGCAATGGTATGATGAGTTATTTCTACAAGCCTACTTAATGTTATTTTTTTTTTTCTCAAGCAGAAATGTTTGGAGAAATTCATTATATGTAATAAAGTTATCTAGTAACATGTAAATTAGCACTTATATTCATTAAAAATTATCCACATATCCAACCACAGCTCAGCCACAAAAGGGATAACTCTTCCATACATAAAAAAAATTTCAAAAACTGCCACTAAGTTACTACAACTCCTTGACATAATTGTGGCTTATAAACCAATGAAATCCCTCCAAAGCAAACCCAAAGATGACAAAACAGGAATTATTTACAACATCCAATATAAGGACTTCAAAAACTACAATGTAGGACAAACAGGTAGAAGATTGGCAGAATGCATCTACAAACATCAACTGGCAATCAGAAGGCATGATGAAAGATTTCTGGTTGAGGAAAATGGAGAACTAGACATCTCCGAAAGAGTGGAGACCATGCTGTGGCAACAACCAATGGATTGGTGGCAAGCTCGGTCCATTGGAATAATTCTAGATAAGGAGAGGATGAGAGATCGTCCACTTGTGCTCTCGACAGCTGCTACTTATGAGAAGACTGCAGGATAGCAGATCTGAGTGCCAAGAGACAAGCTCTCAACCACGGTGGGATCTCAAAGGACACTGGGTTCAACTACCTCATTTTCTAATCAACTTTGGAATTACAATTATTTTACAGTTAAAAGAAGTCTTCCAAACAATAAGTTTAAAAAACTACCTGGTGAATAAAACTTCATCCAAAAATAGAAGAAAAGTTAACTAGCAGTTTAAAGAACTTAAAGAATCTGAAACAAATGGCAAAAAGCTGAATAAGAATTTAAGTTTAAAATGGATTAAGGAACCGGGCAAATTTGGACTATTAGGACTTTTGCTAAGATTTTTGAAAACTGGAGTAAACAAAACAATATTTCTGTGGGAATACAAAGTATTTAGTCTAAAGAGATCATTGACTGAAAGTTGAAAACAAAACAACAATGAAACCTGAGACTTTGTGATTATAGAAATGGGCCATTAGAGGGGACTAAAGTTCCAGGCAGGAAAAAAGTGAAATCTGCAAAATAACAAATAAAGGTATGACACTTGGGATATTTCAAAGGATTTTTGAAGAACTAGGAGAGAAACATATGATCAGTCCGACGGCAATATCTTTGCACCAGTAAATGTATTTTTTGAAGAAGTTTATAAAGACGAAGTAGAAGATGAGACAGACAAAAATATGGAAGGATTTATGGATAGACAGGATGAAGAGGGGATACAAATCCTAGCTCTTGGAGAAATATTGGAAAATAAAGAAACTGAGGATTATAAAACAGAGATGACAGAGTGGAAACACAAATGACAGATCAAGAGATGAAAAAGGACCTGGGCAAGGACTTACTTTTGGATTTAGAAAAGAGGGTTTCTAAAACCTTGAAAAGATCTTTAAGATGGACGAAAGAAAGTCCACATGTAAATTCAATCCTACCACAGCAACTTGATGAACTAAAGATTAAGATTGTTAGAAGCAAAAGAAAGGAATATAAAGTTGGCTTGTTTGATCAGGGTTAAAATATGGAATTTTTAATAGAATTCTGAAACCTTTTATGGACTTTTTGCCAACATTTGGACAGAAATGACAAAGATTTTTGGATTTATAAATGCATTGGGGGGGCACTATGGGAAGAAGTGAACCATGTATGCAATCTCCTAGGGGATGGGGAACTATTAATTTGCCTGTACTTGTTGCAAGGAAGATCAGGAGTCACTTCTTTTTCCCCTTCCCCTTCCCTTTTTTAGCACTTTGTATTTCTTCTTTTCTTTTTCTTCTGATTTCAGTTTGTATTATCTTTTAGCATTGTAAAACTCTTTAATAAAAAGTATTTTTTTTAAAAAAAGACATGATGAAACATTAGTAATTTTACAGCACACAAATAGGTTCAACCACAATTTCAACTGGGAAGCTATAGAGATTTTAGATCAAACCAAATTTAAGAATGCAAACAAATTCCTAGAAGCTTGACAGTCAACCTGATTAACAGTCAACAGACATATAGAGATAAACTCAGTTATGAACCATTCAGAAGTAACAACCAAAGATCAGAGAAAAGGGGGCAAATCCTTATCACATACCTATTAACCAAAAACCAGTAAGCAGGAACCAACACCTAATTACTACAGTAAAGACTAGAAAATAGCATGCTGGTTAATGAAAAAATAATACCACCTATTAACGCATTCTGGCCAAATTCAAACAAGGCTGATAGAACAACCTGCTATATATAGACAGCCAATAAACCTCATATCCTCATGTCAGAGCACTGATGTAGTTAACTAGATTGATAATGAAACACCTGCAAGAAGAAAACCAAGTTCAGAGAACATTAAGAACCTAACACACTTATATCACTTATAACACTTAAAATAATCATAGAACTCAGATTTATTTCTTTAATCAAGATCCTTAGCTGGCAGTTCCATATCTAGAATTTTCCCGCAAAGCTCATAATATTAAGCAAATGAAAGTTTTGTAGGAATTCTGTAATCTTTGAATGAGCATTCCCAAACACTAGCAGCTCTCTTCGTATGATTCAGGAGAGGAAGAAATCTGATAAGAAATGTGTTAGTGAAGCCTTGCAATCATGTTTTACGAACAGTAAGGTTTGCATACTTCTGTATTATAAGAAAATATAATCTAAAACACTTTTTCCAGTTTCAGGTGCTAGATATGTTGTTAAATAATCCAGTCAAGTGCAATGTTTGTAACATTAACATCAATAGAAAAACCAATGATGTTCATATATTTGAATTCTGGACATTAAATGTTTATAGCCTGTGAATCAGCTGTGAAATAGTATTTTAGATGTTGCCTTTGTCATTTAGAGAGCCATTTTTTTGTAGTGATTAAGGCACTAGATTAGAAAACGAAAGACCATCAGTTGTAGTCCTGCCTTAGGTGTAAAGCCAGCTGGATAACTTTGAGCCAGCCATTCTGTCTCAACCCTAGGAAGAAGACAGTGGCAAACCCCTTCTGAAAATCTTTCCAAGAAAACTGCAGGACTATTTCTGACAGTTGCCAGGAGTCAACACTGGCTTAAAGGCACAAAGAATAAATAAAATAATAAATGGTCTTTTATGATATAATGATTACATATGGTTCTTTCTTTGTCTAAAACAAGTTACATTTTTTATCATTTGGTTAGAATGGAAATTGCACACTTGTCCTTGTCATATTTTGTTTGTGTTTTTTTTACAGAAATATTAGAGCATTACAGAACATTATTGAAGCTACTTGTGCTGTGATTTTGTATCTCGGAATATATGTAATGTGGATTCTTTTGGGAGGGTGTCTTTCTCATTGGGAGGATAGATATGATGGACTGCACCCATGTGCTTAAAATATTTACAGAAGGTGTGAGATGAAAAACAAATTCTCGTGTGTGCATGTGAGAGGAAGACCGTAGTTTTCTGAGTAGGAAAGCTTTATCCTGGCTACTGAATTCAGTTGTAACTAAAAGTAAATTAAGATTCTTATACTATGAGAATATAACTAAAACTGATTGCTCATTTATTTTTAGTGGTACTGTTGACAGAAGTGGACAAGCTTACAAAGGATGCCCAGCATGCATTGCGAAGAACAATGGAGAAGTATATGGCCACCTGTAGATTAATTCTTTGTTGCAATTCTACATCAAAAGTCATTGCACCCATCAGGAGTAGATGCCTTGCAGTGCGAGTCCCTGCTCCAAGCATTGGAGATGTAGGTTCATGAAGAAGGCGAATCATTTTCCAGGGTTTTTTTGTGCAGTGTTATTTGAATGAAGTTTCACACTTGATTTAGCAATCTTTGTTTACTGTTTTTCTCTGAATTAGTTATGCCTACCCAGTTAGCTTATACTGAATGTAGTAGCTAAGTGAGAATGTAATTTTTACAACTTAGATTCAGTTACTTTGCTTTCTTCAAAGACATGGAGATGTAAAGAATGTAGTATTTTTGGAAAGGCTTGGAATGGAAGGATTCAGTCTCTGAAGGAGGAATGTGGTGGGGTCCTAGAGGCAAAACAGTAGTTGAAATTGGCAGGGAATACAGAATCCTTTGAAACTCTTCCCATTTGTCACCACTGTTCTTCTTATAGGTCTTCACTAGGACATAGTCTTCCAACTTTATCTCTAAAATAAAGAGATCTAAATACCAGAATTTCTTCAGTATTTGTTAAGCACATTTCATTGAAGTATCCTTGTAAATATGTGATTTAGACTGCAGATTTGGGTATAATACCAGGAACTATTATATATTATGTTATGTTTGTTTGTTATGTTTGTGGTGTTGTATTGTATTGTATTGTATTGTATTGTATTGTATTGTATTGTATTGTATTGTATTGTATTGTATTGAATTACAGAGCCAGTTTCGTATAGTGGTTAAGGTGCTGGGCTAGAAACCAGGAGACCGTGAGTTCTAGTCTTGCCTTAGGCATGAAAGCTGGGTGACTTTGGGCCAGTCACTCTCTCAGCCCAACCCACCTCACAAGGGAAAATAGGTTATTAGCTATGTTTGCTGCCTCGAGTTATATATAAAAAGGTGGGATAAAAATATAATAATAATGCTAGGAACAAAAAAAAAATTGGTACGTGATGCACTAGCAGTTAGTATGTGCTGGTAAAATCTAGCCCCCCCACTGTCGAAGCCCTTTCCCTGATGTTAAATTTTGTGCCAGACTGTAAAATGTTCCCTGACTATAAATTCTA
This sequence comes from Liasis olivaceus, assembly GCA_030867105.1. NCBI lineage: Eukaryota > Metazoa > Chordata > Lepidosauria > Squamata > Pythonidae > Liasis > Liasis olivaceus. Next base: position 88,994,784 of record CM061352.1, on the reverse strand, counting down.
TCTGGCATTTGCCAGTTTTGAATCTTTTAGTTGGTAGTGGCTGTTAGTCTTTGGCTTGTGATGAATAGGGCTAAGTAATCCAGAAATTCACAGCATGGTCAGCTTGACCGCATAAGATATTCTGTGTCTCTTCTACTGTAAAGAGCCCAGGGTATAATTACTCTCTGTGAACCAGGATGCAGTGATTTATGTGTGGGAAAACAGGTATAGAAGAAAAGATCACACTCAGGGCTGCTGATTTAAGGTATATGTGACTTACAGAAGGCAAAGAAGAAACAGATGACTGGAACTAGGTAGATGTAGGGCCTGTATAATCGGTATTTCTTCGGTATTGTCTCCAAACTGATATCCTTCTTAAACAAGGACTTTCCTCTTTGTTTACTCCTGCATTAATTGAATTCCAACTAGTGCAGGGATACACAGGCTTTTAGAAAGCAAGTGTTTGTAAAGCTAATTTTTGCCCTATCAAATATTTAGATCTGTACCGTTTTGTCAAATGTTTGCAAGAAGGAAGGCCTGACTCTTCCTCAAGAATTGGCTCAGAGAATTGCTGAAAAGTCTGGGAGGAATCTCAGAAAGGCTCTTCTGATGTGTGAGGCATGCAGAGTACAGCAGTAAGTTTGTTTGTTTAAAAAAAAAACTTGAAGCGTTGGAGACAAAAAAAAACAGCACCAGGTTAATCTTAGCAAATCTTTGCTACTTTTCTCACAGGCTTCCTTTCACACCTGATCAAGACATTTCTGAGGCTGACTGGGAAGTATATCTGAGAGAGACAGGCAATGCTATTGTCAGTCAGCAGACACCCCAAAGGTAAGTGAGTGTAGCAAATAATAAATGTCATTGATAAATATCAGGTTGTAAAATACAACATGTATATTTTCTGACACTAAAGATTTACATTAATAATTTTAATAGTGTGGCCTTTTAAAAGGATGACTAGATAACCTGTAACTAGGCTTAAAACTTGTAAGGGATGCTGTAGTTTGAATTAAATATATATTTGTACTACATAATCATAAAACAGTGTTTCATAGATGCATTCAAAATAAAAGGAAAAGAATCTGTATACCAGCTGCATATGTGAAGACAGCAAAATCCTAACAGGCAACAAAGAAAAAGTGAAACTACTCAGCCCTTCGTTTGGCTCAGTCTTCTCTGGATGTATTCTACCAGGTTATTGTGACGAATGAAGCAGCAGGAATGAAGCTTGGAATTGTAGAAACATGATCAGGGGATACCTGTATACTTGTATAAGTTTAAATCTCTAGGGTCAGATTAATGAGATCCTAAGATGCTAAAGGAACTTTCTGATGTCTGGCCAAACATTTGAGTATTAGTTTTGAGACATCCTGGAGAAAGAGTGGAAGCACCAGATAGATAAAGAGGATGAACATTATTCTTGTCCTCAAGGGGGGAAAAGGAGTATTGATGGAACTACAGATCAGTCAGCATGGTCTGAGAGCAACTTAAAAACAGATCAGTCTATAAGTATCTTAAAAGCAGTGTGGTAGTCAAGTCAGCATGGCTTTGTCTAAATCATTCCAGACTACTCTTATCTCATTTTTGATCAAGAAACTTCCTTGGTATAATGTGGGAATGCAATAAATATAATATTTTGAATTTAGCTAAACATTTGACAAAGTACCCCATGATATTCTGATTAGAAAGCTAGTTAAATGTGGGTTGCATGAGTGACAATTAAGTGGATGCACCACTGCCTCAACATACTGTATTCAAAAAGTGCTCATTAATGGTTCCTCATCAGACTGAAGCATTAGCCATCTGTTGGGGATGCTTTAACTCCTATTCCTGCACCAAGCAAGAGCTTGGACTTCATGGCCTATAAAGCACTTTCCAACACTAAGATTTTATGAAAATACAATGGCCCAGTAGCCTAATTATCATACTGAGTACACACTCCCTGTTTTTTATAGTCAACTTACATTTTTCAAATCAGCATAAATGAACAAACAGTTTAAATGTACTTCTTACTCTTCTTTAACTTGCTTGATAAAACCTGTTCAAATCCTGATTATGGATACCAGCCTAGACTATGCTCCTACAGTTCTGGCCTACTTCCTTTCAACAATGTGTGGAAGCATTCTTTTTGTATATAATAAGCTCAGCATATAGCATGTAGTTTTCCCAAGAAATTGTAAAAGAAAGAAATAAAAAGTGGAGCAGGCTTCACAGCAAAGGCTACCCAAAACGGTAGCGGGCTCCCTTTTGTTGGGTGTGGTCAAGCAGAGGTCAGAGAATCATCCATCAGGGTTGCTTTAACTCAGATTGACAGTCTAAATTGCTGTCTTAATAATAAGATTGTGCTATTGTACTAGTGGATCAGTGAGCAGTGTCATTACTGGTAGCCTATGGTCTTTGCTCAGTTCAAATATAACCATTTTAAAAATGAGTTACTGAGGCAGTATGCTTAATTTTCTAATATTGCTTTCACACAGACTTTAGGAAACTCTTGTTGGGAAGAATAAACATCACATGGGCTCCATGGATAAAACGCCTAATCTAGTATTATACAGTTTCCTATGGTTTAAGTAGCTAAATAGACTGTAGACAACAATATATCGTAATTTATCTTAGCAGCAGCAGTTGTGTTACTACTACTAGTTGTATATATTTTCTTACTCAAATAAAAATGCATATTTTGTTTCTGGTAGGTTATTTCATTAAATCTCCTTTTGTTTAGGGTTGATTCAGTATTCAATTTCTTCTCCAATTTATAAGAACCCTGTTTGCTTCTGATAGGTTAAACAGATGGGTTCACAGTAATGGCCAGTCTCATAACTGCTACACTGAGTTAAGCTATTGTGAAACAAGCTTGGTTGTTTGGTGCAGTAAGGAACTTCCATCTAAAAATGACCAAAATTACCAGGCCAGCTTTTTCCTAGTTGTTGGTTTCCATGCACCTAGGAAAAGAAGTGTGGTCTGGTTGCCATGTGTTTGTGTGGTGGTATATATATTGTATTTGCAGAAAAAGACCGACAGCCTCTTATAATGAATTTGGAGAATTTTAATTCCTTCTGATGTGAATGGGTGATACTGGGAGTCATGTCTTCTGCCTGCTCTCATTAAAGCTTTATAATAGTCTCCATTATTTTTTAATGTTACCGTTATGCTTTAGTAGAAAAAGAAAACATATGATTTGATTATAACCATGGATTCTGTTCTATGTGATCTTTATTTTGAGCTTTTTTATATATGTGGCTTTAGTCAGAGTCAATTAAATTACTGCTTAGGATTTCTTGGTGTATTTAAATGGTTAAAGACAGACTGTTTTCCTGCTCAGCAGTGATTGTGATTGTAGGGACATCAACTTTAGATATCTCTTTGCCTGTTAAAAAAAGATTGAGCAATGAAAGTTGGATTCTCTTTGGCTCAATGTTATGGTATGTATCAGCTTTTTCCCACCCTGGTTTTCTCTGAAACTGTTGGGGTGACAGCTTTCTGAATTCTAACTAGCATATCCATGTTGGAAAAAGCTGTGATAGACATATTCAGTGGTTTCATGAAGATTTGCAGAATACAAAGGCAGGAGTCTGATAGCACCTTTTCCAACTAACAAATTTTGTTAAAGGCCTAAGTATTTCATATAAGCTTATGCTACCAGACTCCTGATTTTTTTATCACTATAGACTAACATGGCTTTGTTCCTACAGGGTAGGAAAAAAAGGGAATCCATTGTTTGGAAGTGATTTAGGAAGCATTTGTGTTTGGGAAATCATGGAAAGTGGCTACATTTGAGCTCCAAAAACGAGGAAAGCCACATATATAAAAAAGTCCCATTTTCTCACCTTCCTGCAGCTTTCTTATAATGTATTAGAGTAGAGATTCTTAAGTTATGGTCCAAGGGGGCTTTGCAGAAAATGTGTGAAACCCCTAAGAATATCTGCACTTGATCATTTTTGTTGTTGTTGTTAAAAGAGACAGAAGCCATCTTGACTGGAGGTTGAATTTTGAGCCTGTGATAGAGAACTACTTGAGTTGTTTATTTTCCCCTTAATGATTACATGGGCCCTGTGATTTTCTTTCTCTTAAAAGAAAGGCAGGGGAATAAACATATGCAATCTCTGAACGGAATTTTATTTCTTAATAATTGAATTATTATAGCTATATCTTTTAAAATTACATTTGAGAGTGTGAAGGATCGACAGTAAAGGTTGTTACATAAAAATTGGTTGAGTAAGTTAAAACTTTTTGTAAGACTTGAAAGTTAAATTACAGCTCAGTAATAATTTAATTTTATTCCAATAGACTACTTGAAGTCCGTGGGCGACTTTATGAACTTTTAACTCATTGTATTCCTGCAGAGATTATAATAAAGGTAACTGCTTTATTGGTTCCTACTTGGTTTACTAATTGAAGTTAACATTAATTGGAGCTGGGAAGGAAGAAGGGCTAAGGTTTAGAATAAACAGTTTGAACATATTATTTTTTATATCTTGAAAGCACTGTTAATATCCTTCTTGTTTTAAATCGGATTTTGCTATTAGAGTTGAAAAATCTCATGGATAATTGTAAGGATTATTGATTGTTTCTCAGCCTGCCCCAACCAAGAATCCGGACAGATTCCACAATCCTCAGCAGGAATGTACAGATTGTGGATTATGAGAGTTGTACTTCAGCACACCTGGAGAAGGCTAGACTGGACAAATCTGCTTTCAGTTATGGCAGTTTCAGAACATACATATGCACTCATTGTGCTTTCTTCTTTTGGGTTAAGCAACATTGTTCAAGGAGTAAAAACAAAGCAAGAAATAGTAAATAAAATAAATTGATAAAAGGAAAGGAAATCTAACTAAATCAAATATATATAATAATGCCATTCATAAAACCTTTCCATACCTTTCTATCATTTCAAACCATCCTTGCTTCTAACAATTCCATAAACTAATTTATAAATTGCCTTTGTTCTTATTTCTTGCTTTCTGAGGATTTAATGAATTAATCATAACTTTTTCCCCTTTTGCCTCAATGTATTCAATCTTCCTGCATATATTTGTTTTACAATTCAGTGTTCGTTCATTCATTCTTTCTATATGACCAAGCCACCTCAGGGTTCTTTCACACTAGTCATACAACGTCTGTATTTAATCCATTTCATTTATCACTCATTCATCCTTGGTCTTATCTCTACTTTTTTTTACCACCCATACTTCTTAAGTGTCCCATTCCCACTATGTTCAAGTGTTATATTTCTCCTGACATACCCAGCTCTAACTTCTATTTAACAAAGTGGGCAGAAGCATACTCTTATACACAATCATTTTCAGGATTTTTGACAACAACCACATACTATCCTCTTCTTTTCTGCCAATATTTGCACATTTTAAAATTTCTCCATTTTTCTGTCTTTAGTAAACATTCTGCCAAGGTACACAAATTCATCTACCAGGTCAATTTTTTAACTATTTATGTGTACCCTGCAGATATTTATTCTATTTTCCTTGTGAAATACTACTTTCTTGGTCTTTAGTATATTAATTTATATATCCATACTCATTGTATCATATAGTCTATCCTACATTCACTGTGAATAATTTGGGTTCTCACCAACTACACAGCATCATCTTCATACAGAAGTACACACAGATTCGTGTCTCCAACCAATACACTACTTGAATCACCACAAGCATTCCTTGTTCATGTATCTATAAATATATTAAATAACCAAGAGGAGTATCACACACTCTTTTCTCACACCTAGTTCATTGATGAACTATTCACTTAGCATTCAGTGTATTCTCTTGCATGATCATATACTACTGGTATACCACTCATGTTTGACTCAGCAACCAATCTTCAATTACACACAAACAAAACATTCCTAGATCAGGTCTATTCACTTTATCATCAACAAATATACAATAGACTTTTTCAGTTCATACATTTCTTAATAATTTGCTGAAAAGAAAAAAATCTGCACCTCACCTGCCTGGCTTAAATCAGCAGTTCCCAAATTTTGCTCACCACTCACTGTTTACAGTCAAAAAGCAACAAGCAAAAGCAGCATTACAGCACAATGATAATAATATGGAAATAATAAAATGAAAGTAATATCTTTATCTTCACCCTCATTTTTGCAGCAATCATTCTGTGATCTGTATTTTTTTTTAATGCACTTCCTCTTTCATTTTATCATTCCACCAAACATTTTTTCATACTTCTTTCAGCATAGGTTCATGCACTTCTGCGGCACTCTGCCATATAATTCTTGTCAGGTTCAGCCCAAGAATCACCACGAGACAGTCCAGAATTCAGTTCAGCTTCTTTATTAGCTTGCACCTAATAGACAGAATCTTGCCAGACTAACTCTTATCCCCCAACAATAGCAACTATAACCACCATGCCCTTTGGGGGGGGGGGGCAGTCTCCTCCTCTTGACTTCACACAGTCCATCTGGGGGCTGGGAAGATGCTTTCCTTGGAATGTCTCTCCCCCCTCCCTGTAACTTTGAAGCTCCATTCCAGAATCCTCCCCGCTTATGCCTTACATCACAATTCTTTCCATTTTGTTTTAAACTCCTGCTTCTTATTTACGTCCATTTTCTAATGCTGTTGGGAGATTAATTTGTCTTCTAATACGTTTTCATATAGAGGACTTTCACTTTCTCTTCCTCCTACTTTCACTGTACTTTCTATTGCTTCTTTTTGTTTCTATGTCCATTTTCTCCTAAGATCCATTTTTTTTTACATTACCCAATAAATGGTGTCCCACATTCAGGTCTTCTCATCATCTTTGTATTCTTCACTAATTCTGTCATGCATCATAAATGATCAAATCAGTCACGCTTTTCAGTTCAGCCCTTTGCCATGTGAATGTATGAATGTTTATACTGAAGTTGTATATTTCAAACAGACCTTTTGGCTAAGCAGAAACCACTCACCATTTACATTTATTCTTGGACTCCACATGGCACAAACACTTTTAATATATTCTCTTGTCTCATTCCCACCCTATCATGTTACTTAAGAGAATAACGTTTCCCCAAATTTCATTCATTCATGAGGGCGTACATTTAACTTCCAAACTCATTCCTGGTTCTTTCACCAGCACAGTTCATTGGAGAATTGCCACCAGTCTATGAATTCCTACTTACATACTGTACATACAATAATCTGGCTAACACCAAGTCATCATTTCTGACATACATTTTGTACCTTTCATTCATAATTAAGCTTACACCTTCTCTTCTTTGTGTGTATTCCTTAGCTCTATTCCATAAAATTAAAAAAAATCTATTATATCCTTCCTCTTTCTTTTATAAATATATCTCACAAATATAACATCTTTTTTTCTCTTTCCTTATAGTTATTTTGTTAACATTCAAATATACCATATTCAACTGACGGGCCCATGAATGTTGACTTTTACTAGTCATTATGGCTTTGATCAACTTTTACAGAACTCTTTTTAATAAGATAAAATAATAGACTCAGTTACCAACCTAAATCATACCCTTGCTACATGTAGCATTCTCTGCTAATGGTAAGTACATATGCAAGTCAGTTCTGGCACATACCGTATTTTTCCATCAATAAGACGCTCCCATGTACAAGACGACCCCCACTTTTCCAACCCAAAATTAAGAAATCAATATTTTAAAGATAGTGCAGAACACATTTTTATTTAGTAATTAGTTAACATTTACCTGATACACTCGGTGGGAGGAGGTCCAAACCGTCTCTCTGCAGCTCTATTTCCAGGCTCTTTTGCATAACTGATTACATTCAATCATGAGTGAAACTGCCGATAGCTTGTCTCTGCAAACAGACTTCCTCTAATTGGTTTGTTCAGCATCAGCTGACGTCAGTTACATAAGGCTCGTGATTGGAAGAGGTCTGTTTGGGAGACAAGCTATTTCACTCGTGATTTGAGGCAAGCAATAGGAGGAAGCCTGTCTGCAGAGACAAAGTATGGGCAGTTTTGCAACCGCGCGGTTCTCTCCTCAGCTGACTTCCTTGAATAAGACGCCCTTCAATTTTATGATTTTAGAAAAAAGTATCGTCTTATAGTCAGAAAAATATGGTATTTGGACAGTGTACCACAACTTAGTCAAAATCAGCTTTATTGCAAGCATTCCATTTATTTCATATATTCAGAAAAAATGTAATTACCTATCTCTGAACTACTACTGTTTGTCGTCTATTTTAGGGCCTTCTGTCTGAACTTCTCAACAACTGTGATGGGCAACTAAAAGGAGAGGTTGCACAAATGGCAGCTTTCTATGAGCACCGATTACAACTGGGCAACAAAGCTATTTATCACCTGGAAGCATTTGTAGCCAAGTTCATGGCCCTTTATAAAAAGTTTATGGAAGATGGACTTGAAGCTATGATGTTCTAATACATAGGTTTGAGAATGCTCATCGTTTGTGATTCTGAAGTGTATGAACTGCAGACCACAAGAGTTTTACTGTATCCTGGCAATAAAATCAAAATCGTTGAATTTCAGTAATTCTGTCGTGTAACCATTCAAAGCAGTCCAATTACTCTGGGAAAAGTAACTTACTTTTGGAAGATTATCTTGGCAGCAGAGCAATGTCAGCATCCAGGATACTTTTTTGAGAAGTAACCCAAGTGGCTTTTTTTCATTGTTTCCATTTAATTTAAATTTAGAATATTGGCTAATATTGGATATCTGCAATTTCCAGTCTTGAAATCAGTTTTTATGGTGTGATAAAAAGCTATTGTTTTATAGTCTGAAATTAAGCATGTCTACCAAGAAGCAATTCACTAAGTTCAGTGGTATTTCCTTCTGAAAGGTCTACTGCAAAGCATATATTAGGTTTGCTGCAAAGCATACCTTATGACCCCAGTGATGCTATTTCTGGATGAACATGCATAAGATAGCATTCTTTTTGTTTTTTAACCTAATCTAATAATTAGAAATATTCTTTTTGCAGGTTTCACAGGAATAAGCAGAATCCAAAGGTTGTTAAAAATGGATCATTGTGTTCATCATGTGAGGATGAAATGACTTAGCTCTGTTCATGCTGACGCGTAGGTCTGGAAGTGAAATTTTTCTACTTTATGAACAATTTAAAACACTTCTTGAAGGAAAGTATAAGTTTTTAATAAATCCAATTATTAATTAATTAAATTCTCTTGTTAAATTATTAATGAGTTAAATGTTTACCTCTATAGTTTACATATCAGATAGTTCTAGTTTAAGTTAGATTTAATACTCTTTCAGAAATCTTCTGAGAGTTTTCTCAGGCAACCTGGACAACGCTGGGGGAGGGAGGGGGATTGGAAACCAAGTGCTGTGAGGGAATATTGCAAAGGGTGAACTGACTCTCTTCTAGATAGTAGGGAGGGCTTGAATTTTTCCTATCTTATGGAAGAAACTCTGTCCCCTGGAAGGAGCATGACTTTTCATCAGCTGTCCTTGGGAACTGAGTATAAAAAAACAAGATCTGTGCTCCTTTCCCCTGCCACATGAAAGTTCCTTCCTGACAGTCATGGCTTCATAAACGGGACGTAGGGTTGGGGACAGCCCAAATGAGCTTCCAGGGGCAGCAGGGCATGGAGAAGTAGCGCTGGTCTGCTCAGTCCCTTCCGCCCCAACGATGGACTTAAGTAGTAGTGCCAGCTGCTGAAACCCCTGGCATCCTGATCTAACATGCTCTTGCATGGATTAATATTTCACTTCCCCTTATAAACTGACTAAAATGTGTTGGACTGAAGTCACTCGCAAGCTTTCTAAGCAAAGGAACAGCTGTTAAAACAATTTATGATTGTTACAAGTTTAATCTTTGAACAAATGTTCTAGTTTCAGAGGAAAAAAATACATCTGTCTGAACAAAATAACAAGCCAAAAAAAACAATGAAGGAATGTAAATTCAGTTCAGTGTTATGAAAAAGGAGCAACAAGGAAAAAGGGGAGGGAAGAAGCAGAGAAAGAATAGAAACTTGCAAAAAACAAATCAGAGATAAGTACTGAATGTCTTCATGTAGCTCCTTGGGGGACTGCACTGTTTATCAAGAGGATCCATTTTGTTTCTTAATAAGTATTTTGTTGCAACTTTTTTTTAAGGACCAAAAATGTATTTGAAATCTGGTAGTGTTGTGGACATTCATGAAATATATTCCTATAAGAGAGCAGCCGCTGATGCCAGACTGCCAACACAATCCCTAGAGAGGAGAGATTTGTGCCTTCACCTTATCCCAGCTTCTTCTTGTGCAGGAGATAGAAAAAAAAGGTCATTTTAAAACTAAAGGAGAACTCAGGAGAAGCTGTGAACTGAGGCTGAGAAAGCACAGGATTAACATTCCCCCCCTCCCCATAGCTTCTGATTAAAGTTTAACTGTTTAAGTGTCTCATGATTTTATTTCTCTGTACAAGTTGATGAATTGTGTGTAATTTCAAATCAAATTTATTCAAATCTCAGGCTTGCTCATGCAATAATAATACTTTATTGAGTAGCCATAAGGTCATATCAGAAGACAAAATACAAGTTAATAATTAGACCATATACAATAAAATAATGTAAAAGGCAGAACTAAAAGGAAATACGAATCGTATTCTGTATCATCCCTATTATTTACCCTAATCAGATTCACATATGCAGTTCTCAGGTGTATTGTTTTATTCAGATAAAAGGCCATGTTATATGTAACATTTGATTCTGACCACACATGAAATATGTTGTTCAAATGCGTGGATCCCAATACACTGTTCGTCTAATGTGTGGTCCAAGATATTAATATCTCTCTTTACTATACAGTTGGCATTCAAATAATATATGAGCTATGTTCGCCACCTCTGGAGCTCCACAATTACATTCCTGATAGGAATTTGGGTTAAACCTTCCATATTTAACCATTGTGTTTAGCTGTTTAAATCTTGCTTAAGTAAATACCTTCCTAAGATGCTTGGGCATTTCTGTATTTAAATATTTTCCAATTTGGGAGGTTTGTTTGTAGTATCTCATTCATTTCAATGTGCTGTCCTTCCTGAAGTTAGCTATATCTTCTATATGCAACATTCTTTGTGCAGCAGTCTTTTTAACTTGTCCAGAGACAGTTGGACAAGAAACAGGGAGACCACAACTCTTGATATAGATTGTGTGTTTTACTAAGAGGTCTCTAATTAACTTTTAGTGTGTTCTATCAGACACAATTTTGCCAGTCTGTCAGTTTCCATAGAATTGATTCTGCACTGTAATTATACGCCCTCATTTTTGACAAAGAACGAAGTGTATAAATTCCCAACTCAGCTCTAAAGGCAGCAGTTGAGGTCCTTTTACCACAGCCAAAATACTCAGATGCTGTGATTGTGTTTGTTGTAGTAATGCTATGTGTTTTAAGCCCCAAACCTCAGTTCCATTTAAGAGCATAGGTCAATAATAATGTTTTTGTCTATTTTTCCTGTTAAAATAATTTGAAAACCTCTCCATCATCTCTTTATGTTGACATGTGATCAGTGGCTGCCTCCCCGCCCCCCACCCGAAATCATTAGACAGATTCCTACTACCATTCTTACTGGGACACTATAAGAATGTTATAGTGGTATATATTATACCAAAGAGGTCAAGATCTGTTCTCCGTTATTCTTAACAACAGTATACTGTTATTACTTGTACAGCTTGAGTGCTATTGTTAGGAATAATGGAGAACAGATCTTGACCTCCTTTGGAGGTCAAATAATCTTTAATTATTTGAGGAGTATTATCACATTCCTCCTTTTCTTATGGCTAACGTTCCCAATTCTTTTAATTTCTTGTCATCCCATTGCTCTTTTTTTAAATTGTTCCACTCTGAATATTTCTTAAGGTGCCGTAACTAGAACTAGACACAGGTGAGGTCTGACTAATGCAAAGTAAAGTGGAACAATTATTTTCGGTGATTTCCTGTGATACTTTAGTTGATGAAATATAACTATTTGAAGGTTCATATTCATTGTCATGGAGGAAATCTGTATATATGGTTGCTATGAATGGACACCAACTTGATAGCACCTAATCAACAAATCAATCAAGATTCATATTCAGTTTGCAATCAACCAGTATTTCAAGAACTTTTTCATCAGTACCATTACCAATATTTCCTTTCTAAATTTTTGTATTTTATTCTTTTTATAAGTGAAGAATTTGTTAAATTTCATTTTCTTCCTTTCAACCCATTTCAGTAACTTATCAAAATGGTTTGACTTTTATTTCTGTCTCCCATTAGTAGTAGTATTAGTTTTCACTATTCCACCCAGGTTTTGTCATCTGCAAATGTGATAAGTTTTTCCTTCATCTCTGCATCCAAAATCTTTAATAAAAATACATTGATAGTGTCTTTGCTAAGTGAGTTCAGTGGTTGATTAGAATATTTTGCTCAAAATAACTTAAGTTTCTCTGAGTATAAAGTAACTCCTCTATCCTGATATGCATCCTTAGGAACATGGTTGTTAATACTGTTGTCCCATTTATTTATTCATTTGATTTCTGTAGCCACCCATCTCAATGAGTAACTCTGCCAAACATAGTCCTAGAGAGATTTAATTGAACCATCATTGTCTGCTGTTGCTTGCTATTATTATTCCTTCATATGATGAATCCTGAGAAAGGGAATCACTAAACATATATATATATATGGGTTTTTAAAAATACATATTTCAGGTGAAGCAGGTAGAAAAACTAAGCCAACAACCTTGGAATACTTTTTAAGGCTAGTAGAGGTTGCGCCTGGAATAAAAATCCAGCATTCTAGTTTGACGAAGATTTTCTCCAACCTGGCAGTCCTTTAGTTGTCCTTTGTTACAATTCATATCCATTATTAGTGATTTGAATGCTCACATACAGTAGAAACGTAGGATATACAAGTTGACTGACTGACTGAATAAATGGTTTGCCCAGCATGTTCAATTACTGCAATAAAGTCATGTAGGATCTTTTTAAAATCTTTTGTTTCACTGTTATTTGTAACTTCAAATAATGTTTCTGTAGTATGGGTTCAAAACCTTTTTGGCCCAGTGATACATTTGACATTTTGAGAACACATCTTGAATATTCAGGGAAAATGGATCACCTAGAGGTCCTGCTCATTCATAAAATGTCTGCCATAGTAGCTGTGGTTGATTAGAAAAGATCAATTGACAAGAAGGCTAAAATTTCTAAGGTTGTTTCTTGTCATATTCACTAGCCCTAGGGCTACTTGATCAGCCCCCAGCTTTTGATTGTCATACCTCAAAATTGAGGTAAGTGAGCATAGTTACAAGCAATGCAGTGAGCTGTAGCCACTCATCATTTTCCTTTTATGAGTACTTATGGGGCCTATGCAAAGTGATTTTGTAGACTTTGCTTTTCAGCATGGCAGATTCCTTTTACATTTTGTTTAAAATCTACAACAATTTTGAAAAAATAGAATGGGGGTGGGGATGTGGTAGACACCAAGACAAATGTCCATAGGACTTGTGAGTGGTGACAAGCGCCAAATTGGATCCACCAGTTGGGTAGTATGAAAGCTATGGTAGCAGGATACAATTATATATCTCAGATCTCATTGAGAGTATCGTTTGTATATGATTGATTAATAGGAATTAATATAATCAAAGCAATTTACAAGCAATTTTTTGATTCTTGATTATGGTTTAAGGTTAAACAGTGTTTGTATTCTGATTCATATCCTGGCACTAGGGAAGTAATTACCACTGGAGGCGAGAAGTCACTTTGTATTGTGCAACCTGTTCTGCTTGAAGCAGATTTCCTCCAAATGCTGCTGGATTCAGTGGGACTCCTGAGTGTATAGGATTACCATGATGCTGTAATTTCATGAAGCAGTTGATAGATGGTGGGTAAGAAGAAAATACAATAGTAAGGGGAAGTGTTCTTGATGCCTCCTGAGCAAGATTTTATTTTAATACTTGTTAAATAGTTTCATTTCTCTTAGGATAAATAGAATAGATGCTGCAAACTATCATTTTATTAGTATTGCCAAGTCTGAAAGATGTTAATTCACCAGAGTAGATATGTGGAAAATGAATGTTTTGAACAGTTTTTTTTACTTTAGGGAGGTATAGGCTAGCAATGAAAACAAGACAAGATAATTAAAATTGCGGCTTTCTCCCTTTTTAGAGGTAAATCATTTTAAACGCAGTCTAGAAAAACATCTTGTATATTTAACATTGGAAAACACTGAAATGAGCTTGCAGTGTTCTGCAGTCTATTCACCATCCTGATAATGTTTCTCAAACCTCTGTAAGGCTTACAGCAATCATTTTGCCCCTTAAAAGCCCCACAGTCACAAAAAAGTCAATAATATATTGACCCAACCCTGTCCACAATAGGAAGATTCTGTTGGCCCTGAAAGATGTGCTCATCTCTGACTTAAGTACAGTTAGTGTGTGATCGGTTAAAATGTGACATGTCATAACCAAGAGCTTTAGACCCAGAAGCCCATAGTTGAGGAATTTTCCTCAGTTTGATGCCCTCTAGACCAGTTGGATTGTATCATGTGGATTGGAGAATTACAGGACCTCAGATCCAATGCATACAGAAAATCTCAGGTGTCAGTTGTTGCTTTATGAGATCCAGGACTGATGCAATGCTTTCATGGAATATTATGTGGAATTGACCATAGGAGAGCATAAAATTCCTTTAGCTTTTCTGATCATTTTTAACCCTGCTTTTGCCGGGCAGCCTCTCCAAAATCTAGTACAGCCCTTGGTCCCAAAATGATATGCCCTCAATTTTAGGTGGACATCTTGCCAGCTCAGCCCAGCCTCCTGATCTGTTAGCTGGAGGTAATTGAAACTGGGCTTGGGATCTCTTTTATGTTAGTTTTTTTAGCTGCTTAGTTATAAATTGGAAAACATCCCAATTACTATTTTTTCCAAGCAGGATATTAAAGACTATCACTATTCATGGGTTCAGAGTAATAGGCATAATTTATCTTGTTGAAGAAAGACTTCTTAATGCTTTGTTTTGAAATAGTTTTTTTTAGCCACATTAGTAATTAGTGGTGCACAAAATGATGAGCACAGTTTTCAATCAAGACCTATAAAATAAAACCCAAGGTTGCAGTTCATGAAATAAAATGTCTGTGAGATGACAATGAAACATCTGATGGTTCCAGAGAGTCTAAATATTTCACCCTTGATCTTTTAATGTTTTCAATGAGCCTGTGGAAATACGTGAACACAGAACCAAGAAGTCATATGGAATAATATGCCAAATAGGCAAAGGCTCTCCACACTACATAGTAAACATTTACTCAGTCACAGTTTAAGGTTAGTCATGCATTTCTAACAGTAATCAGGACACACTTTTCCTCCCTGTCAGTTTAATTGAAATGATTCTGTCTCCAAATTATTCAGGTCACTTGGGGCCAATGTATTCTTTGGCATTCTGGCTTCATTCCCTGATGGAAGAATTGCTTGTTTTAATAATAATACTAGATGTTGCTGCGCAAGGGGAAAGGTGTGTGTGGCAGGGAGGTGGGGTGCGGGAACTGGTGCTCAAGTAGTGGCAATCTCATAAAACTGACTTCCATTCTCAGAATGTAACCGTTTTTTCTATTGCATGGGGATGAGCTCCCATTATTCCTCATAAGGCCATGATGGTTGAAGCTGATGCACGTTGAACTCCAGTAACACTTCTAGAGGACTGCAGCTTTCCTTCCTCCATTGTGATGCTTGGAAAAACTGAAGGTTGAACATTTCATATATTATATGTATTTGTAATCCCACTATTTTTAATAAAAGCCAGGGCAAAATATTTCCATTGCAAGGCAGTAAAGCATCTCCATTATCTTCTTTGTTCCAAAACGTTCATGAATTTTGTGTGTCTTCTTTTCAATAACACCCCCCTTCTGCATGAACAGACATTCCTGACCCATAATCCCCAATGCAAACTTTTATATAGGAACAGAGTTTTATATCTTTCTACACAGAGAATCTTAGGCCAGGATTTCAAAACCAAAATGCTTTTTGTAGAGTACTTAATAAAGTTACTTGAATGTAAGTCATTCCTCTTTATTCTCAACATCCCTATAGCTTTTCATTGGCCCTGATTCAAGCATAACTGGAACTGACAGCAGTTTAAGCAACATGGAACATGTCTGCAAAAACAGGTGCCCACTTCTTGATAATGTCATTCTTTCAGTTTGCACTGTAGCTGTGCAACTTTAATAGGGTTTCGGTGTGTGTTTGCGTTCAAGTCAGTTCCTGGTGGCTGTGGCCAAGTGAATGCAGTTTCTTGGTAACTTCTTACAAAGTGGTTTGCTACTGCTGTCTTCTTACTGGGAGAGAGTAACTGGCCCAGAGTTGCCGAGTGGGCTTTTGTGGTGAAGGCAGAACTAGCAGTCAGATTTCCACACTCCTGGTGGAGGTTCTTAACTGCTACCCCAGGCTGGCTTTTTTAATAGAATGGGAATACGGTATTTCAGTCCTGATTAGCCTTTCTCCTGGTGTAATGCTGTGAATGGCTTTGCAGTAAGCAGCATTGGCTTTATGGTAAAGGGAATATAATGGAATAGATCTACCTACCGAGGTGTAAGTGTGGCATTGAAGCTCTATTGCTAGACTGCTTTGGCCTGTCCTGTTTGTATAGGATCATCTTGGCAGCAGTGAAGAGTAAGGTTGGCCATTACATAACATTTTTCACTGGATCATTCTAAGTAGAATATAAAAGAAATGTGAAATGCTACAAGAATTATACAACTTTTAAGTCAGCTTCCTAGGAACCAAACCTCATATTTCATTGGAGGAGTATGATATGATCTCCTTATGTATTTTGTTAAAAATAATACTATGCACCCCTGATTCAACTGGAGTAACAGTGCAGTGTGAGGAGGTGAGGCTTTAAAACCCTGACCTGTTAACAGCAGAAGGGAAAATATACCCAACATTGGTAAGGTGCAGAGCAGTCCTGGCTGGTTTTAGAATCAATGGCATTTTGGAGGGTGGTAGGAATTGAACTTTAGAAATCTATTCCATCATATTTTGGTTTGATTCAAATAAGGGACCATATGGCACTGCTTTTGGTAGAAGAAGATCAGTGTTGGAGGTACATTCATAGTTAATTTATGCAACTTATAATTTGGCCTATGGGGGTCCTCCTCCCAGAAATACAGAGGAGCAGGAAAGCCATAGCCACCTAATGACCCTCAAGAGAGAGAAAACAGATAACAGAAACCAGACTGCTGTCAGCATATAGGCACAATAAATGCCATTGTTTATGGTATATGGTGTTAGTATCTGTAATTAGGGTGGGTTAGAGTCCCTTTTAGTAGAGAAGAATGTAGAAGTGCTGAGATAGCCATAGTAAGGTCATTCCATAGTATTATCAGATGTTCCATTCCGGCTCTACAGATCACAGTATGATTTGCATTGCTTTCTTTATCATTCCTATTAGCATTTCTAGGATACATAACTCATAACCTTACTTAGTTTGGGGTTCTTTTGTATTCTTTTGGCCATAAGCCAAGTGACCACTGTAGTTGTACATGCCAATAAATGATACGTTATTGCATCTATCTCCAAATGCTTTGGTCCTTACTGAAGTGGGCATTTTCTCCACAACAGCCCCCATATAGTACTAAATCTGGAACTTCTGTTTCCAAGAGGGCAAAGTGTTATGGACAAACAGCAACTCTATTTTGCTAGGAATTAATTTGAGCTTGCTTCTCTTCATCTAGACCCTAATAGCCTACAGGGACTGGCTCAGGAGCTTCCCCAGCATCTTTGACCTTACCCAGACTGGTGATACTGAGTACCAGCAGCATATTGATGGTACTTCACCCTGAACCAACCGATGACACCCCTCCCCCAGTTTCACATAGACATTAAATAAAATGGGAGAGAGGACCCAGTCCTATGGCACCTGGCACTGGAATAACTACAGGCTTCATGGTTCTTTCCTCATGACTGCCAGTTAGAATTGGTAGGAGACCATTCAGGATAGGAGCAAAGTCACTCCAATCTGAGTCCAACACTTTAACCACTATACTTCACTGGTTCCATATAGTAGAATGGAAAACTAATCTAAAAATATATCAACTACTGATCAGTTTGTAAACAAATTGGAAGACTTCCTATAATGCCAGCCTTTAGTTGCTATTACTGAAAGCTAAAATTTGCAAGCAGAATAAATTGTATAGATTAACACCAGCTGAGCACTATTTGTAGAGAGAAAAGGTTCTGATTATTTTTTCCCTGAGAGTGAAGCAAAGAAAATGGAAATTAAATGGAGAAAAATAAAATGTTTTAAGGTTCTGATGAGAATCCATTTTTAGGGCAGGCAGAGTATAGTTATGAGCTTTATTTACATTTCAAAGATGACTTAATTTCAAATAATCTCTCCAAACTGGATTCTGTGTTACAGGTTATGAATAATGCACACAAAAGAAAAGATGATCCATACTATCTCCTCTATATCTAAACATATTGTATGTAATGGTAGATGAAAAATTTGGGAAGTCAAGCTACTATTAGCTGTTGTTGAGAATGCTGGCAAATGCGCTATCAACCTGCAGGCAATTTTTTAGAAGCTCATTAATGCAACTTGTACAGTTATCAGCACTCAAGGCTATTTTCTAGAATAGTTTTGATTGGAGAGTGAAAGGTGATATAAAAAGTTTTGAAGTGAAATTATCTAGCTGTTGCCTTCAGGGGGAAATGGAGTCTCGTTATCCTAATGAGCTTATTTATCTGCATACCTACTTATATCATTCTCCAAGGATCTCATTCTGTTACACAACTCTTTATTCATCTATAGAGTAATATTTTAAAATGCCCCCATTGTTGTACTAGCAATTTTGGACAAATACTATGAAGCAGTAATCTCTCCTGCAGGTAAACTGCTTTTTTTTTTTTTTTTACAATTAATTGGCAGGCATGTTAGAAATTACACATCTGGAGTATCTGTGGTGCCTAGAATGAAGGTGAATAAGTGCTGTGGCCCTCATAGAAAATGGATTTGACAGCCTTTTGATTCTGATTCCATTGATTTATGGTGCAGTCTACTGGTAGGATCAACGGGTCAATAACTGAATAATTATAGTGCTTGCACCTGAAAGTGGAGGCCTGGTTTTATAAAAAGAAAAAGAATGAGATGACAGTGTATCTACCTACTTCCCAAAATGGATTGCCCTGCTGCCATAGCTTTCCTCCATCATCCATCCTTTGCCTCTGTACTGGCAAGATGCAGACTATATTTTCCAAGGGGCAGATTTGTGGAGCTTCCAGTTACCAATCTCTACTATATGAGTTCCCAGATTGTATTTCATGTCCATTAAAGCTTCAGAAGCAGTAAGACTAGGAAGGACATCATGCAAACCATTGCAATTTGTCGACTGCAGGTGTTTATTTATATTATAAGATCACTAACTGCTATCTTTGTCTTTAGCAAGGTCACTTCTCCTCACAGTTAGCCTATTTTTGGTCTGACCTTTAAGAAAAGGAAAAAAAAAATCTATCCCAGTATAATTATCTATTTAATCAATTTATATACTAGATTACTAGAGTGCTTACTATATCAAAAGGATCTCTCACAGCAGTATATAGCTGAATTCATTTGTCTGAGTCAGCAGTAGTGTTGCTCTTTTGAAAGTCAATCTGTCCCTAATATTTTATCACTTAAACATTGTAGCATCCACAGCAGCTTCTTTGATTGTTTGACTAGCAAACATAGAGAGCAATTGGGATGCATTTTTCCCAATTTATGGGATATGACTTTTATAAAAACATTATGTGTATGCTAAAAAGTTATTGTTAAACATGTTCATTATTTCACAGGTTTTCTCCCTCTCTAAGGCCATTGTCATTCTTCTCAAGAGTAGATAATTCATTGAGACTTCCAAGTGAGGAATGGCATCTCCAAACAAAAGGAGATGACATTATGACCATGACCAAAGGATTGGCAAGTAGACCAGTCCCATGGAAACTCTCTAGATAAGGAGAGGATGGGAGATCTCCCATTTGTGCTCTGGACAGCTGCTTCTCATGAGGAGACCACAGGATAAAAGTTTCCTGTGGTTTTGAGTACCATGAGGTGAAGAGAAGCCATCATGTTCTCAACCGTAGCAGAGCCTTTTTAGGAGCACTGGATTCACTAAACTCACCTTTTAATCACTTTTGGAAATTACCTATTTAACTATCTTAAGGCTAATAGAGATCTTCAAATTGACAAGTTTGCAAAGCCATCTGGTGATTTTAGCTGCATTCCAGAATAAAAGAAAAATTAAATATAAGCTTAAGAATTTAAAGAATTTGAAATAAATAGCAAAAAGCTAAATAAGACTTTAATTCAAGAAAATTATAATCAAATTAAGGGACCAGACAAATTTGGAAAATTAGGACTTTTGCTTAAGATTTTGGAAATAATGATATCAATAAACAGCACCTTTGTGGGAACTAAGTTGTTTAGTCCATCTTAAGTCATAACAGAAATTTGAGACTTTATGATTTCAGAATTGGGCATAAAATGGGACTAAAGATTCCAAGCATAAAAAGAAAAAGAAGAGAGAGAGACAGACAGACAGACAGACAGACAGACTTGCCTTTTGTTTTTGGTCAGCTTTCGGACAAAGTGACAGAAAATGGTATGACCTTTGAAATGCTCCAGGAGATATTTGAAGAACGGGGACAGAAACTAGCAGTTATAATGTCAGCAATGATGTCTGCATCTATGGATAGACTATGTTCAAAAGATGTTAAAGAAGAGATGACAGATGTGAAGGAGAATACCTTGGAAGATCTACAGGATAAAGAGCTGAAACAAACCTCATCTGATGCAGAAATATTAGAATATAAAGAAATGTTGAAATACTGCAAAATTTTTAAAAAATGTGGATTATAAGACAGAGAGTCCAGTTAAAGTGGAAATACAAATGATAAGCCAAGTCATATCACCTGGATAATGACTCCTTACTGGATTTACAAAAGAGGTTTGCTAAAGCCTCAAAGAAGCCTTCAAGATGGGAAAAAGAAGAACTGAACAGAGAGCAAATCCTATAACAACATCTGAATGAATTACAGATCAAGATTGCTAGAAGCAAAAAAAAGGAGTACAAAGTTGGTTTGTTTGACCAAGTTTAACATAAGACATGTTTCTATAAAATTCTGGGAACCCTTATGGACTTTTTGCTGATATCAGGACTAAAATGTATATGGGTAAGGATGGGTTATGGGAAGAAAAGGTAATTGCATGTAACCTTATAGGGAGTGAAGAATTACTAAGTCTGTTTGTACTTGTGGTGAAGATTTCTCTTTTTCTTTTTTTTCCTCTTTATTTTTTCCTCTTTTTCTCTTTTCTTGCACTTTCTATTCTCTCTCTCTTTCTTTACTTTACTTTTCTTTTCTGAGTTTAGTTTGTATTGTCTTTTATTATTGTTTTTTTTAATTCAATAAAAATTATTTTAAAAAAAGAGTAGGTAATTCACCATATAAATTGCTGGTCATACATATCGATTTCTTCCTTGTTCAATTTCCCAAGTGTTCTTGATTTTCAAATCCTTAGCCATCGTCCTACAATTTAGAGAAAGTTTATTTTCTTAATGTAAGTCACAAAAAAGTGAGGAGGAAATGCATGTATTCAGAGCAGTGTTATTCCTTCACAGATTTCAATGTTGTTTGCTATATTTGAACTGTCTTCCAGCAAGCCATATTTATAATCTAGTTCTTTTTGGAAATCATTTGCTTCCTCCCCAAAGAAAGTGTTTTTCTTCCTATTGTCCCATCAAGGACTATAAACTGGCATATTTGTCTTCCCAACAATCTGGGAGCTAGAGTGGAGGAGGGATATATCTAGGTAGAAATTGGAGAGGTGCAGCTATTCCAGACCTTTCACAGAGAGGTTCCTAATGCAACTATGCTTCACAGACATCTAAAAAGCAAAATTGCACCTATGATGGTAATGTTTGCAATTTTGCAGGTGACTCCAATGTAGTGTACCTGCAATAGAATTTCATATGTGACTTCTCAGAATTCCTGGGGATTTTCAAAAGCCATTTTGCAACAAAGAAAGTAGACAATAGGGAGTTATTTAAATTCTTAATTAATGACAGTAGATACATTAGATGGGTCATCAAGGCAAAATACCAGGTGCAGCTGTCTACTATTTTCTGAATACTACTGTCAGTAATCTACAGGCAGATGTTGAGATTCATAATGTTGTGCCTTCTGTCAGTATGCATCAATTAGATACCCAGCAATTATATATTTTGAAAGTTACAGTGGATTGTGTACACATTGGATTTCTGGCTACACAAGTATTATAGTAACAGAAACTGCTTAGAATGAGAATTACAGGTAGTCTTAGACTTGCGACCATTTGTTTAATGAGTATTCAAAGTTACAGCAGTGCTGAAAAGTGACTTATGACTGGTCCTCACACTTATGACTGTTGCAGTGTCCTCGTGGTCACGTGATCAAAATTCGAGCACTTGGCAACTGGCATGTATTTACAATAGTTGCAGATTCCCAGGGTTACATGATCACCATTTGTGACCTTCCCAGGGGGCTTCCAAGAAGCAAAGTCAATGGGAGAAGCCAGATTCGCTTTAATGATCATGGCAAAAAAGTTAGTAAAATCAGTCATGACTCACAACTGCATCACTTAGCGATGGATGTTCCAGTCCCAATTGTGGTCGTAAGTCAAGGACTACCTGTAGATCAATTTAAATCCATCAGGCATATTACTAGAAAGTAATGTGAACCATATTTCTGTTTGTAGAATTATGTTGTAGGTCCAATGTTTGTAGAATTATTCTTGCAGATCCAGTTTTGTCTTGTACACATGAACCAGGCATACTTTCAACACGGGAGTCCTATAAAATAATTGGAGTACAATCTATGTAAAAATAATCAGCACCTCATCTAATCAATTCACTTAAAGTGTAACTAGGAGCAGTTGTATACTTTGTTCAGTAATCAGGGCTAATTTGTACTAGTCCTGCCCTATATAAATTTCACATACTTTGGCTCCCTCACCAAGTAAAGTTCTCACCCCATATATTCTAGAGGAATGTCATGACCCACTCAAAAGAAATGTCTGAAGACCTCTAAAAAAAATCAATGATGCCTATCAGTCTGGAAAAAGTCACAAAAACATTTCTAAGGTTCTGAGGTGCTACCAACACACAGTCAACACACAGCCTTGAAAAGGAGAGGATTTGGGACTACAGAATCTTTCCAAGTGTGGCCGCCCTATCAAAATTATTTCAAGAATCCAACATAAAATTCTCCAGAAAATCACAAAAAGCCCCAGAACCACTATCAGAAAAGCAATGAGAAAATAAGCACCTAGATGATCCTTCAGACCTATGGAGGAATGTTCTATGGACCTGAGTCAAAAATGGAACTTGTGGGGCTACATGGATGTTGTTGTGTCTTGCAGAAACCAAACACTGCAGTCCACAATAAGACCCTCATACCAGCTGCCAGTAATGGAGGTTGTAGTATCATGGGATGAGGATGCATTGCTGCCTTAGGACTTTGCTATCATCGAATAAAGCATGAATTCTGCTTTGTAGCAGAGAATGCTACAAGAGACTATCAGGCCATCTGTCTAATGGCTGAAGCTGAAGCACAAGTGGGTCATGCAGCAAGACAATGATTCCAAACACACAAGCAAGTTTCGAGAAGAATGACGAACAAATTCAATGTTCTGGAACAGTCACTCTGAGAGTACAAACCTAAATTCCAACAAAATGTGGCAGGACCTATAACAAACAGTTCATGCTAGAAAACATCAAATGTTACTGAACTGAAGCAGTTTCCCATGGACGAATAGATCAATGTGCCTACACTGCTATAGGAGATACTGATTGCCAATTACAGAAGTGTTTTGTTACAGTTATCGCAAATTAAGGATATGTGTGTGATTATTTTTTCACATAGGTACATTGCATGTTTTACGAAACAAGTAAAATAAGCACTAAACATTGGTATTAACAGTACATTTGGAGTCCTTTTTGTGTCAGTTAGTCCCACATGAAGCACTGATAACATTCAGTGATAAAGATATAGAAAAATTATGCAGATCAAAAAGAGAGGCAATACTATTTTGGAGAAGTATGGCTGCATTTCTTCAGTCTCTATGCATTCCCCTCCATCCCAAACTTGAGCTGGAATGCTGGTTGGAGAAAAATATTAGCTGAAATGCTGGCTGGAGAAAACTACCACTTCTACACCCATAATAGCCTATGAAACTCAGCAAAGTCTTTATATTTAGTTGTGAGTTCTTAAGCACTACATTTCCATTTTGTTGTCTTTTGAAATATGAGTGGATTTTGGAACAAACTTAATTTTATCAACTTAAGCTAAATGGTTTTTTAATGTAATTTGCTTGCTTTTTATAACTACAATCTTTTATAAATATAGAAGAGCTCCCACAGGTTAATACAGAATGATGTCTTATCTTTCATGGTTTGCAGACATAATTACCTTCCCTAATCACTTGTTCTGCAATTCCTTAGGGATTTTGTTGTTATTGATGATGATGATGATGATGATGATGATGATAATAATTTACTTTCTTATTGCCTTCAATACAGTCTTCCTCTCCAAATAAATCCTGCTTATTCCATATAAGCATCCATGTATCCCATTCTCATATACCCACATAGTCCATATTTATACAATAAAACCCCCTAATTATCCCTGTTTAAGGCTTGTTCTGGAGACCATGGGAAAGATTGGGTAGAATGAATACCAAGTAGGCAAGTGAAGATCCAAGGGCCCAGAAAGCAGTGGTGACTGTGAGCAATATTGGGTGAGTGCGGCTTGGGTATAGGTGCAGGGAAAGGGTTGTGAGAGAAGTCTGAGGAAAGGGCAGGTGAAGAATTTCTCATTAGCAGTCATCATGGCTTGGCAAAGTAATTGCTGGTTGACGTGGCAAGTTATTAGCAGTCATTGCAAGTTGGGTGACAAGCACTTCCTCAAGTCAGCCATTCAGTCCTCCAGGAGTGCCACATTCTACATCAGGTTGTAATTCTGATGCAGTAGGTTGGGAGTTGCCCTGGCTCTGAGAGTGGAGTGGACAGAGGAGAAGGCATGAACCACCTTTGTCTTTCCTGTTTTGAAGGAAGTGGTTGTCATGTTGGCAGTGGCAGTCTGGGTGGTGTCCATAACAAGCCCTAAATGGTGGGATGGCCACAGAAACCAGGACATGGTGTGATTGAAGTTAGCAGCCAGGTACTGCCATTTTCCAATCTGGTTGCAAGGACATGATCTGTGACTGAGGGCACTTCAACACAGCATCATTTTCATTCTCCAATTTCTCCAAAACATTTTAAAGTTGGTCATAAAAATGTCTTTACTCCTGCTGACCTCATACTCTGAGAATAGGCAGGGAACAGGTGATGGGGGGGGGGGGCAAGGGCTGTTCAGTGAACTGAAAATATGAAATCTGCCTTGAATATTTAATGAATGTTTAAGCAAACGTCTGCTCCCCCTTTTTTAATTTGGTTGCCCTTCAGAATTGCTGGCCACCTGAATTTTGTAAAATGCCACTGTTTGGCCATATTTCGACCAATTTTCACCAAACCTTGCATTCTTTTAGAGGTGACACAGGACTCTGTGCATACCCAGTCTTAAGTTCTTAAATTTACCTTACTTTACTTTATGAACAGTACAGTGTAACAGAATGCTCAAAGATTAAAAAAAGTAAATTTAACTGTATTTCATATAGTTCAGATTTAACATACTGCACCACGGATAAAGCATCGGAGATAGAATCACAGCCAATTCTTTCTGCAGTTTTCAAAGTGTTTCAGAACTAGTGAGGATAGCTGGCAGATGCTTCCCTCTGCCCCAAGCACACAAGCTTCTGCAGATATAATTCACGCTTGCAGCCGAGTATATTTACCTGACCTCATTTTTCATCACAAAGAAAACTGCCAGACACCAACTTGAAATGAAATTCTTTTCCAACATTCTTCCACCTCTACATTATGTGCGCAGAGAGAAAAATAGCTTTTTGCAAGATTTAGAACAAATGTTATAAAAGCAATTCTTTCTGCTGAAAATGGTGAATCCAGCTTTCATGTTTGCTAGGCTTCTTGGAATTGCTTTTGCCTTATTACTACAGCTTAAAAGGAATACTAGTAAAATGTTAGACTATCACATTCTTAAGCTATCAGCTGTTGAATACAGTATTTCCATATTTGCAGCAATGGCAATTTCAGTGGAAATATCTTAGATATTTCTCTAAGATAAAGAAGGCTGTGGGTAATTCTCAAATCCAGCACTGTGCTCTTACTGAATTCTGAGATTCTTGTTTGCTGACTTTTTATTTCCTGACTACTGGAGTTAGATATTTTCTCCAAACATGGTATTGCAAATATTGAGGCAATACCCTTTAAAGTTTTTTCTCCCTGGTTTTCAAAAACAGGAAATTTAGATTCTAAGATCCTTGGGACACAGACTGACACATGTAAAAAGGGTATGGCTTTGATCATGCAGTTGTGGCTGTGATTTCATCTTTATACTCCATGTCTGGTAATTCTTCGAATTTAATCTCTCAAAGGGAAGGCTCACTGCCATTGTGGTTGCCATGTTTCACGTTACACAGGCACACAAACACAGAGAAAAAATTCAAACTTCAAACAAGAAGTTTGTACCAGACGTTCACAAGCAGGGCAATAAATCTAGGCATAAATCTCTCTTCACTCAGGGACCTCAGTCCTGGCCTCCAGCACTCCTGGGACCTCACGCCTGGGCCCATAACCTGTTGTGCAGAGTGCAGCAATACTCCCCAGAAAATTGCCCAGGAAAACTACACATCAGCATGAGAGATTTACAGAATGTAATGTCCATATCTTGTTCCCCAAAGAAATCCATCCAGAAAATATAAAAGATCTGGTTTTTATTGATAAAAATGCAAAACTCCATAAAATACAAGTTGCATATAAAATATAGGAAAAAACACTTCTTCTCATATATTTAGCATCCAAGACTTATCTATTACACAAGCTTAACAAAGTCTCTAGCCAAAAAACTCTCAGAAAAGAGGTACACTACTTGGTTATTAGTTACAACTACATAACCCATAAAACTGACTACATGGTGGCTAAAACTCTACTGAGAGGCTGGGCATATAATCCTCCTGTTATATTGCCACCCCTTGAGTAGCTAGCATACAAACGCGAATAGGTGGCAGTAAATAGTATACGTGCAAACCAACAATAACAATTTGCACATGACTTGCTGTTCCAGTCTAAACACTGTTTTGAAGATAACGAGATGAATTTCTTCCCATGAGAAACTCCTAACAGTCCTCTTGCCTTTTTCCATCCTTTTGCGGATGACCCTGGAACTGCACTTGGAGAAGGAGCAAAATGGGTGACTCAGCAGATAGAACTTGCTCATATTACATCTGTTTTCCAACATGGCAGTCCAGCTGGCCACCCCCACCCCCTCCACCAATAAAACAAAAAGGTTGCTTAAAGGACTAAAATTAAGAGGAGCCTGAATTTTTAAAAAACCTGAATAAAAAAACCTCCACCTGTAGAGAATGATACATTCTTTACTTCTTTAGCAGCATGAGAGTTTTATTTTTAAACAGCACTCCTAGAATAACCATTTCCTGCATTTATTTATTTAGCTGTACCACCCTCAGGTAGAAACCATAATCAATTCCAGCCTGTGTTCAGACCCCAAACCATATGTGCTGAGCCTGACACCAAAACATCATGGTCATTTCAATTAGATATTACCATTAGATGTGTTAAAATGTATGGCCTACCAGTAGAAGTTAGTTCCACAGTACTGCTTTTGTAATAAACACATGGAACAAATTCAAAGGTTGCACTAAAATACTTTAATTAAAAGATGTAAAGGGAAACTGTTTTCTTCTGATAACACTGAGATTCTTCAATCTACTGCAAACATCATGCAAATGACTGATCACTGTTGTGTGTGCTTATGTGTGTTTTATTCAATTTATACAGTCACCTATTTCAAAATGACTCTGGGCAGCTTTCAACAAATTTAAAAATGTCAAACATCAAACCTTAAAACAATATCTAGCAACCAAGGACAATCACTGAACTTCATAAAACACCTTTTAAAAACATATTTCAGAGACAGATTCATTCAACACCCTGGCTCAATGCCTGAAGGACAACCAGGTCTTCAGTGTCTTTTGAAAGGCCAAGAGGGCGTGGGTCAGTTGAGTCTTGGGAGGTAAGCTGTCCCACAGGGCAGGCACCACAACAGAAAAGGCATGCTTCCTGAGTCCCATCAGATAGCATTGCTTGATAGAAGGGCCCAGATTATGCCAACTCTGTTGGATCAATTGGATGGACAGAATTTAATAAGAATCAGGGCCTTGTAGATGACAATCAGCACCTTGAATTGTATCTGGAAGCCTACTGGAAACCAGTGAAGTTCATGGCATAGTGATGTAATATGAGTGTTCCAAGACATGCTTATAACTATCTGCCCTACTATATTCTGGACCTGTTGCAGCTTCTGAATGGTCTTCAAGGGCAGCCCCATTTACAGCACATTACAGTATTCTAAATGGGAGATGACTAAAGCATGAGTGACTACAAGCAGATCTTCTCCATCCAGGAATAGGTGTAATTGGCTCACAAGATGAATTTGTGCAAAGGCCCTCCTGGCCATGGCTGCCATCACTCAAGTAGAAGCCAAGAGTCCTGAGGCACCCCAAACTGTGCACCAGTTATGCCTGGGGAAGTCCTACCCCACCTAGAACTAAAGATGGAAAGTCTCCAGTACTGCCCCACCCCCCAAGCCACTTGGTTTTGCTAGGGTTGAGTCTAAGTCTGTTCCTCCTCATGCAGACCACCACAGCTTCCAGACACTAAGAAAGAACATTGGTGGCATCATTTGGTTGACCAGAGGCAGAAAGGTACCACTGAGTATCATAAACATACTAATGATAACTCACCCCATGCCCGCAGATGATTCACTCAGCAATTTCATGTAGATGTTAAATAGGAATGGGGAGAAAATAGAGCCCTGAGGAAACCCAGAAAGCAGGGGCCCAAGGCTCAACATCTCCCCTCCACAAACGCCAACTGGAACTGGCCTTGGAGGAAGGAAGAGAACCATCACAATCACCACAAAACTTCCACTCCTATCCCCCTAAGTTGGTCCAGAAGGATATTATGATAAATGGTATTGAAAAACCACTGAGAGATCAAGGAGAACCAGGATGGATGCACCACCAGCATTCTGAACCCTTCAAAGGTTGCCCACAAGTGTGATCAATGCCATCTCGGTACTGTACCTAGGCCTGAATTTTGACTGAAAAGAGTTCTAGATAATTTGTTTCTTTCAGACCCCTCTGAAGCTATATAGCTTGACCACTTTCTCCACGATATTCCTCAAAAAGGTTGGAAACTGGATAAAAATAATTCAATTGTTATCAGATCCAGCAATGGTTTCTTGGGCAGGGAGTGGACCACCCTTTATTCAAAGATGAATGAACCACCACTGGGACTCAACCGCACATTAACTCTCAGGCAGTCTTAACTAGCCTGGAAGGATGTGCATCTAATGTATACAGTAGATGCCCAGGTTTACAGTTCCAAGGAATAGGCTCAAACTCCTCCCAGACGGCACAGTCAGACTGTGCCTCAGTCAACTCCATAGAATTTGCACAGCTGGAGTCCATCTGGGATAATAGGAACTGTAGTCCCTCCATTAGGGTATCTTTTAGCTTCATTCTTCTTGTGGCCAGATATGCTGGGCCTATTTTATAAAGAAAAAGAGAATATGAGTCATCTTGGGAGATACAGATTGTCTGCTCCCATGAGGTAATGATCCTCAAGCTGACGATGATCCCCAACTCACAAGAAGTTTAGCATGTGATATAACCAGGCTTGTTAAGACTGAAGAATATAGAAGAAGAGGAAACAATGGATAAGGTAGATGGATGGAATCAAGGATATCATTGGAATGTCCTTGGAGGAGCAACACATTATGTCCAGAGAGAGATTGAGATGGTGGCTATTTGTTCATACGTTCATCAGGAGACAAGCCCAAATGACAGAACCTAAATAAATAATATGTTAAATTATTCTATAAGCTGTATGGCAAACTATCATGTTCAGCAGTATGCAGCCAAAGGGGAAAAGTTTTCAGCATATGTTTTATTCAGCACATCTAAGCTGCAAAAGTAAAACCTCTCTTTGAATGTTCATGATTATAAATTAAGGCTTTCTTTTTTTTAAAAAAAATGTGAGAGTAAAACTTGCCTCAATAGTCCTAAAAGTAAAATGAATTTAATTTCCTCCAATTCCTCATTTACTGTCAGCACTTTCTCTTTAAACAGAAAATGCAATAGGATTTTTTTTAACAACTACAAAAATACAGATGAGAAAAAGAATGTTTCACAAACTGTGATTGCTCCTAGGTTGCAAAAGAGTATAATTAATTTACTTGTTCTGTTAATGCTCTGACTAATCCTGCTAAAATGGATTATTTAGTGCTGGCAGATAATGTAAAATTCACTTTGTGTCATTCTTCTTTTTTCAAAAGATGAAACAGGAAATGCCTTTAACTCTGTACTCCCCAGTAAGGGACACAGAAAAACATGTTTGATCACCCCATATGCACATCAATTGATGCCAGAGATACTAGTATGGCACGATCACATTTCCAAAACTCTGGTTTGTTGGAAAGACATCTTCGAATTCTTGCTATTTCCTTGGACAACTTAAGTAAAATACAAAGTTTACCAAAATGTAATGTAATGGTTTGGCTCAGGTGTGAAAGTTAGTCAAAATATTAAGCTGATACTAGACCAGGCAGTTATTAAAACAAGGAACAGGTGAAAACTGTATTTCTCCCTATAGATATTTGTTTCTAGTTCTTTACATACAAGGGGCACAAGAAATTAGGACATTTGTTATTATAAACAGAGCTTGCATTTGCTATACACCAGTCAGTAGAATTATTTCATAATGGCTTCATTGTTTTACTACAGTAAATCTGCTTATCCGAGCCTTTGTATTCTACAGTGTTTTATCTTGTTATCCATGAGAGGCTTGATATCAGGAAGTTGAACTCCAGAAGCAGAAGAAATAATTACACATTTCTCACTTCTTATCTATGGTCTGGGATGCATGCCTCCATAATAACCATCACTGATTTGGAATAGATCTCATTCTTCTTGGACCCAAATGTTTTCTATCTTCTCTGATTAATTATGTGGAGGGAATTACTGAAAACAGTCACAAATATACGTAATGGTCACCATGTGCAAAAAGACTATGTATGGAGAAACTAAATTTTCTCCTTATATTTTGTAGGCATAATTTCTGACACAAACAAAATTATTGGAATTGTATAATAATCAATTCCTCAGACATTTTGCTTTGGAATTCTATTTTTTCCAAGATACCTCTTTAATATCACTTCACAATGCTCAATGCTAGAGGAAACAACTTGTTCAGTCAGTGACTAGTGATCAATTTGCTTAATGACATGAAGCGTATAGCCAGGCCTTATTAACCAGGTAACAGATTGTTATGTGCTTATTGGACCAATATCATTTAAACACATATTATTATTCCAGTTGTAACAGGCCCCCTGATAGCTTAAAAAAATAAGAATAATGAAGAGTGCTTAATTGGCAGAACATTTTTCTCTGGTCTAATCAAAACTTAACCCCAATTTCAAGATGCAAAGAGGTATCAATTAAATGCACCACAAAAAAAATTGCAATAGTCCGTGGCTCCTTATGTAGTCTGTCATACAGCCACACAACCAGACATGCTGCTCCTTTAGTTGATAGCAGAACTCTGTCTAGTTAACACATTTTCTACTAGGAGAAGAAAGGAGATGTTCCTAGACAGCAAAGAGACACCATTTTAAGAAAAAGAATGTGTGGGAAGAAGGACGAACTGTATAGAAGGAAAAATGGAGGCTGGCAACCCATGATGGATTCTAGAAGCTTTGGCTGCTGAAGCTTCTTGGTTTATTGGAAGAGTGACGATGGCTGGAAATCTTGAGATGGACTGGCCAAATTGGAACTGCTGAAAGTTTGTTGCTGTTCCTGGGATGCTCAGGGCAAACAACTGAAGCAGAAGAGGGTACAATCTGGAGCAAAGTGCTGAAGCAGAGGAAGGGTCACCAACAGGGACAAATCAACCCAACACAGATGGTCTCAATAGAGGAGACTGAAGAGAGATGGGAGAGATTAAGTTCTACCAGCCAGAAACTGGGTCAGTGACAGTCCAAGAGAGAGACAGTGCTAGCCAATATAGTTAACTCCTTCTTATCTCTAAGTAGGAAAGAGAAACAGAACATAGAATTAGCAACATTTATGTTTAGCTGATATACTAATCTACATACTTAATAAGGCAGACTTTGCCAGAAACAGGAAACTTTACATAATAAATAAGTAAAGTAAAGCAAAGTAAAGCAAAGCAAAGCAAAGCAAAGAATGTTTTATGTTAGTATCCTTTATCAGTTGAAAATAATTCAAGCTTCTGATTCATTACTCCTGTCTTTTCCCCTGCTGCTTATCAGTTGGGTAGCTGGATAGCATAGAGGGAAGACATTGGGCTTGTCTGGTTTTAAATAATTGGATGGGCTATACAGCAATGTTGACTCAAACAAAAAGCAGAAATTTGTTTTAGTTGCTTTGCTGCATTAATAAAATTGGGGGGGGGGGGGATCACATGGCATCTGATGCGCTGTGCCTTGTGTAAAATCCTGTGGGGCCACTCAAAGCCTGTATCAAGTTGCTTTTGAAAGAAATGGATTTTGAGTCAGAAATGCAAAATTTTAAAGAGTTACAGTACCAATATTACTCTGGATGTACCTGTCACTGTCATTACCAATTATAATTGTAAATACAATTTGACTGGATTCACGTATTGTGGTATGCTACTCTGGTTTATTTAGCTACAATTATCTGAATAAATCACAGTTCCCTGAAACTGGTCACATTCCTGATGATGCCATTTGTGAATGGGCAAGATGCCTCTTCCAGAAGTCATGTTGCACCATCACATATTCTCAAAATTCCAGATCTGCTACTGTTCAATCAACTACCCATTTCTAATTTTCTAATGCAAAATAAGTTACATCCTTATTCACCCAAATTTTGATAGATAGATAGATAGATAGATAGATAGATAGATAGATAGATAGATATTGGCAGATATATATATATAGTTCAGGTTTGTATAAAATACTGTAGTTGGTCCACAGTTTGAGTATCCATATATGGTTATATTTTTATGCGTATGCTTCTTGTTGACCATCACCTAACACCCACCTCACACAAAATTAAGACTTTCACTGAGCTGACCAGAAACATTAGTACTCCTTAAAAAAAAAAAAAAAACCACATGTGGTCTGAAACGCAATTTGGGAAGAACAGTGTCTACCCCCTTCCCTAAATGATTAGCATTTGGTTGCTAGTAGCAACAGGAAAGAAGAAACAGTGTTCTTGCTATAGAGAAAGCTTCATATCAGTTTTATGGCAACATATTACAGTATTAGGCAAGAGAAGAATTTTTGCCTTCTGTCTGAAGGTTGTTTTTTTTGTGTGTGACATATAACATGATTACCACTATTTCTGCCCATATATTTTTTAGGTTATTCATTCAATTTAGTTCAGCATGGCAGCATTTTGCTCAGTGTGTTTTCTTATTTGGACCAGAAGTGACAAGTATAATATAATCATAGGTAGACATGTATATAATTGTTAAATGCCATGTGTCACAGATTAAAAAAAAACATATTTACGTATATATACATGCACATATTATTTATATATGTGACTTTCTGCCAAATCTTGTATAACTCAACTCTTATCTTGAACATTAAACAGATGAATTTTCAAATGCATACTAGGATACTAGGGCAATAAAAGTGAGCTAAAATTACATTAATATTGTTGACTGCATTCAGCATTCAGAAACAAAGTCAATATAAAGACCGTTTTTGGATTAAACCTTTTAAAGGGAATATTATGACAATGAGCTAGTTTGGTGTGGTGTGGTGTAGTGTAGGCACCAGGCTAGAAATTGGGAGACTGTGAGTTCTAGTCCCGCCTTAGGCACAAAGCCAGCTGGGTGATCTTGGGCCAGTCACTCTCTCTCAGCCCTAACAGGGAGGCAAGGGCAAGCTGCTTCTGAAATCTTGCCAAGAAAACTTCAGGGACTAGTCCAGGCAGTTGCCAAGAGTCAACACTGACTCAAAGGCACTGAAAAAAAAAAATGAAAATAACGTTAAGAACTTAATGTTTAAGTTCTCAATTTGTTCTTTTCTGTGACAAATGGCAAGGAGACCAGCCCTTAAGAAAAAATAAATAATGCCTGGCCTGTATAATTTCTTTTCTTTTGTGCTTTACGTATAGGTTTTAAAAAGGCAAAAGGGAAGTTATATAAATTGAAGTTATGTCAACTTCAGCCCTGTTTGTTTGTTTATTTGCACAGCTTTGGTGAACTGAGAGCTTTAGCACAGGCTATGCTCCCAGACCCTCCACTAAAACCATCAAAATCAAAACCTTCACAGCTGCCAAAACAAATGAGTCAGAATTACCACACTCTCCCCTTGCCTCGAGCAGGTCCTTTCCCAAGAATCAGAAACTCTTTGAGATTTCAGAGGGTTAGTCATTCAAGCTATCCTTCAGCAGTAACGTTCACAAAATGTGCACTCCAACCCCAAGCTTCATGACTCAGTGCTGATAGTGGAGAAGTTTCTGGAAGCTTGGCTTGGAAAAGTGGTTGTCTGAAAGACAGTGGAAAAGCTGTATTTGATACCTACATCAGAAGGGGAAATGGCATGTTAGATGTGCAGTGTTGATATTAACATACTGTGTCATTAATCATGGCCTTTAGGGTGCATGCAATTAGAATAGAATGATTGTTGCTTTTTGGTCTGCCACAAATGGAACAGATTCTGCAAGCTCTCAAGTCCTCTCCACTTTGCTTAAGTCACCTGCAGAGCTATGTGTGTGCATATAAGTGTGTGCAATGCCTTGGGACTTCAAGGGATAAGTATTTATTACTCTTCATAACTGAATTCCGTTCTAGGAACCTGTTGAGAAATGCCTTTGGATACATCCTGGCTGAAAGATAGAGAAAATGCCCAGCTGGGAGCCATTTAAAAAGAAAGCCTATATTGAAGTGCAGAAAGGGGAATTGAATTTTGCAGAAACTGCAAACATCTTTTCAAATCTTTGGAACTGCTTTACTTCAAAAGAAGTAATAATAGCTTGTAGTCTGAAAGCAGTCCCGGGGAAGGCAACAGTGGAACAGCTTTGTAAAAACGTTATATACTGTTCATTCTACTTCCTCTGCATTTTCTTTCTTTTTAGGGAAATGAACTTGTCATCTGAAAGCAGAGTTTTCTTCACAGGAGTGCAACCCATCTAGCTAAGCTCACAATCAGATGTTATAAGATTAAAAAATGGCCAAATTCATTTAGGGGAAAGTGGGGAAGAGAAAGCATTGTATTGTATACAAGGTGGGGAAAAATTAGCACCGCCACGTGGAGTAAAAAAACCCCGAATTATATGTACAAATTGCTTTTCTTTATAAAGA
Organism: Liasis olivaceus; assembly: GCA_030867105.1. Classification (NCBI taxonomy): domain Eukaryota; kingdom Metazoa; phylum Chordata; class Lepidosauria; order Squamata; family Pythonidae; genus Liasis; species Liasis olivaceus. Next base: position 88,959,307 of record CM061352.1, on the reverse strand, counting down.
AATAGAAAATTAAAAGAAAACAGCAATTGTAATTGCATAATTGCTTAGTGTTATGTTATTAATGCGGAGAAAGGAAAGGGAGAGCTATCAACATATTTTAATTTGTGTGTTTCATAGGGAAAGTTCCCAAAAATATACATGAAAGGATTGGGGATAAGAGCACTTGACCCATTCACCCTTGTGGAATCTTCAGATCAGAGCTGTGTGGATTTTTTGAACTATGCATTTCAGTTCCTTACTGTTAGATGTTAAACCATTTAATCTATTAATTTTCAAATTGACTAGAAAACTACAGTACAACAAACAGAATAAAATAATTGTGATTGGGAAGACTTTAAATAAGTCGATAGCCAAACCTAAGGGTGCACATGCACATTTTTTTACTGATGTTACAATAATAATTTCCAACTTCTATAACTCAGAAATAACATGTTGCCACCATGCTGAAACAACAATATGATGGAAAATCACATGCATGCTGTTATATCTCCACCTCCCTCTTTCTCAAATAAATCTTAACACCCCAAAACTATTATCCTATCCATTAAAATCCGTTTCTTAATGTTAGCATAGCATTTCCTGCATGTTTTTTTTCCCTCTGGCAGTTTTCATTCACATTAATGAGAGACTTTCTTTTAGAAATTTCTTTCAAAGGAGAAGAAAATTTTAAAGAAATTCTCCTGGGTGAACCGTGGTGTTCTTGCCCTTTTTGAATGATGAATTGATCAAAGATTGTGTGTGAGGCTCATGTAATTTTTTGTAGCAATAAATATATAAATGACTTAAAAAAAAATCAATATAAATGAATGGTTGTTCATACTTTGGAAAGTTAGGATGATGTAGATACGGCCTTACAGCCATCAGTGTTTGAGAATCCACTCTAATACTAGATGATCTATCATGCTGTTCCCAGAATAATAAGCCAATAATTATTTACAAGCAGTTGTTAGACTACATCTAATACATGTTCAAGAGTATAAGGCGCATGGAATAAGGAGTTGGACTCCCAGTACACGAACTTCATTGGAAAACTATTTGGTATATATATGTTGCATTTCTATATGATTTAAGGTTACAACTAATTTTTTAAAAAAGTTTATTCTTTATCTATTGGATATCTCTACATCTTTTCCAGGACAAACCGATGGTTTTAGCTTATTGTTAAAGATGTAGTGCTCAAGATGCACCATTGGTTCATACTATGTAATGTAGTCTTATGCTATATGCCTCCCTTTTGGACAGAAGTGATTCCACATTTTAATTTTGTCATGGAAGACTCATTGGTTTATATGGATGCTCATGTAAATTATATTCCAACTGCTTGGAAATTCATAGAGAGAAGATGGATATGGGTACAGCATGCTTTTATTATTGCAAAAATTAATACTACACTGAAAGGATGCCCATTCTCCATCAATTACATGATGGTTTGAAGAACTTACCGCTTTATTTTTGTACAAGCATTTCGCCATTGAGAATCCCATTTTTCTTGTTGCTAAGTAAAATGATTTAAGTGCTAATAATGTAACTATATGAATGCATATGGGAGATTATATTTCTGTGGTTTTCTTTCTTCCTTTCTTTTTGCGGATTAAAAAAATATTATTTTTTAAAAAAAATTCCTAATTCTGAATGTATTTTTTCTTACAGATACATTTAAAAGTGTATTTTAGGTAAATAAACATTTTTCTAAATGCATTTAATGCATTTTAGACAATACCTTTTAGGACTATTTCTGAGCTGAAAATGGCATTGAAAAACTCAGAGAAGTACAAACCTGAAGGATAATGATGTTTCAATTTATAGCTTTGTCTGGAAACTTTAGATGAGGTCAGTTGGACTAGAAATTAAAGGCTGAATTTTTCAAGCATTTGTAACTACCCTTTAAAAAGAATTATGTAGTCTGCTTTCATTTTTCAAACAGTTGGTATGTAGGTATCTTCATACCAACTGCATGTACCTTCAGCCCATAGTTGAATAATAGTCAAGGTCAAATGTATATTGTCCAGGTTTTCACTACAGTTATTCTTTCCACTCAAATGTTAATCTCTCTGAAAATGGTATAAATTGCACTGATATCTCTAATATGCTTGCTTAATCTGCTGAACTTTTGCTGTCAGTGGAGGATACTGAAGCCCACCCTCCTATTTGCAATAGAAATCCTGTTCAATATGGCAATGTACATTAATTGTTTATGTCCCTTTGGTGGGGATGGTGAACTCTCAAGTCAGAAAGTAAAGAAGATATTTATGATAAGGTGCATAATGTAGTTTCTTTCTTTTTTGCACTAATATGCACAATTTTTTTTTGTCTGCACTCAGTCATTACTGACCCTGCAGTGACTGCCTGGACGAATCCTTGCAGTTTTCAAGGCAATTGTTTTTTGGAAGTGGTTTGCCAGAGCCTCCTTCCTAGAGCAGAGCCCAGCTGGCGAGCGCAGGAGGCGGGGTTTCCGTTGCTTCGCGCCCTTTTCGGGCGAGCGTGGTTTCGCGCTTACCGGCAACTGGTCCCGTCTCTCTGTGCAAGGCGCTGCCAGCATTTTTCCTCCCACCGGAGTGAGAGTACCCATTTATCTACTCACGTGAGTTTTCGACCTGTTGGGTTGAGAGGAGCTGGGGGGGGGGGGAAACAGGAGCTCACCCTGTTAACGCGAAGGCTGGACTCGAACCACCGAAGCGTCAGCCATTTCTGGCCGGCAACTTTCAGCGTCATTAAGCCGCTGCGCCACCGCGTCCCCAATATGCACAAATATGGCTGTGTAAAACTTCAAAGGTTTGCTTTATTTCAGTGATGCTTCTGTGGACCTTTCCATCAAAGCAAATTTATCAATTTAAGTAGGAACTTGCTTTGAAGCAGTAAGTCACACTGGGGGCTTTACAGTCTTGCAAAGGGATTTTGCAGGTTTGATGGCTTTTCTATTGCATCAACTGTTATAGACAAATGTTACAATTTATTTTTGTACTATGGAGAATGTGGAGAGAGGACTGATTGGTATTATGGGCTCTCTCATAGTTACATGAGTAGTTGGCCTAGGCATTCCATTATTTCATTCAACGCTACCTCTCAGAATTCTTGTGAGTGGTAATACTAACATAGCCTTGGGTTTCTTTTACTTTCTCAGTTTTCAACATCTTTAATATAGCTTGCCATAAACCTTCTCTTCCCTTTCCCTTGTGCTAACAGAATGTTGTTCACCTGTGCTACTCTTGTCAACACAACTGAGAGCAAAATCCAACTCTCAGCACTCTGAATATGGGAACAATGTTCAGTGCACATACTTCAGTCAGATCTTATTTTTCGCATTTACATGATTGAGGCAGGATAAGTCTTAAGAATGAATGCACAGATGCCAGATTATATGCAGGCTATTAGAAAGCATTGCATGAGCTGTTTATAAATGGTAAAAGAAGGAAGGGGTGTGTGCAAGTCACGAACAATGATCCCCTCTTCAGGAATTGAAAAATGTATCCTCTATTTTTAGTCTAAGAGGACCTCATAACAAATTAACATCCTTTTCATTTTTAAAAAGGTACTTTGATAAGGGATTAAAAAACAGCCTATGTCAAACCTAAAGAGTTTATACACCAAGCATTAAAAAACAACACCACAGATAGAGTCGTACTCAATTGGAAAAACAGCAGCTTAATAAATGTGAGCCTGCCTAGTTCAAGAGGTCAAAGAAGTAAACACTTTGAAACAGAATGGAAAATTATAGTGAAAAAGGAATGTATTCATGGGGAAAGCCAGCTATTTTGCTTAGGAGGCCAAGCTCATTTGACATGCATAAAACTTTCTATTTGACTGAGCGTTAGATAGGACGCCTAACAAAATCTTGAACTTTTAGGGCTCTTCAATATCTAAGATACACAGACAGATGGGAGAAGCATTCATCTTGATTATTATACTCCAATATTTACAAATAGGTTTGGAGATATTGTGACTGGTGGGTGTATAAAAGTTGTGATGCTGAGCCAATGAGTCTCTGATATTGATATTCAAAGAAAGTCCTATGTTTCAGGCAGATGACAAAATAATGAATAAAACACTTATCTTGTCAAACATTGTTTTATTTCTGTTCAGTGTCTTTAAGTTCCCTTGGCACAAGTTCCTTTTTTCTGAGATTTTTTTCTTCACTGTCTCTGCAACATTACTCTGTTCACAAAGACAGATGCACAATACATTAAGCCCAAAACCTGCCTTTAAAGAGCATTTCTTTCACAAGAGTTTTAATTGGTGATTAATACTTACATTATTTTTAACTTCTATACTTTTTAATTTCTATTTTTAGTTAGCATAACTTCCTTGATTAAATAGAAAGGTGAGATATCAATCTAATTAGTTAATTAATAAGAGTGCACAATGCTTTGCCATCTTACTTGTTTTGCATGGTGCATTTTAACAAAGATCTGTTGATCCAAACCTAAAGTATCTGTGATCTTGAGTTTATAACAAACTAAACCTAACCCTGTGCTACAACACAGTAACAAGGTCTTTTCAACTTAGTTTGTCATCTGAACATAGCCGATTTTTTTGCAATTATAACTGAATGTAAGAACTTCAAACATAAAAATGAATGTAGAACAAGATAAGACATTCAGCTGAACTTTAGACCCAGCCCCCACAGAAAATTTATTTAAAGGTGAATTGTGTAAAACCACAACTGACTAGAAATCATCCTGTCTAGTATGGAGTTAATTAAGCAGAGCAACATAAACCTTTTGTAGAACACCCCCATTTTATACTGAATTTGGAACTGTTACATTCTTTTCCAAAGCCATATACTGACCAATTCAGCTGTCTTTAATGCCAGCTGTTAGTTTTTGAAAAAATGTAAGAATATCCAAAGAGCCCTATGGAAAAAAACTGAAAGTCTGTCTAATCCAGCAACCAGCCTTAGATGCCAGATGCTATCAAAGGAAAACAGTGGGCTGAAATATGTACTGTAGCTCAAATGCCCAATTTCACTTGCCTTTAATTGTTCCCATACAACTGATGAAATACAGCCAGTGATGCAGTATTCCAGTAAAAGTGTCCTCTTCATCAATTCTTGATCTGTTTTGAAATTAAATACAGCTTGAAAAGAAAACTTTCTGTATTTGAATGACTAGATATTTTTACTCTGGATACTTTGATCTCCAGATGATATCATTTCTTCAGATTATTGATATGGACCATTAAACTCAACCTTCCCTTTTGAAAAAGTTGTAGAGAATCAATATAAGAATATGGGTTCCCCCAGCCCCTGGATTTAAGAACAGAAGTAATAACTTCCAACTTTAATTATGGTACAAACTTCTTGTGCTTTAGAGCTTCTCATGCTCTAAACTAAATATCCTTTATTATCATGCATTACAACAAGTGAAGTGCTAGAATACGATTTTATTTCTTTTTACTGACACAAAAATGGCCATCCCATTACTCAGAATGAAGCATTTACCTCAGGTGGCAGGGCTAAAAGGCAACAGGAGCCTTTTGTCCCTCAGATGTCCCTTAGATATAATGGAGGCTGATATCCAATTAGCAATACTGAAAAAGAGTACTCAGCCCAGGAGCATCCACAGGGGAGGTCAACAACATCAAAATGGTGGGTGTGGCCATGTGATTGAAGCCCTGCCCATCTTTAATTTCATGCATCACAAGCACATAAAAAAAGGAAGGGTTTTGATGTCATTCACCTATCCCGCCCCACGTCCCTGCCTCAGCTGGTCCTTTTTGTTGGAGGGTGGAACTGTATGTGCCATTACCTAAGTTAGCCTGCTTGTATAAATTAGTCTGCTCTCTCACGTGTAACAGTGACTGGTATCCAATCACTAGTATTGAATAAGATTCAGTGGCAGTCCAGTTAGCTTCCTTGTATAAAATGGGGGAGAGGCATTGCTCTGTTCTTTTCACCAGACAATAACAACTCTGAGCCCAGAAAATTCCTTCTGGAACTAATGGATTAAAACATTTCCAGGGTAGAAGGTCTAAGACATATAAAACTCCAAAGAACCAGTTTCCTTTGGGCTACAATGTTAGGGCTTAGAAGGGAGGGCTTCCTCTGCTGTACTAGTCTGCACATTTGAGGCTATTTTGGTACAGAATGTTCAATGGACAAATGACCAAAGTCATACAGGTGGAACTCAAATCCCTAGAATCAAAACAGATTTCATGGAATGCACAAGACCAAGCTTAAGCCAATTGTCCTAAGAGTTTACCTTTAATCTCCACAGGGGACTTTTTGGGTGAGGACAAAGGCCATGTCAGTGCCAACCACTTTGCTCTTTTTCCCAGAGAATCAGAAAGTAGAAGAATGCAGACATGGCATATATTACTGAAACTTGATTGGGCGAGGGTGGGGATGTTATCCTCTAAAAAATCTGCCTTTCTGGTTTTCAGGTTCTTCAGCAGTCTTGATGCCAAGGCCAGGTGTGTGTGTGTGTGTGTGTGTGTGTGTGTATGTTTACGTATAGCACTGACCTTGAAAAAAAACTTCCTTGTGACTAGGACTATGCTCTGAAGGTGGTGGTGTGAAAATATCTATGTTAAGCTGGACCATGAGGATAACCTGGTGTACTGGCTGCCCTCCTGCCTGGTAGAATCCCTACCTGAGCTTTTGATCTATTCTCTGTGCTGGTGGAGAGTCCTCTCACATTCTGGTTTTGGATGACTTCAGTCATTCTTGGGGGCCAGGTCAAGAAGAGCTTGGGAGTTCATTGCCTCCATGGTGACCTTGGACTTATTCCCAGTAATTGTACACATGTAGACAGCCACATGCTGGATCTCATCTTTGCCTCAGACCAGTTGTGCAATGATCTGGATATGTAGGTGTGTCTCTTAAAACTTTGTCATAGTTAGATTACTTCCTGGTGCAATCAGATTGACTGCCACATGGAGGGAGGACAACTATGGAGGGAAGTTAATATGGTCTGCCCTAGATGCTTCATGGATCTGCATGGATTCTGGTGGGCACTCCTTGACAGTCTTGTGGGCAATTCAGTTGAGTGCCTGGTTCTGAGTTACAAAGAAAGGAATGTGAGTACTTAACGTAATTGTTCCCAAGCAGCATCTCTCTGTTGGCCAAACCTGAAGGTTCACTGAGGAGCTGAGGGAGAAGAAGCAGCAGAAGTAAGACTTGGAGCACCAGTGGAGGAAGATATGAAGCAAATCTCACCAAGTATGGGTATGAGTTCATGTTTGACCCTACACTGTAGTGATAAAAGAGGTGAAGCTTCATTACTTCTCACTTTCTGTATTGCTGGGCTGCTGCCCCAGAGCCTGGCTGGCCTTGCTGATCCTGGAGTCAATTTCTTTGTCCAAAGGCCTATCACTCAAGATGATGCTTCCCAAGTATTTGAAGCTATTTACATTTGTCAGTTGGGTGTTTTCAATAGTGATTTTTGGTTCTATGGGGTTGGTATTTGGCACAGGTTGATATAGTATTTCAGTCTTGTTCAGGCTGATGGTCAGGTGAAAAACCATAGCAGTGTCTGAGAATGTGTACAGCAGCAACTGTAGACCACTGTCTTTGTGCACCAGGGGCGCATAGTCATCAGTAAAGAAGGTTTCTTGAATTACTGTATGGAGGCACTTCATCTGTGCTTTCAAGTGGTGAAGGTCAAAGAGAGATCTGCCCAGTCAGTACTGATGTACACTCCCTCCTTCAAACCCTGGACAGCATGTGACAACATGCAAGCAAAGAACAGATTGAACAGGACTGGGGCCCTGTTTTACCCGACTGGAAATGGCAAATGCAGCTGATCTATCACTGTTGTAAAGGACCTGTCCTATTATACCATCATGGAGTAGCTGAATCAACTTCACGAATTTCCTCGGGCATCCATAACGTCTCAGGATGATCCAGAGAGCCTCCCTATTTACAGTGTCAAATGCTTTTGTCAGGTCAATGAAGACAGAGTAAAGAGGCTTGTTCTGCTCGATGCACTTCTCCTGGACTTGCCTCATGGCAAATATCATGTCTGCTGTACTCCATTCTGGCCGAAAGCCATGCTGCGCCCTTGGGAGGTTCCTTTATGAGACAGTGACAAGTCTGTTCAGGAGAATGCGGGCAAAGATCTTGCCTATGATGGACAGCAGTGAGTTACCCCTGTAGTTTCCACAGTCTGATTTGCTTCCCTTATTTTTATAGGCAGCCACGATGAGGGTATTGAGGGTATTTTTATAGGCAGCCACGATGAGGAAATTGTCAGGCATCTCCTCTGTGGACCAAATGTCTTCCAAGGTGTCTTGGAATGCCTGTAAGGCATTTGGGTTGAGTGCTTTATAGAACGCAGCAGGAACACCATCCTGCCCTGTTGCTTTATTTGAGTTCATCTGTGAGATTGCTTTCTTGATCTCATCAGTAGAGGGAGGCAGCTCTAGGGCATCCAAGACTGGCAGCTGAGGAATCTGTTGTAAGATATTGTGATTAACTGTGGATGGCCTATTAAGCAGGTTGGAAAAGTGTTTTTCAGTCCCTCCTGGTCTTTGATCAGGCTCAACTCATCAGATGACTGCTGGGGGGAACATCCTGATTTAGAAGGACCATAGACTGACTTTATGGCACTGAAGAACTCTCTGGTGGCATGCATGTCTGTATAGCATTCCACCTGCTCAGCCTTTCTCTGCCACCACTTGTCCTAGATTTCTGGCAGTTCTGCCTGTTCTTTGGACTGCAGGTGCTTAAACTTGTCTTTCTTTGCGACAGATGATGGGTTGTTCTGCCAGTCTGCATAAACCTTGTTCTTGGCCTGGAGGGCTGCTGAAATGGTCTTGTGGTTTTCATCAAACCAGTCTTGATGTGCCTGGGTTTTCAGTCTGAGTACAGTTGTTGCAGTCTGCATGATGACATCTTTAAACTGTGTCCACTTTTCAGAGTGGGTTCACTCCACAACACCTGCCGGGCCTGCCTTCTTGACTGTTGGACTGTGGATCAGTCTCCTTCGCTCAATCTGCCAGGGCCAGACTTCACACACTGGGATAGACAAATCCCCTATCTCACTCTCGAGTTGAAGAGTTGGCTACACCCACCTGGTTTGGTCCATCTGCTGAGACAGTTTACCGGAGTGTAGCCACTGTGCGTGTTACAGCTAGTTGGAGCCGCAGATGAGAGCTGAACACCAGGTGGGGACCAAAGGTGAATGAGCTGTTTCTAAAAAGGAAACAGCAGGCCCTTCCACCAGAGGCGCTACCCCTCCCTGGACACCCCATACACCTCAATGCTGGATGTACAAAACAATGAATTGCATTGCATGGAGAAATGATTATTAAACATTCCATCACTTGTTTTTTTGTTCTTCTATTTCTTCTTCATAATAGTAAGGCATTTCTAACTCCTTTTTCAGTTCTGCACTTTGTCTTAAAAACAGACCTGTCTTAAAGGAAAGGAGCATGTTTGTTCCTCTACTTCTGCTGATCACCTTTAATTTTGAATGCACTTTAAAATATGTGCTTCCTACAGAGGAGGAGGAGGAGAGAGATCTATTTTTGCTTGATCTGAATATGAAAGTAATTTGTTGCCATAGCAATTTATTTCCATCCTCAGTGTTGTGAATGTGATAGTTGCTTCTAGGACTAAAGAAAATGCAGCAATCTTTATATTACATGTGAAGCTTCATGCTCTACTAACCTTTTCATTTGACAACATTATTTACCAAATGCTGTATTTGTCTTTCAGATGACTTAAAGCTTTTGTTCTATGATCCTGGATTCAGACAGGCTCTCCAAAACTGACACAACTTTTTGCTCATCCTTTTACTAGTTTCAGTGCTCCAATCCCTTTATGGGAACCATAGTAAATTCTTCATACTCTCCTGCAACCTGGAATTTCTGCAGAAGCCCAGCACTACCTTTCTTAAACTATCTTTTTGGGTGGGATGCCTACCATCATTATATAGATGTGTGTGTGTGTGTGTAAACAAATAACATGGATTGTGATACTATTACAAATGAAGTATTTCCAGCTATTTAAAAATTGTTTGTCAAATTTCCTGTCCTCTTATACTACCATGACCAATGATAAAATAGATCAGGGGTCAGCAACCTACAGGCCGTGGGCTAGATGTGGCCCACCAACTGAAATCATCTAGCCCATACTCCCCAAAAGAAATATCAGATCTACCTGGCCCATACCAGTCTCTGCCTTAGGTTACCAAGCTTCCTCTAGTAACATTCTAGTAAAAGTCAGTATGGGCAAGCTAAGAGATGCAACTTCCAGGGCTTGAGTAGCTGTGGCAATGGATCTGAGTTATATATGAAGCAGAAGGCAAAGCTATTCATATGATGTTCAGGCATCCAGAATTAAGTATCTATTGTTCATTTAGGTACAGAGTACAGATGTAACTCTCCTCACCCTTTTATCCTCTTGGACTGTGAAAAACTCAAGAGCTGATTGGGTGTCTAAGCTTGATAAAAGAAATAAAATCATGCCATGCCACCTGTTTAGAACCTTATTAGTAAGCTATAGATCAGAGTTTCTCAACTTTGAGAACTTTAAGATGGGTGGACTTCAACACTCAGAATTCCCCAGCCAGCATGGCTGTCTGGGGAATTCTGGGAGTTGAAGTCCACCCATCTTAAAGTTCCCAAGGTTGAGAAACACTGCTATAGATAGTCCTCTTTAGTAAATTTTTGAAGACCCTCAGTTAGTAATCACATATTGACTGACAATACTCAGCACAGACAGACAAATCTCAGAAAGGAAGATGCCGCACCTTTCATGCTTGCCTGATTCTGACCGGCTAAAGTCTGATATCCTACTTCTGCAATTGCACTAAGTCATAATTCAGCACAATTAGCATATTATCTGAACTATTATGGCCTGTAAACCATAGCTTACGGCTTAGCACAATATACGAACAAACCATTTTTACTTATACAACAAACCATGGTTAACCAATGGCTGAATGAGAAACCAGCCAATCTGTGCCTTAACCAGCCTGCTAAATATCCTGTCTTTTTATTATATCTGAATGAGACAAAAAAGACAGTGATATCCTTAAGTCATTATCCTCACAAAGACACAGTACAGCTGTCTGAATTCAAAACTTTAGCACGTTATCAATATAACTGCATTCCAAGCAATATGCCAATGTTGTGTCATTATGGCTACTGGAGTATATTTTCTGCCTTCCCTGTATTTTGTCTTGCTGAAATGACAGCTTGGTAGCAGCAACTGTCTTGGTGTTGAAGAGAATAATCTTGATTAATGGTAACGATTGTCAGGAGGCAGGATGAACTGACCATGAAGGCAACTGCCATTTTTAGATGCCAAAACCCAAAACTGACTCCTGAAATTATATCCTGAGTGTGAGAACATACAGGCCTACAGTCTGTCTCTGGAAAGAAAGAATAGCCTCCAGGATAGACATGGAAGTCAGTGGGGCTGGACTTCTTGCAATAGCAAAGAAGGAACCTCAAGACGAATAATTCTCCATTTATTTCATAGAGTTGTTATGAAAGCAGCAGTACAGGGGAATCAACAAAACCACTCAGCAGATACTGGCTAATTGAGCAGGAAAAATAAATCTTTACCTAACTTTTCTGGAGGAAGTGTTAATTCAGTGGGAGCTGAGAAGAAGTATCTTTCCTGCTTCAAAATAATGTTATGTTAAGCTCTATTTCACAAGATTATAATGCATTTTTCAAGTATCAGCAGGAGACTGCCCTCATAATTAGCAGTTATTATTTTGTTTATTTACTTAGGTTGATTTGTTAGACTTATATCCCCTTTCCTTCAGGATCTCAAGTTGGCATATACAGCCCTCCCTCCACCAGTTCTTCCCCACAACTTCTTTGTGAAGTGGCTGGGCTAAGAGAGGATGAACCTAGTGAGTTTCTTGGCTGAAGGTGAATTTGAACTGGGTTTCCCTTGTCCTCCCAGGCTATTACCTCATACCACTAAGCATTCATTTTATGGGTGGCTATAACATCTTCCTCGCACAGTAATTTCTGCCATCCTTTTTTACTTCCAATCTCTGGCTAATCACTGAAAAGTAGAATTGGCTACTGCTAAAATTATTATTGGGATACTTTGCATTCTGTGCTAACTGACCACTTCCATTGAATATTAATCTTAACTTATTAGCATGATAATTCTCATTGTTCTCCTTCAAGGCTAGCCTTATGTCAGGCAAGGACAGAAGGAATGAGTGGCATTAGAGAACTAGTGCCAAGAGAGCAGGACATAAGTTGACATCACAGTCTGTTATAATATAGTTTGTCTGAATTTAGTCTTGTGATTTGAAAGCTATGGTTTGGAGCTTAAAGTTAAGAATAATGGGGGCCAAAGGTGATTCAACAAACTTTGGGTAGGAATTGGAACAAGTCAGATGGGACAGCGAAAAATAAAAAAAAACAGATAAATAGAGCATCCTGTCTTCAAGTAGACAAATGCAAAAATTGATAGGATTCTGCTATCTTTGTAGAGCTGGAATAAAAGGGTTTAAATATTTTTCTGTGAACATCTCTCAGACTTTTCTTTTTCTTGTCCCCACATCAAGCCATTTGGTAGCTTTATTTTATAGTTATATTCCACAACAATGTTTAGCTGTAAGATGTCCTGGAGTGGGTCTAGTCTACCAACCTTATAGCTGTGGCTGTTGTCATTTAGAATACCACCAGCAAACAAACAAAAATACACAAGCATAAAAAAACCGCACAACCTGGGCAAAAATGATTTCAATTTTCTGAACCCTACTTGGTAAACTAATTCATGGATAAGACTGGCTACATATTTCTGACCAATTGAGTAAAGTTCATCACATTCTGGAATAGGGTTCACTCTTCATAAGTGGGGAAACCTTTCAATCTGAGGTCCTAAAATTTGGCAGTTATCTTGACTCTTGTATTCCAGTGACATAGGAGACAAAAGCTGGGTATGAAGATGGTGGAAGTAAAGATAGTTTGTAAAGACAGGAAAATATGTAGAAGTATAGTAAATGGTGTTGGTGTAAACTTATTTCTCTGTACTTCCCTTTTTCTTATCTAATGCCTTAATTTCTTTGGTTTACTGTTTCTTACTTCTTTTTGTACTTGCAGAACTTTGTTTACCTGAAGAAGGAATTCTGAGAAAGATACTGTATGTATGTCTGTGTGTGGTGGGCTCAATGCCCAGATCTACCAGGTCCAGATAGCAAAGTTCTGAACAACCACTATATGGCTGCAAAATATTTATGTATTCCTTTGCTACCGTCTAGTGGTTGTCTGGATTTTTGCAGTCTAGTCTTGTAGACCTACTAGCGTCAAAGTGATCACTTCATATATGATAGTTCTTATATTTCAAGGATACATCTCAGATAGTTTCCAGTGTGTCAGCAAAAGGAAAGCAATATGCATGGACAATGTTGTTCAGGAATATGCAGGCGTGGTACAGGATTGGAAGCCCTAAACCTTCAAATGCCTATTCATAAAAAAGCATCTGTTCTCAGAGCAAGTACTCTATCCCCAAGACTCTGATAGTCTTGACAAACTCCAGGAATTGACAAAGATCTCCCAAGTAATCAGCTGTATTTCCCAGACTATCCAGGGCAGTGTTTCTCAACCTCAGCAGGTTTAAGATGTGTGGACTTCAACTCCCAGAATTCTCCAGCTGGCTGGGGAATTCTGGGAGTTGAATTCCACACATCTTAAACCTGCTGAGGTTGAGAAACACTGATCCAGGGCCATTCCAAGGAGAAAACTACTTACATGATTATTGATAGCACTGCAATCAATACATGATTATTGATAGCATTGACACTGCAAGTGTCAGAAAACACTTTGAAGATTCTTGAAAGAACAATTGTTTCCAGACAGCTATAAATTAATCCACTGTAAGGAAAAGAGCAGAATGCCTAAGAAATAATGGAAAGGAGCTATAGGCTGTGCAGGGTTTTTTTTTTTTTTAAACTAATGTGGAATGATATGGCTTTGCAAAAATGTTCTGATAACCTTTTTTCCCCCCTCACTGTAATATGCTATATGTTAGGCTGCCTGTAAAATGTTCTGGAAATTTTTTGTAGTCCAAAGAAGAGCAGCTTGATTGACTGTAGGGTCACTTCTTCTAGGGTGACCTTAGTATCATATCTGCCATGTAAGCACGATATGATTATTATCGACATTATACAACAGAGGGTCATTCAAGTTGTAGCAGTCTGACTCTGAAATGTCCTTAGATATTTCTTACCTAGTGGCTACATCAGGTGAAAATCTCTTTATTCTATGAAGCATTTTAGGAACTTAAAATTTGGCTTGATTTAATGTGATTTTATGTGCTATGACTTCTGAATCCTTTCTGCAGTTTTTTATTTTGTCTTTGTCCTTGGGGCTTTCAATGTTACATTATTTTGCATTTTATGTTATTAATTTATCTGTACATCCCCTTGAGAACTCCAGTTGTTGGACATTTTAAAAAGAAATAAGAAGCTGGGGTTTAGTAATTGCTATTAGTGAGCTCCACCGTCATGAAAATCACAGAGGATTCTCCTCCCATTGAAAAAAAATCGGGTAAAGGGTTGTTGCACTTTTTTCTAGCTCACAAGCAGTATGGAGAATTTTGGAAAGTAATCTGTACACAGATTATAGAGATGAAGAAGTTTGGGCAAGTACAGGTTCTGCAATAGGGATGAAAGATATGAACATCTCTCTTCCATGCAAGAATTAAAGGCATAGGAACCCTGCCTTCCTTTGCTTCTAGAATTCTTTCTTAATGGATTTTACAAAGCAGCCTCTTCTCATATAAATAATGGAAATAGTTTGCTACTATTCCAAGCCAATAAGATTCAATTACATTTAAACATACTTTTGTGTAAATCCAAATTTTTCATCCAAGAATGAAATTATTTATTCTCTAGTACTCCTGTATCTTTTAAGAAGATAAGACTTGAGCATTATGTAAAATTCTTTCTGAGAAAGCATTTGCAGGTGGAGCCGGGCGTGTGGTCGGAGGGTGATGTCCCGCGCCTGGCGCCCCTCCTGCTGCTGGGGTCAGCGCTGGGGAGCTTCATGCTGGGGGGATGCTGTGGCTCTGACTCATACTCCCTGTGCTACTTCTACCTGCAAGTGTCAGAGCCCAGCCAGGGGCTGCCCCAGGTCTTCATTAGGGGCTACCTGGATGACCAGCCCATCACTCGCTATGACAGCCTCATCAGGATGATTGAGCCTCTGGGGCCCTGAATGGAAGAGGTGGAGAGGAAGACCTTTCAGGCCCTTGAGCAGGTATTCAGGACTGCCCTGGAGAGCTTATCAAAACAGACTGGAGGGTTTCACATCTGGCAGGCGATTTTTTGCTGTGAGGTCAGAGAAGATGGGAGTGAAGGACAGTTTTTGCACTACGGCTATAACTGGACAGACTTCATCAGTTTCGACAAGGAGATCCTCAGATGGGTGGCAGCTCAGCCCCAGGCTGAGAAGGTCAGGGAGAAGTGGGATGATCATCTGATGTGGTTCCAGAGAAACAAAGTCTTTCTGGAGAAGACCTACACTGAGTGGCTACAGAGATACCTCTCCCGCAGGGAGGAGGCTCCACAAAAGACAGAGCCCCCAGTGGGGAAGGTGACCCCAAGGCAGTTAGTGACAACGTGGAGACCCTCATCTGCCAGACGTATGGCTTCTACCCCAAGGAGATCCAGGCCACCTGGAGAAGGGACGGAAAGATCTGCCAGTACAAGACCTTCCATAGGAATGTGGCCGCCATCTTGGACAGGACCTATTATGTCTGGTTCAGCACTGAGATCAACCCCAAGAAGAGGGACCACTTTAAGTGTCACCTGGAGCATGACAGCTTGCAGGAGCCCCTGGTCTTGGCCTGGAAGGAGGAAATGGCTCCAAATTCCCTGTATTTCAAAAGGGGAGGAATTCTGCTTGCTGTCCTTCTGCTGGCTGCGATAATTGGCTGTATCGGGCTTGAGTGGAAGCAGCATAGTTCATCAGGGAGTCTCTGAAATCTTGCCAGGCATGTGGATCCTTTTGTGTTTGAAGCCCTAACCAAGACTTGCATTTAATGCAAAGATTGAGCAATATCATTCCAAAAATGAGCAGCTTTCCAAATGGCAGACCTTTCTGGCTGTGATGCCTGCGCTGTGGAACCTTCTCCCCCCGAGGCAAGGCTGGCCTAGCCATCATTGAGCTTCTGGAGGTCCCTTAAGACTTGGTTACACTGGCAGGCCTGGGAACCCCCAGGGGATGGGGCAATTAGTGAGGGGCTCCCTTATTTTTAACATCCTTTTATTCTCTGTTCTATTTTGATTTTGATATGCTTAATGTATTTATTGACTGTTTTTGGCTTTGTTGTACGCTGTCCAGAGTTGCCTGTGGTGAGATGGGTGGCTATATAAATTGGAATAATAATAATAACAACAACAACAATAATAATAAAAAATGCTATTTTAAAAAATAAATTTAAGCTTGGGCAATGCTGAGCTAAAGAAATCAGCAAGCAAGAACTGGAAAGTAGAAAAATAAAAAGCTTCAGACTGAGTCAACTCAAAGATGGTTGGCTCCGGTAAGGGTGAATAGACAGAATCATAAATCTGCTCACTTTTGCCTTTGAGCAATTTTGAGAACCCAACTAAATTTGATTTAATTTAATGCAACTACTAACATATTACATTCAATATATATAAGGCAATAGGTAAGCCCAAACCTTTTGGGCCCTTTTTTCAGGGGGAGGTAGGGCTCCACACATTTGGTGAGTTCATGATGTTAGCCAAACAAATACAGTCCCTGGGCACAGGAAAGTTTCTCACTCTTTTAATAAAGCATCGTGTCTGATCAAAACTCATGACTATACACTGACCTTGAAGAAAGAAGGTTACAAAATTAAATTTCTAGTTTGAACTGCAATTAATGAGAAGGCGGCAGTGTAATCTGATTGTCTCTACCTAGGAAACCGCTTTGAAAACACCTGATCCAACATTCTAATTCCACATGTAAACAGAAAACACACAAGTTAACAGTCATTTTCAATAAATCAGTTGTTGCCTGTTTATCAGTATAAAGGCACCTGTCATATGTTGTACCTGTCCTCCGTGTATACTTTCTCTAAATTTTTGGAATAATAAAGAGATCATAACATTCTAAAAAAAGCATAAAACAGAAGAATTTAAAACATTCAATCACCTTTTAAATACAGAACAATAGACTTTTCTTCACCGTAGTATTTAAATGTTCATTTCATTTGCAAAGCAAAATGGGCATACAGAAGTCCAGAATTGCTTCTTTGTTTGAACCAGTTCAATCAAAATATTCTTCACGGGAGGTTGACTTTGTATTTGGGATGCTAATCTCAAATGTTTTTATTTCACTGATTCTGTCAAGGAACTTCTGGCTCAGTTAATAATCTTTCTTAGCTTGGATTTTCAGGTTTTCAAAGCTTATTAGAACAGACAAATCTTTGTTTATACAAGATTCATATACTTCAGTTAAAATAGATAGCTCTGATTTTCAAAGAACTCAAGCCAGAAAGAGTCTGCTTGAAAGAAATGTGTTTTTTTTTAAAGATTTAGTTGTGTGTACTGGCTTAGCATGATGACAATCAGAGCTGAAAATACTTTTATTAGTCACTGAGGTTAATACAAATGACATTTCTGGGCCAAGAAGATGTCCAGTGACTTCTGCACAAAGGTGAATATTTTACAGATAAAGAGAGAAACTTCGGGGCAAGTTTTGGAACATCTCTGTAGCCTTGTCTGCTTACCTGCCTTCTCCAGTCTCTTCAGTTAGCTACAAAAGGGTAATCACACCATTTTCCTAGAGGCAATCTTATGCATTAAAGCTCCCCTCTGTGACAGTGAATCATCAACTGGGGTTCAACTAAAATATCAAGAGACTCAAAGTTCAAGTTGAAATATGTGTACACAATACACAAACAAATTCTATGTATGAGAATGTGGGTGAGGAGGAATGGAGATGAAAAACAAAAGATGATCTTCAAATTGAGTGAAGAACACATTAAAGCGAGACTTAGCTGTTGTTGCAATATAACCTATGGTTTATGGCCTTTTCTTATTGCCTAAGGTCCTTTCCAGTTAATGGGTTTCCTGGGGCTTAAGAAAATATTTGACCAGAGATATAATCTTGCAGTAGGGAATATTTTGAAACAACATGTATAAGTAGATTTTGCCTCAGATCTATAAGTTTCCTGCAAAGTGTCATTCCCAATGTGCCTGAATTATGAGATGCCACATTAGGGTTACACGCTGGTATTTGTTTTTTTTCCGATAATGAAGAGAACCAGAGAGGCATAGGCCTTCTCCTGCCATTTCCAACCTCCCAGCATCAATAGGTGAGGCTGGAAAATGCCAGTAATGATGCCTTCAGGTGAAAGATGGAAACTGTGACAGCTGAAAGTAGTTACTGGTGCTCTGTAGAGCCAATCAATACAGAAAAATGGCATCAGAGCACATGATTCTGTCTCTTTTCGCAATTTTGAACATGGGGAAGGTATTATAGGCCTCTGGAATTATTTTCATATGAGGTTTTACTTGCAGTGGAACCTGGTCAATCTTGATTGGGATCAGAATCAAGCAACCTGGTTGGTTCTTGGATGGGAGTCAACCTAGTAATACCAAAGGCATAGGCTAGCCGAAGAAGTTTAAAACATCTTGGATGAAGTTAATCACAAATCACTTCTATACATTTGCCAAGAAAAAAATACCCTTGCAGATTAACTGTGAAAAGTTTTTGTTTATTTCCTGAAAGAAAAAAAAATGTATTGCTATGGATAATTTGGTGAGGCACAACTCATAAACCAATATATTATATAAATTAAGAGAACAGTAAACATCAAAAGCTAGAATTGCATAATCCCATTTCCCAAAATCTCATCTCTTCAGAATTACTTAATGTATTTATCATAAAAAAAGTTATGAACTAGCACTCAGTAATTAGTTGTGTTTCTGTATCTGAACTAAATGCACTTATTTGGAAATAAGCTGTTAAAATTCACTGTGTCTCAGAGAAATATAAAATGTGCATCCTCAGAGATACTCCAAAAGTTGCAATGAATTGTAGTTTTAATGTGATAGAAGGGGGAAATTACTTACTTTATGAGGAATGCTGTCTTAATAGTATTTAATTAATTTTATTCAAATCAAATCAAATTAAATTAAATTAAACCAGTTCTTTGTCCTATTCCTTCTCCTTTCTGGAATGTAGTCTTTGGTATGCCGCTTAAAAGCCATTGGCCTGAAAAAAAAAGTTGCCAATTATATATAGGATATAAAGAGTTCACATTTTGAAGATTTCTAGTGCCAGCAAATGTTGCAATATGCAAAATATAAGGCACAATAAAATCACTTATGACAGAATTAATCTTTGGATACTTAAAGGCCTCTGACTCTCCAGATGTCTGATTCCCAGCTTACATCTGCCTGAGTCCATATAGCTGAAGATAAAGTATGTTGGGAATTTTAGAGATTCCCTAAGTCAGAAGTAGGTTGTTTTTTCCTTCTATGTGGTTCCTTAAATGGTCAACTGACAATTGCTGTAGCTTAAGCTGCTGAGTTTCTTTCTCCCTTTCCAGATGGAGCTGCAGACTGTGGACACCAGAAGTGTTGGTGGGGGGAGGTCAAAATCTGAAAGATAGTGTCATAATCCAATCCCCACCCCTTTTGTTTATGCATGGTCAAAACAGGCAAGCATTGGATCACAGCACCATGACTACCATCTTACAGATTTTGATCATTCCTGCAGGTGCTGGTGGTGGACATGTTCATGTTCACTAACAAGGCTTAAAATCAAGTCTCTTGTTTTCCCTGATCTAGTAAAGCAAACTAAGTCAGTGTTTCTCAACCTTGGGAACTTTAAGATGTGTGGATTTCAGCTCCCAGAATTCCTGAGCCAGCATATGTGGAAGTTGAAGTCCACACATCTTAAAGTTCCCAAAGTTGAGAAACACTCATCTAGATGAAACAATGAGCAGCACATTCAGAGCCCCTTTCAACAGTCTTGCGGAATCCCGATACATCGTCTCAGAATGGAAACTTATCATAGGTGGATATTTGTTATAAGTTTGGTAGAGATGGAGGACAATATCTATGATCCTATATGGTGATTAACATTTTTGATAGGAAAGTGCATTATGAAATTTGGCACAGTGGAACTTTCAAAGACAGATAATAAAGTTTCAGTTTGCATATTGTTCAGAAGCTCATATAAAATGTGAACAGAACAAATTTCTCCAGTATTTTATATGTGAAGGAGAATGAAGCTAACACAAAGTGGTGTCTCATTACTCCTAAAACCATATACTAATTTTAGGAAAAGGAAAGTGTTCAAGGGAATGCATTATTTTAATCTAAATGTCTTTATAGTAAAAAAAAACAACTATTGAAGACAGAGTTGCTATGACAATTCATTATTTAGAAGCACAGTAATTGTTGCAATTATGTACATTTTTGCTTTATGAAAAAGTCACACCTGTTCCAAAGAGGCCCTAAATATTCCCCCCTTCCCCTCTCCCTCTCCCTCCCCCTCCCCCTCCCCCTCCCCCTCCCCCTCCCCCTCCCCCTCTCCCTTCCTTCCTTCCTTCCTTCCTTCCTTCCTTCCTTCCTTCCTTCCTTCCTTCCTTCCTTCCTTCCTTCCTTCCTTCCTTTTTTTGCTCTTTTCTTGATTACTACTTTACATTCTTAGGTTTCTTCCTTTGATGAATACATCTAGTAATTAGTATTATTCATGTTTTCCTGGTGACACATTCTTTATAGATATATACTTTTTAACTACTAAAATATATCTCTGTGTGTATGTGTATTTATATGCATATAAAATACAGTAAAATATAATGCTCGTGTAGATAACAGGGTTTTTTTGCTCATGTAAAATTTTGCTCAGATCCTGGTTTGTATTAGTGCTATGTGGTTATCAGTGGCAGCAAGTATGGGACTGCACTTTGGGGAGGGGGGTGGGGACTGACAGCAGAATCCCAGTTGTGATAGACTGAGTTGTGATAGGCCGAGAGAGATTTTGGGGGACACTATTACAAGGGAAAAAAGATTGACAGTTTGGTGTCAATCTCTATTTCCACTTTTGGTGTCAATCTCTATTTCCCCAGTTCTGTGTCCTGATGGTTGGTTCATTGGTGATCTTGGGCTAAGGTTGTGGATGGTAAGTGCCAGTCTATTCATACTAAGACCATGCCCATCCATCACTTGGTTCTGGATTAGCAGGTCGACTTGGCAAGCATTACTAAGACTTAGTTGGACAAAGATAGTGATAATGCTGTCTTGCAGATTTCTCCTCCTAGGTTTACAGCCCTGCACCAAGACTGGAGAGTGGGCAGCAATCTTGGACTCAAGGCTTAAGAGATGGGTAGCAAACTTATGAGATAATTATTTATGACCAGGGAAGGTGGTTGAGCATGTGATGAATATCCAGTTACAAGGCACCCAAGAGGAAATTAATTATCCAGACTCTTTTTAATCAGGATTCAGTATGGATATGGGGCAGAATCAGCACTGATCACTCTAGCAGATGACCTTTGTCAGGCTCTGGATGAGGATAGTGTATCCCTCCTGGTCATTTTAGATTGCTTGGAAGCTTTTGATAGCATTGATGAATGCATCCTTCTGGACCAGTGTGGACCACCACTGAGACAGTGAGCAGTTTCAGTCAATGGCAGGAGGGAAGAGAGATCTATGGTGTGCCATAGTGGTCAGTTCTCTTCCTCTTGCCATTTAATTGGGAGACAATTAAGAGATCATCTGGTGGTTTGCACCGCCAGCCTTATTTTGCTATCCTGGACCCAGCTAGAGATGCTGTCTTGGTGTCTGGAGATTATCAGGTTTGGTGGTGGAGTAAAGCTGAACTCAAGTAAGATGGAATTACTCTTTGTTGATCATGATGCTGTATCAGCTCAGTATTCTCTCAAGGAGTGATACTGCTTCTGTAATGGGCAGTAGGGATAACAATGAGGAACAGGAGGAACAGCTGCAACCAAGACAGTGATCAGATAAATGAAATTTGAGTCTGAGACAGAAATGTAATTTGAGAAAGCAGCTGACCCTCCCTAGTTCTCATGAAAATAAAGGAAGGGAGGAGGAAGCATATTCAGACTTGCAAGATTCTGTTTCTGTAGCCTTATAATAAAAGTAGTATTAGCTTTCATAACTTTGGTTTCCTAGTCTGGTCTTCCTTGAAGGGCTAACAGCTCCAAAGGACCAGGACTGCTTCTTGGGGTCCCTTGTAGACTTGTGGTACTGCTGGATGAAGAGGTGGAGGCTGTGGCCAGGAAGACTTCATCTAATGTACTAGTTGTGGCCCTTCCTGGAGGAGGATTTGGTCACAATGACTTAGACCGTTATCACCACACAGTTAGACTTCTTCAATACACTCCAGTGGGACTGCCTCTGAAGATCACTCAGAAACTGTAGCTGGTGCAAAATGTAGCAGTCTACTTGCTGACTGGTCCTAGTTGCTATGATCACATTACAGCTAAATTTTTGGCACTGCATTGGTTACTAATAGGTTTCAGGGTGCAATTCAAAGTGTTATAAAGCCCTATATAACTTGGCAAAATGGTATTTGCTGGGCCATCTACTCCAACCAGGGTTAACTCACCTAAGGAGGTTCTCCTGGTAGAAGCTGCTCATCATGAGACACCGTTACACAGGTAATTGAAAAGAACCACTTTTATCAGATACATACAGAGGTATATCAACCCATGCATAAAAAGTAAAGTCTGTTTCAAGGTTCACAATTGTAACTGCCGCATTAAAAACAACAGAGGTGTAGAGGTGGGAGGTAGGCTGATGTTCTATGGTGGAAAAAAGTATTTTCAAAGTCAGTAGAAACAACTTAGCAGAACAGGGGAAAACACGCAAGAGAATAAGTGGCAATGACAGAGTACAGTCAGGGCTTACTCAGAGATGTTCATTGTAGGGAAGCCAATGAGTGGAAGATTAGCTTTCATGAAAACAACTGCTCTGGCCACACAATGTGTACACAGTGGGAGGCTGGTTCTGGGCAAACAATTTTAGCCAAGTGCTAGCACTCCTGGCAGTGGGCATGAATCCAGCACGGCGCAATCAAGACATGTGTTTTTCAAACAATATCCTCCCCCTTGTGTTCCAAATAGCAAGAATTTTTCTGTTGTTGAAATAAAAAAAAACTTCTAAATCCCACTGGGCATGCTAAATTAGCTCTTTAGAACACATCCTGTGCAAATCAAACTAGTGGGGCATTAGGCCTAGGTAATAATACATTACACAGAGGAATTTCTCCTCCTTAAAATCTCTATAGCAGGTAACAAATTCCATTAATACCACTTGAGAAATCCTTGCCAAAAGAGAATGAGTACATCAGCAAAGCACAGTATATTATGATTTGTTCTTGCAATAAATTCAGTTATGTTAAAGTATTCCAGTTTCAGTTTTAATTTTATACTTAGCCCTGAAGGAACGGAGGTGGATGTAGTGTGTGTTTTCTGATGAAGTGCAGAAGATATGTTTTCTGATGATTCAGTAACTAAGACTGAATATGTTTCTGAAGTGAAGGCCATATTGTTGCTTATAAGGGTTTTAATTAACTCTTTTAGAATATATTAGATGTCTTTTACCCATTCATCCATCCAAGAAGATTATTTTTCTACTTGAATTCTGCTTGATAGTCTTGCTTCAGGTCTTTCATAATTACAATAAAGGAATAATAGCAGGCATTGCATTTTAAAAGACATAGGCAAAGGAAATGAAAGACATGTACTGAAATAGAAACATGGAAATGCTGATATTGTTTGAATGTCAAGGCTAATGATTTACTTATACTGCCTTATTGCAGTTTTGGTTTGCAATGATGGTTCTTTTCTTTTCTTTTCCTTTCTTTTCGAGTGCACCTGGATGTGACATACTATATATCCATCATGTGTTTCAATTCAGGTCTGAATCTTTTTCAGAACCCTGCTATTTTTATATATACATAATTATTTATATCTGATCACTTTATATTTATATTCTTTAAGTTTTCATTCATACTGCAAGTCTGTATATGCATGCAGCTAGGAAGCTAACTTATTCCACATCAGATTCTCTAACCACCAAACCCAACATTTTCTATTCAAGCTGGTAAGTGGGTCTCCAGAGGCATCAAGCTGAGGCCTTTCACATCACATTGTATTTGACCTTTAGTTGGAGGTAGAGAAATAGTGGCTTCCAGATATTGCTGAATTACCCCATCAGTGGTAATTCAACAATCATTGAAAGGCCCAGTCAATGATCTGTGACGAAGAATGCTAAGAGTTATAGCTCGCCAGCATCTGGTGGGCCATAGGATCATTTGTTTTATTCTTGTGCAATTGCAAAACCTATGTTTTGTTATTAAGCTAGGTCTAACTGGACAAGAACAGACTGAGTCATTCTAAGTATAACAGTAGGACGGCATATCAGGTCATCTATAAAAACATCTAAAAGCAGGAAGGTACTGCATCTGAGTTGTTTATGAAATGAGAACTTCCAGTGAGCAGGTAGAAAGCAATGATTTTGCTGTCTCAAGTTGAAAAATGAATATTTTTCAAGAGAAATTTATCCTGGCATTTGGGTGAAAGTAATGGGAAAAGTTTCATCCACTCAACCTGTTCAACATAACCCATGTCAAAGAGTAACAAAAGGGTGACAATGCCTAAGAACAGATAGCGCTCTCCTATTCCAACAGAAAAGGCAATAGTAGCTGAGAATAAGCAATAATGTAATAGCAGAAGACAGTAGAGGGAGCAATTGCTCTGAAAAATGGTATAGGGATGGCAAGATGATGTGCAAAGGAATATGGGAAACATGACATCATTGCAAGGTTTGGTAATCATCTCTCTCAGGTAACCTTCATTTTGGGAAGAAATATCTGACATAGTTTCCATCTGAAATTCTGATCTGTTATTCATTGGATTTGTAAGGGCCACACATTCCTGAAGGACACATGTCAGAATCTGAAATATTTTTAAAAATCCAAAGAAAATTTAACTCTTTTATTTTTCACAGTTAAGTTTCTGCAGCCACTTTTATGCTTCATTAAGTTAAAAGAAACACTGAAAAAATGGATGGCCCCATACGCTTTCAAACCTCTAAAATCCATTTCCTGAACATTCTATGCTAAGTCAAATGCAATAATCCTTGAATCCAGAGACAACTGTGTTATCTTCCCACACATGAAACAGAGGTGATGTGAGGAGAGAAAGGTAAAGTTGTTGGGCATTGGACTTCTTGTGAAAAGTTATTTTGTTGCCATTGAACTTAATGAATCAGTTAGTTATTGATTTCCAACGTCGATCTTGGTTACAAAATGTGGCATTAAGCAAAACATTCTCAAAGACTCAGCATTTCTATCTGCCTAATAACTCTACCAGGGTCTTATAAGGATTACTAAGAAACCTTATAGAACAGGCAGTCTGTCTTTAGGGATGAGATGATGCATGATGGGAATGAAATAAACTGTATTCTAATCAGACTTTTTTTGGAAAGCTAAGGTGCAAGTTTGATCAAGAATTGGATCTGTGACCTTTTAAATACATAAAACTGTTTTACTACACATCTTATAAAAAGTTGTTGTCACTGTATATTTCTTTCATTCTCACTCCATTTTTCCTACTCTGTCCCACTAAACAGTTGCTAGCATCCTTAGAGACATGATGTTGTCTCATGTCCCAAGGTGCAGGGTTTTTTTTTTTTTTTTTTAGAAATGTTGACTGGAAATTCTTTACTACAAACCATATCTAACAATCATGACATATCTATTTAGTAAGCTCATCATTCTGAATGAAGTTTACTTCCACATAAAGATAGAAAGGATTGTAGGCTAAATCTTTTAACGTTATCCCTTCCAATGCACTACTTGAATCATCAACCCCAGTGTCAGAACCTGCAGCAATCAAAATATATATCAACTAGAGGACTGTTTTATTAGTATAGTAAATGCCATATGTATACTTTGATTATAGGGAATGTTTTCTGAGCTTGCTTCTCATTGGTGAGGCGGGGGGAGTGAAAGAAGACAGAGCCGGAGGAAGATTGAAGGCCAGGAAGAAGACGTGTTATCGGAGTTAGGAATGCCCAAGGTCACACCTCTGTGAGAACCCAAAAGTGGCGCCTAGAATGATGGGGGAGGGGACCACAGGGGTAAAAGTAGAGGGAAAATTTTGCGGGCTTTAGTTTTAGCAGTGCTTTGCTTAGGGATGCATGTATCCTCCAATAAATGAAATCTTTTCTGAATCTACTTTGGGTTTTAAGAGATTTGTCTGTATTGGAGTTTGAACACTGTAGACCTGACATTCAGTCTGTTTCATGGGAAAACCAACATTCTTTGCTTGAAGCAGAATATCAAAATCTACTTTGTCTCCAAGTTAAGGTACTCAAAAGTGGAAAGATTTTTGGAAGCAGAAAACTCAACAAGTGCTTTAACGAATTAAGGAAGTGCCAATATGCTGCCTAAACCAGCATCAGCTGCTTGAGTTTGCCAGCTGTATGTCAGATTAAAATTGGCTTCTTAGGAGCAGACCTCTCATAGAATCCATTTAAACACTGGGAAAAAACCCCCAAGCATTGTCATTTATGTCTATGCTCAGTTGGATTTACTATTAGTGTGTTTTGATTTTAATTATTTCCTGATATTGTTTAATATTTCAAACAATATTCAATTCCTCATCTGTAGGAGTTTGAGTGGAGAATAACACAGTTTTGAAAGTATCAGTTAAACAAAAATAAAAGGCACAAACTAAATCCTGCTGTATAACTGGGACTCCAGATGGCTGCATGTGTCATTTACAGAGGAGTTGTTTAGGGGAACCTACAGCTTTTCACTGTTAACTAAATCAATATAATCTCCCTTTACAAAATAGAATGATCTTTATATGAGTTGGTGTAGCTGGAATCATCAGAAGACGGAAAAATAAACAGAGGCAGCCATCACGTTGCAAAAAGGCAAACAAAAACTGAAAAGAAAAAAGTGAAAGGATAATTGAGATTCATCTTTCAGCAAAGCTGCATTCAAATCCAGGGATTATTGACTGTTCTTTTGACAAAGTATCTGATTCTTTGCCAGTTTTTCTTTCTCCTGAGCCTTCTGGTTTAGCCTTTATAGTTCATTGCATTGCTTTATATGAATTTTGTTCCTCATGATCATTTTTATGATTTTCAGACTTAATAGGAAACATTTCTGATGTGTCCTCTTGACCCTAGCCAGACTTTTTCAACCTAAATCCTTACTATTTATTATTGAAAATTAAGTTGCTTTTCTCTCTTTCAAAAATTAAAACATGCTACTTATCTAACTTCCCATTTTCCAGAAGTATATTTATTTATTTATTTTATTTATTTATTTGATTTGTCCCTGCCCATCTCCCCTACAATGGGGGACTCTGGGCGGCTTACAATCACTAAAATCACAATTAAATTAAAAAAGTTTAAAAATTATACACATTATAAAACTAGAAATTTACAGATAAAAAGCTAAAAACTCCAAGAGGGCAATAGGGCCCCACCAGGCTGCTGAGGGGCCAGCCAACCCCATTTCTGATATCCTCCCTCCCCGCCCCAGGCCAGATGGCAAAGCCAGGTCTTCAACTCCCTCCGAAAGGCCTGGAGTGAGGGGGCCTGTCTCACCCCCGGGGGCAAGATGTTCCAAAGGGCGGGGGCTACAGCAGAGAAGGCCCGCCTTCTGGATCCCACTAGTCGAAGTTCTTTTACCGCGGGGATCCGGAGCATGCCCTCTCTATGAGATCGGGTGGGATGGGTTGAAGTCCCATATACACTCCCATATAGATTGCAAGTGTTACTCTTCTAACCCTATAAGGCCAAAGACCAACCACAAGAAAATGCAGGTGATACATATAATGAAGAGGCTGCAGTCTAGGAATGTAGAGGAATTCTGTCATGGATCCTGCTCAGAGCAGATCTGGTTTTTCTTTCCTAACTATCAATAGCAGGACAATTGCTTGCAGGATTAAAGTTGATCATTTGTTGTCTCTTTCTCTCCCTACCCGATATGCTTTTAAAAAGGTACAGAGTGCCTTTATTGATTGGCTTTTCCCCCTCTTTTAACTAAAAAGAGACTGTGTACCTATGATACCAGCTTTCTCCAATTGCTTCTGCCCATACAATAAGATCTAGCACAGTGTTGGCATGCTCTGGGCCCCATCAGCAAGGAATGGCAACTTGTGTGTTTGTTCCTCAAGAAGCCATCCCTAAATCTGACCGTTTTGGACAAATTTCATTCTGTTTCCAACCATCCTTTTTAGCAAAGGTTGTTTTGCAGATACAAAGGCTGGGGTATGGGACTGAAATGGCATTGGTCACACTTGTGGATGATCTCTGGAGGGAGCAGGATGGGGGTAGTGCATCCATCAGTGCTCTCCTTGATCTCTCACTGGCTTTTGATACCATCAACTATGGTGTCTTTCTGGACCTACTCCAGGGGCTAGGAGTTGGGACAAGGTGCTATGCTAGTTCTCCTCCTTCATCAAGGGTCAGTTCCAGTTGGTGTTGATGGGAATATGTCTGTGCCATGGATGCACTTATGTGGGATGTCTAAGGGTTTGATTCTTTCCCCATTTCTGTTTAACATCTACCTGAAACCATTGGGTGAGGTCATTCAAAGGCATGGGGTGAGCTTTCATTAATATGCTGATGATACTCTGTACCTGGCTGATCAAGTGATGCTGTGAAGGTTCTACCTCAGTGTCTTGAGGCTTTGTGGGGCCTAGATGGGGAAGAATAATCTTCAACTCAAGCCTAGCAAAAGAGACACTTTGGGTTTTAGGGCTTCCTGGATCTGGTGATTTTCTGAAAAGAAATTTCACCAGATTCTGAATTGGGTTGACCTACCCCAGAGCACAATTTGGGGGTTCTTCTGCTGTCATAGTTCCTGTTCAAAGAGCAGTGGCAGCCATGCCAGGGGGCCCTTTGCACAACTTTATATTGTGTACCAATTGTGCCCATTCCTGAATCAGAAGGCACTGCACATGGTCACTCATGCTTTGGTCACCTCCTGTAGAGGGAATAGGAAGTTGCCTTGAAAGACAGGAAGAGCCACTACCAAGGCAACAGTCAGATAAGTGAAGCTTGAATCTGTTCCAAGAAACTAATACAAGGCAGCACCTCAGACAAACTTCTCCCTAGTTCACACAAAGATAAGGTTACTGGAGTGGCCATGTTACACCTCTGCTCTATGAGCTGCATTGGCTCCCAGTTGCTTCTGGATGCAGTTCAAGGTGCTGATTATTACCTAAAAGCATGGATCCAGGTGTTTCAGGGATTGTTTTACTCCCGTTGTTTCTACCCATCCAAGTAGGTCAGGCAGGAGGGACCTGCTCTGGGTCCTGTTGATAAGGGATTGTCAACTAGTGGGACCCTTTTCTGTAGCTGCACCTGCTCTCTGGAATACCAGCCTGAGGTTAAGTTGACTCTGACTCTGCTCACCTTTCAAAAAGTCTTGAAACCTTGGCTGTTTTCCTGGGCATGTGGGTCAGGAACGTAATTGAGCCCACATTGTTGGTGTATATGTCTTCAGCAGCCACTTTGGGTTTTAGTTGGTCATAATATGTATTTTTTATATTGCATTTTTAAACTTTTGCTAGCACCCTGAATTGCATTAGTGAAATGGGTGGTCATATAAAGCTATTCAAACAAATAAACAAGCCAATAAACTTGCAGGATGCTGGAGATGGCCATCTCTGTGGCTCCCCCTGCCTATTAGAATAGCATTTTCACTGAAACCTGCGGAGCACCGAATCTGCTGGCCTTTAGGAAAGTCATGGAGATGTGGCACTTCCAGCAGGATTTGTAAAACCTACCTGGCTAGCGTGCTATGAGATTGTTTGTTCACCATTGTAGGGAGTTACTGTATATTTCTGATGGCTGTTATGGATGTTTGTATCTTCTGTTTTAATTGTTTATTACCTTGATGCTGCCTAGATTTGCTTTAGAGATTGAGGTGGCTAATAAACTGATTATTATTATTTTTTATTAAAGAGATGTAATCTAATCATTGTCATTCCTGGAAATCCTGAAAAGAAGCATCAGCCTCTGCAGAGTCCCACTAATAGTGAGAGTACATAAGACATTTGCTATTCAAAGAACGAAAAAAGCAGGAGCTGCAGCCGCCATATATTTTCAGAAATAAGGACAACCTCCCTCTGCCACTAACAGATCAGCAAATTTTGCTTCAGGTTTTAAATTAAAAACTCAGAGATAAAACTGCTGGAGTGTAAATCTGCTTGTAAAGAACAGATAAAACGTATTGGAATAAGAAATTGGATTTACATTGATCCACACATCCCTGCAGCACACATACAAATTGGGTTCAGCAACTGTGGAGGTAAAGTTCGGTTGCACCCAAGACTCACCCAAAGATGGGCGGGATGAACAAATAAGCATATTATTATTAGCTTGTTTCCAACTTTTGTGAGAATACCTGCATACAAATCTGTTACTGTGATTAATGCAGGAAGCAATGGATGCCCACATGCCCAGTTTTTTCTTTTTTGTTTAGTGAAGAGAACCTGAAAATGTTTTATTACATATTTTGAAACATTGGAAATGCACATATATTTAATATGTTTCCACTATGTATTTTCCCCTTCCTTGGCTGCTAGGTATCTGTATGTGCCCTCCTACAAGCCATGTCTCTTTCCTTGAGAATGACATTAACTCTTAATCAGGCCACCTTTCTTTATCTAAAATTTGTGGCTTTTCTCCTACAGGAATGCAATTATAACTGAATCTCCCAAACAACCGTAACATTTCTCAAGAGTACTATTGTTAAGGTTGCAATACCCCTTCTATAATTTTGTGTATCAATTTTAAAATATCCTGGTTGCCTTAATTTAATTGATAACTACACAGTTTACTGGTTTATCAAGATCATTATTGTACACTTCTTTATTCTGCAACCAAAGATCATAGCACATTTGAGTATAATTGTGCAATCCTATACATATATAATTAAAAATAAGAGGTAGGCATTAGGTTTCAGCCTCTACCTTTTAAATGTATATTTTCAAGTGTAACCCCAATTAAAGGAATCTTTTTGACAAAGCCTCTGTGGCAAATGTTTTCTTTTATTATTTATTTCTATATCACTCTTCCTTGTAAAGGGCAACAGAAGTACAGGTAGTCCCCATTTAAGAATAAGTTCCATTCCCAAGGTCTGTCCTTAAGTCGAATTCGTATGTAAGCTGGAATAGTATTATTGTATAATACTGTATAAGTAGTAATGAACTTGAACCATTGTGTATTTAACTCAAATCATTGTGTATTTAACTCGAATTTTGATACAGTAGCTCTATTCTTAACTATGGGTCATCCGTAAACCGGGCATTCTTAAACCAGGAACTACCTGTAATTCAGAGACACAAATCTGCACAATAAATATGATATAAATATTGGAGGTAAAATACCTAGCTGCATAATTCAAAACACTTTATCTACCTAATGTAACAGACATCTGTTTGATAGGCTTTTGTCCTGGTCAATATTTACTTGCAATAATTAGAAAATATGTCTTGAGCTGCTACTGAAAAGTGAATAATACCTCCCTCGGCAGTTTATCAAAGAAAGGAAGGAAGCAAGATTTTGCCATTGTATCACTGTTTTTCTTATCACATTTGTCTCTCTGTCTGTATATCTTTCACCTTTAAAATCCTTTGTCTCTACCCAGTAATATGCTAGCAGCAATACATTTCTTACATACAGAGAAAGACAAATGATGGAAAAGAATACAACTATATTCATCTTTTTAGTTCTCAGAAAGCATATAACATTATTCCTGAACTCTCTGATTTCCCATGTGTCCTAGAGAAAAATAAGTTGAGCAGAATATTTTGCTTGTATCAGCTTGGTTGGCTGATTAGGGGAAAAAAAAAGTAAACACATAACCATACAGACACAGAATAAAAGATGAATAATTGAAGAGATTGATATTTTCCTTTTTTATTTTTTTTTGAAATCAAGAAGTTTGCTTCAAAGCTGATGATGACCTCCAAATGCCCTTTATTTAGAACTGCTGTCAAGCATTTAATAGCTTCAGGTAGCTTTCATTTTTAATTCTA
Source organism: Liasis olivaceus (assembly GCA_030867105.1). Classification (NCBI taxonomy): domain Eukaryota; kingdom Metazoa; phylum Chordata; class Lepidosauria; order Squamata; family Pythonidae; genus Liasis; species Liasis olivaceus. Next base: position 88,927,329 of record CM061352.1, on the reverse strand, counting down.
TTTTATTATTCTTTATTGTTGCAGAATGTTTCAGCAAGTTTAACTGGGAAAGAATCACTTCTCTTGATATGCTGAATTCTTTAACTGTTCTAATAGTTATCCTCAATGATTTTATTAATCAAAGAGACTTAATCTCCCTTGCTCTTACCTCTCAATACTCTTAAAGTTCTGTTGAAGTTGTACTGCTACTACTACTGTATAGTCTAATGAGTTGCTGGATTGTTATCCATTGAGCATGAAGAAGAACCAGGGAAACAGAACAGGTGATATAAGTTTCAGTTACATGTGAGCTTTAAGATAGTCTTCCCCAACCTGTTGCTCTCTAGATACATGGGAAGTTAGTCCTGCTGGATGGAAATTCTGTAATAATACCAACTGATTAAGATTAAGTAACATTCAGGACTCTCTGAGCAGTCTTGTTCATTGCACTATTCTGATTGAAATGTCCAATTGATGAGTTAAATAAAGGTTGTTAAACCCTATCGTTATTAAACCCTCCAGAGTCTGAAAAATCCAGATAGGTAAAAATAATAGTATAAGAGAAATCTCTGATTATTTTTTGTAAGAAGGATAAGATGTCCATTCAAGTTTCTTTCTTTCAAGGATTAACAACCCTTGCATCTATGGTGTGTATACAGTATATATTATAAGTATCACTTTAAGTTTGCAATAATTTTTCTTTTTGAAATATATCCCCAACTATAATATTCTTAGTCCATAGCTAAATATACTAATTATACAAATGAGGCTAATCCAGTTGATCTTTCTCTCAGATCAGTGCCATTGTTCAGCCTCAGATGCAAGTACAGTAAGCTCTTTGTATGTGGCTGGGAGTTGTATGCGGCTGGATACTAGAGCTGGGAGTTTGTTTGACTAAGATCTTAGAAATTGATGGTTAAATGCTTTAAGAGTAGTTAAGTATTTGCAAATGAAGAAACAGACAAAGTGTATCTTCAAAATGCTATGTTTCCCTGATTCTACCTCTAATTTCACAAAACTCATGACGTACTTCTAAGGATTAATTTTTTTGTTCTGAAAATCTTATTAATGGTTTTTGCCCCCTTTTATTCCTATATAAAGGCTGCTTTCATTTAATTTCTGTAACCCCTTACATAGTCATTCCTGTTGTGATGACATTAACCACTGATTAAGCATACTGTTGTGCCTTAGGGAAGAAAATGAAATGTCATTACCCCCAATCCTGAAGCAATGAAGTATTGCAAAAGCATCAGATACTAGGTAGAATCTAAAGGTTCATAATAAATTAAACTTTTTGCTATGTACATTTTCATGTGTGAATTATATTTAATTGTGCTAAATAAATATCCCTTTCTTCAAGTTTCTTCTATTTTTTGCTTCAAAGAAAAAGTAAAGAAGGAAATACTTTAGAGCAGGAAATAACCCTGAGAGGAATGAGGAGGAAAAACCCCCCAAACCAAACAAAATAGAATTTGGAAATGCAATACTCAAATACAAGTAGAGATGAAAAAGAAATCCATTCAACTCATTAGAAATTTGCGCTGTTCATACATCCCAAATGCATATTTGTCTAATGTTGAAATCCACCCTTTTGCAGAACATGTAGTGTAGCTTTCCATTTGAAGAAGGGCACAGAAAAATACATATTAAGGCAAATGAAAACATTTATTTAAGAGAAACATCACATGAGAAACTGACAGAAACCAAAGTGAAACTGGATGCCACAATGTTCATAAATTGCAATGCACACATTATGTGATACTCACATCTGTCTCTCATACTTCCAAGATTGTGAATTTTCCTGGAAAAGTTGAACTATAAATACTTTGAATATGGTGACAAATGTAACAAGAGAAGACCAATAGTTAGCCTGTGAATATGGACAGAAATAATAGCCAAAATAAATTTAAAAAAAAGATGAACAGAGATTGAAAGTGTGGACTGGTGAGTCATCATGAACAATAAAAGAATCTGAGCAAGATCAACCCTGTGTTTCACAGTGATTTGCTCAAGCCATATAAAGAATCTGCTAAGTGGCGTCCAGCCTTGCAAGCCTCAGAACCAATTATGGTTGAAGGCGAACAGCACTTTGAAATAAAAGACATTTTGGATATCAGAAAACATAGAGGAGATATCCAATATTTAATACAATGGAAACAGTTCCCCAAATCATTTGTGGAATGGGTAGCCAAGAAACATGTAAAGGCACCAGATTTAATTAAAGAGTTCCATGACAAATATCCAGATAAACCCAAATGAGACACTATGTATTAGTGCAAGTAACTTTATGTTATATTTTATTATTTCAGGTTTCCTAGATCATCGCAGAGGAGCTATTTGTTTGGACGGGCAGCATATCAGAACCTGCAGCAATCAAAATATTAATTAGCTAGAGGCCTGTTTTATTAGAGTAGTAAATGTCTGTTTTAGAGTAGTAAATGTCTGTTTCGCTTGCTTTGTTTCTGCCATTCTTAACTGGGGGGGGGGGGGGGGAGTGAAAGAAGATAGAGCCGGTGCAGTTTTGAAGGCCAGGAAGACGAAGTGTTATTGGGGTTAAGAATGTACAAGGTCACACCACTGTGAGAACCAAAGTTGGTGCCTAGGAGGAGGGGGAGCTTAGAGTTGCATGTACGTTCCAATAAGTGAATTTCTTTTTGAACTTAACACAAGTTTCAAGAGATTTTTCTTCATTGGGATTTGAACATAGCAGACCTGACACTTCTCAGCATGGCTGCTGGAGTGGTGAAGCTGCTGGGCTCTGCTTCTCCTTTCAGCTTGTCTGCTGCTGGTTTGGTGAAGTCCAAGCCTGCTCCTCCTTAACCATCAGCCACCTGTTGAGTTGACTCTTCTTCCACTCCATCACCTGCAAATTCCTCCTTTCTGTTCTCCCACACGACACAAACCCTCCTCCAAACAGATCTGTGCTCTCCCTTCAGGCTACCTTAAAGTCCAAGGGGAGAAAACCAAGGGAAGGCAAGACCTTCCTACCACAGTTCCCCTGCCCCACCTTATAAAAAAATATGTTAATCCTTTTCTAGGATTTGTACTATAGTCTTTGTGTGTTTTCTGATGTCATGAAATTTTGCCACCAATTTTTAGCATTGGTCAAAAGAAGCAGCAGGAACTGCAAAAAATGATCTCAGAATCCCATATTGCCCACTGCTAGCATTAAAAACATTTTCCTTCAGAAGAAACAAGTAGAATAGAAAGAGTGAAAGAAATAATCTGCAACAGGGAACTATCAAAATAAATTGCAACAGTAGTAGAGGAAAAGATGGATAACCCTATTGTTTTTACTTCAGGAGCATAAAAGTTTTTGGCAATGATACAGAACTGTTGTATCAATATATCAACAGCCTTACATGTTTACAATGACAATTTTCTCTTAAAAACTGCTGCATGATTGCATTTATATAAGCCACCAAGAGTTGAATGTGAAGGAAGGATGACTTAATTCTTTTGGGATGAGAAGGTAAAAGCATGTAGCCATTCTTAACTCATTTTGGGAGCCTCTGATTAGTTTCTGAAAGGGGAAACCACCTGAAAAATCCAGGGCTGTTGGCTAGACTGGGAATTTGGTGTTGGGGTGGGGGGACAACAACCCTAGAACAGGATACTGGCAAACCAATGCTTATTTTTTTTATTGCTGAAATTTGTAATTCCAGTTTTCTGATGTCTCAGAAAACAGTTTATCCATGACTACAGTTATGAGCTCAATTAAGATCTCCTAGACCAATGTTTTTCAAACTTGGCAACTTCAAGATGTGTGGACTTTAACTCTGAGAATTCCTCAGCTGGCATGCCCTAGACCTTCTCCCCGCCCCTCGTACACAAGTCTCAAAACCCGATTCTTTGAAGTCCCTTATATGGTTGGGATTGTTTGCACTCTAGCAGTAATAGTGTCCTCCTCCTCACCCTTCAGTGCCTGGAATGCTGTGGCAGCAGTAACTGAAATGCCAGGAATCCTAGGACATGCTGAAATATATTTCCCAAGTTTCTTGACTTCTGGATTACTGCTGTAAAATTGTTGTAAGAACAGAACAATAGGAAAGATGGACCCAAATATCTCCAGCTCTCTCCTTGATAAGTCTTGACCCACAATAACTGTCATATATGAATAAGATGGAAGAGTGGAAAAGTTCTTCTTCCTTATTTTGAAAAGCAAACATTGTAAGTTGATGAGATTTATGTTCAATAATAATTTTTATTGACATTTAAAAATACAAAGATTAAAAAAACTAATACAAACTAAGAAAAATATAAAAAAGAAAAAGAAAGAAGAAAGTGCAGACAGAAGGAAAAAAAGAGGAGGGAGACGAGATTTATATTCAAAGGGGAAGATTTAAAAAAAACGGATGATATCTAATAATGTTCCTCATTTTGCAGATTAAAAAAAATATATAATATAGTGGTTTGTTCTTGGTTCATTACAATATATCCAGAACAGAATAATAGATTGTGTGAAATGATCAAATAAGTCATTCATTCCACCATCCTACTTAATGCAGAAATCCACTAAGCCATCTCTCTCAGGTGGCAATCCAGCTTGTTTGATGTCTTCTAGCAAGGAAGAATCCATAATTGTTCCAGGCAGGTGAGCAAACTGCTCCTCTGCTAAATACTTTTACTAAATTGCTAAATAGTAATACTCAACCAATACAATATTTAGGAGGATCCATATTGTTGATAAATTAGGCTAAAGGTTTCAGCTGCAACAGATCTTCTGGTGAGGGTATGTCAAACTGAATATGTCCCTGAACAATGGGGATGGCATTATGGCTGAAATTCATAGCTGAATGCAGGATCGAGGGTGGTGAAATCTCTCCAGAGAAAGGAGAGATCTTGAGATTGCCCACATGTACTCCGGACTCAAAGTTTTCCCAATCCTTATTTCTTAATCACTTTGGAATTAATTTTTTTTATTGCTTTTTAAATATTGAGAACCTCCAGAACAGTAAGTTTTATGGTATTCACTGGCTGAGTTTTCTATAATCTTTTACAAAATAAGTTTTAAGTTTGAGTTTAAGGTTTTATAAAAATTTATAAAAAATTTTGAATTAACAGCAAAAGGGTGATTGGAGTGTTGTTTTTAGAAAGTTATAAACAGACTAAGGGTCCAGATAAATTTAATAAAAATGGTCACTAGAGGGCACCAGAAGCAAATAAAACAGTGGATTTATTGAGAGAGATGTGTGAACAAATGACTCAGAAGTTACTTTTAAAGATTTCTGCCATTATTGAAAATTAGATGATGCTATGGAAGAGGAACAAGTTTTACTGGCAAGAATTAAAGTAATTCAAATGTGGACTTAAAAATGACAGACTACAATAAGGATATGGAACAAGATGAAACACTGAATTTATAAATGAAACTGGCTGTTGTTTTAGTAACTTATAAAGGGCATACAAATAATAGACCAGAAGAGTGACTTGGATAACCTTTTTATATTGGATCTACAAAAGGGACTTATTAATGTTGTCAGTGAGTTTGTGAGAAGAGACAAAGAGGAAATGAAAAGAAACCATGTGTTGGGATATTATTTGAAGGGACCTAAGACCAAGATTTTTGGGAGTAAGGGGAAGGACTATAAAGTGGGTTTATTTGACCAAGGTAAAATAGATAGGTTGCTATTTCTAGCAATTTTTAATGGATTTTTTTCTGACTAGGACTGGAAGATAATGTTTTAAGGTTTTGTTTTATAAGAGTTATATGGGAAAGAGGTTATTTATACTTTAAATTTATCTGATTAAAGTTAAAATAGTTATGCTGTTATGTCTGGTAACTTGTATTGGATTTTACTGATTGTATTTGAATGATGAGGTTTGGGGGATTTGTTTAAAAGTAGAAGATGAGATATAAATGTAAAAGGAAGGGATTCAAGTGGGTTTATTAGTTTACGTTTATAATAGATGTATGTTATTTCTGGTACCCCTTAATGGATGTTTGCTGATCAGGATGGATGATGAGACTTTAAAGATTTGTTTATAGAGAATGAGGTGCGATATGGGGGTGAAGATATTGTTTGTTGTATTTCAAGAGATGGTGATAAGTTGTTAAAATTGTTTATACTTGCTGGGACCAAGGGGGAGGTTACTTCTTTTTTTCTTTTAATTTTTTTTCTTTTTTCTACACTTGTTACCTTGTCTTTTTCTCTTTTTTTCTCTTTTATAGTTTGTATTAGTTTGATCTGTATAATGTAATCTTTAATAACATTATTGCAAAAAGAAAAAAGGTTTCAGCTGCAACATATAACAAATTGTTGCGTACTTAGTGCCCTCTGAGCTTGGTTGTTTGCAGACATTTCATTACCCAACTAGGTAACATCATCAGTGCTATGTTCAGGGCACTGAACATCATCAGTGCACTGATAATGTTACCCAGTCAGATAATGAAACTTCTGCAATCAAACAACCAAGCTCAGAGAGCACTAAGGAGTCCACAGTTCAATCCTGAGCTACAGATATTCTATTCTATTTGATAACTGATGATCTGATCTTAATGTACTGCCGTTGATTGCAGTGAGTGCTTGGATTTAGGCAAAAACTGTGTTCAAACTGCATCATTTTACAGCCAACTTGCCATATGTTAATAGGTGACATATGGAGTGTTGATCTTATTTGATTACTGAGAACACAGATGGTATAATCATTACTACAACTCCATCAAATCCCATCAGATGATTCGCATATATCCAGAGAAGACTGGTTGAACAAAAAGCTATTGCTGGAATGCTAAGAGTGTAAGAATAGATTTATTTAGGAGTTTATCTTTATATGCAATTTCTTAAAGGTTTATCAATTCTAATGTATAATCTGTGTCTCTTGGAATAAGATAGCTGCATTTTTCCATTTATAAACACTGGGAACATTTAAGTACTAGTACAAATTGTTTCAACTTTGTCATTTTCCTTTTGTGGTATTTTTATTCCTTTTTATAACTGCTCTATTTTGTAAAATAAACACTAACAGCATATTGCTGTCCCTCAGGTGAATCTTTGGAAAAGGACTTATAGAAGGCTAAAAATTATTCTAATATTCTTGCATGATATGATACTGGAGGCAGTTCTGTGTGTCTTCTTTCATTTTTCTTATTCCTTCTTCTGAAGGTATACTTTCAAAGGCTTGATTGCGTAGGCTTTCAACGTCAAATATATTTTGCACTGAAAATCAAATTTATTGCTAAGGAAACTTTACAAGAACAGACACTGTTCGCCTACAGTTATATTCTCTGACTCTTCTGAGGTGATCTCAGACACATAAATAGCATTATCAGTCCATCCATTAATAAATGTCTCTTACAGCCAAACACAGAAATGCCATTCCAATGAGAGCATATTATGATTTTAAAAACAGAGCTCTGATTACAGTTGTTATTTATACTTAGAAGCTTTAGTGCTTGGAATTTGGAAGGGAAAATATCTAATACATTAAATGCCATGGAAAACAAAGCATGAAAAAGTTCAGAATCAGTGTATAGCCCTTTAAAGTATTAATAAGTTGTATGTTTTTTTATTTGCTTTGTTGTGTTGCCCCTTATGTCATTTCTGATGAGATATTACAAAAGAGATGAGTCTCTCTGTCTGTGAATTCATTTTGTCCTGTTATTCTCTGTGTTGAATGTATAGTTGAGATAGGGATGTAGTTCATAGGCCCCAAATGGATTTGACACAGGAGAGCAAGCTCCTGCCCAGAGGAAACACAGAAGAACAATAAGATGGTAATTGCTGTTTTAATCTTTTAAAGTATTATTTATTTTTACTCTTTTATGTTATGTATGTTCTAGGTTGCAACCCATTCGGAGATATTTAGAATAGTAGAATGGTTAAATATTTAAATAAATAAACAGTACCCCAAAGTTAACTGGAAACTGCATGTAAATTCCCATGGAATTACACCACAGAATTTGCTAACAGGGCCTTTTTTCACAATAGTTGCAACTACTGTTGTAGGCTGTAGGGAGCAGCCTCTGTGTACATTTGTGTGTAAGGGGAAAGAATGGCTCATCTGAACCCAGAGACCCAGAAGGCAGGGTGAGGCAAGCGTCTGGTGCACATTGATAATATACTTGTATACACAGACGAAATTGGCAAGAATTGTGAAACTGACCACCAACCTACCAAAAGCAGTATCCATGGGAATATGGGGAGTTGAGCAAATTGACAAAAGAAGTGTTGCAGTGTCACAATGCAAGCCGCACAGTTGAAAGGACTGGAGCTTGTGGTACTATGATGCTTTTGTCATTCAGATGAAAGCAGCAACCCTCTGCAAATAGTGATGCCTCTCCAAAAAAGACTGGATTTGCGTAGAAGATTGTTGAGGTGCTGAGCAAAAGGTGAAGCAAGAATGGGAAAATGCCCCACCAAGTCCCAGAGAGCTCCATCTCACAAATTGTGAAATGGAAGCGTTCCAACTTTTGTTGTTCAGTCGTTAAGTCGTGTCCGACTCTTCGTGACCCCATGAACCATATTGCACCAGGCCTTCCTATCTTTCACTGCCTCCCTGAGTTTGCTCAATTTCATGAGCTATGTATAAATGAAACAGGAGAAAATTGGTGCAGCTGACTGAGGAAGAGAGCATCCCAAGACACAATCATACAGCACTGATACCAAATTGGTGCAAATGTGGTGTGTGAAGGAACCAATACAGGAACATAGAAAAGTTTCGGTAGAAATAAGAATTCAACGATGCAAACAATTATCGGGGATTATTATGCATTCCTGAGCTGAGGTTAGACATGATGATCTAAATGGCCCTCCCAGCAATATGATTTTGAGGTTCTAATACCTATCATCAGCTGTTTCATTTAACGGTAGTTTCAGGGAATTATCAGTTTGCTGGAACTCAGTAGAGAACCAGGTGAAATTTTAGTTTAAGCTTTTATCTCCCTTCCTATCATTTTTTAATCTAAACTTCTCCTGTTGAAAGTGACATATATGGCTCCAGCCTCAATTATGAGGTAAGCGAGGTCCTTATCCTTACCAGGGATGTGAGGTTAACAGATGTGTCACAATGGCTTCATCCATCTATTGCGAGGTCGTAAATATGTACTTGTTTCACATTTCTAGTCCTTCCATTCCTCTGCCCAAGGATTGAGTAACAGTTGCTACTGCTGCCATTTCCATTCATTATCTAGCAGATTAATTGATGATGTGAGTTGCCAAAATGCTGTTTAGGTATCAGCAATGCTAGGATGCAATTAGTCATGTCAATGACATTTTATGTATATCATGTATGGTGCAGGGCTACTTTTTAAGGAAGAGAGGAAATATTAGTAAATAGAGAGGAAATATATAGTTGGTTTTATTTTGTGATGAAATGGAATAGCTATATAGAAAGGATATTTTGTTCTAATGCAGCCTCTTTGTTTATGTAATCTAGTTATATAATAAGAATTAGGAATACAATAAAGACATTAGAAATTCTCTGGAGTCCTTTCTTAAGAGAACTACAACAGGCTTTTTTACTCCTGTCCTTTCTAATATTTTTTTTTTTAAATCCTTTTCTTAAAAAATGATTGTTGCCTATTGGCTGCTAAATGCATGCTTTTTTATTTGCTAAGGCCTCTCTGACACCATTTAATTTTCTAGGTTCAGAAATCTTTTAAACAAAACCTTTTAAACAGAAACAAGATAAATAAAAATCCTGGGTACAATAGAAGCTCAGCTTGGAACTAATATGGCAAGCTTAAACTGACTTGTATAGTGGGAACGTTGGCAACAGAGAAGAGAGGGGCTGTTTTAAGCACTAGATTGATTCTCTAGCATATATCTTGGGAAACATTTTATGTCCCCAGCAAAATCACTGACATTTCACAAATGCTGTCTCATTTAATAATCATGCATTAGATTATCTGGAATGGAAAGAACTATTTAGAGTGCACTCTAATCAAATTCTTTTCCTCTTGGATGGAGGACATTGTTGCAATAGTGCTTAAGACTATGACAACTTTTTTTTTTTTTAAAATCAGCTCACGTAGCTTCACAACTACGGCCATGGTACTTAAATCAAATAAATGACTGCTTGCAGGGATTTCTAATGAAGGCTCAAAAGATTCTCTCTAGAGTCATGGGGCCAAGGCCAAATCACAGTACCATGACAGCCTCTTTGATAAGGAGCTGAGTATTGTTAACAAACATTTCTGCTTAACAAGGACTCTTAGCTCAAGACTCCCAAGAAAGATGCTGAGTGTGTAATGACCACAAAATAATAATACAAGAATCATTCAACTTTGAGCGTTGGAAGAGCACTGAACAGTAGTGAGCAATGTTTGGAAAAGCAATATATTAAGGCTGGAAATACACTCTCCAACTTGGAATCCCTCTTGTCTAAACCTTACTGCATTGAGGCGGTGTGCGCTGTGGTGCAAATAGGCCATAGGAAAGCATTGAGAACTCCCTCAAGTATAGCTCAGTGGCAGAATACATGTATTGCACATAGAAAGTCCCTAATTCAATCATTAGCATATCCAGTTAAAATGGTCAGAGAGCAGATGATATGAGACACCCCTGCATAAAACCCTGGAATACTGCTAGACAATAAAACTGGCTAGATGGAGAAATAATCTGATCAAGTATAAAACAGTGATACGGTTTCCTATCACAAGGCCACTGCCTAATTTAAGTTGTGGATCTGAATTAATCTAGGAACATACCTCAGAACCATGTTAAGTAATCTGCCTAGGACAATACTTTGGATGCAACTGCTGGTTCTTCTATTGAACTGCTGGTATTGTTAGAATATTTTCCTTAACATTAAGCCAGAATTTGTCTTCTATGTTCCATATTCTGGGATGCTAAAGAACATGACATACCTTCTGGTACTTATTCTAACATATTCCTCTCAGTCTTTCTCTGCAATATATGTTAAAAAAAACAAAACAAAACGGCAGGGCTTCAGTCATACAATCATGGTGGCTGTCTTGACTTCTGATCTCTCACCGCCTCTTTGCCTGCACGGATGCCCCATCAACTACCTTTGAACTTGGATTATATTTGATGATGGTGAATATGGTTCAGTAAATGTCAGGCCCAGCCCAAGAACAACAACGAGGCGGTCCAGTCCAGTATAGTTCCTTTATTAGTTTGCAGCTAATAGACAGAAGTTCGCCAGACTAAACCTATGCTAAAGCAACTAGTGGATATATCCTGTGAGACTCTAGGGAGGGGCCAGTCTCAGCTTCTTCCTCTTCTCATGGTCCTGCTGCGGGCTGAGGAAGCACTTGCCCTGTAACGTCTCCAGGAATGCTCCCCCTCCCTCCTGATAACCTTGATTCTCCATTCCAGTATCCTCCTCGCACATGCCTTCCATTACAGTAAAAGAGTATATGTTTTTTATGTAGAACATTCCACATTCTTGTCATAATACCTATATATAAAGAATAAGGGAAAAGGAAAAGGGAGGAGTTTGTATTTGAGATGCTAGAGAGCCACTGCAAATCAAAGTACTCAATACTGGGACATGTAGACAGTCTTACTAATATAAGGCATTTTCCTTTGTTCCCGTAGAAAGTATCATGGCTATTGCCTCCTTAGGCAGGGAAGGTGGCTGAGTAACTTTGGGCCAGGCACTTTCTCTCAGCCCTAGACTAGAAAGTGAAAAACTGATCATCTATCTACCAACCTGTATTGGACCAGTGTGATAGATTATGTGAATGATCTTCAATGAAGAAAATTGAATCATTAAATTGTCAGCTTAATTTGACAATTCCAATGACAATTTAGGTGAGTTGTATATTTCTACATTGTAACTTCTCCTCCCTGTATCTATACAATCTGAATATTTCCACTACAGAATTTAATATCACAACATCGGTGGGGAGTGATTAAAAATGAATTGTTTGAACTAATGGTAAAATGTCTTGTCTTTTCAATTCTCTAATTTTGCGTTTTGTGGTTTTTGTGTGGTTTAATCTTTGTAGAGTCAACCCAGGGGGATCCAATACCAGTGTTGTCATAATATCTCTATATAATTTGTGCCTTGCTTGATTGATATATACGATTTTAAGAGTATGTTAAGTACCTAATTTTATTCCCTGTGTGGAGGAAACTTTAAACAGTTTATAATGCTGAGCTTATAAAAGTTGTTCAAGCAATATAATTTTGATTTTTTCCATAAAACATCATTTCCCTATACATCTCAGTTAATAAGCTTTTGGGGACAGAAGGGCAGAGCAAAAAAGGTGTTAGAAGCTTTTTCAACTGCTTCTAACAACTGCTTCTTTTCAAATAACTTTTCGTGAAAAGCCGTGAGATTTCCAAAACCGAAGGCATCTTGACATTCTGCAGCTAACCATGACTACTGAAGTTTAATGGAATTTGGAATTTTCATTATGTGATTCATTGCTGAAAAACTGCTGTAGCAAATTGGTCAGATTCTTTTTTTCCTTTCTGCTTACGGTTTTCTGCTATCAATTCAACCCTGTATCATACATATTGGGCATAACACCAAAGGAATGCTGCATAATTTAGTGAACACATTGGCTGGACTATTATTTAATTCAGTCTTAACATACAGAGATTCAGTTCTCAGAGTACCTGGACAACATAGTGGAAACACTGCACATTTGGGACGTATCAGATAAGAAACAGTTCTTTTACCTGTTGAAAATTAGGATGGAGTTATCTCAGGAAGAGTAACAAACTCTACAAAGCAAGGCACTTGTAATCCTCTATGTTTCATATAGGAAAAAAAATTATACAGAGCAATGGTGTCACTCTAGTGAATTGTTAAATTCAAAGATATTCTGGGTTTTACTTAGAATACTGAAGATTTGTAATTAGAATACTAATACATTCCTAGCCACAAAATTGTGAACAGTGCAGTGATAATAAACTTTACTTTTCCAAATAAATCACATATCCAGAGATAATTCACAATCTGAAAATATTACAAGATAATTTCTCATTCCAGATGGCAGCATTCACAGTTGCTAAATAAAGAATGTATTATTTTTATGTTAAAGTTCTTTGTCATAACCACTTCTGTGTTTTTTGAATAATCCTACAACCTTCATGTTTGAAAAGGTACAATAATATACTTGTTATTAAATTATGGGTTCATTTTGGAGTTCATAATTCAAGTTTAAACTCTCCTCCTATAATTATAGAATATTTTTGGACAGTGCTGCAAATACACACAGTGGTTCAGGTAGGTAATTTGGTAATCTGCTGATAATATTTAAATGAATAAGCCAGTTGTAAAGAAAATTGCTTCTTGGGATGCTCATGCTTTGAAAATTCTATTTGGACCTTGGGCAAGCACAGCATCTCTCTGCTATTTATCAAAGCAGCTCTTTTTTTTCAAGTTTTGGGTACAGAATAAAGGATGGCGCAGCCTTAAGAGTCACATGAATTGATTCATTCCATTATAAAGTGAGGTGCCCTTTTTGAATGAATGCACATACATTACATACAAGACTTGTGTATTATAATCTAAATGTGGCAACCCCCAGTGACATCATCTGTTGTTTCTGGGTTCCTAGAGGTGGAAAAAAAAGAGAGAAAGTACACCTAGGTGCAAAAATGTTGTCTACTCCTGCTATAACTCATTTAAAACAGTTGTATATTGTGATGGACACACACACACAGAATAAAGGAATGTTTTCTTTTTAATGATTACACAAAGCAGAAATTGCCTAGAAGCCTGCAATACCAAACCAATACCAACACCAAAGCATAGCCTGTTGCTTACAATGTCCATAATAACATGACAGAGTATTAAAGCAACACATCAGAAAATCCCATACCTTTCCTAAGAACAAATGACCTGATACATTCCAGGTCTTACTCCAATTAACTGCCTGAAAATAACAGACATTCTGCCTGCACGATGCTTGCCATTTTTAGCTGGGAGAGAGGACAGAGATAATTTTTTGTAGACCAAGTAAATATTTTTCCACAATCTGTTAAGTATAAACTCCTTAATTATGTATTCAGGAAACATCACAATAAAATATGTTCACTTAGTAACAATTAAGCAGGGAGAGTTATATCTGACATGCAATTAAGTAGGCTTATGTGCTAAAAAAGTAATTGCCAAGAACTTAATTAATTAATTGCAAATGCTGCTATTAAATAGGTTTACATGTTAAAAAATAGAAGTATGCCACCAGAGAATATGGAAATACATACTTTTGTTCAGAATTGACTGAAACTTACACCTGCATATACAAGATTAAGTTGGCCCCCACAACTCCCAGTTCACAGTTTTTTTTTATTTAAGTGAATAAAAGTATATCACCAGTGGTATAGCTTTGTAAATGTATTTAGTTAATGTTCAAAATCTTCCTCCTGTTCTTCAATGGAGAAAGCCTTCATCCAATGGAAAATGTCTTCACCTAACTGAGAACATCCCTTCCATCAGTGGACGATCCTATTATCAGAGAAAGCAAGCTGCCAATATTTCTTCCATCTCCAGTTTTTTAATTGTGACTATAGCACTCACATATAAAATTGTAGAGCAACTGTAGAACAAATGATTAGTTATAACTAAACTAATATAATGATTAGATCATGGAGCAAACATTGAAGTAGTAATGGCAGGGGAAGATACGGAGGAATACTGCAAACAGCAATTATGATTAAGGAAGTCAGGATAATAGTGATGGTGAAGGCTAAAAGCCTTGCTTTTCAATCAAGGTCAATTGCTGATACTACAACTAATATCCACTATTTAATCTGAGTGAAAGCAGTAAGTAAGCATGCATCATTTAGACAAAGTTGAATAATGTGTGTGAGTCCATTTCTCTTAGCTCGGTCCACTGGCCTATTCCATGACAGAGCAGGCTAGGAGTAGAAGGTAAGAAGATGAACTGGCTGTGATCTTTCTCATAGATCAGGTGTCCATTCAATGTCCTATTGTCTATTTTGACTGCATGCTGTTACATTTGGCTGGCTGGAAAAGTATAGAAATACTGTTAGTATACTGTCCACCCTGTGATATATTATCCTGGGATGTTGTATATATAACTATCGGTTTCTTGTTCTGGAAGATTTCAGTATCCACAAAGAGGTTATTCAAAACTGGAGCAGCTCATGATTTCTTGATAACCATGGAGCTGCCTTAATTGGTATCTGACCCTACATATACAGCAAGGTACATGCTAGATTTAGAGTCCCTCTTGAAGGGATTTGAAGGGGGGGGGGCGCTGTATGACTGCATTGTCATAAGCAGACCAGTCTCAGTAGCTAGACTACTAATTTGTGCAAGGATCATGATGCTTGCACACAGAAAGATCTGTGCTGGTTGCCAGTTGCTAGAACACATGTTTTAAGGTTTCAACATTTAAAGCCTTAAATGGTTTAGGGCAGGCCTGTCTCCCTAAGTGACTCCCTCTCCTGTTATGAACTTGCACGAAATTGGTAGAAGCATCCCAAACACTCCCTACAACAAAGGTAGATTAAAAAACATCAATGCTATTATAAAGAACTAGTTGCATTCATTCTACACGAGAGTGTATAGAATCCGCTGCTGTTCAAATCCAGTGCTTCTGTTTCTTGCGTTTCCTATAATTTTTGCCTTGTATTTTTCTGCTCTGAAGCAAGACAAATTTGATTATTGAAATAAGTAACATCTCTACCCTGAGAAACTGGCTTTCAGCATTAGTCTCAGCAGATCCTGTCTTGCTGTTAAGATCACAGGAGAAGCCCTTTTGAAGATACTTTGCTCTCAGAAGTCTATCTGCCATGTGGAAGAGGCCCTTCTGCATTACTCTAAGACTGCAAAATGCACATCGTTTTGAGGAATAGGTTGCCCCATTATCTTGTTTAGAAAAATCTGTAAAATACTTCTATTTCACTAGGCTTTTAAGTTTTCATTTTAGTATTAATTTTTTAAAAAATTTTCTGGATTTGACTCAGGCTTGATGTAGTATAAATCATATAAATAAATCAAAGAAATATTTGACGTACAAATAACTTTGTGATGGCAATCAGTACACTGAAACCAGACTTAATTATACTCAGAGGAAATCTATTGATTTTACTTAATAGGAAACCATTATGAAAAACTGTCTATATGGGGGAATAGCATGAAGCAAGGAAAATATAATTAAAATGAAAGTCCATGATATTATTCTAAGCATACTTTTTATTCAAGGCTTATATAAGGGGCATCATACTCTGAGATCCAGGATTAAATTTAGTGTGATGTTAATCATGCAGTTTGCCTTTACGTGTAAGATTTGAAGTCAAGCCCAAATCCAAATAATAAGAGGAGTGATGAAAAGACACATCACGGCATTTGAATATCTTTTCCAAGGCCTTCATGGCTGCTCTACCAAGTGCTAGTCCGGGGTGTATTTCTTGGGTGCTGGGATTCCCATTTTTCTGAGCACATCCCACAGCTTGAATGTAATTGACATAATATAAAGACTTTCTATAATCAATGAAACACATAGTGACTTCTTTTTGGTATTCTTTGGCTTTCTCAATTCTCCAGTGTGCATCAGCAACAATATCTTGTGTTCCTTGGCCTTTTCTAAAGCTAGTTTGAACATCTTTTTTTCCTTGTAGGACTTTAATCTGTGTTGGATGATCCTAAGCATTATTTTACTAGCATGTGAAATTAAGGATATTGTATGATAATTTGCACACTCTGTTAGGTCTCCTTTTTTTTGGTATTGGAATGTAGATTGGCCTCTTCTAATCTGTTGGCCATTGTGTTGTTCTCCAGATTTGCTGGCATAGCTTGGTAGAACCTTGACTGATTCTTCTTCTGATGCTTGCCATATTTCATATTTCCATCAGTTCCTGTAGCCTTCCAACTTGGTAATGACCAGTGTGCTGATCTAACTTGTAGCGCTGATCTTCTGGTACTAGAGGTTCTTGTAAGTAGGGAATATCTTCTAAGATATCTTGGATGTTGACATCTTTACTGTACAGTATTTCAGTAACAACAAAAAAATCTTCAAATGTTTCAAATGGATGAAACAAAATTAAAGGTCTGCTAAGTGGGGAAATAGCAGAGAAGCTGAATGAATTTCCTTCCATCTTCAGTATCTTCACTGCTGAGAAAGTAGGACAGATGCCTATGCTTCAAAACTGGTTTTGCATTTGATAAACTGAGAAAAATAATTATTCAGACAAATCTGAGTAATGAAGGATAAAATTATAAGCCAAACTGATGAACTAAAATAAATCAATTGCTGGGTTTAAACAGAATGCACCAAAGAGAACTTAAAGATGAAATTGCAAAAAGGTATGCAATTTCTTCTCAATATTGACATCTTTTCTTGAGGACAAGAAAATATCCTAATTTTTAAAAATGGATTGAAAGTTGTTACAGCTTAACATCTGTTTTGGGGAAAATTCTTGGAATTAAGCAAACACATACAGTAGAAGCATGAGCCTTACTGAAAAGCAACCAACTTGATATCAAGATAAAACCTTGTCTGATTAATGTACTGATTTTTTAAGGATGTTCAACAAGCATGTAGACAAGGATAACCCAATAACTATTATGTACGTGGATTTTCAAAGCCTCCTGAGCAAATCCACAAATTCGACAGGGCTCTGAGAGACAGGCAACCAAATATAACATAAAAAAGAGAATAGGACTAAATGGGCAATCCTCATATTGTTGTAATTCTTCAAGAATCAATGCTGAGACCAGAGCTTTTTGATCTATAAAAATGATTTGAAGTTAGGGCTGGCCAGTGAATGGCTGTATTTGCTTATAGTAACAAACTGTTCAGAATGATAAAATCCAAAAGAAACTGTGAGGAGCTTCTCCAGATGGGTGAATAGGGTTCAAAATGACACATGCAGTTCAGGGTAAAGTGTGAAGTGATGATGCTGTCATTAAAAAAAAATTATCAAAATTTCACATGTAAGGAATTCTAAGCTGGAAGTGATTGACTAGACAATGGATCTTGGCATCATTGTGGACCCAGTATACAGCTCCTGTATCAAAGACAAGTTCCATATTTATAATCATTGAGAAGTTAATTGAAAATAGAACTACTAATACAATAACACCCTTGTGTAAATCTATAATATGACCATATTTGGAGTAACATAATTAGTCCCAATCATTTCATTTTGATAAGGGTTGTTCTAAAGCTAAAAAGGTTCAAAAAAGGCAACCTAAATTATTTAGGAGCTGGAGAACTCTACAAAGAAAAAAATATGTAGCAATTGGGATGTTTGCTTGGAATGAAGAACAGATATGATAGAGATAAATCATGCACAGCACAGATAATGTTTGCAGAGAAACTTTTTTCCCTCTATCACAATGTTAGAACTTCATCCACTGAAACTAAATGTAGAGTTATTTAATACTGATAGAAGAAAATTGTTTTTCATATACCACATAGTTAAAGTATATAACTATGTAATTCACTGCCAGCAGTTGTAATTATTGCAGCCAATTTGGATGGTTTTAAAAAGAGACTGGACGTGTTTATGGAGAATCAGGCTATCAAGGTCAACTAACATTGATGACTAAATAGGCAATGTGTCTTATGTACTGTTTGCTGTGAAGCCTCCGAGAAGGAGGCTATTGCCTTCCAATCCAAGCTTCTGAGCTTTCCAAATGTATCCAGTTGGTCACTGTAAGAGCCAGAATATTGAACTAGATGGGGTTATTACATGATGAATCAGGACTCATCTTGAACTGTTATGAAATACAAACCTGACTGTATAAATATTATTTTTTTTCTCATACTTCTCCCCCCTCCCTTCTTTTGCCTACTGAAGAGGTCTAGAGAACTTGAAAACTCAAAACCTGTTTTGTGACCCTGTATTGGTTGCATTTATTTGTAGGTGGGTAACTTTGGGTGGGGACTGTGTTTATTTTTAGGCTTAGGTTATTCATTTGTTGGGAAGCAATGGGATGTGTTTACAAAGAGAGGTGAACACAATTGGCAGCTCCTGGATAACAGAAAATTATTGCGGTGGGTTCAGTGCATACTGTTTCAGGAGACTGGGGATCAGGCAGGTAGTACCTTCCCTTCTGTCAGGCTCAGATACCAATCACGTTGAACCAGAGAGGCATGTCAGCAATTCCCTTACTCTTTCTCGCTCTCTCTTTCTCCTACTAAATGCAAGATTGTGCTGAATAAGACCCACCTCCTGAGAGATTTGGTCCAAGATTAAAAGGCTAACCTGGTATGCATGAAGGAGACCTGAGGGATATCATCTGAACCCATCCCACTAGATTTCTATGTTCAGGAGCAGAGATGTGAGAGGAACTCTAAGGGAGAGGTTGTCATCACCATAAATGATTCCATTTTCCATCACAAGGAGTTCCATTTTCTTTAACTGAGACCATACATGTGATAGATTAAGAGTTCTGAGTGTATGTACCTGAGTAAGGTGAGCATTACAGGATCCTGCTAGTCTATCCTGTGAGTTGTAATGGTGCCTGGATGAAAGCATTTAGTCACCCTACAAACCTATAGGACCTATGTTTAAACAGAGCAATTACTGTAGTATTGATGTATTTATTTTACTGGAGGGAGGTATTATGTTTGGTCATCAGTGCTTTGTTCAACCAGGTGGTGTTGCAACCAGCCTTGAGGGAATGACAGCATATCCCCTGTTGAAGAAGCCATCATCATGTTTAACAACTGTAGGGAAATTTTCCATTCTTGTGCAAGGTAGTAGAGCATGTCATAGTCAAAGAACTTAAGGTAAGTTCTGAATGAAATTGATTTAATGTACCTGTCTCAGTGCAGGGCTTGGCATGGAGTTGGCTGATGAGGAACCATGATGGGTGGAGCGTGTTCTTGCTCATGGTTCTAGATCACTCAGCAGCTTTTAATACCATTGACCATGATATCCTTCTGGACTGCTTTAGGGAATTGGGGGTTGGGCATGGTTCTTGCATGGTTCTACTCTTTTGTGGAGAGTAGGCTCCAAATTGTACCCTGCAGGCTTTGCAAGGATCAATTCTATCTCCAATGCTTTTGAACATTTATGTGAAGCTTCTGGGAATAATCATCAAGGAATGAAAGGCTGAGTAACCTTTATAGGTAGAAGACAACCAGATCTATTTTTCCTTTTCTTCTTTATCAGATGTCTTAGGTTGGTTCATTTCTGCCTGGGCCAGATTATGGACTGGATGTGTAGCAGGCTTAAACTGAATCAAGACAAGACAGAGGATTTAGTTGTCAGGGAAAACGTTTTTCATATGGATAGGGCAATATTGGCATTAGACAGAAGTCACATTCCCCCTGAAGGAGTCCTTTCCCTGAAGGAGTCACAGACTTCTCACTTGTCCTTGAATGAATGGGACAGTGCAGTGGCTGGAAGATCTTTTTCCAGCTGTGCCTCTTTTTAGAGAAAGCTGTGTTAGCCAATGTAATAGTTGTACTGATTACCACTATAACAGGCTATTATAATGAGTTGTATGTAGGGCCAGAATGCAATGGATAGACTTATGTAAGATATTTTCTAGTGGAAATATGTGATACCTGTACTAACAAAGCTGCAGTGGCTTCCTATAGATTTACAGATTAAATTCAAAGTGCTTGTGCTGTCGTATAACTCTTTAAATGGCTTGGGCCCTGCCTTTCTGGAGGAAAAGCTTTCCTACTGTGTTGTGAATTGGGAGCTCTGATAATCTTTTAAGTTTTTTGGAAATTTGGACTACTTCTTCCACTGTAGCATTGAATTTTTATTTTCAGCATATTGCTGTTAACAGTTGATATATTATGATGCTTTATTTTAGTGTTTGCTAAGATTCAATTCATGCGGGCAGCATATGGATTATAGTGTAATTATGATAAATAATTAAATAAATTTATAAAAAATTGAAAATCCAATCTATAAAACATGATAAAATAGGTAAGAGTAAAAGTTACCAAAGGTATTAAACATAACCTTAGAAAATAAACCTGCTCAATACATTTCAAAAAAACTCTCCAGTTGAAGGTAAACTTATTAGATTATATTTTAAATTTCCAGCTGTGCGTCAAAAACTAGGAAATTGCAATATAAGATATGCATTTTATAATCAGCTCCATCTGAGCTGGATATTAAGAAGCATTAACTTAAAAATGTTCCCTCAGGGCAAAGATGGTATTCTACATTATACACAATATTTGGCACACTCACAGTTACAATACCCAGATGTAAAGGATGGTAACATCACCTTTAAAATGCCTGTAGCTAAGACTGCTTTTACAAAGTCTTCATGTTTCTTTTCTGCACAGCTATGAACACTGAAGGAGCTCAGCTTAGCCTACTTTAAATACCACACAATTATTAAATTGACCAGTCACAGCAATCTCTCTCTCTCTCTCTCTCTCTCTCTCTCTCTCTCATCTATGTATCTAATCTATCTTTTGTTGCTGTTTTTGCCTTCCAATCTTAAGTGTTGTAAAGAGGGTTTCTGTTGCTGTGTTTTGTGCAAATAAACAATTTTATCAAATTACACTTTGTTAACTAAATATAGAATAAAAAAAACAGCCAAGAAGAAAATCTTTAAGTCATGTTATTATTCTCCAAAGAACATTCCTTGATTTTTTGGAGTAAACTACTTTAAGCATAGGAAGCCAACAGGACATCAATTGTGGAGTTAGCTCTTTTTCATTCAGATTGACATAGATCAACTAGAAGGAACTATTTGTATTGTAGATCAGGGTAGGCAAAGTAAGGCCTACAGGCCAAATCTGGCCAACTGCCTTATATAACCCATGAGCTAAGAATGGATGGGTGGGCGGGCAGCAAATTGCCAGCACCGAGATTCAGCTGAGCTCCCAGGGTGAGGGATGGGGTCAAGGGGTGGTAGCAGGGCAGCCTGGGCATTAACCTATCAGTGACCTTGTTGCTAGTGGGCCAATGCTGTCCCATGGCTGCCATGCTCCTTTGCTTGCAGACCTGCCAGCTGTGCCTGCAGAGGTGGAAGACGGATCTGGCCCTTTACAGAAAATGTTTACTGACCCCTGTTAATAGATTATCAGTTAGGCTCAAACTCCAGATAGTTCCAAGTGTCACAAGATATTTTGGGGTTTCAAAAAGGCTATCTTTTAACAAGAACTAATAAAAAAGAGAATAGGAAAAAGAAAGAATAAAGAGAAAGAAAGAAAAAGTGCAGAAAACGAAAGAAAAAGAAGCAGAAATAAAAAAGACAGACTTCCAACTTCTTTTACAGCAGATATAAGTAAAACATACATTAAACTCTTACTCTAAGATTTCAACTTAACATCCATCTTTTCTATAATCTATTAATTTTACTAATCATCAAATTCATATATCATAACTTCATTCTTTTCTGGTTCCTGCAAAAAGTCCATAAGCGGCTTCTAATTAGCATTGAAATTATCCAATGTCTTTTCTCTAATCAAAGCTGTCAATTTCACCATCTCAGCTAGCTCCATCAACTTTATATTCTATTCTTCCATTGTGAGTAATATTTTTTAGCTTTATTACCTGTCAACCAAAGATGATAAAAAGTTCCTTCTTGTTGTTCACATTTCCAACATATATCTGAAGTCCCTTTATACATTTTTGACAATCTTTCCAGTGACAGATACCATTGATACATCATTTTATAAAAATTCTCTTTAAGATTATAACATAATATAAATTTCAACCCTTTCTTCAATGTATTTTCCCATTGTTCCATATGTATATAATGTCCAAAATTTTAGCCAGTTTTATCATATGGTCTTTAACTTGTTTATCTTCTGTTTCAAACCTCAAAGTTTATACATTTTAGCAATAAGATGTTCATCATTAGTACATAACTCAATTTCAAATACAGTTCAAAACCATATGTCTTTTTATCAACTTTCAATTTTTCTACTAATTGTACATGTGAAAACCATTGGCACATATATCCTTCTGATATCAAATTTTCTCTTGCTTTTATTTTAAATTCAACCTGGTAGAAATCTAAAAGGTCACCATAAGTTAGCCATTTCTGCTTAATTACCATTTCTGTTCTAGAATAGGCTTCTGGTGGTGATAGCCCTAAAGGTATTTTTGGACACAATCTAGACAATCTATTCCAAATTCTTAAAATGGCACATCTAACATAATGATTTTTGAAATCTACATTAACCTTAACTTTGTCATGCCATAAACAGCTGTGCCATCTGAATCTCAAATTATGTCCTTTTAAGTCCAATAGCTTTCTGTTTTTCGGTGTCACCCACTCTTTCATCCAAACTAAATAGCAAGATGCAAAATACAATTTCAAATCAGGTAAAGCTAAACCTCCCCTTTCATGGGCATCTTGCAGCACCTTGTATTTAACTTGTGTTTTTTTTGCCTTGCCACACAAATTTAGATATATCCTTCTGCCATTGTTTAAAGTCAGTAGTTACAACTGGCATTGTCTGAAACAAAAACAACATCTTAGGCAAAACATTTGTTTTTATCACAGAAATTCTTCCCAGAAATGACAGTTGTAGTTTCTCCCATCTTAACATGTCTTTTTAAACTTCATTCCATGTCTTAGCACAATTATTCTTAAACAACTTACAGTTCATATTTGTCAAATTAATACCCAAGTATTTTACTTTTTCTTCAGTCTTGAAACCTGTTTTGTTCATCTATTTGATCTTGTGTCTTCATTTTTGTTAATAACTTTGTCTTTTGTTTATTAATCTTAAAACCAGCTAGTGCACCAAACTCTTTTAATTTTCTCATTAATAGTTCTATCCCATTCAACAACTCTTCCAACACCAGCACTAAATCAGCTTTTCTTGTGGATAAGTAACTAGTTAGTGTACTGGAAACAAAGTATAAGAATAAAAAGTTCTGCCAATTGAATATGAGAGAAAAATGGGATGTCTGGAAAATTTGTTTTGATTTTTGTTGTTGTTCATATACTTTATGAAGTTAGCCACAAATCCTTGGGTGGCCATAATTGTGGATGACATCAAATTATTTGGAATGTTTAAAAAATTATCACAATTAGGTGCAAAAAGATATCATAAACTCAGTGAATATGCATAAAATGCCTTCAGAGTCTTATGGGGTGGTATATAAGTGCTGTAAAACAAAGAAATAATGTGAATGTGGTTCATTGTAGATAAATGTAAAGTGATGTTCTTATATACAATAATGGTGCCTATGCTCTCAGTGACTCTATAGCAGCTATATATATACAAATTCCATATTAATGTCATTAGAAAAGACATTTGAAAACTACCAGTATAACCTTGACTCCCAGGGACTTTTGTGGAGCCAACGACTGGCAGAAAGAGGAGCCAGTAAATGGATCGGCTCCTCAGGATTACTCTCTAGATCAAGGAGAAGAAAAGGATCACCCACAAGTTTGCTCCTTACAGAATTTCCCATGTAGAGATAGTAAAATAGTGATCTCCAGAGGGTCTGAGAGTTCTGGGAGCCAGGGAAAAACCAGCCTGTCTAAGCCACAGTTTGTTGCCTTTCAAAGAGACACTGGGTTCACCTACTTCCTCTCTTAATTACTTTAGAAAGCTGCTTTTTACTGATTTCTTAGAAGTTAAGAACCTTCCAAAGGGCAAGTTTTGTTACACCACGAGAATTTCCTTCTACCCTGGATAAAGAAGCTCCATGTAAGTGTAAGGATTAAAAATAAAATTACCAGTATAACCTTCATACAAATATACCGTGAAAACACACTTGGAACGCTGTGTACAGTTCTGGTTAATGGACTTCAAAAAGGATATTGTTAACCAAGCTGGAAAAGGTGTAGAAAAGGAAAATGAAGGGTATAGAACAATTCTTCTCTGATGCAATATTGCAAAACAGAGCTCCCCTCTGCTTTATTCTATGGAACCTGCAATCAACTTCTGAAGCTGAATGAGCAGACATTCTAGATAAGCAAATGGTAGTCCTTCTGATGCAAGATGCAGTGACGACCCATTTATTAGATAGCTTTAAGGGGCATTTGAGAAACTCAAGGCTATCAATAGCTGCTGAATAACATGCCTAAACGTTATCTTCAGGATCAGTGAAAAAATGCCTCTGAAAAGAAGATCTTTGTCTCAAGAGAAGGCAAGACAGAAATCAATAACCCAGGCTTTGAAAAACAGGAGAGAATGCTATTTCCCAATGCATGATTTTTTCCATGGGTAGCTAGTCTGGGTAGAAGATATGAAGCTGGACTGATAAATCTTTGATTAATCCAGCAGGGCTCTTCTATGTCTGCAGGTTACTGAAACACATTAACAGTAAATGTTTTCTTCCCATTTAATTCTGAAGTTTGCATTGCTGATATATAAAAAATAATGGTTATGGCAGTCCACTATGTAAAGATGCCATTTTTTTTCCTTCTGTGATTTAAATTCCATTTAATTTGGAGAAAACATCTGTTAATTATATAGGACGGTTATAAAAGAGCTGGAAATGCATCATTTTAAAATTAATTTTTAAGTATTATAGCATAGTAAGGAACACTGAATTGGTAAACTGATTACTAATTTCACCCGAAACAATTTTCTTGGCATTTTAGAAGATAATTTTCCAATAAAATCCAAGCATACTCTATTTTCTGATTGTAGTATTAACTTAATTTTGTTGCTTCTTCAATAGAAGCAGTTTTGAGTTCCTCTAGCATTTCTTTCAAAAGGAAAAGGATTTAGGAGAAATTTCAAAGTATGAGTGGAGAATGTATTAACTTGCATTCTACAATCATTTCTCAAGCAAGCTGCAGCCTCCCTGGCTTCCCATGTTTCAATTAAATCCCCAGGAAGACATCATAAGGAAATTCTCTTATGGGACCTTTTCATTGGCAATGGTGTTCTCACTCCGAAGTTGAGGACAATCTTTTAAGAAGTTGGAAAATTTCTCCTTTCTCTAGAGAAATGTCTTTGTCTATATAATTTGGAGGAGACTGTTTAAAAACCATTTGTGTCCTGCTAAAACATGAAAGTAGAACTCGTATTGTGCTTGAAGCTTTATATACTGTTCCTACTGTTGATAACTACAGTTATACCAAAAAGCTATAGCAAATGATCCATGTATGAACATGAAAAATAATTGCACTCTCCAACTTCATCCTGACTGGATTTCTGTGGGACTGCTCAATTTGGAAATGTAGTTTGTAGATTGTGAAAGCTTTTTTTTTTTTTTAATTGTGTGGGATGGGGGAAGAAAACCCTCTGCAACCTTTTTCTCTCTCTCATTAAAAAAAATTGTTTTTAAAAAGGTTTACTTTGGCTTTCAGGCTCAAAGTAACTTCAAGGCTTCCAATCTCCCAGCAAGATGAAGATGAAGTTCAGAGACCAACAGAGACTTGTGGATCTTTTGTTCTTTTTAAATGTAAAAAACAAAACAAACCCTCATCAATTAAACAAAGATAAATTGAGGTAACCTCTACATCTCTTAAGAAATTCTCCTATGCCATTTTTAAAGTGTTTAATGTTACAGAAAGGGTAAAAAATAAACCCCTATAGCAATAGCACGATGTTTCATGACTGCATTAAGTTCTTCAAGAACTTAACTGTGAAATTGTTGACCTCCTACCAAAACTATCTATCACTGTTACTCAGTGACAGAAGACTGGAAGGTAGCCACAGGCCACCCATTTTTAAAAAAGGAGTCAGAGGAGATCTGGGGAATGATAAGCCAGTCAGCATAATATCTGTTCCAAGGAAATTGGAAGAAATAGTAATGAAAGATAAAATCCCTAGGCAGGGCTGGTTTTAGGCTAAGGCTGAGTAGGCTTTGGCCTAGGGAGCCAAAGCTTAGGGGGTACCAACACTCTTTCACTTTCTTTCTGAATCATTCTAAAAATGCAAATCTTTTCATCAGCAGGAGGTAGCACCATCAGTCAATGTGGCCTAGGGCCACTGTATACCCTTGTACCTAGTAACAAGTCTTGCTGAAGGAAAATTACTATGGATTCCACAAAGGTAACACTGCCTCACCAACTTCCTAGAGTTTTTTGAGAGTATCAATAGGTATGTGGATGGAGGTGCCTCTATTGACCTTGTATATTTAGATTTTCAAAAAGTTCCTCATCTTGAGTAAACTGAGCAGATAAGTGAACATGTCTTTTCATAGAATGTCACCTGCTTAAAAAAATAGAAAAAACAAGAGTTGAAAGTTACAGTTTGATCTACTTAGTTAATTGTGATAATTAATGAGCTGGACAGACAGTTTTGTAATGAAATTTAAAAATGTTTTTTTTTTTTATAATGAGAAACGTGTAGAGTATATTTCTCAGCCTTAAATAGATTTGTTATGACTAAAGCTCAAATACTCTTCGTGAAAATTATTGTGATTGCAACACATTTGAAACAAGTAAAATCTTAAATGAATGCTCTGGGTGCATTTAATTTATATTTTAATAGGCATGTGTGTGGGTTTCATTTAACCTGCAATAGAATTAATTGGCTTCCTCTCCTGGATACATTTGATCTTAATCACTCAAGGTCAAAGATAATCATTATGAAGTGTCTGAATTCTGTATTTTCAGTACTTGGGATGTCACTACTTAGCTTTTTATATAACCACATGTAACAAAATTGAAAGCAGAGAGAATAGTAAAGGAAATTTTTGCTAGTTAATGGCAAATCTGCAATTAATTCATGAGTGCTGAAGGTAGCTATTAAGATAAATAATAAGAGCTAATAGGATAGATGCATTATGTGCTGGTTTTCATATAAGTGTCAAGTGTACCCTCACAGACTTTTTATGACCCTGAATTTTGTTTAAGCCAACTTGCAGGTTGAGTGTAATATACACATATTTTGTGTTCATAGTTATTTGAATGGATGTTATGTATGAATGCCTAGCTGTGTCCTGTTTAGTTTGTTGAAAAATGTTAATATATGAACACCAGAAATATTTAAATAGATATATCAGAGACCTGGTGGGATGACTCCCTGTCCAACAAAGACAATGTGGATATTGTTTTCAAAAAGCAAATTGCAGATCATTTAAAGAGGCAAAAAGTGGTATTGATGGGGGACTTGAATTATTCACTATTGTAGAAGAAAACCTGGCCAAACATGGCCCATCCAGAACATTTCTGACTTGTCTTGCTGACTACTTTTTCCTTCAGAGTATAGAAGAAAGCACAAGAGGATCAGCTATCCTTGACTTAAGACTAACCAATAAGGACATTTTAGATGAACAGGTTACTGGGGAGTACTTGCTGCTGTTTGAGCTTGGTTGTTTTCCTGCACATGTTTCATTACCCAGCCAGGTAACATCATCAGTGCAAGTGACATTTGCTGCCTGTGAGTCCGCTACAACATACAATGCAAGGATTGTAACACAATCCACAATATGTAGGACAGACAGGCAGAAGACTAGCAGAGCACATCCACAAACACCAACTAGCAGTCAGAAGACATGATGAAAACTCCTTAATCTTACAACATATGGACAGATTCAACCAGTTTCCACTGAGAAACTGTTATCATCTTAGATCAAGCCAAATACAATGCTAGGGAATTCCTGGAAGTTTGGCATTCAGATGAATCAGGCATCAGTAGACACATAGAGATAAAACACCTTTACACACCATTCAGAAGAGACAGTAAAAACTTAGGAAGGAAACAGAAAGACTAGAACACATCCCTGATAAGCAGGGATCAACAATAGACAAACAATCAGGCAAAAAACAATACACTACTCAAGGAAACATCAAGAAGGAAGCCACATCCCCACCAAAACTGGCAGGGCAAACTACTATATATAAACAGGCAGCAAACTCCACACTCACTAGCACTGATGATGTTACCTAGTTGGGTGATAAAATGTCTGCAAGCAAACAACCAAGCTCAGAGAGCACCAAGGACTCCACAGTTCAACCCTGAGCTTCAAATATACTCTTTTATTGGTGAAAGTTACCATCAGTCAAATCTAGTTATATGTTTCCCCCCATGAACGAGCCAGAAGGAGCAGGGATCTGTCAGAGAAATGGATATCAGAGTTCCTGCCTATTTGCTCAGATTCCACAGGATCAAAACAATTCCAGATAACACTGTAAGATATTGTCCCAGTTTTCCCAATGATTTTCATCCATATGTTCAGCTGTGGCTGAATATGAACAATTTTATCTTTCAAATGTCATGTAAACAATACACAGTGGTTTTCAGGCAGTTCTTTAGCTATTCATTAACATGTTCCAATGCAACATTTGCTTGTCAAATTTTTAAACTTCTGATCAAGCTTTATACTTTTTGTTCTATATGGTTAACTCTCCCTAGATCTCATTTCACTTAGTCTCTTACCTCTTCTATCTCCCTATCCTTTTTGACACTGGGATTTGTTGGGCTGGAACACTCGGATTAAGAATAAAGAAGAAATACAGTATACCATGAGGCTCTATTTACTAGATTTGCCATATAAATGTGCACAATCCGTTCAAAGTGAAAAATACAGGTAATCACATTATATAAATTTAATACTAACATTTCCTCCAATTAAAATAAATCTTATTAAGTGTAGGATGCCAGATATAGCTTCCTCCTCCAGTTTCTTCCTCTCTCTTACGTACATATATCTCCCCTGCTTTGCTGCTTTGAATGCTCCAATTATAAGATTATATTTACGTGCTGGGTCTTTTCCTGGTCACACAGCTGGAGCACTCACTAACTGCTTTTATTAATGAAGAAAGCTTTCTTCCTCTGCTGTTTTTTTTTTTTTTGAACTCCTAGGTCCTCTGCTCAATAAAGCATTAATCCTGCAGTTAGCACCACATTCAGATATTTTCTTAATATTCCAACAAATTGAACTGAAAATAGAAAGTGATATTTGAATCTGAAGCACTATTTGTGGCTAATTAAGTTTTAATGATAATAATTAGTTACTGTCAGATGATATTAGCTTTAACAAAAGTAATCTTTGTAGAATAAGTAAATATTGCAGATTTTTTTTAAAAAATCCCTCTTCCACAGTGTGTTCTAAATCTACAATATTGTCACTGATATTAATATAAAGGTTGTATTAATGTGCATTAACAACCTGAGTTTGTTTAAAGCAAAATAGGGAACACTTTTTCTTGTACATGATACAAGAATGTTAGAAAAATAATTTTGCTTTCTAACTCTTAAACATAAATTTAAAAATAAAAACAAATAATGCATGTCTCAGACATCTTTTAATTTTAAATATATTGTACCTCCCTTATATACAAAGCATATAACTTTTTTAAAAACTATCTGCCCAGTTTTCATTTCCTTGTATTTACAGTCAAGTGCAAAGGTACAAAGCAACATAATAAATCAATATACAGTATCTTCATTCAATCGTGCAGTTAAGGAAGGGAAAAAGAAGAGCTGAAGTGGTTAAGAAAAATCCACGTCTGAATGCGATGAGATGAATGTACATATACCACATATAGTTGGATGGATGTCCTGAGATTTTGCAGTTTTTGCTGCAAAATTGCCATAGCAGAATAAAGGTTTTATTTTCCTTTATGCCAAGAGGCCTATGATCCTAGAAATTAATGATCAGCATAGCGTCATAAATACACTGGCTCAAACAGCATGATAACTGGGGCATCAGAAAGCTGCCATGCTAGAAGCTTGGCAGACAAGTACAGAAGATGGAAATGCATCACATTACAGTAGTAGCAATCTGTTCTTTGGCATTTATCACGACATTTCCAACAAAAGAAAAACGCTCAATTTCTTTTTGTTCTGGTGACCTACTGCCCTAATTATAAACATTTAAGTGGCAGTGTCCAAGGACAGGCACAGCAACTGATCATAACAGACTGCTGCGCACAGTAGGAACAATTCATCCTTTTCCTATGCACAGAAGATGCACGGCTTTCTGAATGCCTCTCTGTTGCACAGTAGCAACCATTTTAGAGATGCTGGGAAAAGTTTAAACTTTAATAATGTGCAAGAGCATTTACCTAACAAATTCTTGGGAAGAATTCAGGCTTCCACATAGCTTATTATGGCTAAAAGACATACAGTTTATAATGACTGAAAAGATAAATTATGTTTATATATGTGTGTTATCATTGTGTAGGTCATTGCTGCACTATATAGATATAACTTTTTGGTAACATCAGTGCACAGGAAGTTATAGTCTGTTTGGTGGTTATCAGAAGTATACACATTGCACTACAGCATTAACATTCAAATATTCTGCCTGTTCTAAAAACTGATGCACCAAGTAAGTAATCAAAGGAACAGCTCAGCTGAACTTGCTATATGATACTTTATACCTATTTGTCAAAACTGTTCATCTTTCAGTGGTTCAACAGGAAGATACTCTTCCATAAATTTTAAGGCTGGATCTCTTCCAGAGCCACTTGTGTTTGTAACATGGGGATAATGGTTGTTTTTAAGAAAGTAATTTGATGCTCCCAGGCACATAGCAAAAAGTATCATTCAACATTTCCTGTGTTTAGAACAAGAGCAGCAGGCACACACTTCACAACTGCAGGAGACCTAGGAGGTGCCAGAAGGGTCATGGGACTGCATCATTAGTACCATTGCAAGAGGTCCCAGTCCAGTCATGATTGTTACTTTGTTGTTAAGTCTGATTTTCTGCCTGAGAAGGCACACAGATTCATAGCATAATTTCTTCATCCCTGAAGATTTGATACAGATTGTTAAAAGGAGAAATCGATCCTTGCCTATCAGCAAAATCTAATAATGGCACTATGTCAGGTCCTTAAAAAACATTTCAAGGCTCAAATAGTACAGACCGTATTATTCATGGACAGACCCAACAACACTGAAAAATACATGCTGGGTATGCAATGAAAGTTTACTAATAAACTAATTTTCAATCAAGAATCTTATGCTTCATTTGTTTGGGGTATTTTGCTTATCAACGTTAATGTCGATTTTGGCTGTATTAATGTTGCTGTTTGATCTTATGATTTCCAAATGTTGTTTTGTGTAGATGTTGTATTAGTCTTATAAGGTGCCTATGAGGAGTCCCCCCCCCAAATCTTTTCTATTTTTTTTTATACAAAATGGGAGTGGGCCCTATTTTTTCTGCAATTAGAAAAAAAAAGAAAGAAAAACATTGCACAAAGAACAGTTTTCTAGTCTGCATCTTTTTTTTTGCAAATAGTATAATTATTTTGTCCTTCTGCAAACAAGGAAGCCATCTATTCAAGATTTTATAAACATTTTATGAAAGCTTTAATTTCACTTTTATGCGTTGTGTATTCCTTCTGTACTGAAGGAATGTACTGCAAACCATGGGAACAGCTATTTAAAATCTTGTAGCTTTCCTTTTGATTCAAGTATTGCAGCTAGCTGCAGCAGGTGGCAGAACCAAATTGGCTGCTGCTGATTTTGGAAAGCAAAAGGGATGATCTGGTTAGTATGTGGATGGGAGACCACCAGAATAAAGTCATCAAAAGTTGTGCTCAATTTAAGGGTGTCTCTATCATTATTGCAACAATATTAATAGTGGAAACAAATATACTAGGAGGGTTTGCCTTGTCTGTTTCTCTCTCTATTTTTAAAAAAGTCCTATTTCAACTGCAGCTATTAGGTTATATTAGCTGGGCAAGGGAACATCTAATTGGAGGCAATAACAATTGAAGTCTAATTGAAGTCTACTTTCCTTTGTAAGAATTCCAAGCACTTCTCAGAAAGAGGACTGCATTTGACAACAATGTCTGTTTAACTGTACTGTAGTTCCAGTGAGAAAAAATGCCGGATCAGATGTGATTTACCAGCTGCTACAAGTCCATGTCCTTGGTTAGCAATCATTTCCAGCCAAATGCTTCAGACAGCACCAGGTGCCAGATTTATTAAAATTTCAGCTGCTTCAAAGAGCTGCTTTAATAGGATGGTTACTGCCTGTTCTGTTGCTGGCTCTTGAAATAAAGAGCTCGCCAAGGTAGAAGAAGACCTATTATGGAACATTTGTTCTGCACCCTTCTCACATTTGGAACCAGCTCTTTGAAGTAAGAGTGTCTCTATTTTTTTCTTAGCCAAAAGTTGTGCTTGATTTTTGAGTGGTGGACCAGGAGGCACACTCCAGGAACAATGGTTAGGATAGAGTAATACATTTGATTCATTTTCATTTACATGTAATTAAATATAGTTAATATGATTACTCCGCAATCTTATTCTGTCACATTAAAAATTTAGGATATGTTCTGAAATCTCAGCTTGTGCTCTTCTTTTGTAAAGTCAGCATGCAGACTATAGAAGAGCAAGAACAGACCAAGACTTAAGGTTTCTGTCCATCACAAGTGCATGAGAGTGGGTCTCAGTATCTATGCCACTTTGTGCTCGAAGTTGCTAGCAGGGACTGAGGCCAACCTTTAAAAATCTTGCACATTGCAAAATACTGCTTTGTTTCACATTTGTGCACAAATATGTATTTTTTTTCTTGTGCAGAATCTCTGTACAATGAAAAATGCCAAAGCTGTGAGCTAATTCATACGCTCATTTGTGAAGTATGGATTTGGTCATTGCTAATTAAAATACAACCCAACCTAACTTCTCCCTTTTTCCTAGATATAAGGGAAGGGTCTGGGCTCTACCCTTTGCAGTGGTAAAAATACCTTCTTAGCAGCAAAAATATAATCTGATCCACTCTGTGTAACTGATTATTGGAGAGGTGCAAATAGATGCCAAGCTTCGCAACCTTTCACATATTATTACTTGCATTAGTTTGCTGAAGTTTGCTAATGGTGTGGTGTTCTTCCTTTGCCTCTGTCTCTCTCTTTATGATTAATTGCCACAATATTAAACCTTTGTCCAGGGAATTGCTGACATGTTCTCATATAATAGGCTATTCTTATTAGGCAAGAATTTTGTGTCGCTTTATTAAGAAGTCCAAGTAGGGAATGAAACAAACTGCATTTATTTTTCAGAATTTTCATAACATGACTCTTATTCTGACAAAGGTTTGATCTGTAAGCTGAGGAACCATTCTGCTATCTTCAAGCTCAATTTAGATTTCAGATTACTACTTCCGGGTGCACTTAGTTCTGAGTAAGAATTCCTTGACCAAACTGTCCATCAGGCTTTTTAATTCTCCATCTTTTTTGACAAAGATGCACAGTTTGAACATGGATGACTGAATGCAGCATTACAGAACTACAAGGAACATCCACAAAGAAATAAGAGAGAATTGTACTTTATTAGAGAAACTAAGCAAGCAGGAAACTGCAGCCCGCTAAAAGATAAATATGCTGAGTTAGCAGTTCTGAGTCAGCACAGTGTCAGTGGCCAGAATAGAACTAAATGAACATTAATGATGGTTTGCATTAAAGCATTATTAGAATTCTGGTAACTGCAGTGATCAGTATAAACATACTTGTGGCTTTTACCACAAAATCATGCTATTGTTTAGCAGGCAATGTGTTACATATTGGTGTGTTGTTGTTTTTTTAAACAAAAAAAAATCAAAATTTGGCAAGTAGAATCTGCATTGGAAAATGACATTTTGTTTTACTGATCAGCTGTGAGGAAGACCTTATACTCCACCTTGGTGGAGTTCAGTCAGTAGTTGCGATCTGGCATTATCAAATCATCTTTCTTGTTTTTTCAGGCATATTCACACTGAATGCAAGAACTGGGGATTCTTTATACAGATCAAACATATTTTCTGCTGGTAATCATTTTTTTTTTATTTCAAAAGCTTCCAAGATCAGTCAAAACTAAATTATACATTAAGAGTGTGACCAAAATCAAATAATCTGATTTTAAAAAAAGACTGAAAGTTCAAAGTGGTCAAGGGTGGAGAGAAAACTATAATCTTCCATACAAATCACTATTTGTCTATGGACATAGGAAAATAGGTCCATATAAACATTTCAGATAAATTATGCAGGAACACCATCCCCTTGTGTCAAAACTTGATTTAAAAAAAAAAAGTGAAATTCAATCACAGAATTCCCATGAGACACTGGCACCCTGAATATTAAACAGATCAGAATAAAGTACCAGAAATCTCACTGAAGTACTCTTATCTGCTCAGCTTTTTAATATGAAGGATATTAGAGTTTGGTTGTAACTGAATAGACCGCAGTCCAATGGCAAAGAAAATGTTTTCCATGCAAAAAGTTTCGCCAGGGCTAAGGAAGGAAGATACTTGTTTTCAAAGCCTGAAAAGACATGGCTAATCAGTAACCTTTTTGTGACCAAGACTGTTGATTGTTTGTGACCAAGACTGCTGTTGCTAACAGAAACAACAATAATTTTGTCCAGTGAGGGATCAAGAGATTGTATAATTGATGCTATAGTAGAAGGGGCCTAGTCAAAATTTCCAATCTTTCCATTCTTTTTCAGATT
The DNA here is from genome assembly GCA_030867105.1 of Liasis olivaceus. Classification (NCBI taxonomy): domain Eukaryota; kingdom Metazoa; phylum Chordata; class Lepidosauria; order Squamata; family Pythonidae; genus Liasis; species Liasis olivaceus. The sequence continues at coordinate 88,892,231 of CM061352.1, read as the reverse complement.
TTTTCTTTTTCTTTCATTTGTAGGTATATCTGATGGTGGTAGTCATGTTTTACAGGTGTAGGTAACCTACTGATCAATCTATCTTATTTCATTTTCTGCTGGAAATCAGTGAACAATCATGGTGCTCATTCAGTGGCTTGCCAACAATTTTTGGCAGCACAATCTTGTGGCGGGAGGCTGTAATCTTAAGATATGTATTTGAATTATGCAAACCAAGCAGAAGACAGAAGGATTAAGAGCTCCGGCCCTACTGTTAGACAGAGAAGCAATGCTGTCTGGGTTTTTTTTTTTAAAACATCTTTATTGCCAGGGATGGGGGACATATTTTTCCGCTCTATGTGCCAGAATAACTTGATTGATGACTTTGGGCATTATATATATTGATTTGCTGGAGGTAAGCAACATTAAGTAATCTATCTCAATCAACAAGTTCCTAAACCCTCACTATTTTTTTCGCTGAACAATAATTTAAACCCTGCTATTTGAATTGTTTTAAAAGGAATATTGCAGCCAACAGCAGTTATGGGTATACTTCTATGCCTATATGTGTGTCTGTTCAAAGGAGGAAATTTGTGTATCACAATTTCAGTCCAGCTCAGTCCTTTGTTTGCAAAACAAAAAAAAGGTAGCTATTACTGAAAGTAGCTAGAATGGTATTTGCTTCTATCCTGATGAATAGAAACTGAAACAGGAAAGAGTCCAGGACAGTGACAATGTCACCAAGTGAACATTATTTCCCCACTTAAAGAATCTCCAAAGATAGAATTCTTGCCTAAAGCCTCATTACTGCCAATCAGAGTAGACATCCTTCATGTTGCGTCTGTGATAATTCAGTGACAGAAGGAAGCTCAAAAAATAATCAAATTAAATAAAATCCAATAGCCTTCACGGATGAATGGGGATTTGAAACCATGTCCTTCTTTCTAAGTCTCCTACTCATTCCATTTCATTTCACTAGTTCTTCTCACACTACTGCAATCAAAACCATCATGAAAAGTTCACAGTTCTGTCAGCAAATGCAACTGACATGGAATAAAAACAGGTATGATGGCCTTAAGGCATACGTGGATGTCTTCCCTGTAGCAACACTTGTGCTACAGCTCCGAAGGAACAGTTGCTTTGCTGGAGAAACATGTTTAATTATGTGCTAACCTAAGCACTACATGCAGATACACTGGAGCTTATGCAACCCTAAGCTGTGGGTAGGTTCAAATGTTTGGCTCGGTTACCTTGGGATTTTCTTTCTACCCTACAAAACTCATTTGATGACCTTGCATGCAGTTCCCCAGACAATGTTTCTTTACTTGGCTCCGTCATGGGACCTCTTATTTCTTGATGGATTTACATTTGCCCATTTCACATTACCAAAGTACATACTCACCAATCAATTAATCTAAATTTAAGTAAAAGCATTTATATCGTCAGGTACTTATGTCCAGGTTTATTATTCTTTCAAGAGCACTTTACTGTAAAAAGCCCCAAAGGACAAGTTCTGTCTGAAACAAAGACCTATTTCTCAAAATAGCAGTGGAAAAGATAAGTGTAAATCTGGAATGTAGCACCTGCAACAAGGGGAATTTTCTCTCTCTCTCTCTCTCTCTTTCACACACACACACACACACACACACACACCAGAATGCAGTTATTTATTTGCGTCAAAGGCAGGCTGGCCCTACCTTTGCCTTTGGGCAAAGTGAGCAATCAACTCATACTGTTTATTTTATTATCAAAGGGAAACAAATTGCTGTTCTTTTTCCTTTTGTCATTTTCTTGCCAAGATGGAAAATAATTTCTTGTGTGATTTTCTTCCTTAAGGGAGAAAATAATGTTACCAGTCTTGAGGACTATGTTTTACTGAAGGAAAAGGTCTTTGCTGTTACCTTGGGCAGAAGAGCATTTACTTACCAGAAATAGATTCAATATGTTTTGATACTGATGAAAAATCTACTTTGCCAGCTGTCCTGAAAACTCTTCAGGGTTGGGGACAGGATACAAATATATGAAACAAACAAGATAGTATCTCACAGGTTGTGGATGATTAGGAAAAAAAATTAAAATGTTATGAAGAAGTTATTCCATCCTGGAATGCATTTTGATTTCTATTTTCTATATTTTTTTCTGAATTTATAAGATCCTCGCTGAGGTGTGGGGAGGGGTGACAACTCTGCAAAATGTCTCAAGTGTACTATGCTATAGATTTGGTGCAGAAAGACATTACTGCACTGGCAGCTTTCCTCTTCTTTCCTTTCATAATTATTTCAACACAGAATTGCCTCTTTTCCAGGGAAAGATCCTCTTTTTCCTTTGAGCAAGCTTCTGGAATACATCTGGTGGGCTGATTAGTCAAATGAGCTTGTGTAAGAAAAATGGTGACCACTGTGTTCACTGAGCCAGGATGTGGGTAACTTATTCAGATGCAAGTAGACAGATAACCAAGGACTGAAATAGCAACAACTGACAAAATAGAGCTTGACAATCAAGCCAGATGCCTGTATCTAGGTCCCAATACATGTTAGATAAAAAAGGAAGCAGTGGAATCTCAGCTACCCTGGACTGTTTTCTTCTGGGAGCATGATGGATTAAGGAGTCCCTCTTCCTTCAGCACAGATATATTCAAAGGGAGAGGGCATTGCTTCTTATTAGATCATAAGTTTTGCATAGAAATGGTCTCACTTTAATTCTATTCCAGTTAAAGAGTGCTGGGCATCTTCTCTCTGAGATCCCTTGGATAATTGCTGCGTGTCAGAATAGATAGTTCAGGCAAGATAGACCAAAGATCTGATTTAGTATTGAGCAATTCAGTATATAAATATTGCACGTACAAAGCAACTGATCTAATTTGCTATTCTCTCTAAATTTGCTATTCTCTCTAATTCAAATACACACATGAACACCCATTACAGAAAATACTGTGATGCTAGCAGCTTTAGCAACGTCAGCTCAAAGTGAATCACAAGGTTTGCCAAGATCATCACAATATTGGAAACACATTTTGTGAAAACTCAGAGCATCATGGGTATCGTTAGATCAAGATAAATGGCTGCATATTAGGTCTTGCAGTCTTGGTGGATGGCCCTCTTGAAAAGAAAACCATGCCTTTGTTAAAAAGAAAGGAAAAAAAAGAAAGAAAAAAAGGCTTTCTCTACATGCTCCAGGCAAGTTAGACACAATGGAGGCACAGTGAACGAGTGACTTGGGCTCAAAATGTTAAAAGACAAGCCCACAAGCAAGGTAAGGCTGAATTAAGGTTACTCCTACTGAGGTGCATTTTTAAGTCCTGTCCATTCATTGTATAGAATATCCACTCATTGTCCAGAGATCTGAGCTTATTTCCGGACAGTTTTTGGAACAGTTTAAGAAGAAATTGGCTGGCTCTCTGTACAGCTGAATAAAGCTCCAGCCAAGTGACTTATTAGAGAAGCAGAATCTTGAAGATCGGTAACAAAACACTCTGACCTCTGATTATCTGTAAACTGTTGAGATAAATGAGACCATCAAATATTTCTGCTAATTCAACTGCCATAAGTACAAATACCTTCTGATTAAAATCAAATTCCCAGATGTAAAAAATGGACTCTGCAGATAACCACAAAATGGCCACAATTTTGCATGGGCTAAAAATATTTTCAAGCAATTCAGACATTATTAGCCCAGCAAGTTAAGAGTATTCTGGCCCTCCCCCTCCAAAGCTGACTGTTTTATGACAAAAACATAAAAGATTAAAATTGATTACTTTTTGATAGTATTGCAGCCTGGATTCCAAGGCTATAATGCCATATTACAAGGTTTTGTCTTCAGTATCTGAATTTGTTGCCCTGCGCACAATGGCATTTCTGTTCTGAACCTCATATATTTGGAGACTCGAGTCAGTTTTTGTAGTGTACATTTTGTTTGGAGAAAATAATCCAGGCACTCTGTGCACCTTTATAATCAATTTACAAATTTATGAGTTTGAGTTTCATAAGGACATAGAAATATGAGCAAACAATACTGCTTGGAATTAAAAAGCAAACTAATTATACAGAACTACTTTTGCCTTCCAAATTCAAGCTGCTTCTTTCAGTGCTCACTCTGCAGAAAATCAAGTTTGATTTTAACCAATCATTTGGCAAAATCACATCCAAGTGCTTGGAACAGAAACTGGTCTGCTGGATCCACCAGGTCACACCTAGGACATCAAAGGAAATGTGTCTTAATTTTGCTCAGAGGTTGGGAGTAGACTAGGAGTCTTATTATTATTATATTGTATTATTACTTTTAGTAATAATATTACTATTATTATATTATTACTTTAGGCTAATTTTGTTCTGATGAAGTAGCTTTTTAAAAAATTCATAGAACTGAAAACTGAACTTGATTTACTCTGAACAATCGTTTATTCAACTTAAGTGTATGTTATTAGAATTATACAGTCCTGATACTACTCCTGCTTCTGAAATTTAACATCTACTAGAGGGTTTTGGGGGACGTGGTGGCGCAGCAGCTTAATGACGCTGAAAGTTGCTGGCCAGAAATGGCTGACGCTTCGGCGGTTCGAGTCCAGCCTTCGCGTTAACAGGGTGAGCTCCTGTTTCCCCTCCCCCCAGCTCCTGTCAACCCAACAGTCGAAAACTCACGTGAGTAGATAAATGGGTACTCTCACTCCGGTGGGAGGAAAAATGCTGGCAGCACCTTGCACAGAGAGACAGGACCAGTTGCCAGTAAGCGCGAAACCGCGCTCGCCCGAAAAAAAGGGCGCGAAGCAACGGAAACCCTGCCTCCTGCGCTCGCCAGCTGGGCTCTGCTCTAGGAAGGAGGCTGTGGCAAACCACTTCCGAAAAACAATTGCCTTGAAAACTGCAAGGATTCGTCCAGGCAGTCACTGCAGGGTCAGTAATGACTGAGCGCAGACAAAAAAAAAAAAAGAGGGTTTTGGAGGAATCTATAGAGGCTGAAAAGCCAATAATCCATTTTTATAAAAAGTTGAAGGAATTGGATGATTTTGATACTTTTTATTTCTATATGCTTTAGAATGAGTTTGAATGTTCTGATTATGCAAATCAGTGAAAGATTACATCAAAGACACTTAATTTAGCCTCATTTGAATTAATAGTGAGGTTACTACCATAGACAATTTTGTTTTGTAAATATTGGATGAGAACCAGTTTTGAACAGTGATTAAAGGCATTGAACTAGAAGCTGGGAGAATATGAGTTCTAGTCCTGTCTTAGGCATGAAAACCAGCTGGGTGACCTTTGGCCAATCACTTTCTCTCAGTCCCAGGAAGAAGGCAATGCAAACCACTTCTGAAAGTTGCCAAGAAAACAGCATGGACTTGTCCATATAGTTGCCACGGGTCAAGACTGAATAGAAGGTATTATCTATCATCCATCCATCATCCATCATCTCTCTCTCTCTCTCATCTATCTATCTTGTATTTTTCAAGGAAGTGATAGCTCTACAAAGTTATTATCTGCCTACCTACCTGCCTACCTACCTACCTACTTATACTATCTATCTATCCTCAGAGAATATGATAGTTGTTGCATTGCTGATGAAACTGCAATTTAGGAGCTGGAACATGAACTTATACAGTCTTTATAGGGCCTGTTCCTATAATTGCCATATTTAGGGCTGAAATCCTTAGAATTATTAACATGATTTCAAGCTGCTCCATACATGTATACATTATTCTCACCTGAATGTCTGGTATCTAGAATCCATCAAGATACAAGCATTGTGAATGTACAAAGGGTGGCCAAAGGAAGAATAAAACTGGAATACTAAATATGCACCTCATTTGCAGCACTGGCTTATTGGTATATGTTGGTCAACATCTAAAGTACAGTTTTTTTCGGGGGGGGGGTTCAGCAGAAGACTAAGGAAGTAAACTTTTTAGCAGTTTGATTTTTGGGGGGGGAGTTGTTTTGTTCATGATCTAATTTTCTATTACTTTTTTCTGCTTTAAATATTTAATATTATTTCACATTGTTAATACAATCATAGAATCATAGAACCGTAGAATCATAGGGTTGGAAGGGACCTTGGAGGTCTTCTAGTCCAACACCCTGTCCTGTGTACAACTTTTTTCCTTTTTCTGTTATTAACTCAATAAAATATTTATATAGAAAAGAATCACCTCACAATGCAGATGTATAGAAATTTAACTTCTATGTAAGAACATACTGTATCCTATATTAGGGTTCCTGATGGCTGGCTGGGGAATTCTGGGAGTTGAAGTCCACCCATCTTAAAGTTGCTGAGGTTGAGGAACCCTGTCCTATATTGTTCCACTAACGGTAAATTAATTGTTCGAAGTGTGAATTTACTAGCATTGATTCTTAGTACCTCATGATCTATTAAGTATAAGAGGGCAATGGGGTGTAGAAGGGGAATTTAAGATCCTCTTAGTCTATCAGTGTGTCAAGGCCCATGCAGAAGGGCAAAATAAGAAAACAGATATTACACAGATTTTAGTAATATCTTTAATGCTAGTAGGGGTTAAATACAGAATCATGGAAACTGTAATGGAAATTTCCCAGCCTCATTTATTGTAAGTTAATTAAGTTGGAGTCTCTTGAATTCTTTGAAGTGCTTCTTCCCAGAATTCTCTCTACCTGGCTTATGTTGCCATTTATGATATAAACTGTCAACTGACTCACCATTTCTTGACTATTTATGTCTGTGCTCTCTTCCATTCCTTTATCAACCTCCCACTATCTCTTATATATTCTTCTTTGTTTTATGAAATTGCTAACCTCAGGTCACTTCTTTCTGCCTTTGTTCCTAAACGCACATGTATGAAGTACATACTTTTTAACTTTTCTTCTGTTAGGATATAGCTAGGTACTGTATTTGCTAGGATTTGCCCATTCCTATAATGTATTTCCTGAAAATAAATCTCCTTTTTGTTATAGACATGAAACTTGTTTCACTAATAATTTCTCAGTTCACATTCCTGTTCTCAGGATTGGTCACATGCATGTACAGAATACTTTAACTCTGACCTAAATAACTCTCAAATAAATAGGATCAAGTTATGCATATTATTTAGGGCTAGGGTTATATTTATGCCCAATATATGTAGTTTTAATTACTGGAAAATTACTGTTTTGTAGTTAGTGGTTATTTTCTTCACGATCATTAGGAATGGACATGATTCAGTACTTGTTGAAACCACAGTTCAACATAGGACCTTGTGTTTAGACAGCCATGATTCAGTTATATCATTATTATCATTTGCTTGTCCCAAGAAAAAGGAGAAGGAATAATCAACATCATATAGACAGCTGTTATTCCTAGGAAGAGCATCATTGTAGAAAATCCAGAGACTACCAGTCACAAAGCCTTTCCATGATTCAGGGGTCAAATGGGGAAAGTTTTCAGCAATGAGCTATGAGCATAAGTATGTGTTTCTTTTAGTACTGAAGCCTCGTGTTGTGTAGACTTTGTTCAATAAAACAGTATTCAACAAGTACAGTTAGCCATTGCTGCCATTTTCACATCTAAGTGAAGGGCAGCTTTACATCAAGCTAGGATCCTGTTCCTTTAGAGTAGCCTTCCCAATAGGTTCCTTCTAAGCATGCTGACAATGTAATTGTATGTGGAAATAACCATGGGAGATGGAGGGAAGAAATGCTGCCTAGGGAATTATCAGATAAGAGGAGGCATAGCCCACAGCTACATAACTGAAAGAGAAAGAAACTCAGAAAGGAACCTTCCTAACTTATCAGGCTGTAAAAGAGACAGCAGGAGATTTGTACTTTCAGACTTGCAAGATTCTGTTCATGTAGTTTTACAATAAAATAGAATTAGCTCATCTGGTCATGGTTCCTGTCTGTTCTTCCCGAGAAGGCTGATAACAACACAATACGTTCTCAGTATGTTGGCTAGAAATTCTGGGAATTATAGTGCAAATATACCTGTTGGGCACTTGGTTTCATAAGGTTGTTTTAGAGTCAGTGCAATGCCTTTTGGAATGAACAGTTCTTCCAAGTATCTCCATTATATCTAAATTTAACCATCTTGATCCATTTATATTGCTGCAAGTTTAAATTCTCTGATAGCCAAAAATGGAAATTAAAGATTTATGAAACATAAAATATTCATATCCATGAGAGACTTATGTATTTTTACTGGCAAATAAATCTCAGTTGAGTAATTGTACCAACATAGATTGATAAATAGTATGTTACCTTAGCCCAGTGAATCCTGCATTCAAATTTCTGTCCTACCATGAACTCCTTGTGTTAATTTTGTCACTCATGAGGTTTACTTGAAAGAAATATATTTTTATGAAAGTCAGGCTATGCACGTGATATTATAATTGGAATTATTCACATGTAAGTGTGCATCAGAGTGCAGCTTTCAATAATGTGTGATTTATTTACCATTTTAGGTTGTTGCTTTTTTCATTAGAGGTCAGCAAATTACTCTTATCAAAATGTGACACATTTCAACTGGGGGTGGGCAACTTGGTGCCTTGCAAACATTTTGGACTTCAGGTCTCAACTGTCCCATGGCTTGTGGGTTATCCAAAAATGTGGAGCATATCAGATTGCCTAGCCCTGCTTCAAATAAATGTCTCAGTGGCAATTTATGTCTTTTATACCTTAACCAATTTGTTCTTCTATTACTTGTGCCACTGAAATAAACTGAATTTGGTTTAGTGAGTCTTTCTGACTCTTCTATGTTACCAAGCCTTTATAATATTTCCTTTATAATCTTTAAAAATGTTCTTTAGATTAGTGAGGCATTATCTTGTTCCTCCTGCTCCCTTGGGCTCCTATTAATGTTGCAGATGTAATTAGTGGTCCAAGGTCATACCTCTTTGTTTTAAAGCAGGGAGGAAAAACTAAGCCACTCATATTTCATTTGTATAATAGAGAATGACAGCTGCAGCTGGTCACAGAGCAATATAGTTGTACCTGAGTGCTTCAGAGTTCATAAAGGAGGAACCCTACTCTCTCTCTCTCTCTCTCTCCCTCCCCCCCCCCCCCCCCACACACACATACACACACACACGTTCTCCCTGCTTTCAACAGGAATAATCTTTATCTTCTGCTTGGCTGGAAATGACAGAATCATTTTTATCTATGCTGGGTCTAGCTGGTTTTTCTTTTTCTCCTCTATGCTGAAACAGCTTTTGGGAAAAAAATCAGAAATGTAAGGGGCATGTCTTTGATTCTTCTTGAAGTTGAAGAAAAAGGACCTTTTTTTTAATTGGAGGAGGGCTGATATCAGGAGTGATTGTTTTTCTGTTCCCTTGAATGTGATTGTTCAGAACGGATGCCATCGTTCTGTTCCCTCCAACTGGAGGAAAAGATGAAAATGGCATATCTTTTCCAGTGAGGGAGGCAGACTAGTCTGATGGTCAATTTTTATCAGAGCAAAAAAACAGGGGGGAAAAATCCACTTCCAATTTCAGCATCCTGTCCTAGTTACTTGTATGTTTTGTCTGCTTAAAAATATTGGAGGAAATTGTCTGTTGCATATATAGTTTAGCACACAGATAACAGTTGGATAGCAGAAGTATTTATTGTTTTGATTATATCTCTCTTTCTACTCTGGTGAATACTTAAATCAGCTAACAAAATTGAAAAAAAAAATATATATAATTTTATGAACATAAATTATAATTAAAATTAATATTAAAATCAATAAACAGCTAAAAATCCTGCAAAACAGATAAATCTTTATAGATTTGATGAAAACAGAGTGAGACTAAAATGCATTTCCCAAGAATACGAATTCTTAGCCAACCTAGCCAAGGACCCTGGGGCTCAGTCTTGCGGTGATCTGGAATGAGTTCAAGTCAGTGACTCCTGAATAAATAGATAGGGTTCCCTGTGCTCTTAGTTTGGCCACCTGTTTATCAGGCCCAGGTCCTTCCTGGGTTGCTAGGGCAGCCAGGGAGGTGACCTGAAGTTGGGTCCATGCCGTGGTGTTAGCCTTGTTGAAAGAAGGGTTGATGCCTTCTTGAAGGAGGTGGTTCTGTGCAGCCTCCTCAAGAGGCCAACCTTGGATCCAATGATTTTAGACACCTACCATCACGTCTCTAGCCTTCATGGGCTTCATGGCCCCAAAATCAGAGATAGCTCAGGAGTTCGTGACCACCATGGCAACCACAGACCTCATCCAATTTATTCAGGATCCCATTCTCAGAGATGTGGTATATCACATATTGGATCTATTTTTTTGTCTTGGGGCAATGGCACTGTGATCTGGGGTTGAGGGATCACTCCCTTTTGGTCTGGGAGTTCTCTGTAGCTGCAGGTCTGGCATATAGTTTGGTGGAGGCCCTTGTCATGGCTTGGATGAGCATGTTGCAGGGGCTCTGGACTGGATCACACCTGAGTGAACTCTCTTTGGTCATGGATCTTGTAGAGCACCATGGTTCTAGATGCCTAGAGTGCAGCTGGCAAAAGATGAAGAGTGAAGCCAACCAAGCACAAGTAAGAATAAGATTAAGATTCTTCACAATAAAGAATATTTATTAAGAATTACCTTATGGCAAAAAGGGCAGTGAAGTGAACTTATTCTCTGCTCTTATTGCATCTGCAGATAGCTGGCCAGTGGTTCTGTTTTGGATGACTAGCTTTCTCCTGAGAAAGGAGGGGGAGACATTGCAGGGCTGCCATCGGGGATATTCTCAGCATGCATCAGACTAAGTTGCTCGGCTTCACTCAGAGTTGGTCGCCAGCTGGGCAGGTCCTTTGGAAGCGCCCAAGACATATCTGAGCTCAGTTAACTGGGAGGAGTTTGAATGGTTGATCCTGACAAAGTAAATAGAGTCCTTGCAGTGGAGAGCTCAGCCACCTGTGTCCTGGACCCATGCCCTTCCTGATTGCTCAGGGAGGTGATGTGTGGTTGGGTCCAAGAGGTGGTTAATGCCTCTTTGTGGAGATGCTGGTCCCTTTTGCCTTGAAGGAGATGGCGCTGTTCCCCTCTCTTAAGAGACCATCCTTGGACCCAAACATGCTGGATAACTTTTGTCCAGTCTTTTTAGGGAAGGTTTTTGAAAGTGTGGTTGGCTATCACCTGCAGAGGGCTCTGGATGAAGTGGATTATCTACACCCTTTTCAGTCTGGGTTCAGGCTGGGTTACAGTATGGAGATGGCATCAGTTGTGATTGTAGATGACCTCTGGAGGGCTCTAGATGGGGGTGCTATAACCATTTTGGCCTTCTTGGATCTCTTGGATGCTTCTGATACCATTGACCATGTATCCTTCTGGACTGGCTTTGAGGACTGGGAATGGGAGGCACTGTTTTGTAGTAGTTCTCTTTCCTCTGTGGACAATTACAGTCAATGTTAGTGGGGGGAAGGTCTAACTCTAGACCCCTGCAATGTGGGGTGCTTCAGGACTTGGGTCTCTTGCTGTTTTTCTTTAATATCTACAGTTGTGTGAAAAAGAAAGTAGACCCTCTTTGAGTTCTATGGTTTTACATATCAGGACATAATAAAAATCATCTGGTCCTTAGCAGGTTCTCAAAAGTAGGTACAGGATGTGGTATCCTCATTATGTTGATACCCAGTTAAACAGCTCCACCCATGGCTGGGTAGCTGATGCTGTTTTGGTGCTGACTCAATACCTGGAGACTGTGAGTGTCTGGATGGGGAAGAACTGGGTCCAACTCAACCCTATAAAGATGGAGTGGCTTTGGTTTTCTGACCCCCAGGTCTGGTGATGTGTTATTTCTAACTTCAGTGTGATAGCACTTCCCCAAACAGAGCTGGTGTGCAGTTTGTGAGGCCTGGGCTCACAGCTCCTGCTTGAGGAGCAGGGAGCAGCTGTGGCTGCGGGGGTGGGGTGGGGGATCTTTGCACAGATACATCTTGTGTGCCAACTGTGCCCATTCCTGGACTGGGAGGCCTTGCTTACAATCACTCACACCTTGACAACTTCCTGGTTGGACTGTAACACACACTCCCTGGAAGTTACAACTGATCCAAAATGAGATGGAGTGTGAAGTGTTGGGTGCCCCTTGGTTTCCCCATATCACACTGCTGTTGTGTGAGCTGCACTGGTTCCCAATTTCTTTCCTGATGCATTTCAAAGTGCTAGTTATTACCTTTAAAACCCTATATGGCACAAAGACAGGTTATTTGTGGGATCCTTTTCCCTGAATGTATCTACCTGTCCCACCAGGTTATATAGACGGGTACACTCCAGGTCCCTTCCCTTAAATACTGCCATCTAGTGAGACCTAAGAAGCCTGCCTGTTCTATAGCAGCTCCCCTGTGGAACACCCTTCCCCTGGGATCTACCAGATCCCCACACTTTTAGTCTTCTGGAAAACCATAGAGGGTTGGCTTTTCCCCAGGCATTGGGATAGAATGAGTTTGTAACCCAAGGATTGTATTGTTTGATGGAGGTTGTTGGTTAAGCATCAGGTTTTTGGTTTTATTGTTTTTGCTTTTTATTATTGATGTGAGCCACCCAGAGTTGTGTTTCATAAGATGGTCAGCCATATAAGTCTAATAAATAAACAAACAATTTCCTGTTTAGGGAAGGGTGTTGGGAAGGTGGTCAGCCTGCAATTGTAGAGAACCCTGGAAGAAGTAGATTATCTATATCTGTTCTAATTGGATTTTAGGCCAAGATTCAGTACTGAGACAGCTTTGGTCATTCTTGTTGATAACATGTGGTAGAATTTGCATGGAGCCACTTCATTCATCCTTGTGTGACTTGATCTCTCAGTGGCCTTTGATACTGTCAACCACAGTATCCTTCTCAACTGGCTGCAGGAGTTGGGAATTGGAGGCACTGTTTCACAGTGATTCTCTTCCTGTGTCCTGTTCCAGTTGGTGTTGGCAGCAGGAAGAGATGATCCTCTAGGTCCCTCTTATGTGGGGTACCACGGTGTTCAGTGCTCTCTCTCCTCCTGCTTAACATTTACATGAAACTGCAGGGTGAAGTCATTCACCAGTTTAGGGTTTGGTTATTTATTTATTTATCTATTTATTTATTTATTTATTTATTGATAGATTGATAAGGCTGCCCAACTCAGACAGTGTGACTCTGGGCCATACACAACATAAACACACAACAACAACAATATTCTAACAACAAACAACCAATATATAAATACAAAATCTATATTTATTAACAATATGTCAATGATACCAAACTATATCTTTGAACCCCAAGCCAGCCAAGTGAGGCTATTAAGGTCTTGTCCCAGTGCCTGGAGACTGTGCAGGCCTGGATGGGGAGGAACCAATTCTGCCTTAATGTTACTGAATGGCTGTGGATATTAAGTCTCCCTGGACCTGGGATTTTCCATTTCTACTCTTGGATGGAGTAGCACTTCCCAATCCAAGAGTGGTGTGTACTCTGGGAGTCCTTATGGCTCATGGCATCTGTGGCCAAGTGAGCCTTTGTACAGCTCCTTCTGGTGCCCCAGTTGCACCCTTTCCTTCATCAAAAAGCCCTTCAGTCATTCATGCCCTAATCACCTCATGGCTCAAAAACTGCAGTGCGCTGTACATGGGGCTGCCCTTGAAAACCACTCAGAAGAACCAGTGCAGTTCACAAAGCACAATTGTCATTACCGCCCATGCCACTGCATTCTGGGCAAGTTGATTGTCCAGAATGCAGTGGCATGGGCGATAATGACAATTGTGCTTTGTGAACTGCACTGGTTGCCAGTTTGCTTCTGGGTATGATTTAAGGTGCTGATCATCACCTATAAAGCCCTATGTGGCATAGGACCAAGTTACTTGAGGGACCATCTATCTCCTATGTTTTCTGCCAGGCCAGTAGCACTGGTAGAATTGGTGCAGTCTGGGTTCTTTCAATTAAACAATGCCATCTATGAGTACCCAAGAAGCATGCCTTCTCTGTTGTGATGCTTGCCTTCTGGAATGAAATCCTCCCTGAAATCTGTGTGGCTTCCATCCTGTTGACATTATGTAGGGCCTTGAAGATCTGTTGTTCTCCCAGGCCTGGGATTAAGATGGATGGAACCCTTCTTGGATTTGTTTTTGTTTATGTTTTTGTATAGAGTGATTGGATCTGATCTTGCTTTGTTTTGTATTTATTTTTATTGTTTATCATATTGTGAGCCACCCAGAGTTGGATTGCAGTTGGGTGGTACCTAAATCCAAATGAATGAATGAATGAATGAATGAATGACTTTGTAAGTCTACGTTAGCCCAGACCCTGACATCCAACATGTTGAGCATGGACATTTGCAGTGGAGAAATCCATAATACTGATCTTTTTGCATATAGGTCTAAGATGTGCAACTTGCTCAAGACAAGTGCTGAGGAATGTACCCCAAAAACTAGACAGTTTCAGGATTAACATTAATAACACTGAATTCAATTTATGATTAATATGATTACGCCTCATATATTTAACACTTTATCCTTTCTGTTGCATTAAGAGTTCCCTGTGGGAACTTTGGAAGGGCTGGAGGAGCCAGACTACAGACATTCACAGACCACGTGGAATCCTAGAGCCTAAGGAGGTATACCTCAGATGCAGATAAAGAAGACTCTTCTCCTTCTTGAAATATTGGTAATCCATCATTGTCTCTCTGACTCTGAAAACTTTTCTGTTCATCTTTCTTCAGTTACTGATTTAATGGCAAGCCCATATCTATACATCATCTACAATAACTCAGTATAATAGGGGCACTGTCATATCTGTTTCAGGTTTTGTAGGATCTCTATGACTACCACCATTTCCATTCCTCCAGAGGCATAACAGGTTGAAAAACTTTAATTTTTGCTTACTATACCCATGAATAGATACTAAATACTAAATACTAAAACCATGAATCCATATTATTTTAGGTAAAACAAGCTCATTAGGTTTTGGCTTAGCACACTGTGCCACTGTTTCTAACCAATTTTAGGAAGTAGCCAGTAGGAATTCATATCCATGGATCTTTCTTTGCCTTATGGAATATTTATGGTCTAGTCAAATATCTGTGAAAGGGACCTTATCATTCCCCCATTGCATTTACCTGGAAGTGGAATGAAATTCCTACTAAAATAAAATCTGAAGTTTTTATCACACACATTATTAAAGCTAGTCTCATTCTTGGCATTTTTATCAGATGGCTAAATAATACTTACAAGTGAGATGCTTCTCTGTATTCAACTTTTAAGCAAACTGATTAATGTCAGGCTAATTCAACACATGTGAGGAAATTAATCACAGTGATATATATTGGGTAACAGATATAGTGGGTGTCATATAATATAACTCTAACCCTGAGACTGTTTATTCTGCTGCAAGGAGTCTGTTGGAGTGGACAGCGATAATAAATTTAATGAAATAAATAACTAAATGAATAATATAATGATAAACCGAGTAGCCTTTCTCAACTGGTACTTTCCAAATTTGTTGGATTTCAATTCCATTGTTCATAACCTTTGACCATGTGGATGAGCTTGATGGGTGTTGAAATCTGTAAGGCACCAATGGGGGAAGGTTGCTCTAGAAAAAATTGTCTGACGTTTGAAATTAATGTATTATGTAATAACACAGAAAGCAGTCTAATAATGCAAAAAACAAAATCACATTGTAATGCAAAGAATGACAAGAGATTAATAACCTGCTTTTGTACTAATAATCACAGATTACTGAAATTTATTATAGCCATTAAAGCTTGAAAGTATTACTAACAGGTACAACAATAATGACTTTAACATAGAAATGTAAGAGATAGTTAATGAGAGTAAAAGCCAACTAATGTTGCTTTGTAGGGGGATTTATAGAACATGATAACCTTCAGTGTGTTGTATGAGATTTAGCTAAGCATGAGCACAGATTTTGAGAGAAACTATTCATCTATTTTTTTATGCCACCCACTAGCAAGATAATTTTACAATTTTGCAACAGAGGACGTACCAATTTTCTACTTCTTATGCCACAATAAATCAATAAATCATGTTTCTAGATAAAGTTGAGTGATGTTTAAAGCATTTTTGGAATCATGTTACAAACAACTGAACCATTTCTGACATAAGGACATAATTTATTGAAAACGCCTGTTTCTTACAGTATTATTCCCCAACCTGTTGCCCTCCAGATGTACGGGAACTATATGTCCTACATCCCCAGCTATCATAGTAGAAACTGTAGTTCCCACACAGCTTAGGGCATAAGAATGGGGAAGAACTTCCTACAATATGTCTTGGCAGAATTAAAATTAGCATCTTTAATCATATTTGTGGCTCTGAATCCATTTCAGTCATCAACATCTGTGACACACAGCTGTGTACTCAGTATACTGAAAGATATGGTCTCACTGGTACCAAATAAAAAGTATAATTATGAAAATGAGTCCAATTGAAGTTACCTAAAAAGAATTGGTGTTATGTTCCACTGTATTATTAACTCATCTTCATAGTATTTACCATTATAAGTAACATATTTTATATAGAATTTTTCTGTTTCCTAACAAAGGAATTTTAAAGGAGGTTTCCAGTGAGAAATAGCTGAACTGGAGTAATAATTACATTGAATTCTATTTATTTGGAACTGATGGAAGAATGGTGGGTTCATATAAAAGTTTAAATAAAAATATGGTTTGATTATGTTTGATTTAATCATATTATATGGGCCAAGCCAATTATGGCATATTCAGTAAACTCGGTTAAATATTTGATTTATTAGTGAACACAATGAACATCCGCTTAGTTGTTTTAGTATGTTATTACCACTGTTATGGTGTTTCTCACAAGCCATATATAAATATATCCTTACTTCAGTGAGTTAGCTTCCAGTTTCAGTTTTGAAAATCCAGAAGGCAATAGATGTAAAGGTGTAGGAAAAAGAAAACAAATGGAGCCAAATGTCAGCAAATGAAGTTTCAGGTACTTTGACCTATTGTAGTTCTAATAAACTCTTTCTAAACGTTTCGTCTATTTCTGCAGAGCCTGACATTCAGAGAATGAGTGATAAATAGTCGCTTATACTTTTCAAGTATTGCACGCTCTATCTGTGAGATGGGATTAAAAAAAAAAAGAAAGAAAACAGCTAAAGAGAGTAGACACTATTTTCCAGTTATGGTTGTAGCATTGTGCCAAGCTGAACTCAGTTCTTGACTTGGCAACACCATTTCAATTAAAAAAAAAAAAAGAACAATATGAAACATTGATTCCCCTCATTTTACAGGTTTTTGGTTCTATTTCTGAAGTTGGGTTTGTCTAGTTTTCATTTCCTAAGCCCTATACTTTTGGACCTGCAAGCCTTTCCTGTGGAGATGTGTTTGGGGTTAATTGGTAGTGATAACCTGTGTGACTAGCTCTCTGAATTCTATCAGAAACCTTATATCTATAACTGTTTCAAAAGTTCATGCCAGAGGAAACAGGTTCATGGGCTTTGAACTTTCATATTAAGTCTGTTGATTGTTGGTCTGGGCTGCAGAAACCTGAAGGACCACTAGCAGGCAGCAAAGAGATACAGAAAATGACATATCTTTGCAGTCATCTAGAGGTTGTCAGAATTTTTGCAGTTCACATTGGACAGCCTTAGTTTTGTTTTATATATTGTCTCTGTGGGATGAGTATATTCTGATACATATGTACATAAACAAACACACAACTGATGTTGAGTCTTCTTGCTGATGGTGATGATCATGCATCTTTTTCAAATTTGTCATATTCCAAATATAGGGGTACTTAAATAATTCCTGATATCTGACAATTTAATTCCCCCACATCTAAAAGACATTCAGTGTAACTTTATCGTGAAAATGCCTAGATTCAACATTTCTAGGGAAGTTCGTAAAAATCACACCTTACTAAAAGCAGCAGAAGACTATTTTCAAAAGCGCAACTGCAGATCTGTTATTTCAGCTGATGTGTGTAGCCCCACACAGAACAACCTGTCCACCTATGCCTTGATCATCAGATTCACTAATAAATAATATTTGAGTCTTGTCCAGATTAAAACTGAATGAAATAAGTACAGTATATTAATTATATGCTATCTTATTTACTAATGGGGATGCAGTGGCGCGGCTTAATGACGCTGAAAGTTGCCGGCCAGAAATGGCTGACGCTTCGGCGGTTCGAGTCCAGCCTTCGCGTTAACAGGGTGAGCTCCTGTTTCCTCCCCAGCTCCTGTCAACCCAACAGGTCGAAAACTCACGTGAGTAGATAAATGGGGACTCTCACTCTGGTGGGAGGAAAAATGCTGGCAGTGCCTTGCACAGAGAGACGGGACCAGTTGCCGGTAAGCGCGAAACCGCGCTCACCCGAAAAGGGCACGAAGCAACGGAAATCCCGCCTCCTGCGCTCACCAGCTGGGCTATGCTCTAGGAAGGAGGCTCTGGCAAACCACTTCCGAAAAACAATTGCCTTGAAAACTGCAAGGATTCGTCCAGGCAGTCACTGCAGGGTCAGTAATGACAGCGCAGACCAAAAAAAAAAAAAATCTTATTTACTGATCGTTACTGACAAAGACTATGGGAAAAATATCAGTGTGCATTAATTTAAGAACAGGTGGCTCAATTTTTTATAAGGAGAGAGCAGAATGAAGCTATTAATAAACAGTATATTGTTCAAATACATGAAGGCATTGGCCCAATAAAGCACACTTGCCAGGAAATATGCTCCCTTGGTAGAAGCATATAGATTTTGCTTTCAAGTAAAAAATATTTTTAAACTGAAAAACCAAGAATGAGTCTAAGAAATAGAGAAAAAAAAGAAAAAGAAAAAAAAGCAAATTCAACTCTTATTGAATTCTATTCTTAATTATCTCCTTGACAGCTGTTTAAATGTAGAACGTTCATGTTTTCAGTCACCAGTATCTGCTTCAAACACAGCAATGTAAAGGCTGGTTTGAACAAAGCATATCAAGTGAGAAACTGGATCAGAAACTATGTAGCTTAGTATCTTGAATTCCAAAGTGCCTTCAAAGATACCTATTGAGAACCCACAAATATTTTATGCAATATCACATTTACATATGTTCTCTCTTAATATACAGGTAGTCCTCAACCTATGACCATTCGGTCAGCAACCATTCCAAGTTATGATGGTGCTGAATGAATGGTGGTTACGAACAGTCCTCAGAGTTCCAGCTGTCCCAGCACCCCCTTAGTCACATGATCGCAATCTGGGTTGCTAGCAACCCATTTGGACTTACAACTGGTTGCCAAGTGCCCCATGGTCATGTGATCACCACTTGCAACCTTCCCTGCTGGCTTCCCCAGAAAGTCAAAACCCTCCCCAACCCATGCACCATGTCTCACTCATCCTCCCCAACCTGCACTGCACTTCTTGTGCACCATGCACATTCACGCACCCTCTCTGAATCATGCCTCTTGCCACCTTCATGCACCCTCCCCGATCTGCACCTCTCACACACTCTCATGCTTCCTCCCCAACCTGTGCCTTTCATGCACTCTCGTACACCCTTACTGACCTGCACCATCCCTCTCACACCTTTGCACACAATCATTAACTCTCCCCAATCTCCCTGATCTGCTTTATAATCGCATTGCTTAGTGATGGAAATTCCAGTCCCAGTTGCCATTATAAGTCAACCTGTATATATATTTTTTAAACAATTACATTTGTTTTTTCAGTCACCTATAATGTATTTTTGATATGTGGAATAGAAATCAAAGACAAAAGTCTCAGAGCAGGGAAGATTTATTAACGGTTAATGAGAAACTGAAAGAAGAAATAAGCTCAGAAGAGTCAAGACAAATAGAGCCAAGAATTAAAAGACAGAAATTTTAAATCTATGGGTCTTTTAACACAAATGACTCAATTTCAAAATTCTGATTTTCAGAATTCAAGCATGTAGCTTACTGCTGGATGGCCTTCTGACCTGCTGCAGAACCTGCAAGAACAGCCAGTGAATGCATTTATTTTGGCAATGGGAGACTCTGCAGATGGTATTTCTGATGAGCTACCTGTTTGGTTACATTTGTGCCAGTTTACCAGCAGATTTCTGGTATACTGGCTTCAGGAAAATAAGTGCAAGGTTACCTGAGGCTCTATGGATGATATGGTCCATGTGGGTACAAGAGGTTCACATTTGATTTAAGCCCATCAACTGCACACTGTTATTTCTCTGTGGCTTAGTTTGTCTGTGGGGCTAAGGTACGTAAAAAGATCTGCATCATTTCTTTTGTACTCTACAAGAGTGAAGATAAAAGAAGACTTTGCTTCTTTCTTTTAGTGCTTCCTCCTGCTACTGAAGATGTGTAATGGGCAGCAAGAATAACCTTAAGGAACAGGAGGAAGAACACAAAAGTCAGATGAAAGAAATTTGAGCCCGAGGCAGAAATGTAATTTGAGTGTCTCAGACTTGACCCTCCCCAATTCTCTTGAAGATAAAGGGAGGAAGCAGGGAGGCACATTCAGACTTGCAAAATTCTGTTATTGTAATCATATAATAAAAGTAGTATTAGCATTCAAAACTTTGGTTTCCTAGTCCAGTCTATCTTGAAGGACTGACAAGATGGAATGCTGTAGAGAAAATATCTCATATATGAAGTAAGCTACATGAATGGTTCACAATATGGTAATGGCCACCACGTAACTTAAATTGATCTCCCTGTAGTACTCTCAGTGTAATGCACCAGCTTTAAAACATAGGGCTGTTTATTTATTTCTAACTTAAATTAATCCAGGCTGCAATTGTCCATTTGTTGCATATTCGTATAATAGTTCTGTCCAGATGCCAGTGTGATCCCATAATACGCTATTGCATAGCCTTGATTAAAATTTGTCATTAATCTTCCATTGGTTCAGAAATAATGGACACCTTTGCCTTTTTGTTTGTTTGCTACTTACTATGACCAAGAAGAAAAAGTCTGTGAGAAGAGATAGGCAAAACAGCAACAACCTTTGTCTGTAGTCATTTCATGAAAAATTAAATCATTGTGCATGGATTTGTTCTCTCTTATACATGCTGACTCCAATTTATGGCTGCATAACCAACGTTACCTGTTTGAAGGAAAGTGACTTTGTGAAAACAAGTGGATTTCTGCAAATCATGTCCCTTGTTTCTAAGCAGTCTATCCTTCTTGTTGAAGACTACTATTCTGAAGGAAAATAATTCTTTATTTGGGAAATATTCAGGAGAATTAAACAAGGAGAATATATCAACAAAGATTAAGTTGTTCATCTATATTTAATATAGGGTATAATCTTGTATTTAGTTGTTGTTTTTTAAACCTTTACCTTCAAAACAGACCATTTGTCAAAACAGCTTAGTTTGAAAATATAACTAAGAACATGAAACTTGGAGCAAAAAGAATCTACCTTTTAGTATGTTACAGTGAGAGATGGACATAGAGGCTAGACCTGCAGCCCTCTTCAACCACAGCAGGAGTTTGTTCTTCATACACCATAACGCACTGAAAATAATCCACGAGTCATTTCTCTTTGGAAATTTTCTGTACTTAAACATACTGACGAGTATCAAATAATTAATTGGAACTATCAGAGGTCAAATATCAAAAGTAGCAGAAGTAAAAAAAAAAAATTCAAGCATTTTGCCTCAAATATAAAAATGGCCTCTAGGTACTGTTGCTGAACTGTCACTTTTGGCATTCTGCGCTGTTGACCAAACTGGCTGGATCTACTGGGAGTTGCAATTTAGCAACTTGCATTATCTACATGTTCTTCAGTCCTCTTCTTTTTGAATTAGTGAACATAAGCTTCAGGATTCTGTTAGTCTTCTGCTGGCAGGCCATATTATATTAGCGTACAGGCATGCAATTGGTATACTTGCCAGTCTGATACTGAGGTGGATAGTTGCTACTTGTTTCATTTATGTTTTAAATAATATTTTTATGATTTATGTTTTACTTATATTTTATTCCCCTTTTTAATTTTATACTGGCTAGTTGCCTTGAATGCCATTCGTTGAAGGAAGAACAGATTATGAATCAAATATATAAATACAGTTCTCTGCCTTAGCACTTTATAAACAAACAAAAGACTTCTGTGCAGAGTTCATGCTGCATCTCATTTCATAGGATAACCTGTTTTATAAGCCTGTTGGGAATATTATCATCAGAGGTCCTCTTCAGGTGCCCTTGCAAGTGGCAGCCATAGAACAGGCTTTCTCAAAGATGACAGAACAACCATGGAATGATTTCTCCAGAAAAAAATGTATATGAAAGTTTCAAGATGGAATGTACGTTTTGAATGGAATTGAATTTGAAGTCAAGGACAGGCAGAATGTGGAGTTCATTGCATTTTCAACTATCAGAGCTAGTTATCTGTCACAATATGGATTTACTGGGTAAACCATGTAGGTATTAGCCCGCTGGAACACTATTTCACATATGTATTCCACTTATATTTGAACTGGGGTGACTGTACCCTAAGTCAAATTAAAGATGTGTACCAATGAAGCAGAAGAATATGTGGAAAAGAACAATAAGCTAGCCTGTGATATTCTTATCTACAATTGTATGCGGTTTTCTATTTCCTATTTTCTATTCAGAGAAGAGAAGGAACAAGGTGCCATGCATACAAAACATGAAAAGAAGTTCATGAGCTTTTTCACATTCTCTTATTCTATATCCTGTAAATTCCATGCAGCAGGATTAAACACAGCAGTTCGTTATTTTTTTGTAGAGTTAGATATTCTATACATATAGATCACAAGTTGCAGACAGCTGTTTGCTGTTTTCTGTGCAGCTTGGACAACCAGTTTTCTCTTCCCAGAGAGAAAGGTTATCATCAGGTTAGCTTGAAACACACCACTGTTTCTTCACTCGTAATAGCAACAAAGACTTTACAAAAGAGTTTAGGGCTAATATATAATACTACTATTCCCTTCTTCCCATATTTGCATTCTGTATAGTTGCTGTGAGAATATAGCTTTTGCATTACAACAGAAATAAATAATAATTATGGAATTTCAAGTTTTAAAATCATAATTTTAAGTAGTATTTTCACTTGGGGAAGGATAATGATTTGAGGGGGAGGATTCTCACTCAGTGGTATCACTGGGGAAAATGTTTGAAGTCTGCAGCTAGGGAAAGGGAAAGAAAATTGTATTATACTCAAAGGTCCTAATTCAGACCTTTTGTAAATCTGCTGTCTCTTAAAACAAAACTCATAATCATGAAAGGGAAACCATTGGCCCACGGCTGTCAGTTAAGGAGCTTATTTATGGCCTATGAGAAAGAATTCACTTAGCTTCTAGAAGAGAATGCTCATCTATGTCTGAAAGGTAAGTACTGTTTTTGTTGTTGTTCAGTCGTTAAGTCGTGTCCGACTCTTCGTGACCCCTGAACCATATTGCGCCAGGCCTTCCTATCTTTCACTGCCTCCCTGAGTTTGCTCAATTTCATGCTCATTGCTTCAGTGATGCTATCTAGCCATCTCATCCTCTGCCGTCCTCTTCTCCTTTTGCCTTCCATCTTTCCCAGAATCAGGGTCTTTTCCAAAGAGTTCTCTCTTCGCATTAGGTGACCAAAGTATCTGAGCTTGAGCTTCATTATCAATCCTTCCAATGAGCAATCAGAGTTGATTTCCTTTAAGATTGACTGGTTTGACCTCCTAGCAGTCCAGGGGTCTCTTAAGAGTCTTCTCCAGCACCACAGTTCAAAGGCATCAATTCTTCAGCGTTCAGCCTTCTTTATGGTCCAGCTCTCACAGCCATATATTACTACTGGAAAAACCATAGCTTTGACTTTTTATAAGACATATTTTATAGGGAATGACCAGCAACCCTTTTGGAAAACATTGATTTTTTGTTTTTAAAGATAGCTAGTTGATAAAGAAGAAATCTGAAATCTATGGTTGGTCAAAACTTTTATCAGGACCAAGCAAAAAATCACAAAAGTGTGTGCAAGCTTTTGACTTCTTTAGAATTCTTTTAGGTAGTAGAGAAAAAAGAGGGAAAAAACAGACAAGTCTGAAAATTTGGACTGATGTGGCCATGAAGTTTGGATTCATTCTCGAGATGATGACTGGTGGCTTAATGAATTCATCACCAGTATTCTATGTCCCAGATTACAGAGAACATTCTGTGAAAAAGAAATTATGGCTCCCCGCTCCATTTCTGAAAACACTAATATGATTTCTAGACAACCTGCCTTTCCCACTCCCAATCATTCTTGACACAGTTTAACATTTATCTGATAATAGTTAGGCTGTTTTGACTATTTTTAGATCTATATAGGCATCAAGATGCTATAAGTATTATCAAAATTATATCTTTGCAAATGTTGAACTTTGAGACCTTACTGCCAATCAGCGCTTGCCTGTTTTGGTCAATAGCTGAGCACAGAAAACTGCCATCTAAACATTGCTCACTTGCTATCATTTCAAGCTAGTTAATAACTGGATAGCTTATCTTCCCTTTCCCACCACACCATATACACACCTCTGTTGCACAAGACAAGTATCTCTTCCTTCTTCTCATAAAAAGAAAAAAATAAATTGCTAGTATTTCCTATATTCCGTGAATTTCCATATACATATTTCTGAACATTTGCCTGTAATATGATTTGAGAGGCAGTTTGAGAGGGGAATATGTTATGGAAAGGCCAAATGTTTAAAAATATAAACAACTTTAAAATGCTTCCCAGATATCATAGCAGCAAATCCCTGTTGACTTGAAGTTCTGGTATAAAAGAACTCTGCATTTAACTCTTTTCTAACCATACCAGCACATTGCTATGATAGGAAGCAGGAATTCTTACTAGATGGGAGTGTGGAATACCCTTAAAGCAAAAGGCCTAGACATGCCCTTTGGAACGAGATTTCCCCCAAGATCCAGATGGCCCCCACTCTGCTGTTGCTTAGGAGAGCCTTGAAGACTTGGCTCTTCATCCAAGCCTTTGGCAAGGGAGAGTGAGACACCTCACTTCATTGCACTTGCCATCTTTTATTTGTAATGTTTTATTGATTTTATTGTAATTTCTTTGTTTGATTGTTGTGAGTCACCCAGAGTTGTTGACAGTCAGACAGCATAGAGGCTTAATAGATGATTGATGATGATGATGATGATGAAGAAGAAGAAGAAGAAGAAGAAGAAGAAGAAGAAGAAGAAGAAGAAGAAGAAGAAGAAGAAGAAGAAGAAGAAGAAGATTATTTGGCTGGAAGAAGTCTTCAGTCATCTCTTAACTCAATGGTTTGTTTTGGAGGTATTGTGTGGGAGCAGAGTTGAGTATGTTTTGGGTAAGTACAGGTGAAACTTGAAAAATTAGAATATTGTGCAAATGTTCATTTATGTCAGTATGGCAACTCAAAAGGTGAAACCAATATATGAGATAGACGCATTACATGCAAAGCGAGATATGTCAAGCCTTACTTTGGTATAATTGTGATGATTATGGCGTACAGCTTATGAAAACCCCAAATTCACAATCTCAGAAAATTAGAATATTACATGACATCAATAACACAAGGATTGGAAATAGGACAATATCGGACCTCTGCAAAGTATAAGCATGCATATGTACTCAGTACTTGGTTTGGGCCCCTTTTGCAGCAATGACTGCCGCAATGCGGTGTGGCATGGATGCTGTCAGCCTGTGGCACTGCTGAGGTGTTATGGAAGACCAGGATGCTTCAATAGCAGCCTTCAGCTCCGCTGCATTGTTCGGTCTCATGTCCCTCATCTTTCTCTTGGCAATGCCCCATAGATTCTCTATGGGGTTCAGGTCAGGCGAGTTTGCTGGCCAATCAAGCATAGTAATCCCATGGTCATTGAACCAGGTTTTGGTACTTTTGGCAGTGTGGGCAGGTGCCAAGTCCTGCTGGAAAATGAAGTCAGCATTCCCATAAAGCTCGTCTGCAGAAGGAAACATGAAGTGCTCCAAAATCTCCTGGTAGACGGCTGCGTTGACCCTGGACTTAATGAAGCACAGTGGACCAACACCAGCAGATGACATGGCTCCCCAAATCAACACAGACTGTGGAAACTTCACACTGGACTTCAAGCATCGTGCATTGTGTGCCTCTCCATTCTTCCTCCAGACTCTGGGTCCTTGGTTGCTCTCATCAGAAAAGAGGACTTTGGACCACTGGGCAACAGACCAGTTCTTTTTTTCTGTAGCCCAGGTAAGTCGCTTTTGACGTTGTTTGTTGTTCAGGAGTGGCTTGACAAGAGGAATAAGAGGACATTTGAAGCCCATGTCCAGGATCCATCTGTGTGTGGTGGCTTTTGACGCACTAACTCCAGCCTCAGTCCACTCCTTGTGAAAGTCCCCAACACTTTTGAATGGCCTTTTCCTGACAATCCTCTCCAGGCTGCGGTCATCCCTGCTGCTTGTGCACCTTTTTCTACCACACTTTTCCCTTCCACATAACCTACTGATGTGCTTTGATACAGCACTTTGGGAACATCCAACTTCTTTTGCAATTACCTTTTGGGGCTTTCCCTCCTTATGGAGGGTGTCAATGATGGTTTTCTGCACAACTGTCAGGTCAGCAGTCTTTCCCATGCTTGTGATTCCTACTGAACCAGCCTGAGAGACCATTGAAAGGCTCAGGAACCCTTTGCAGGTGTTATGGATTCGTTAGCTGATTAGAGGGGGACACTTTGAGCCTAGAATATTGAACCTTTTCACACTATTCTAATTTTCTGAGATTGTGAATTTGGGGTTTTCATAAGCTGTACGCCATAATCATCAGAATTATACCAAAGTAAGGCTTGACCTATCTCGCTTTGCATGTAATGCGTCTATCTCATATATTGGTTTCACCTTTTGAGTTGCCATACTGACATAAATGAACATTTGCACGATATTCTAATTTTTCGAGTTTCACCTGTACGTATGTATGAAAACCTAATGTTGTATCCAGGGATCTATATGTATTGTATAAATACACATGTGATTTGTATGTGTTTTCTCTTCGAATCGCTTCTCTCTTTTTCTCCTCAGAGATGCATATTTTGTTGTGCTTAATGAAGATCATTTTTGGCATTTGAGCTTTTAAGAAAAATCAGATTTGGCATTTGGAGCTTAGATGCAGCCTCTGCCTTGTTTTCAATGTCTTCATCAAATTATCTATCTTTAGAACCCCATAGCAACCATCTGGAGAATCTATGTAGCCATCATGATTAAGCTGGCCTTCCCTGCAGTGGCACCTATTCTCCTAATATTTGTGAGTGCTTAATGTCATCTGTTTTAGGCACCTAGTAAAATTTTATTTGTTCTTCTCATCATCCAAGCCTTCATTCAGTGAATGTCATGTGAGAATTGTTTTTCTTTTTTACTCTTGCTTAAAATAAAAAATATTATTTTAATATTTTTCCCTGGAAAATCTGTTATTTATAGTAATTTTATTGCATTTTAATGTACACTGTTTCACTTTTTTTAACCTACAAATGCTGTATAAAATGTATTAAACAAATGTTCTGGATAGATACATTTTTGGAAAACAAGGCTAGTTCCTTTTTTAAGCCATAAGAGGTGTTAGATAGTTAAAATATAGTTTAAAAAAACCCAAATACATTCTCAAATATATTCATCCATAGGATGAAGGTCAGGTTTTTCTACTTCAGATGCTCAGCATGTACTGAAAAATAAAAAGTCCACATCTCTGCTGTCGAGTCTTGAGCAAGTGTCTCTCCCTTAGCCCATTCCTTCCTTTTCTGATATTGTCGCTAATTGATCATTCCACGAGAAAAGGACTAATTCTGTTCTTTTAGTCTTTTTAAATTAATTCTGTACAGCTAACAGGACTAAAGAGTAATAAAATGCATTTTCAACTTTAAAGCCAGGTGAGTCATTTTAAGATGAATACCCAAATGCAGAAAATCTGATCAGTAAAAGTGCAATTTTCACATAGCCATTTCCCACAATGCAGCACTAAAATAAATGTATTGACTTGGCTTTTAGTGTGCTGATAGGTGGTATGAGAAATATTCTGGGTGAGGGCTGAATAATAAGCATACCATGAAAACAACATATACTGTAACAGAGTATAGACAGCTAATTTGGTGTAGTGGTTAAGGCACTAGGCTAGAAAGCAGGAGACCGTGAGTTCTAGTCCTGCCTTAGGCACAGAGCCAGTTGGGTGATCTTGGGCCAGTCACTCTTTCTCAGCCCTAGGAAGCAGGCAAGGGCAACCACTTCTGAAATCTTGCCAAGAAAACTGCAAGGATTTGTCCAGGTAGTCATCAGGAGTCAACACTGATTCAAAGGCACAAATAACAACAACAGAGTATGCTCCCATAGTTCAACAGAAGGGAACATTTGAAATGTTGAGAGCATGCTGCATTACTCTACCAAATGGCTTCCATGATGGGCTTGCATATTCATAAAATAGTTTCCATAGTGAATGTGGTCAGTCATAAGACACTCATGTAACAATAAGCAACTTGATGCAATTGCTTCCTACCGCTCCTTCTGGCATAATGGCCCATCACTCCTTTTACCTTTGCCTGTTTTCTGGGTGCCTTTCCAAACAAAGCATTAAGTTGCAGCTACCTACCACTTTTATTTTCAAGGAATGTCTTTATGTCCCATGTGGAGCCTAAGACATTCTTGAAAACAAAGATGATACCCAGGGGTAATGCTTTGCTTTATAGCATTCCAAATCCCCTTTATGTTTTTAATTAGAATCTAAATAATATTAAAATTGGCCTAGCTACTGCTTGTAAGCACCATTATACAATGTTATTCAAGTGTACCATAAACCCTAGTAGAGGTTTTTCTACATAATTAGTCGAAGGATATTATATTACTGGCTATTTTGCATTGATTTGCTACAGGGGACAGCAAAATGGCAGGACAATCTTTTGTTCTTTTTGTTTCTGTTTTTCTTTCACTACAGCTTCTAATGAGCAGGTAATTGTGGAATTGAGATAAGCTTAAAATTATGTCAAAAATATATTAACACTTTTGCCTGGTTGATTGAATGGTCAGAGTTTAAATTTTGTAACAGTAGACGTTTGGAGCATGTCACCACTTTCAAAGATGACAAAGGATGCAGAATAATTTCTACATTTAAGATATACTATATATTTTGCAGAAATGAAAAGGGAATGTAAGTGCTGTGGAAGCTGCAGTTCTTTGACCCTATATGTCTGAATATCATTAATTTGCAAGACATGCTTCTGAAGATCTACCGAAAGCAGTAAGTTTAAATATAGTTACAAGTTAAATAAAAAGCATTTTGGCACATCACATTGTACTAAATCAAGACTTGTTGACCAAATGCTGCCTGTTATATATTAATAACAAAAAGAGAAAAATTGCTAAGTTTTAGAATGGGATCTTATATCTCTTGGCAATCTATTTTTTGACAATAACTTTCTTGGTTCTTCCTGTGAGTGAAATTTATTCCTGTCCAGGGTATCTCAAGACGTTATATTTAATTGGTTAGTTTGGCAGTAAACCACCAATAGTGTTAGAAAGTAGTTATTACTATAACTGTAAATAACTATTATTAGGTAATTAAAAAGCTATACTAATGCTATTTTAGAAGGGGGTTAGTTCTTTGCTATTACACAGAAGCAAGAAAGTCACATACATAAATTAGAAAGGAATGTAAGGATAAATGTTACACTCATAGCAACAGAGATAAGGTATGCCAATTAGAATGTGAGAAATTAGTCTATTCCTCATTAGAGAAGTAAAACTTTAAAATTCTAGAACTAGACATGTGCAGACTAGTTGTTTACACCTGACTATAAAATGGCTCTGCACCCCTAGCTGCATTCAATGCTTTTCTCTTGTGTGCTGAATAAAACTCTTGAACTCTGATTTACGGTGTCTGATGTTTTGACCTGAGCGAGCAATAAACTATAGGGAAGAAATTCTTTGAACAATATGATCAGGAAGATCATTATAGTTCTAAGGAAACTCATGTGTACTACAAAGAGATAATAATTTGGGCAGCCCCCTATAACATGTATCATACATTTTATTTTTTCCTTATGCCATCCTGATATTTATTTTAGAAGAGGGTAGGATGGATAGTTTCACTGTTTTAGAGAATCTCTCTGCTATACATGGAAAACAGCTATACTGATTCAAATGCTACAGGCATCCATTCTGAAGGAATTTGCTTATGTTATTTTTCTGTCAATCTGCTTTGATTTTCCTAATTTCTTTGGGTGCTCTCTACCATAGAGAGACCCAGTTTCAGAAAAACTTACTCAGAACTACACCACAAGGTATAATGCATAAGGAAGAGGTAATCCTTAATCTCCCTAATTTGGAACAGCTAAAGTAACAGATAATGCATAATACAAGTCCTGTTTCCATTCCCATTGCAGAGGTATCCTTTCAGAAGTAGCAGGCAAACAAATGTCACTTCATATTGATAGCTCCAATCAGATCTTCAAGTTTGTTTTCTTTTCAGGGATGGTTCATTCTCACTCCTGGTATTCAGTCCCTTTAAGTCTCAAGCTGTTAACTCTAGAACTTCTTCCACAGATCTCAAAGAGTTTCTTTAATCTTTCTCAGCAGCCCTCTCCCTCCACAGACCTCCAACTGTTGTCTTCTTCTGTTGCCTAGGTAACTGGTTTCCTCCCCACCCTTCTGCATCTGCTTAGGCAGCCCATTGCCAGCTATATTATGCTGCAGATACAATCAGTCAGTGCTTTCTTTTTCTATGAACTAGCTGTGTATTTCTCTTTTTTATTTTTTAATTACACAAATGAATGGCTGTTGTGATTTGAACTACCCACAGAATTTGAGAGTAGACATTTCCCTGATAACCTAAATGGCCATACAAATATTATGCTTCACAGGGTTGGGTAGAAGATAGACCAAAGACTATAGATGAGGCATTGGCCAATTTTCTGTGGATCACTCTTGACTACTGTTTGCTTGGGAGTGTAATAAAAGGAGGTGACTTTTGCACGTTCCAGACAGTATTTTCTCAAGTTATCATTCATACTTAGGATTGCACTGTTCAGATATGCCATTCACTTGCAATCCTGATATACATTCATCGTGATTCTGGAGATTTCAGAAAATAAATTAGAATATTCAGGTTCTATAGTAAATTAATATATTTCAAATGAGGCAATCAATTAACTGAAATTTCATTTCATCTTGGGTACATCTTATACCTTTCTTTTCCTGTTTTTATCAGGTATGGGCAACTTGTTCTCCCAACACTGCTCCCCCCCGTTTTTTTGTAACTGCTGCTGGTCATTCTTATCACACTGCTGAACTTTAGCAGTGGAATTGCCGAAAGTCAGTAAAACCCTAACACACAGTTTAAAAAAAACACAAGAAAAAAATCTACCTACCTTATCAAAAACAGAAAACAATTCTCTTCCTAAAGAATGTTAAATGCAGCCCCTGGCCATAAAAATACATCAATTTCTGCTATAAAAAAGAGAACTTGCAAAAATAGGCAGATTTCCTTCCTTCCTTCCTTCCTTCCTTCCTTCCTTCCTTCCTTCCTTCCTTCCTTCCTTCCTTCCTTCCTTCCTTCCACATATCACCCTATCCCAAGACTTTGGGCAGCTTATAGCAATAACAATGCAATAAAAAAGTGGTAGCCAATAAAGCCAGTACTAATTAAAAACAGCCCCAAAATAAGTATAAATGTATTCACAGATCCAAAGCCCAACTCCCTAATTCCCAAATGCCGAGTGGAATAAGAGCATTTTAACTGCCTTCATAAAATGCATTAGAGAACGGTCCAGTCTGACCTTGGGGCAAGCAGTTCCACAACAACAGAGCCAAATAATGCTATCTCCTGGCTCCAGCCCTCTGAACCTCACATGGGGAGGAAACCTAAAGCCCCCCTCCCCCCAGAAGACATAACAGAATTGATAGATTCTCCTTGGAAGATATGATCCCAAAAGTAATTGAAAACCAAGACATAAATGGCTTTACAGTACTTTATAGTACTTTGAATTGCACACAGAAACCTCTTGGAGGCCAGTGCCTGCAAAGCTGATGTTACTCTGCTGTAGCTGCTCTCACCAATGGCTGCTGTCTTTTTACCAACTGTAGTTTCTTCAAAGGCAGCTCCAAAAAGGGTCTAGCCTAGAAGTCCTGAGGGCATTAGTCACCATCAAAAGGCTTCTTCCTCCAGAAAGAACTGCAACTAGACAGCAGTCAAAACTGGGGGAAAGTTTCACTAACCACAGCTGATCAAGCAAGAGCTGTGAATCCAGGAAGGCCCCCCCACCACAGACCCACTCTTCAAGGTAAGTGTGACCCCCAGCAGGAGCTGTCAGTCCAGTGGGAACTCCCCCTCCCCCCCAGTCACAGACTTGCTCTTCAAGGTGAGTGTAATCCCATCTAAATCCAATGAAGGAGCTGGAATCACATGATGACATTTATGTACAAACAGTAATTCCATCTTGGCAGGGTTCAGTTTCAGTCTGTTTTGTCCTGTCCAGTCCCTCACAGCCTCCAGACTTGTTTAATTGCATCTGAAGCTTATCATAGGGTGGCAAGAATGTTGATGTACTTGCATGAGTTGATTCTGCATTGATCATATAAAGTTGTAGCCAAGGGATTACAAGTGCAAGCAATTTTGATCCCTGCGCTTCGGTCATGTTATGCATACACAAGGAAATGCTGCTTCACTGCAGCAAATGTTACTTTAGAAATAGCACCATATTGCTAGCTTGTGCTTGAAGGGATGGTGTGACAATGCAGGTGATTCTTGGCTTGCACCATTTCCAAATTCCTGGGTTTGTATCACAACAGCGTGCTGGCATGATTTGAGTACTTAAGTGCAGAACTACATTCATTAGTTTGAAAGGCAACTCAGATTTGTCACCAGCTCAAACATGAAAACACTAATGATTTCTTTTTATTTTTATAAACAGCTGGAATAAGACTCTCAGCTATTGGCTAGCAAGCAGGTACTGATTAGCTGACAGTTGTGCTCAGCTAATATCCAGAAAGGACAAGTGCTGATTGTTAGTGGTCCTCTGAAAACACTATAGACCACCAAAGATGTAAATATGCCTGTGGTTATGGTATCTGATTAGATCTGAAAATGCTCCCAGCTCCCCACAGTAATCTTAAATGCATTTCAAATTGGACTTAAATGGTTTGGCAATGAAAATACTGATTGTCTGAATATGCCCAAAGAGTACAAAGGTCACATTTATTTGAAAAACTACTTCTGACATCTTAACATCAGTCCGCATTTTAATGTTCAGGCCTAAAGCACCTTCTCTGACCTCATATCTTCCAGATGTGTTGGACCATCTTCCAGCCACCATGGTTGTAAATATATCTTATGTTTCAGAAAATCTCTGTGTTGGCATAACTGCATTTCAACCAGTGAAACCACTATAGCCCACTGGTGAACCACCAGTGGGCTATAGGACCCATGTTGGTCTCCATTTTTAATTCATATATGCACAGGAGTTATTGGGGTACAATGGGAAGCCTCATGAAATCTTTTGTGATGGAATGTGAGGGTGACCTTGGAAGATGGGGGGAAGAGATGCTGCCTAGGGGATGATCATATAAAAGAGAAAGGAGTCCACACCAGAGTAACGGCCAGAAAAAGAAATTTAGGAAGGACCCGCCTTAACTACTCAGGCAGTAAATAGAGAGGGTGGGAGATTTATACTTTCAGACTTGCAAGATTGATGTCAGTCATCCCTGGTAAATCAGACAGGAAACACAACTAGATGAGCTAATTCTGCTTTATTGTAAGGCTACATTAACAGAATCTTGCAAACCTGAAAGTATAAATGTTCATGATACAATGACAACTATTCCAATCATGAAGAGTTTCTCTGACCTTTCCAAAATTCTTTTATCTTTAGTGCTCATTCTCTCAACCTGATTTGTCTTTCCTCTGTCTCCTTTCATGGAAAAAGCAAATTAGTTTCTCTGGTATCTCATTACTGTACCTGCACACAAACACACACTTTTATGATTTGTAGTTTGCAGTGTCTCACTGAGGCTTCATAATGCTAACATTTGAAGTGGATTTTAAATACTGTAAGCTGCTATCATGGCATGCTGAGTGTTGATGGTAGCTTACAGTATTTTTAAGGACTGTCCTCCCCCCATACAACTTTCCATGCACAATAGCTGCCAATAACATCTGAAGGCAAGCTGATCACATCCTGGTTCTGCCTGTTTCAGCTGATACAATTATCATGCTTGGTGGGTTATTTGCTAGTTCCTTTCAAGTCCTGACAAATGACTGGAAGTTGTCACAGGGTTTAATTTGCATCACCTTGATGTTTCCACAGTGACTCTTAGACCAATGCTTTGAGCCTTTAAATCAGTGATGACTTTTACCACCTCTGGCAATTTATATTGTTGCTTTAAGGAAAGATGATAACCAACGTTATTCAACATTATTCAATGCTCATTTCTTCTTGCCCACTCAGTGCTATGTTTGTGTAGGATTCTATCATGGGACATTTCCTGCTTCTGGGAATAGGTTCACATTGCTTTAATCTGCAAGATCTAAATGTAATTTATATTTAGATAATTTATATGCCTTAAATACAAGTTCTTGCAACATCTGGCTAGCAAAACAATGTAAAATTCTTCCCATTTGTTTATAGAATAGCAATTTTCATCTCCACGTAGTAGATTTCACTCTGTCTCTCAAGTAAGAAATCATGAAACAGGAATTTAGCTAACCTTTTAAGACCTCCAATTAGCTTCTTACTTTCCAAGTGACAGAAAATCCAATATAAATTTGTAGGGTCAAGCCATTCACACCTATTACCTTTCTCCATTGGTCTGTTATCTGGCTGACTCTCCATCAGGACTTTGTGGATCTAACCTATTTGATCTTTCAATTCCTGCCTCCATTTACTTCTCTGACCTTCTCTACAGTGTATTCTTTCTCTGCTCTTGAGACTGCCTTGCTGATGACTGCTGATCTGTTGTACTTGCTGAGTATAGTAATGCTCAACACAACTGATAAATGGAAGTTAGTGAACAGCTATTATAACTGTTCATTTTCCACCTTTGTTATTTTGAACTAACCAAAGTTGTAGGAGAAAGTGTATATTTTAATGCTACAATTGTACTTAGGCGACTTTATACTCTGGATTTAACCATTTTAAAACAACCTCTTTAGGACTAGTATTTTTCAAATTGGTATTGCTTCACTTTAAAATGTTGAAAGTCAGCCAATTTTTATTGGAGTGTGTCTGACTGTACCGCTTAATTTGCTAAAGGGGATGTTTGCTCCAAAATCTTGTTGTCCTGATGGCTCAATTGTTTTCTTCAATGCCATTTTCATGATCCATTTAATGCAATACTCTCCTTTTTGGATGTAACTATTTTAATATTTTCAGTAAGTTGTTCCACTCTCTAGTTCACATTCTGTATTTGCTTAGTATATTGCTTAATTTTGAAATATTTAGTTTGATAACCTGGAGTTAATTTGGTGATTGAGGCAGCAAACAAATTGTATAAATTTAAAATGTTTAAGGACAATGTTCTACTAGTTAATTAATTAATTAATTAAATTTATTTATTAAACACATTTATATGGCTTCCCATCTACCAATGGAAATCTGGGTGGCAAATAAAGATGAAAACATAATGCAATTATTAAGATTATCTGGAAGCCAAGAAACATTTATTTCCCATTTAGTGATTTTTCAACAAGGTCATTAAAAGTATGTATATGTACATTTTCTTTTATCTGATTCTAGGCCCAATGTGACACTGGTGGTTGCCAAATTTTTGGCTGCTGTGATTATAGTAGGAAGATATTATTCACTAAATTATTTGTTTCTCATGAAATGTCAAAATGTGTGCTGTTTTCTTTTTTTGTTATTATGTTAACAGGAGCAACTGGAAACTGAAAGGGATGATACTGAACTGAGGTGCTATAGGTATCAACTATTCTAAATTTTTGGTTTGATTATGGATTACAAATGCTTAACATGGAATATAAATGGAGCAAATGCTTCTCAAAAGAGAAAAAAAATCATTATTTGAAAAAATTAAAACAAGATATAATTTGCCTACAAGAGACACATATTAGAAAAAAGGACATAAAATATTTGATTTATAAAAAATTGGGTGAAGAATTTATTTCAGCAGGGACTAAAAAAAGAGATGGAGTTGTTTTGTATATAGATCCCCAACTAAAACCAAAACTTGTATTGACTAATGACCATGGTAGATTTGTTGTGATGGAAGTTAATTTGAATGGGACTAAGGCTCTGATATTGAGAATTTATGCCCCAAATGAGGATACTGTTCTATAAAGGACTTATGGAGAGACTAATAGGCTTCTCCTCTGAAAATTGGTGTTTGATGGGGGATTGGAATGGAGTGATCTTCCCACAACTGGATAGAACTTCTGAGAAAAATATTAAAATCACTCAAGGCAAATTAACAAAAGTTTTCTTTGATTTGCAAAATTTGGTTTGCTTCCAGGTCCAATTCAAGGTGCTGTTTTTGACCTTTAAAACCCTTCATGGCATGGGACTGGGCTATCTGAGGGACTGCCTCTCCCCATTCACATCAGCCCACACCATTAGATCTGGCAGGGAAGGTATGCTATGGTATGCTTGGCCAGAGACTTGCATTTGGTGGGTCCCAGGAGGCTTCTCTGCCATGGCTCCCTCCTTGTGGAACGTTTCCCCCCTGAAGTTAGTCTTGCCCCTTCCCTGCTGTCATTTAGAAAGTCCCTCAAGACCTGGTTGTGTCATCAGGCCTGTGGGTCTTTGGGAATTGGAAACATTCTTAGATGGCTCCATTGTAATTGATATTCTGCTCTTTCCATGGGGTTTGTATATTTTAAGTCTTTTTTTTAATCTTTTTTTTTTAATTTGTGATAATGTTTTTATTCTAATAATAACTTTTATCTTTTTATAATACCTATTCTTATTCACTTGTTATTTTAATTGTTGTACACTGCCCAGGTTGCTTTGTGAGATGGGGGATAAATAGATAAATAGATAGATGATAGATAGATAGATAGATAGATAGATAGATAGATAGATAGGCAATTTAGGGCTTGTGGACATATGGAGACAGAAAGTTGGTAATTCAAGAGAGTACACCTACTTTTCTGAAAGATATAGATCCTTCTCAAGAACAATTATGATACGGATTTCAAATAATTCGGCTAAAGTTTTCTAAAGTAGAGATATTACCAAAGACTTTTTCGGATCATAATCCTGTAAGTTTGGTTTAGAAAAGGAAATCCAGTTCTTGAGAAGTGGAATAGATACAAATCCATGTTGTGCCTGAAAACACCTTTGTGGCTCTCAGCACAAGAAGCATTTTATAGATGAGAAATAATAGGCAAACACAAAAGGCTAACTTATCGTGAGATACTACAATTTTGTCAAAGGGAATACAAAATAAAATCAAGAGAAGAACTGGTGGGAGAGGGACATACTTGCCAATGGTTTTCTTATTCAGTTATTAGAAAGATTTAAAGTAGACAAAAGAGTTCATGGTTTTGAAGATTGTAAGACTGAGTTTGAAATGAATTATGTACAAATGATGAACATGCAATTGCTGAAATCTATAAACTTCTATTGAAATTTGAATCAGAAGAACAAATGAAGAATGTATAATAAAGTGGACAAAAATGTTGGTTATAATGTACAGCTGGAACAGTGGGAAATCATGTGGTTGAAAGGACTGAAATTTACACTATGTTATAATCTTAAAGAGAATTTTTATAAAATGATATACTGTTGGTATATGTCACTAGAGAAATTGTCTAGAATGTATAAAGGCACTTCAAATTCATGTTGGAAATGTGAACAACAAGAAGGGATATTTTATCATGTTTGGTGGATGTGTAGAAAAGCTAGAAAATTTTGGTTTCAAATACATACACTGATTCAGAGGATTTTAAAGATTAACATACAATTGAAACCAGAGGTCTTTCTTCGGGGACTGATGGACAAACAGTTGGAAAAAAGTCATGGAACTTTGTTTTTGTATGTGATAACTGCAACAAGATAATTGTATACATGTCAGTCCACCCAGCTAAACCAGACAGGAAACATGACCATATGAACTAATTCTATTTATTGGTAGGCTATATTAACAGAATCTTACAAGTCTGAAAGTACAAATCTCCCATCACCCCTATTTACCACCTGATCAGTTAGGGGAGGACCTTTCTAAGTTTCTTTTCCCGCCTGTTACTCAGTTGCAGGCTTCTCCCCCTTTTACCTGATCATTCTCTAGGCAGCAACTCTTCCCCCTGTGTTCCAAGTCACTTTCACATTCCATTACAATGTACAAAGATGGAAAGATTTGACAGTACCTACAACAGAGGAATGGTTGGTGAAAATGATGGAACTCTCTGAGATGGCCAAATTGACTTCTTTGATTAGAGAAAAGACATCATCTATGTTTATTGCTGACTGGAAACCCCTTATGGACATTTTGTGGAAAACAGAAAAAAATGAACTTATGGTTTATGGTTTTGATGATTAGACAGGTTAGGTTATAGAAAGAAGAGAGACATGTTGTAACTTTAGAGAAAGAGGTAAATTTATAATAATACTTAAAACTACTGTAAAGAAGATTGGAAGCTACTTCTTTTTTCCTTTTTTCTTTTCCTTTTTTTCCTATCTTGCACTTCTAGCTTTCATTTTTCTTTCTTTTCCTTGTTTTTTCCTTACTTTGTATTAGTTTGTATTCATTTTTATTGTCCTTTTAAAAACGTTTAATAACATTATATAAAAAAGGAAATAAAGGTTTCCCTTAGATCTGTATACAATCCACAAACCAAAGTACATGCTCTACTTCTGAGTTATTCCAAGGTTAGATTCTTTGTACAAGAGAAGTCTTTCTAACAGGACCAGCGATGAAAAGGCATTTAATTATGCTTTTGCAAAAGTAACCTGGTAAGTACTATGAATTAGATTGGTTAAATATGAGGCCATACGCCAATTGCTTTGATAATAGATGCCTAAATGAACAGGAGAACAGGGTGAGTTAGCTTTACTAATCAAGTCCTGTGAGCTTATATCCCAGAGTCTTTGCCTAATTAACAAAAAAGCTGAAGTATGCCCCATTAAAAATAAGTGATCTGGAAAGAGGCCAATTTTCTGAGATGTAATTTTAAAGCGAGAACTAATAAATGGGTCATTAACAAGGTAAGAAAGTAATCCTGAAATGGAATGGAACAGAAAAATGTTGAGCCAAAGTTTAGTTGCAGCTAACCATGCCCTGGTTTCCAATGGGCTTTGTCCTGTGTCGAAAAGGACTATGGCATTTTGGACACAGCTGGGTAGTGTTCAGAGGGGTCTCAAAAAGTGGGCCTGAATATTACAGAGCCCTTGAGATATTATATTTATCCACACAGAAATCCTGCTTAGGAGCTTTGAGGCCAGCTTAGCACTGAAAGTACTAATTGGAACAGGACTGTAGCATCTATCACTTAGACAGGAAAAAAAATGCGTAAGTGCAGATAAGATGGCTTCTGATTTCAGAAGAACAGCATGACGGTGGGTTGATCAGGACACAGAATGGTGAAACATCAAAGCAAGATACCGAAAGCATCTGACCTGTTCAACTGGATGGTACAAAACCATCCATTTATGGCAACTGAATTTCCTTTCAAAAAAGTTGTTTGAATTTTGATAATAGCATCCAACATATATCTACATCCCACTAGCTGACATTTATGTAAAATATCATCCAAACCTTATTAATTTATATAGTGGATTTTCCCACTTCCTTCCAACTAACAATAAATAAATTCCTCATTAGTTTGTGAGAGGGCAGCAACAACATTCAACATCAGGAACTCTGAAGGAAAAGCCATTTTTTTAAAGCAAAAGGCCCCTGTGCCAGGTCCTGTATATCCGACAAAGATACTTTCTCAGCAAGAAAAACATTCTGCCTGCACTGCTGGAGATCTTCCACTAACTAAAGTAAACACCACTAGTCCAGATGGATCAGTTATATGTCTCTATTAAAATAGCTTCAACAATTAATCTATCCAATATGTGATAACAATTGTGAGGCATGTTGGGAGTAACAATTTACACAGCAGTTTGAAAGGATCTTTGTCTTGTATTCTGCTGCTCTAAGAGTTGTATATTAGTGATAAGGGGTATAGAAGGGACTCATGGACTTTAAAATTTGTTTTGTTCCACCATAATCTATGAAAGTGTATACTTTTATCATTCCAACATGGAGAAGGTCAATGCTACCTGCCCTGATCTCATGCTAGATACCTTGAAGTACATGGAAGGAGGAAGGGAGGGAGGTCACTTCCTTGAAAAAATACAAACTGCTGATTTGTTTTTTTGTTTGGTGCATTCCATGAGTGTGAAATTGAAAATATAAGTCCTTCTGCATACGTTTTCTCCTATAGAGTACTCCTTACTTTTACACTATAATATTTTGTGTACAAGTAGGCTCCTATCTGACAATTAGCTATACTATGCTTCTCTCATAGTAGCATACTTCATCTTAAACTCAATTTCTTGCACAATCCTTTACTCATTAGTTCCTATCTTTCAATCAAACATACCTCTCAGGATTGTTGTAAGAATAAAATACGGGCTGTAGGCACAATTTGTAAGTTCTCGCTATGATATTGATTTCAACATTTTCCTTAGTTACAACCATGATACATAAACAATGCTGTGATAATAGAGTTGAAATATATTTGATGTAAAGTAACCCAAACACTTCCAAATCAAGAGCCATTCTTTATCTAAAAAAAAGACATATAGATCTTCCTTTGAACTTTATAATCAGTCAGTCTAAATGCTGTTTTGGTTTCTCATGATGCAGGTAATAGTATAATAATATAATGACAGTAACAGAAACTTTCACAATTGCAGATTAAAGTCAAGGCCTGCAATATGTGAATTAAACCAATACCAGGAATATAGAAATTGATTCCCTGTCCTACATATTCCCCATCCTGCAGTCATGCATATTTATTAATTCAATTTGCCTTAGCCAAGATAATAGGAACCCATAATTATTATACATCTTTTCAACAGAAGCCTACCAACTTTTTTATCTCCAAGCTTTTCTATGAATAGTCACTTTGCCCTTTCAGGTTTAAATCAAGTATTTCATGGGGGTTATTGTCATTAGCTGCTTTGAGAAAGAGTAGGGCAAACAGCACTCCAAAACCAACAAAGATTTTTTTACACTTGAATTATATTCCAGACCTGAAAGTGTTTTATGCTTAATAAGGACTCTTTGTGAAATAATGCTCATCAATTGATTAAGAACCCATTTATCCAAATCACAAATACTGTACTACTGATATTCCCCAGTGGAATTTATTCCCAAGAAATTATGCTAGAATTGCAGGATAATGGAAGAAGTATTATACATTATTTTTAATATTATCTGGCCCTTGTCAGTAAATACGTTGTGTCATATTGTATTCCAGTGGAGTTTTCATGAATTTCATCATGTATCTCAATATGTGTAAACATCTATTGATTGCAAAGACATAGCTGGCTTCAAAGTCAAGGGAAAGTTTTCAATAAATCAGCCTCCAAGTCTTGATTTTCCTCTGTGTAAAAACAGCAAAATAATAGAAGCCCGTCTTAGTATAACTTTTAAAAAGCACTGATGAAGATTTGTAACAATCTAAAAGAAATTTCATACATCACTGAAGACAAGAAAAAGTGAAAGTAAAATAGATTAGAGCTATATATCTTTTTAATAATGTCAGCCAAAATGTTCTAATCTGTAGTGTGATCACATCATAGATGAGGCCAAATTTAACAATTCATTTCACTGAATAGCAATTTCCAGGCTCAAAGAAATCCTCGTAAAAACAGATGGTGAATCATGAAGCTTGCTACCAACCATAAAAGCATAATGTGCAAATAACACATTTTGAGAAGTTTGGTGCTAAGGTCATGAACATTTTTGATCCTGTGAAAAATGTCCCCTTTTGACTCTGTACCCCCTTCTGTTCTGAAAAGAATCAAAAGTACTTGCTGGGGATGGAATGAAAAGGGGATATCTTTTGGCTGATTCTCTTTTGCTCTACTCCATTAAAACATAATGAAATGTCAAAGATAAATGTGAATATGAATTCACATGAAAATGTTCATCTTACTATGCATTCCATTTAAGGTAACATAGGGTGCCTGGAT
The DNA here is from genome assembly GCA_030867105.1 of Liasis olivaceus. Lineage (NCBI taxonomy): Eukaryota > Metazoa > Chordata > Lepidosauria > Squamata > Pythonidae > Liasis > Liasis olivaceus. The sequence continues at coordinate 88,850,315 of CM061352.1, read as the reverse complement.
AATTTTTGTTTTCAGGTGCAAATGTATCTATCTATGCTACGATATTCTGAATGGACCTCTCTAAGCACATCTCTGCCCCTGGAGACTGCCTAACTGAACAACTTGAACAAAAAAGGACAATACTGATAGGGAACAAAACAGCAGGATATATGGATTCTCTCCAGTTACTTGGGCAATTGGGAGGCAACTCCTTTTTCCCAATTGAGAATAAGCATAATAAGATGTAATTAGATTGTAATGTGTTTGCCCCTAATGGCTCCATAGTATCAACTCTTTGAGGTAGGCAAGGTCAAGAAATAGCATGTTCTTTATTGCTGTAGGGTAGAATATAGACTCTTGAAAGCCTGTCAGAGTTGGTCTCTACTCCACCTTATCCCAAAGAAAATCAGGATGGGTTCTTTTCTTTCTTATGCTTTCTATTTTCTCATGACTGATTAGTATTTTCTCCTCCCTCAATGATTCATTGCTCTCTCCCCTCTTCTCAAGGTCAGATCTACATTCTTTCACACATAGCTAAATGTAATTGGTTAGATAATATTATATTAACATACATGATTTTAGATAGATTGACTGAAGCATATAACTAGAGTAGTTTGAATATTTCTTCCTCGTCACCATGGAAATTGTAACTTCTGTAGTGAAAATCAAACCTTATGTTTATCACTGAGTACAATAACAGTGTGGTTCTTGAAAGCAAGATAGGTGGTCTCATTGCTACTTATGGATGTAACAGTATAAGAATTATTAGATGAAGTATGAGGGACCATGAACTAGAAGCCACAGCAAAAGCAAACTTCTTGATTCATGTTAAGGAAAGATACAGAGACATCACATATACGTCTTGAGCTAAATGAATGCAAAATCACTAGATGAATGATCTAAAACAATGATTACTTCAGCAGGTGAAATCACTATCATAGAACCACTCCCTAAAATGATTTAAGTGATGCTTTTCTAACCCACCCATCTATTTCCCACATCATATTTGTTTTCTTATATATTTAATATATTAAAAAACAAATGTGACATAGAGTTTTCTTTGATTTGACATTCTTACTGAATTCAGCTCCAGAATTCCCAGCCATCAATGCCCAAAGATTACAGGTGGCTCCTATATAGACTTAACCACCTGCCCCCCACCCCCTAGGGCAATATACAGGTGAAACTCAAAAAATTAGAATATCATGCAAATGTTCATTTATGTCAGTATGGCAACTCAAAAGGTGAAACCAATATATGAGATAGACGCATTACATGCAAAGCGAGATATGCCAAGCCTATTACTTTGGTATAATTGTGATGATTATGGCATGCAGCTTATGAAAACCCCAAATTCACAATCTCAGAAAATTAGAATAGTGTGAAAAGGTTCAATATTCTAGGCTCAAAGTGTCCCCCTCTAATCAGCTAATGAATCCATAACACCTGCAAAGGGTTCCTGAGCCTTTCAATGGTCTCTCAGGCTGGTTCAGTAGGAATCACAAGCATGGGGAAGACTGCTGACCTGGCAGTTGTGCAGAAAACCATCATTGACACCCTCCATAAGGAGGGAAAGCCCCAAAAGGTAATTGCAAAAGAAGTTGGATGTTCCCAAAGTGCTGTATCAAAGCACATCAATAGAAGGTTATGTGGAAGGGAAAAGTGTGGTAGAAAAAGGTGCACAAGCAGCAGGGATGACCGCAGCCTGGAGAGGATTGTCAGGAAAAGGCCATTCAAAAGTGTTGGGGACTTTCCCAAGGAGTGGACTGAGGCTGGAGTTAGTGCATCAAGAGCCACCACACACAGACGGATCCTGGACATGGGCTTCAAATGTCGTATTCCTCTTGTCAAGCCGCTCCTGAACAACAAACAAGGTCAGAAGTGTCTTACCTGGGCTACAGAAAAAAAGAACTGGTCTGTTGCCCAATGGTCCAAAGTCCTCTTTTCTGATGAGAGCAACTTTTGCATCTCATTTGGGAACCAAGGACCCAGAGTCTGGAGGAAGAATGGAGAGGCACACAGTGCACGATGCTTGAAGTCCAGTGTGAAGTTTCCACAGTCTGTGTTGATTTGGGGAGCCATGTCATCCGCTGGTGTTGGTCCACTGTGCTTCATTAAGTCCAGGGTCAACGCAGCCGTCTACCAGGAGATTTTGGAGCACTTCATGCTTCCTTCTGCAGACGAGCTTTATGGGGATGCTGACTTCATTTTCCAGCAGGACTTGGCACCTGCCCATACTGCCAAAAGTACCAAAACCTGGTTCAGTGACCATGGGATTACTGTGCTTGACTGGCCAGCAAACTCGCCTGACCTGAACCCCATAGAGAATCTATGGGGCGTTGCCGAGAGAAAGATGAGGGACATGAGACCGAACAATGCAGCAGAGCTGAAGGCCGCTATTGAAGCATCCTGGTCTTCCATAACACCTCAGCAGTGCCACAGGCTGACAGCATCCATGCCATGCCGCATTGCGGCAGTCATTGCTGCAAAAGGGGCCCAAACCAAGTACTGAGTACATATGCATGCTTATACTTTGCAGAGGTCCGATATTGTTCTATTTCCAATCCTTGTGTTATTGATGTCATGTAATATTCTAATTTTCTGAGATTGTGAATTTGGGGTTTTCATAAGATGTATGCCATAATCATCACAATTATACCAAAGTAAGGCTTGACATATCTCGCTTTGCATGTAATGCGTCTATCTCATATATTGGTTTCACCTTTTGAGTTGCCATACTGACATAAATGAACATTTGCACGATATTCTAATTTTTCGAGTTTCACCTGTAAAAAGCACCATGCTTCTAGTCCTTTTCAAAGGCAATTCCTCTGTGTATGCTGACATAGAAGGGCTAAAATAAAAAGCTATCAGATTCTAACTGAATATGCTTGTCCACTAAAACAGAAATTCCAACAGAGCACATTTTCTAATTGCATAAAAAACCCTTAGTACATTCAGCCAAATGTGCAGAGGCTCTTTCCTCAGATCTTCTCTTCAATGGGTAAAGGGTGGAGTCTGCAAGGATGAAAATGTGCTCACTACTCTGTGTGTTATCTGAACACTTGGAGGAATCCCTTATGGAACAGGTCTATGAATAAGATGCGTGACTGCTACGATCTTGCTTACTAGTTATATATTAGGAACCCCACCTCCCCAATTCATCCCCTACTTTTTCCACACTTTCCCTAGGTTCTTCACCCTAATCTGGGTCTGAACGGCTTCAACTTTTGAAATAAAATTATTAATATGTAATATATTGCAGCAGAGTGGGGGTGTTAAATGATTAATCAAAAGCAGGGTTGGCAAACTGAGGCTCCAGGGAAAATGGCTTTCCCCATTCTTGTCAAAAACTCTTACAGTGTAAACCTACAGCACAATTAAGCTTATTATGCTTTAAACACACACACACACTTAAAAAAACTAGGCAAGCACTGAAAATTCTAGCCTTGCTCAAGTGCATGACGTAGTTTCAGTTCCTTTGCATTATTACACTGTTTATTGTCCAAAAATGTTAAGAGTGTTCTCCAGTTACTTAACAACTCCCATTCCTGAGCAAATGCAAAGGACGAAGAATATTCTTTGCTTTTGAACACACAGGAATATTTCTTTGCTACCACCCTCACTGCTTGTTGTTCTGTTTTAATGGTTTGGCTGCTGTGTGCCTACAGCATATAAATGCACATGAGGTGGGAGGTTGCTGAAAATAAGTCCCCAAATGCATGAAACTATTCAGTAGTTCAGAGCCCTTTGGAGATAAAAAGTTACCTTTTTAAAGGGAACTGTTTCAGAAAATAATGGCTGGGAAAAAAAAATGTCAAGAGCCATGAATGACTTGCTTTATGAGGAAAAACAATGTGAGTGTTTTCAAACACTTGAGATACAACTCCAGCCACAGCAGCAAGCCACCAACGACCCTTGACTTGGAGAAAGAGATGCCCCGGAGCTAGCCAAAGGCAGCAGCAAGACTGTCACTGATGCAACACAAGAAAATTAAAAGTGCCTTTACAGAGTCTGCAACTTCCCACAAGTCCCCCAATTCTTTAAGGTTCTTTTGAACAGGAAGGAAGAAGATGGGCAATAGTGCACCCACTGAAAAGATTAGTATGGATTTTTTTTTAAAGAAATTAAAAAATCAAACTAAGTGGCATCACCAGGATTGTTGAAGGCACACAGAGTTCTGGCCCATAGCTACAATGTGTGTTTATGAACAACTCATGGCTGGCAACATTACCTCTTTGAAAAAAGAACCACAGCAATGACAACAAACAACAACTAGCAAGCAGGTAAAAAAACGGGAACAGAAGAATTGCTATTATTGTCAAAATATTTTTTAAAATCTTGTAAGACTCAACGCTGTCCTGCTACTGACATATTATCTATTATACAAGGGCATATGGTTGTTCCAATCCATCGGTGCATTAATAACTTTAAAACTCATAGCAGTCCTTGAAGAAAAAGTTAAAGAATTGCAGCGCTGAATGGCCACAGTAGAGCTGATGAGAAAGGATAAGGATTTATCAAGAAAATGAGGTTCTACAACAAATAGTGGAAGCAACTTTCTAGAGCAGTGTTCTTCAAACTTGGTAACTTTAAGATGTGTGGACTTCAACTCCCAGAATTCCCCAGTCCACACATCTTAAAGTTGCCAAGTTTGAAAAACACTGCTGCAGAGGAAGATAATCAAATAAAGGAGCAAGCTCAGTGGATAAGAGGAACAATCAGAAGCAAGAGAAGTAGATTTCTTTTACACTTTTAAAAAATATAATTTTAGTAAGAATTTTGATTAATATAGTAAAATCTAATACAAACTAAACTTAAAGAAAGAAAAAAGAAAAGAAAGGAGTAAAAGGTTCAAGAAAAAAGAAAAAAAGAAGAGAAAAGAATATAATAAAGAGAAAAGAAATATGTGAAGAAGTGACTTCCAACCTTCATCACAAGTAGAAACAAATATAGTGACTCTTCACCCCCTTTAAGGTTACATTTAACTCCATCCCATATCCCATATCTTATCTATAAACAAATCCATAAAACATAACCTTTTCAGTATCAGCAGAAAGTCCATAAAGGGTTACCAGAAGTAACAACATACTTTGTTTTAACCTTGATCAAATAAACCAACTTTATATTCCTTCCTTCTGCTCTTAACAGTCTTAATCTTTAGTTCATTCAAATATTGTTGAAGGATTTGATTTTTCTTCATTTCTTCTTTGTCCCATTGCACAGAGTTCCTCAAGACTTTACCAAGCCTCTTTTGTAAATCCAATAGGAAAAATATTATCCAGGTCACTTTCTTGGTTTGTCATTTGTATTTCCCTTTTAAATTTTAAAATCTCAGCCAGTTTCTTTTGTAGATCCAGTGAAACATCCTTTTCTAAATCTCATTCTGTTGGCCTCTCAGTTGTAAATCCACTTTAGACACTAACTCTGTCTTGTCAAATAAAATTTGTTCTACATCTGTCATTTCTTCAATGACATCTTTTGGATACAGTCTATCCATAGAAGCAGACATAATTAGTGACATTGTTGATATTGTAGCTGCTATTTTCTGATTCCATTCTTCAAAAGTCTCCTTCAGTATTTTTATTGTCATAACATTTTACTGGCTTGTAAATCTTTCCCCTACCTAAAAACTTTAGTCCCCTCTAGTGTCCAGTTTCTGAAACCATGAAATTGCTTATCTTTGTTAAGTCTTGTAAAAACCGAAACAGAATTTATTTCCCACGAGAAGCTGTTTATTCTTTATAATTAATTCCAAAATCTTATTGTAAAAGTTTCAGTACTCCAATTTTATCTGGACCCTTAGTCCATTTATAACTTTCTAAGATCAAAATCTTATTTAGCTTTTTGCTATTTATTTCAGATTCTTTAAATTCTTAAGCTTATCGTTAACATTTTCTTTTGTTCAGGATTGAAGGCGGACTCTCCAGCATTTTCAGACTTGCCATTCCAAAGGTCTCTAATAGCTTAAAAGTAGTTAATGAGTTCTGAAAGCAATTAGAAAGTGAGGTTTGCAAAACTTAGTGTCCTTTAAAAATTTCACTGTGGTTGTGAGCAAGATGGCTAATCCTGTTGTCTCCTGGTGCTCAAAACTGCATAAAACTGCTGTCCTGCAGTCTCCTTGTGAGAAGCACCTGTAGTCTCCTTGTGAGAAGCACACGTCCAGAGCATGTGTGGGCAATCTCCCATTCTTTCCTTATCTGGAGAGTTTCCAGGGAACTGGTCTAATCACTGGTTCCTTAGTCTTTGCTGTGGTCGTCAGCTCTTTTGCAGAGCCATCTTCAATTCGCCACACCTCCCCTGGAAGTCTCAATTTTTTACATTGTTGAAATTCAAAATCTCTGAACTTTGCTCTTGAGGAGAACAGACACTGCAAAACAAGGATGGTGGATTCCTAAAGGGCAGAGTGATTGTAGCTGTGCATTCCTAAGAAGAAGTACAGTTAAGTGAAGTTGAAAGAGTTGCATAGAAATAGTTCAAAAGCATTTATAGAAACTATTGGGAAATCATAAAGCAGGAAACTAGGGCAAAATAGTCATCTCCTGAAGTTGCCCCAAGCCATGGGATGTAACATGTCACTGAAAGTTCATTTCTTGGACTTTCAATTGGACTTTTCCTGACAACCTCAATGCAGTCAGTTTCACCAGGACTTTTCAAACATGGAAAAGTGGTACTAGGACAAGTGAGGTCCCAGTATGCTAGCTGACTACTGCTGGACCCTTAGGAGAGATGTTCTTTCCCCTCATCTCCCGACTCTCCTATCCTCCAGAGACCACTGTCTTCTGATCTCCTTGTGTGAAGCCATCGTAAGGAGGAGAGCTTGGGAGATCTTGCACCTTCTTTGTCCAAAGAGGGTCAAAGATAAGGAAAGGTTGGCTCCCTGTTCAGGGCCACAAATGTCAGCTCCACTTTTCTCCATCTTCAGTCTGCCATCTTCCCCAGATATTCACAAATGGAGCCTTTTTAAAGGATGCTAAGTTCACGTTTCCCTTGGTAACCACTTTTGGAAATTGCCTATTAACTGTTTCAAAGAAGTTAGATGCCTTCAAAGCGGCAAGGCTGTAAACACCAGATGAGTGCCTGCAATCCTTAATAGAAGAAAATGAAGATGTTTCTTTATAACCTTTAAGAATTTAAAATAAAACAGCAAAAACCAAAAAGGTTTTGGCTATAGAAAGTTTTACATGGATTAAGGGCTTAGAAAATGTTGGAATATTGCATTTTGAATATTAAGACTTTGAAATTAAAGAATAAATGCATTTTTGTGGGAAATAAAAACTGTTTTTGATATTGGAGACATAACAAGATAAGTAACTTATAATAGCATTCAGAGATATCTTTGAGGAACTGCACTGGGAACTACACAGGGACTTTGAATCAATTATGTCAACTACATTGTGTTTTCTTGGGAACAGCCTGTTCCCAGAGGAAGATGTTACAGAAAAAGAAGTGCAACAAAATCTTTGTGAGAATAACATGAATGAGAATCTAAATAAGAATTTGTCATCAGGTATAAAGAAAAAATTGGATGAGGCTTTAAAAAATTAAGAAGGAAATAAAAATGACAATCCCAGAGAGCAGTTGGAACAATTTATTTTTGTTGGACTTGCAAAAGAGGCTGTACAAATTATTGAAGCCATCTGAAATAAGAATCAACAATCATCTGAATGGATTAAAGAACAAGATTGTTTTGCCTAAAAAAAAAAAGAACACAAAGTTGGTTTATTTGACAAGGGCTAAAATGGGACATGTTGCTCTTTTGGGTGGTCCTTTTTGGATTTGCTGATATCTGGTCTGAAAAAATGATGTGTATTGGATTTGCTTATATCTAACATTGTGTTTAAGCTTTTTCCTCTAAGTTACTTTATGGTTGTTGTTTTTTTTTTTGTCTGCGCTCAGTCATTACTGACCCTGCAGTGACTGCCTGGATGAATCCTTGCAGTTTTCAAGGCAATTGTTTTTCGGAAGTGGTTTGCCAGAGCCTCCTTCCTAGAGCATAGCCCAGCTGGTGAGCGCAGGAGGCGGGGTTTCCGTTGCTTCGTGCCCTTTTCGGGTGAGCGCGGTTTCACGCTTACCGGCAACTGGTCCCGTCTCTCTGTGCAAGGCGCTGCCAGCATTTTTCCTCCCACCAGAGTGAGAGTACCCATTTATCTACTCACGTAAGTTTTCGACCTGTTGGGTTGACAGGAGCTGGGGAGGAAACAGGAGCTCACCCTGTTGACGCGAAGGCTGGAGTCGAACCGCCGAAGCGTCAGCCATTTCTGGCTGGCAACTTTCAGAGCATTTAAACTCGCTTTGTATTTCACTGTCTTTTTATATCCCTCTTTGTTATGTTAAATTTTAGTCTTTTGTTTATATTAGGATCCTGGGATTACTTTATATTTGCTAAATGTGGATTTGTTTATAGCTAAGAACTGAGATATGGAATATTTATTTGAATGGGATATGTTGCTATTTGGGGTGATTCTCTTTGAAATTGTTGGCATTTGGAATGGAAAAATATTGTGGAGTTTTATACAGTATATGTTAATTCAAGTTATTATTTTAGGGCTGTGTTTGGACTTTTTGCTGACACCTGGATCGGAGAAGACCTTACTTATTGGATTTGCCTATAATTAAGAGATGAGTTATGAGATGAAGAATTTTATATCTGTTAATTGAGAGGAGATGAAGAGATTATGAAATTGTTTATACTTGTGATGAGTGTGGGAAGTTGCTTTCTCAAGGTTTTTAATTTTTTTTATTTTGGCTTTTTTGCACCTCTTTTTTCTTTTCTTTAGTTTGTATTATCTTTTACTATTGTAATTAAAACTTTTAGTAAAATTATTATGAAAAAGGAGAAATGTTCCTGAGGTGAAATTCAGCAGAAAATCAAACATTGCTTCTTTTTAGGTAACACTTTTGTGCTTTTAATTAACTAGCAAGTATAGACTATTATCAAAGAAAGTTGTGTGTCATTCAAAAACTTGCCTAATAGAAATTCTGAAAACATATTCAAATTCAGCATGACAAATACTATAAAATTAACCAGTTTTTGCTTGTGTGACACAAACAATTTTTGTTGTTGTTCCAGTGTTATATATCCAGAAAACATTCAAAATCATCAATTAATTTTGGCATGGAAGATTCAGGTTTATCAATAAGTACCAACATATCTGCAAACATGGCTGTTTTATATTCCTTAATCATATATATTAAACTATCAATTTTATTTCTCTACCTAGTCATGCCTGCTAAAGTTCTAAACATAAATCAAATGAAAAGAAAAGATGGTGGCACAGCCATAGGTTTCTCTTTCAATAAAAAGGGATTCGATAAAGACTCATTAGTCCTCATGTTTTAGGAGAAGTATTTTTTAAAAAAACTCTATAATCCAGTTTAGGAACATGAGAGGAAAATAATTTTTTAAAAGTATATTTTTAAAATCTTTTTTAGAAAAAAAATAATTAAAAAGAATTTTTTTTCAATATATTTTATCAAAAGCTTCTGTAGAATTCATTTTAACTTTACTGTATTGAAAGCCACAAGCTTTACTAATAATCTTAAATAGTTAGCATTTTATATAAATTTTCCTTAATTATGATGTATCATGCTTGCTAGTATCTTTTGCAGTCAGTCAGTAGGGTTGTGCAACGAATTTGATATTTGGAAAAGTACATTAGCATGAACAAAGTACTGGTCTTTACATTGTTTAAAGAGGCACATGCTTTGTGAGGATCAGAAAGCCGCTCTGGGGGTTGTCCTGTCTCCATCAGGTTGTCCATGCACATACATCAGGGCCAGCTTTTAAAGCAGTCCTATCAGCTAACAAGATCCCAAATAATGGAATGGATGAATTACAAACGGAGACAGTAAACATTTATATTTCCTGTTTTATTGTTCTTGTTATACAGTTATACAGTTTCTTTTTTCTTATGCAAAATCTAGGAAATAATTTGTCCTCTCATACATGCCTTGCACACTTCTCACATAATAATACAATAGTATGCTGGAGCGTATGCATATTAAATGCTGTTATAGTTTACCTTAGTAGATGTATGCTTATTAAAAGTATTGTCATTTAATCTATCAAAGAAGTGTAGATTCATTCAATGATATATGCAGATCATGCCACAATTTTAATATTTTGGTTTCAGGGAGAAGAATTACCTTTCAGATGAAGGATGAATGAAATGCTGTTACTTCAAGAAAGTAATTAAAATGTTTTGTTGAACATGGAAGACAAGTAAAGCTTATAGGAGAGGAATCTTAATAAGGCTTGTAGCACACCAGAAAAAAAATAACACAATGCACAGAAATTACAATTAGAAAAGAAAAGGAATTAAAACAGGTTCATAAAACCAATCCAGATTGACAAGACCTCAATGAGTTAAATGATGTTAAACAACAATTAGATTTATTGAAAACAGCAGAACTTTAAAAGAAGATAAAATATGTTAAACAAAATAATTTTGAAAATGCAAATAAACCTGGGAAACATCTGGCATATCAAATTAGGAAAGAGAAAGAAAGAAGGGTGATAACGGTGAAAGAGAAAGATAACAAATTATTATATACAATACAAGATCAGAAATAGCAGAGGAACTTGCAATTTTTTTAAGGAATTATATTCCAGGCAAAAAATTGACAAAAGAAATTTAGAAACATACATTCGAAACTCAAATCCTAAAAATGTATTGAGGAATATAGACAAAACTTAAGTAAACTAATAACAGTCCAATGGTAAAGTAGATTAGAAAATTATATGTATGTATGTATGTATGTATGTATGTTCAAACCATTATTGTTTCAAAAGCTGTAATCTTTACAGTAAAATAATGGCTTTCTATATATGTTATCACTTGCAACAGGAAAGCAATACACTTTTGTATATAGCAATCCAGCCACTCCCCTTTTCTTAAAACTACTGATATAACATTCTCCCATTCTTCTCACCCAATATACATGTTTCTTTTAAAAATGCAGCATGAGTCTTGAATGTTTCAAATTTAGTAAGAATTTACTAAATCTTCTTTTGTTAGTGGTATCCAGACCACATTCTTACATTTATAACTTTCAAAGAAATGTATATGTGTATTATTATTAAAAATAAAATGCAAGAATACAAAATTTATTTTTATTCCTGTAAAAACAAAAATTTAACACCCTAACATTTACACATTTAACTTCTATTTAATCAATCCAGAAATCTACACAATTTGTTTTTGTCTTTCTTCCTAAAAGGAGAAAGAAGAGAGAGAAAAGGGAAAGGAAGCAAGTGAATAATAGGCAAAATAGCAATAGATCTCCTCTATTAAACAGTGTCATCTGGTGGGACCTAGGAGATATGTCTTCTCAGTTGTGGCACTTGCCCTATAGCAGGGTTCCTCAACCTTAGCAATTTTAAGATGGGTGGACTTCAACTCCCAGAATTCCCCAGCCAGCATGGCTGGCTGGGGAAATCTGGGAGTTGAAGTCCACCCATCTTAAAGATGCTGAGGTTGAGGAACCCTGTCATATAAGACAGCCTCTCCACTGAGATACAGAGGTGTGATGAAGGGTTGGCTTTTCTTCAGGTGTTGGGTCAGAATCTTAGCTGAGCCTAATATAGGTGTGCTTTTTGTTGTGAGTGTGTTATGGTACTTCAGTATTGCATTATGATTATTTGTAATGTATGTAAGATGGGTGGCCATATAAAGTATTTAAATAAATAAATTCACACAAAACCAAAACAAAATACAAATTTAAATCCATTTCTTCTGGCCAGATAATTTTAATACTATATTGTAATAATCTTACACACACACACATAACATTAAATTATGTTATTATATGATTATTTATATACCTCATGCCAGCCAAGTTATTTAAACTAAAAAGTTATATGCTACAGCTCCATTATAATGAAAAATCATCTCCATAACCTCCTATATTTTCTAAGCCAAGACATGGATAGAATTGGAGTGAGGCCAGTACAAAATGTTTGCCAGCTTCTGATTTTTTAAAAGATGCTATATTCTGATAATAAATAGAAGATTTTCTTTCTCTGGCCATCTTTTTGGTATAATAAAAAATACATCTCTCTTTTATGTATTTCATATAGTCAAGAAAGATCAATCTAATCAGGTGCCTCCTAGTTCACAACATCATCAACATATTTATTTAATTGTGAACTGAAAGACAATGAATGGCCAAGGACAGCTACTCTTCCTCCTATGGAACAGGAGCTGGAATATGATGACCCTCTTTCTATCTCTAATTGAAAATCTATTATTAAATAAAATATTTAGTGAAAGAAATTCTCACAAAAAGGGGCAGGACCTTTTAATATTTACAGCAAGACTAAACTGTATGTTTCCTTATGATTATGTTTCCAAATATGTAAGATAGGCTTCTAACATTTTATTAGCATTCTGTAAAGTTGTTATAGCATTTTCAGAAGCAGTTTGCCTGTCATCTAATTAGGAGATACTGCTTCCTACTTTATCAGTTTTGGCAGTAATTTAATTGTATCAACAGATGCTTGAAGTACATCCACTGAATTTTTCATTTCTTTAAACTCAACATTCATGTTTTTATTCATATATGTGTCTAAAAAAAAAATCTTCTTTCTCAGTAGAAGAAGGACAAAATAGCATTGCTTGTACAGTGGATTAGAAGCTTCTTCTCAAGTTTGGATTTCTTCCTTTTGAAAGCCACTTTTTTTTTTAAAATACATTTTAACATAATTTTAAGCGGGTATGGGTGTTATTTTGGAGATGATGGATGCTCTGTCACCCAAGGAGACATATTGCCCACTACTGTTCTAAGGACAAAAATCTAGTGATGAATTGTGAATCAGGTATTCCCTTTGGGATCTATCAGGACTGAGTTCTTATCTTAGAAGATCACAAACAAGGTCAAATATCTAAAACTGTTATAAAATACTTCATTTATGTATCAAAGTGGTATACTACCAATTTCAGTGAATGCATTCACAGCAATTAACAGCAAAAACATAAAATATCCATAGTAAGGAACAAAACATCCATGGTAACAGGATTCAAACAAATACAGAATTAAAATAACCACAGTAGTTTTAAAAATAAAATATTTTCAACATGTAAGATGTGAAACAATAGCAAAAACTGATGGTACCCATGCATTAGGGAAAAGCCTGATGGAAGAGCTCTGTCTTTGTTGTTTTCTGAAGGTTGTCAGGGAGGGGATGACCCCGATTTCAAGAAGGTCAGTGCTACAACAGAAAAGCAGAAATTCCTGGCTATAGCTCCTGAAAATTCTCAGAAGTGGGATTTTGGCAGCTATTTCTCTTGAGAAGATCTGGAGAATGTGGTCCTGGAGATATCATGAAGGATTTTGTAGGTTAAAACCATAACTTTAAATTGCACAACATGAAGCCAGTGTAGGGCCCAAAATACAGATGCCATATGCTGCTGATGTGAGTGCCAGTCAGAAATTGGGCTGCTGCATCCTGGACCAAATGTGGTTTCTCAGTAGTCTTTAAAGGCAGCACCATGTAGAGCACATTGCAGAAGTCTAGACTCATGAAAACAAGGGCATGAGTCACTGCAACCAGGACTTCCTACCCCAGTTAAGATCATAATTGGTGCACTATCAAAATTGGGCAATCATCACCCCCACCCCAGCCATGGCCTCTACGTGCTGGTTTAGCAGAAGCCATGAATCCAGGAATACTTCTAAATCACAGACCAGTTCTCTCAGGGGTAGTGCTTCCCTGTTGAGAGTCACCCCAGTGTATCAACATCTTGTACCTTCAACTTACTTCAGATTTTATCCCCATCCAGACCCTTATAGCCTCTGGAAACCAGGAATAGACCTCCATGGATATCCAGTCCAGCCCAGAGAGGTAATATGAAATTGAGTATCATTAGGCTAATAATGATACAACACCCCACACTATTGAATGACGTATCCATAAACTTCATGTAAATGTTAAAGAGTAAGGGAGAGATGACCAATCCCTAAGGCACACAGCAAGTGAGCAGCCCCAATAGTGACCTGTCTTCCTGCATCATTACTGACTGGAACAAATGACGAGGGAGTAGAACCACACCAAGACAGTTCCTTTAATCTCCAACCCTTGCAAGCAATCCAGAAGGATATAACAGGACTAGGAAGGGTATGCTTCCCCCATCCACAAAGGTCTTCCTCTACAATGACCAGTGCCATCTCAGTTCAATGTCCAAGTCCAAAACCTAACTCAAAAAAGTCTAGATAATCTGTTTCACCTAGGGCATTCCATAGCTGAGCCATTATGAACAACTTTTCCCAACCAACAACTTTTCTCAACAAGGGAAGGTTGAAACTGGGGGGTAGCTGTCAAGAATGACTGGATTCAGTTCCTCAGAATTCAAAGGCTGGAAGAATGCCAGGTAATATCATCAGACATTGCCCCTGTCATCACATTGGACTCTGCCCATGAGGAAACAAGACTCAAGCGAGTCTGAGTGACTTGGGTGGCTGGGAGGAAGGGAATCTTGTGGTTAGTTCCTTCTTAAAAGGGAGTTGTGACAGCCTGTTAAGACAATAGGAGAGGAGAATTGGAGACATATCACCACCCCTTATTGCTATGACATTGGTTCAAACATGGGCACATATCCATGCTTAGACTGATTCATCTTTCATCTTTGTCAAGGTGAGCTCACCTTCTGGTGTCTGTTGGACTCACCCATGTAGTTTTCAGTTTACTATTACTTTCTTTTGGGACTTTTGAAAAAAAGTCCTATTTTAGCTAGTACCTCTTGGACTTTTTGATGGATTCCCATCAAAAACTAAACAGACCTCTAATTCTGTTTATTTTTTATTATTATTATTTTTTAGATTAGCTGAGGTCACTAAGGGCTAACTGAAGCATTTCATATTCTATTGTGGCATAATTTGGCACAAGGCCAACTCTATTGGTCTGAGAGAGAGAGAGAGAGAGAGAGAGAGAGAGCTATTAATCTCAGCATAGCATCATTCCTTTCCAGATTTTTTACCACTCTGAGAACCATATAGGAAGAGGCAACATATTCTGGTAGAACATTTCAAGCTAAAGTCAAGTCTTTGTTACTGGAAATACTAAAAACACCACACCACACAGGTGAACTACCCTCCAGGACAAACTTTTAATTTTGGGGGTGTCCAAGGGTTGTGGCAGATGCAGCAATGATGAGGTAGTGTTATCTATACGGTCAGACCTGAATTTCTTGGAAGGGGCTAGAGGTTTTGGAGCTGGGGGGTTATTTTATTGTTGCTTTATACAGTGGGTTAAGATTATCTTATGGTGGCTGGTGTGGGTCTTCCGGGCTGTGTGGCCATGTTCTGGAAGTTTTGGTTCGTAACGTTTCGCCAGCATCTGTGACCGGCATCTTCAGAGAACTGCTCCTGCCCTCTGAAGATGCCGGTCACAGATGCTGGCGAAACATTAGGAAACAGAACTTCCAGAAGACGGCCACACAGCCCGGAAGACCCACACCAGCCATCGTATTCTGGCCGTGAAAGCCTTCAACAACACATTATCTTATGGGTTGTTTGTTTGTCACTAAAATGCAATGGAAGTCACAGCTCTGAAATTTGGTTTGTGCCAAGTTTCAGGGGTTTGATTTCAGTGGCCTGAAATGACACAGAAGAAGGGGGAAGTTGCATTCAGATTTAATAGCTCTTGATAACAAGTCAGAGTGATTTCTGAACTTTCTAGTACAGTGGCCTTCATAGATGGGGTTGCCATAACTGCTGGTACCAGCATCAAAAATAGCAAAACACTTTAGGGATGTAGGCAGTTTTGCTGTTGATATTGTTCTTTTATTTTTAAGTTGAACCTGGTCCCATTATTCTTTTATTTTCCCAGCTTGCCTTGGACACTTTATTTTCAGCTTCAGCTTCTACAGCAGCTGAGCCATTTAGGATTTTCATTTTCCATTAAGGAACTATTTCTCAATCTATTTCTTGTAATAGAAAATGAAATTTCTAAGTGACCAGCCAACAGAGGAGTAAAATAGAAGAAGCAGTATCTGGGATGGAATATTTTAAAAGACTATTCTCCTGGGATTTTCTTTCTCGTGCATCATTTTTTGCTTGGCTGTTTTTTGTCTTCAACAGACTTCAGGGGGAGGGGAGTAACAAGGCCTTTGCAATCTTTTCATTTCTGCACCCCAAGGCAGCCTGGAATATATTAGATTATTTTATAGATTACTTCTAATAATGAAAATGAAGGTTTTTGAATTCCCTGAAATATGACGAATTCATATAACGGTTAGTGAGATGAGTTTTGGGCGCTCAAGCAAGCCATTTTAAAAACTGACTAGCAGTTACTTACTTGTCATTGCAAAGGTGCAGAGCCCCTGAGATCATCAAAAGTTAATGTTGCAGCAATAAGGAGTTGCCATGTACCTAATCAGACCACTGTTTCATGGCCCATAGTGCCGGCTAACGGCACAAGTGAGCTCTCCTACAAGCATGCTGGCATTGCATCACTGGAAATCTGCTATAGCCAGGGGAGGCAGCTAGCTAAAGATGAACCACCATCTGGCCTGACATTCTTCTTCTCTTTTTTATACCCTTATATTTGTTTCACCTATTAATCCACATCAAATCTTAGACATTTTACTGAAGATAAATGTTTCTTCCATGCACCGTGCATTCCTTTTAGCCATGAATTCCAGTTCCAGACAAACTGACACCAGTCACAGCTCTGTTTCCAAAGGGCTGTTCTACCCACCAATGAGTCCCCATTTTTGGGTCTGAATTTGTCAGATAGGCATATAGTCCCCAGTCTCCATCTAAAGTAGATTATATGCCTGTCTGAAAAATTCATCTCATCCCCAACCAGGCAGCACCTCCTTAGGCAGAACTGTTGGCAGCACCTCCTTAGGCAGAACTGTTGGCCCAAGTCTAGCAGAGCTCAAGAATTACCCAGAATACTCTGTTATTGCTAGTTCCAATGTTTCAGGGGATGTGCCTGAGATGTTTGTATGTTGATATCAAACAAATTACTTCATACACACACACACACACATGTAGTAGTTTAGTAATTTAGTATTTTATTCACAAGTATTTTTGTAATTTAGTTATAATATTTAGATTTTTTAGTATTCTACTACATATATTTATAGTGTTTTATCATTTGAACCATTTTATTTATTTCTATTAATAATCTAGAAAATGTCAATATATCTAAATTTGTGCTCTTCTACAAAAACTGTATGAAATGCTCATCAGTGACTGGAATAAAGATACTAGTGTTGCAGAAGGGTCAAATTATTCAACATATGTATTCAACATATACTAACTGTACTAAAAATGTCTAATATATTTTATTTAAATGTATGTTTGATTTGAATCAAATCAAATTTGGTTTTTGTCTAGGCCCTGCCTATTTTTTGTCTTGGACTCAACAAGTTTTTGAAGTTTAGTTCCTGGCACCACCAAGACCAAGTACAATACATGCTTGTCAAATGTTATGTCCTCTGATTTAAAAAGAATTTCTCAGCTTGTTCACTGGGCTAGATTGTGAAACAATATCTTCCTTTTCCCAACCGATGTTTAATTTTCAAATAGCATTTTAGGACATATTTGTATTGTACCCTTAAGCTGTTCCTCTCCTGGGATCATACTGGGTTGACTCTAAGCCAGTTTAAGAAAATCCTATTTGGGCTGAAACACTTTTGCAATGGCTTCCAAGGCATTCTGTCCAGAGAGCAGGCTACTATACCCTTCCATTGGACATTTCTCCTGTTACGATTCCCACCTTTCTGTTCCAAAAAAGCCATTGCTAATCACCTTCCTTCCTTTAGGTAGTTCATACTGGTGTGTGTACACACACACACACACACACACACCTTCTGGAGGAGACATGGCAAACTGAAGATGTCTCCGTGAAATGGAGCCAATGACTGTGGCAAAGAACCGATGAGTAGACCAGTCCTTTGGAACTTCTCTGGATAAGGAGAGGATGTGAGATTGCTCACATGTGCTCTGGACAGCTGCTCCTCATGAAGAGGCTGCAGGACAGTGGTCTTCCACAGGTTTGAGCATCAGGACATGAAGGGATTAGCCCTCTTGCTCACGATTGCTATGGAATCTTTTAAAGGACACTAACTTTGCAAGCCTCACTTTCTAATCACTTTCAGAAATTGTTATTAACCATCCTAAAGCTATTAGAGACCTCAGGAACAACAAGTTTGAAAAGTTGCAGGGTGAGTTTAGCTTCAACTCTGAATTAATTACGAACTTAAGAACTTAAAGAATTTGAAATTGACGGTAAAAAACTAAACTTGATTTTGATCTAAGAAAGTTACAAATGGATTAGGGGTCCAGTTAAATTTGGAATATTGACTTTTACTATAAGAATTTGGAATTAACTATAAAAAATAAATAGTTTTTCATGGGAACCGGAATTATTTTGGTTATAAAGTTCTGGCAACCCTTTACAGAGATATCTGTCTGTAACCTTATAGGTGGTGAAGAGTTGCTAAATTTGTCTTTACTTGTAATGAAGGTTGGAAGTCACTTCTTTATATAATTCTTTTCTTTTCCTTTAGAATATTTTTTATTTTCTCTTTTCTCTTTCTTTTCTCTTGCATTTTTTATTCTTTCTTTCCATTCTGTTTTCTTTCTTTAAGTTTAGTTTGTATTAGTTTTTCCTATTATAATCAAAATCCTTAATAAATAAAATATAAAGAATACACACACACGTGTGCACACACGCATGCACACACATACACACAGAGAGAGAGATAATGATGTAGAGATATACGGAGCTGAGGATGAAATCCTTTTATATCAAGGGACTGGGAAAAAGATGAAATGGTGCGTCACTGGACTTATTTCTGAAAAGCCCAGGGAAGGAAGGAAGGAAGGAAGGAAGGAAGGAAGGAAGGAAGGAAGGAAGGAAGGAAGGAAGGAAGGAAGGAAAGATTCTTTCTTTCTTTCTTTCTTTCTTTCTTTCTTTCTTTCTTTCTTTCTTTCTTTCTTTCTCTCTCTCTCTCTCTCTCTCTCTCTCTCTCTCTCTCTCTCTCTCTCTCTCTCTCTCTCTCTCTCTCTCTCTCTCCTTCCTTCCTTCCTTCCTTCCTTCCTTCCTTCCTTCCTTCCTTCCTTCCTTCCTTCCTTCCTTCCTTCCTTCCTTCCTTCCTTTTATATATATGTCTGGCTGGAACCAGCAGCCTTCTATTTGCAGTGAGGTGTTATAACTGTTATACTACTGCAGCATTCCTGGTGAAAGACACTCTAGAGGACATTTGAGACCGGGGTAAGAAATGACTCAGTTGAGGGGTATCCCTGCCTCTGCAAAATGGCCAGTGAACTGTTGTAGCTGTAATGATGTAAAACACACCAGCCAAAATGGGTGGGAGCATTAGAGGCTACATGGGGGGTAGGAGTGTACCTCAACACTGTGGCTGGAAAATGAACCTGGAGGTTACATTTGTGATGGGAAGAGGATGAGGACAGAGTGCTGTCATTTGTTCCTGTTTTCCAAAAATGTTTGTTGGTGTGTTTTAGCAACAGGAGAAGCAGGAGAGGTGGATAAGGTCTTAGTATCCTCATTAGACTCCTCAATTTCCCAAACTCTTCTACTTATACCAGGGTTTCTCAACCTTGGCAGCTTTAAGACAGGTGGACTTCAACTCCCAGAATTCCCCAGCCTGGGAGTTGAAGTCCACCTGTCTTAAAGCTGCCAAGGTTGAGAAACCCTGGTTTATACCATTCAAAGATTTTATCTTGCTTTTCAGACAGCTAATACCCGAATGCTATGCAAAGCAAGTAACTCAACTGGTAGAGTTTTTCTCTTTGCTTATTTGGGCATTTATATCCTGCCTTTCTATGATAAAAGCTAGCATACAAATAAAGCAATCCATCACTTTCAAAACAACAAATAACCCTAAAAGTAAAACAAAAGAATAAATGCAGCATCTAAAAAGCACCTTGCAATCCATTTTAGCAGAATAAAATATATCAAAGCCTCTGATTAAAAATGCTCAATCATATAGAAGAATCTAGTAAGCAATTTAAAAGTAGAGTAAAAGGCAGAGTAACACATTGGTTAGAACGGCATTCCACAGAGTAGGGACTACAATTGATAAGGATCTCTTTTTTGGTTGAAACAGATGGGGGGGAGAGGGAGAGAAAGGAAGCAACTTAAAGATTGCCACAAAGGAAGGAATTAAAACGAGGCTGTAGATTTGCATAAAATTTGCATATAGCACTTTATATAAATAGATGCACATTTGGAAATGATTGCTGCAATTGAAATGTAATTCTTACCAGTCCTTGCAACCATAAGAATTATAATATTGACTGGGCAATCTTTCAAATGGCCAGGGCTTCTACAAAGAGGACACTTTTTTGACCAATTTGGGTTAAGATGGTTTCCTGTTGCTAATCTTAATCAATCTGCAATTTGCTAAGGGAAAATTACATTTACATATAACCATGTATTTCCAGGCAACACTGAATAGAGTTCCTCAGCTTTATTAGAGTTATTATTTCTAAAGCTTCAGTTTTCCCTCCAAGTCAGGGGTAGCATGCTTCTGAATGCCAGTTGGATGGGAACAATAGCAGGAGATTATGATCAACCCAGAGATCACCCAGGCAATGTGAAAAACTAAGACAGACTTTGACCTGATTTAGAAGGATTTTTGTTATGGTTCTTAGGACTGTGGATGTTCTGAATGCAGGTAATTATGACATATTCAGAGTATGACATATTCAGATGCTGCAGCATCAAAAGCTGGTTTGTATTCTGTTGCCAGCTAAATAACATGGGCTGAATAACAGCTTTCACCTAAAAACACTTTTGAAAGGAGAATGTTTGTGGTAAATTCAGCTCTGAATAATCAAGAGGCAAGATGACGAATTTCATTCGCTTTCTCACATGGGTGGACAATAAGGTAACAGAGGGGAGAAGTGATGTGAGAATTATTTCTGCTTAGGGAACTGAAACTGAAATGGATGTGGGCTCTGAGCAGGTTCTCAGAAGGAGCTCCTGCTTTGATATTCTGAATTGTGTAGTGATGTAGCCTGACATCCAAAGAAAGACTTAGTAGCTGCAATGACGTCTATATCAATATATTTCTCAGATGTTTATAAAAATCTGTTCAGTTCTTAGATGATAATGGGAACAGAAACACAGACTCATTTGTTAATGATGGAGCAACTAATGTTCCAATTGATGATGGAGCAAATTATTTCAGGATCTCAGTTAACCATTTTAGATGAAACAAATACAGAGACTGAACCTGTGTAATTGTATATCAAGCAATATATTTATACTTCTAGCAATCCATTTATCAAAAAGTGACTCATAATTATGGTTTATGTCAGAATATGCCATTATATTATTTCAAACAGCCTTCCCCAACTGGTGGTCTCCAGATGCATTAAGGACTCGCTGTCATGATCCTTAGGCAGAACAGGAATTGGTGCCCAACGCATTTCTAGTACAGCAGATAGAGATGGCTAGTTTAAACCTTCCTTTATATTCAATAAATGGGACTTTTAAAATATAAGTTCTGATACCATCCATTATGGCTAACTAATTATGGATAAGTCACTGTCTGCCATTCATTTATTTCTGGTTTTTCTTAGTAAGTTCTGAGAAAAAGCCCACTATAAATACTCTCCCTCCAGGAACTGATATAAGCTGCTTTTTGTCAAATTAGACTGTTTATCCTGTTACATACATACCCATGTTCTGTTCTGAGAGTAGCACTATTATGCCAAGCACAGAAAGGGACATAAAATAATAAGTCAAAGAAACTAAGGCATGAGGTAGGAAAAAATAATGAGAAATATAACTAAATCTATATAATGCTCACTGTACCTCCCCATACCTTTTCATTCTTGCTTCCAGCCTATCCATACATGCTTCAAACATTGCCTTTTGTTCTTTAAACTTCCCACCTCTTTCTTTTTAAGGTTCATATTAACTTCATCCAAACACAACTTTCTCGGTTTTCCCCTTCCTCTCAACCGATTCCTTCTTTCATATATTTGTTTTATGAGGATTCATTTTTCCATAAAAGCATCAAATAATCGAGGAGATATCACACATCCTTGCCTTATTCCTGGGTCAATGTTGAACCATTTGCTAAGCATTCCCTTGATTCTCTCATACTTTATTTTTGTTATATTATATCTTTATTAATACTCTTACTACATTTAGCACCTATCTTCAGCCCAAACTCTAAAACAACAAATGTACAATAAACATTATTTCCTACAATCATATGTTTCTCAGTGATCTGCTGAAGAACACAAATCTAGGCTACACACCCTCTGCTCATCAGAAAGGCACACTGAACTTCCCAAATTTTTGTTGATTGTCACTTCTTCCATTCTTTCAATCAGGATTCTCCCAGACACCTTTAGATTTTTGAAAATTTTATCATATGCTGCCTGTAAGAAATGAACATATTTCTTGTAATTTGACCATGAAATTTCTTGTTAGTGCCTTGGAATTACTTCTAGATTTACCATGTAAGCAGAAAAATAACATCCACTGGCTCTTTCCTCCTTTCTTCTATATTCAGCTTACTCTTTGACCCACAGTGTGCTGAATTCTATATATTCTGACCTATTGTCAACAGTTTTACTTACTAAGCTCTTTCGTGAGCAAAATATAAGTGAATTGGAAAAGTTAACACTGATTCATTTCATGGAGGCATGTGTAGAAATCCTTAGCATGTAGAAAAATTTGTGAATTGTATATTGGATCTCAACAATTTCCCCTAGCCCCCTAGCCCCAAAAAACGGAAATAGAAATAGACATACCATTTTTTTTAATGAAATCAAATCTTTATTTTTCTAAAGAAAAGAGGTCACATGATAGACAATGTGAACAGCTTTGAGCCTCTTTATTGATTTACATCTAAGAAATTTTTGAGATCTACCATGTGAGGCTTTGGCAATGTTCCCAGTTTAGTGCTGTGCTCCAGTATTCATACAACCTCACATTTCTTAAATGGCCAAACTAATTTTCTTTTGGCTCAGCTGGAGTACAGCTCAAATGACAAAATTTCTGTTTCGCAATCTGAGACCCTGGAGCTTGAGGGGCTTTGGGAGCAGGCTGGTTTTCCACTGGTGGGAACTCCCACTATTCCCCTAACACCTGACTCAGTGGTTTTCCCCTTTTCCAACTTTTGTGAATTCTGGTCTCAATGTCCTTGCACTGGATTTTATGACTGGCTTTGTCTTTCTTTTTTCTACACTGCAAAAAAACAGAGCAAGGCAAGGATGAAGTGAGGTGGAGTGGAGTGAGGGTTGGCAGGTACACACTCAGTAGCCGGACAGAATGCTGCTTGCTCAGGAAGAATCGTTGTTATATGCATGGCAGCACTGAGGATACTTGAACAGTAGCACAAATCTATTTTGGAGTATTTAGGGGTGACGCCTCTGGCCATTTGGAACCATCATTTGTAAGATAATATGCATTATAATCACAGGTCTTTGCAATTGTTGCTATGTTAATTATGTTCCTTTCCACTGTTTTGCAATCAACTGCTAATTAAAGTGTTTATCCATAATACCTGGTCTGTTTGCTTACCAGCACTAATGTATTAATAAGATAAACTGCACATGAATTGTAGAAAATAAGCAGACCTTAAAATAAACTTACCAGATTGAATGAAGTTACATTTGCATTATGATTCTGATACTGTGAGGTTATCTACAAAGAAATCCTAATTGCCATGTGATGGGCCTTGGAGAATAATGTCATCAGTGGCTCCAAGAGACAACAGCAATACCACTAGCAGAATAAAGGATCAGAGGCAACATGTCTCTGGATACCACTTATTGGGCATGAAGAATAGGAGAGGATTGGCTTGCTAGTCTTCAGTCTGATCTGACAAGGTTTTTGTTGAATTTTTGTGCTTTCATTTCCATATTTATGACCCAAAGTGATTAAAAAAAAAAAACAGCAGAGAATTGTTCTGCCTGACACAAGGGTACAATAACATTGTCACATGCTGCTTGTTCACCCCCATGCAATTTTAAATATTTATTAATAGATTTCAACCTTGCTTGGTCACATACTAGCTCAAGGCAATGGATAACATCAAGTTTAAAATTAAAAGAAGAAAAGTACTGATCGTTGTCTGTTTAAAAATTAGTCACCTGCCTTCTGTTTGCTACCAGCAGTTTTACTAATCCATCTAAAAAAGTAAGTTATCAGTTGTATCTACAAAGGCTTGTGATGTATTATAGCTACTCCCAGTTTGATTCATACTTTCAATAACTGCAGGGAAAAAAAAAAAGGCTTTATATAAAATGTGACTCATCTTTGGGTAAGTAGAAGATTTGGTAAACATACAACACATGAAATATTATAGGCATTAATAAAGACATGACCAAAACAGGAAAAAAAGCGGCAGAAATAATCATTGCAATAAAAATACCACCCAAGAACATCAGTTTATTGACATAATATTCACATTTTAGTGATATAGGCACCATGCAAATATCCTTAAGAAGGGAATGCCAAGTTGCTGTGGTATCTAGAGTTACGGTACCCCTCTCCTAATTTCTGAAGGCACGGGAGTGCCAGAGGAACATTTCAACAGAAATTTTGAACAGTAGGCAGGTTTGTATGTGAGCAAATGCCTTTCATATGCCCTTGTGCCAAGCCATAGCGAGGTTTGCGGTGTAGGTCTCAGCTATTCATGGTTCATATACATGGTGGAAAAGAAATAGGGAAACTTATCACCAAAAGGGAAAGGACTATTCAACTGAGCAACACGCTAGTTAGCTAACTAGCTAGATAGGGGTTAAAATATTAGACCTGGACTGGGGAGACCCAGGTTCAGGACTTAATTCAACCACAGAGCTCACTAGGTAACTTTGTACTAGTCACTCTGCCCCAGCCCACCACATCTCACATATGCCCTCTGGCTCTCTCAGAAAAAAGGCAGATAGAAATGCTTATATGTGGCTGACTGCATTGGCTGTGTTTAAATCACTCTGATAAACAAAGGTCTGACTGACATTCTAATTGGTTACATTTTCATGCATCCAGCTATGCCGTGAATCGGCTGTTTATTTTTAGCATACAGGAGGTTATAAAAAGGTGACACTACTTCCTAATCTACCTGAGAAGCCAATCTTGCTCCTCCAGAAGGACCTTGCAAGCCAATTAGTAGGCTCCTGCCACTGTAGGAATGTATGCCTTGCATATCAAAATGTGTCAGTTCAATCAGGCTAATCAACTTGGGCCCAGGAGAAGAAGGCTGCTTGGAAACCAGCAATTAAGTGCCTAGATGGCTATTTCTCCCCATTTGTCTAGGGCTGCGTTCCTCCTCCAAAACCATTGGGACTAGAACTCCCTTGTTGCTCTTGTTGCCTGAAATAGCAAGGCAGCAAAGACCAAAACAGCAGATGATCATGGTTTTTCTTGTTTATTTTGATTGCCTACCACCTTATGACTCATTCAGATGGGAATGTAATTTATTGCTGTGCGTAGATAGAAGGGGTAATATATACAGAGTGCACCAAAAGTCAGACCTCATAGACAAAGTCAGGCCCCATAGACAATTTATTATATAAATTACATTAAATATTCAAATTGGTTGTCATTTTCTCTTAAGTACTTCCTTACTCAGTTGATGCATGACCTCTGAACATTCCTAAGTACAGAAGCATTTTCTCTGAAAAAAAGATTAATAAGGCATATTGTGATTGACCTTTGGGGCCTGCTTTTTGGTATACCCTGTTTATGTATGTATATGTGTGTGTATATATACAGTGTATGTATGTATGTATGTATGTGTGTGTGTGTGTATATATATATATATATATATATACACATACCTACACATATATATTGAATATATATTGAAATACAGCACTAAGAATATATGCCTATATTGTTTATTTCTTCTCTAGGCTGTCTCAGTGAAGCTGGCTCACAGACCCAATCAATTATTAGCACAATTTTATGACCCTGTTTTTGAGTTGAGTAGAGTTCTCTTCCTCCGAAAGGTGTTGCTATTTATAGGACCTAGTTGTTCAATATAGCTATTGTTGATCAGAGCTGATTGCAGAAACTGAGTTACTTGAGTAAAACAATATACTCTTTAGTAGTTCATCACTCATGAAATACTCTTGTAAATAATCTGGCCTTACTTCATTCTCTGTCTTTCGAATCTCAACAGAATGGTGACAACACTCTCATAGACTTTGAACTGTTCTCTCTTTTTCAGGTCTGGAGAATTGGAGCAGTAGGAGATGGTTCCTCCAAGATGCCAGTCCTAGGCCCTGGCACCCACTGGACCAGATTCATCAAGCTCCTTACTTGGCTCCTGCTCTTTTTTGTCCTCATTAGAAGAAGGGCCCCCAAAGATGCCATGATAGTCCTCTTGCTGACTTCATGCTAGGGTTTGGCTGGTGGTACATTCTATATATCAGCTGCAATGGAATTTATCGATGTGCCACAGGAGACTAGATCTGTAGACAAATGATCTGGCAGCACTGCTGTAGCAGCAGACACAAAAAAGACTAGCTGAGAAGGCTGTGACATAGGGAGGCATGGCTCAAGTGCTTTTTCTCCTTCCAGGAGGCTTGAATGTAGTGAGAAGTATCATGGAAAGGGAAATAACTTTGTTAAGGCTGCAGCCAGCTGTTTACAAATCAGTCTGGCAGTAATCAGCATTCTCCAGCAGCTGAGAAAGGATGGGAGAGAGCAGACATCAGTACTTAAGAAGACTTAACCCATTTTCAGCTGAGACCGGAAATACTGTACTACAAGTTTCCACTATTAGACAGGAGAACAGTGCTGCCTCCCTGCTGGTCCCCTGAGTTGCCTTAGACCTGCTAATTTGGGGGTTTGCCTCAGCTTCTGTGGCCAACACCATCCCACAGTAGCCTATATTGGAGTATCATTTGAATGCCATTCTAGCTGGCTTCTTTATGTAGAATCATGAGAAGAAGCCATCTCATCTTTTATTTCAGATAGCAAAATGCTACAGGTTGAACCTGAGAGATTATTTTATGACAAGGCTTATATGCCACTCCAGTCCAGAGAGACTCTGAATGGCTCACATTCCCCCCTGCAACAAGATGAAAACAAATGAACAACCATATCAATAGTACACTACAATTAGAACCCCAGTGTCAGAGGGACAACCCAGTTGCTACATTTTAATGGTCTGATTAGCTATTCTTTATATGGTAGTTCTTTCTTCTCTTTCTTCCCCAGATCATACCGCTTGCCTCATCCCCATCTCACTTTATGGATTACATGATTTTCCAGTACTAATTTAGAAATAAATTATGGCAGAGGGAAGGATATTAAGGTGGGTACAAAAGACAGGAAAATGCTCCCATGAGTGAATCCTATTAGCTTGTGCAGATGCTCAACTTTTACTTCTTCCTTCTGCTACAAACATTGCATTTTGCAAATATTTTTGCATTCAGGAAGAATATAAAAATAGCAGGTGATTTCCCTCTTCCCCTCCCAAGCTATTCTATGAGCAGTAAAGGAACACCTTAATTATTTTACCTGAAAAAAACCCCCTTAAACTATTTTCTGAAAGAAATTACAAGATTTCTTTCCCAAGTAATTCAGGAGTTTCTTTACCAGATTTTGATTAGCTGCCTGATTGCTCTAACTTGCTAGGATATGTGGGGAG